>JASAUF010000340.1:3830000-5030000 GCA_030180095.1 Magnolia changhungtana | reverse complement strand
GCCGACGATGGGCCACCCTTTCCCCCCCCGATGTTTGTGTTTCATCCATGCCGTCCATCTATTTTGGGGCCCACGTTTGGGTGAGGGCTTGTTTGGCCTCACCACGCATTGTACCTTTTCCCATATGTGTGCATATATATATATGTATATATATATATATATGTATATAGTGGTGGGCTGTTTTGGGGCCCACCCATGATGCATGTGTTGCATCCAAACCGTCCACCATTTGGCAAGCATGTCTTAAGGTTTGAGGCAAAAAATGAGATAGATTTATAGTTCAAGTGGAACCCACCTTGATGTATTCTAAGGCTCATGGGTTAAGGCTCATTATGACGTATTAGGGCCCATGGGTTGAGGCCCATTGTGATGTATTCAAAGGCCCGTGGGGATATGGCCCATTGCAATGTACATAAAGCCCATTGGTGCGGCCCATTGATGTGGCCTACTTGATGAATATAAGGCCCATGTGATATGACCCATTTGATGTATTTAAAGCCCAATGGGATGTATCTAAGGTCCATTACAATGTGTGACTCCCCATGGTTTGTGTAATAATATTTTAGTGCGGGCCATGTCGTGGAAGCAATGTTGGTTTGACGTCCACATTGTAGTATAATGTTGGTTAAATGTCCGCATTACGACTCTCCCTAGGCCCACTGGTAGGCTCATACTTGTTGTGTGTAGGCCATCTAGGCCCATCTGCATTGTAAGGATAGTTCATCATCTTATAGCATGCTTAGTGTAACTCCATGACTCATACCCATACGCATCATATGTATGCTTGATATGAGGAATGTTTGACCATAGCATAAGCCTTTGGGCTGAAACATTTACGGGACTCCATATGAGACAGAGTGCCCAACATGAGCGCGTGGTATGCGCGAGATTACTGCATGTTTGTATGGTGTGACTCATGCATCTCGCATATGTGTGACTTGATCACTGCACGCCCTAGCGACATCAGGGCTGTGGCTCCACAGGCACATCGTGGATGGCCGTATCGGATACCAGAAATATTTGTTCTAGCACTGTGGGCACTTAGGATGTCCTTGGGTAAAAATCCCAGAACCTTTTTGGTACCAGGAGTTGCTCCAACGTCTAGACCGAGTGGATACACGAGCACCCGAGTGCCGAATACCAGTAGGCCGCGTCTCCCACTGTGTCGTGGTCGGTTGGAAGGGGGTGTGGCCTTATCCGCCTGAGTGAGGGGGCTATAAGCTAGGCTGAGTTTGACCAGCTCGCAAATGTGTCCACTATCGACGAGCCGGGTAGGTATTGGCAGACTACTGGTCAGGCGGATAGTGTGGTCTCTTCCACTTGCTTGACTGTGCAGCTAGGGAGGAGGCAGTCAGTGTGATGTGTATTAGACCCCGGTGATATCCAGAGAGGAACTGTACTGATATGTGTACTTATGAGTACTGGCACGCTTGCTTTGCATCTCGCATATGACATTTGGCTACATAGGCCTCGCATCGTATGGTCTTGGTATGACCGACAGGATTCATGCCTTGCATTACATAGCTTTAATATAGCTGATAGCATTCATGGACTTACCGCATATTTCCGCATTACTCTGATATTGTACACTTGGCACTCGCCTTACACACACTTTCACCACCCTCTAAGCTTTTGTAAGCTTATGCACGATAGATGCGTGCAGGTGGCGTTAGGTTGCAGCAGCGTTGAGCTCGGAGCGTGCAGCAGTCTTCTGGAGCTTTTGGAGTTTTCTTTGATAGCATTACATTGTATTTTCCTTCCCGCATTGTACTTAAAAGTTTTTGATATAGTGGATATGTGGTGTTGTTGTTTTGTGTCTTGGTTATGCTTGTGGTTATGCTCCATTACATTACAAAAAAAAAATTCATGCTGAAAATCCTCCTTGTAGGATCCCAGGATCGGAATCTGGCGTATGGGCGCTGGGAGCCGAGAATGGGGTACTACGGAGGCTGTCGGCGCCGGATTCGGCAATCGGAAATTTTGTAAGCCCAGTTTCTGAGTTTGGGGCGTGACAGAAGTTGGTATCAGAGCATAACCTGGGAATACCTGAGGATAACATCACATATCTGCTGATAGCTACACTACACTGTGTGATTGTTGAGAACTTAGAATGGTTAGACCCCTGAGTTTGAATAACTTAGAAACTCCCTGATATAGCTCCCTATCATGTGTGCATTCGAGAGTTCCCAAGAATGATATGCCCTTGTTCCTTTCTATAGGACATGACACCCAAGAGAGTGACCCGAGCGACTTTCGTTCCCTCGCTTGAGATTCCTGTTCCCCCAGCTGAGACTTCTGCACCCCCATCCGAGTCTAGCGCAGCACTGACCATGTCCGTAAGTGCGGACCAACTATTGCAGATGTTGCAAGCAATGACCGCTATTCTTCAGAAAGGAGACCGGAAGAGGAAGGACCCCTCCGGTAGCTCCCAGGTGCAGCGCTGTCGACGACCACAGAGGCATAAGAACCGTCCGTCCTTTCGAGCATTTACACCACCTAAACGTCAGTCCTCAAGTGTATGCTTCAGATGTGGTGTGACGGGGCACCGCATCTGGGAATGCCCCCACCCTCGGCAGCCCCTGCCACCCAGACCGTTCTCTGGTGCTTGCTTTGGGTGCGGTGGGATGGGGCATCGTAGGAGCGAGTGTTCCCTTCCTCAACAGCAGCAGTAGGATCCTCAGTCATCAGGAGCAGTCGTCGACGATTCATATGACTTGGCCCCTACACCGTCTCGTTAGATTGCTTATAAATGATGCGCCTTGTGAATTAGAGCTTGAGATTTGTGGGCATTATCCCTATCCCTTAGATGTTTTATTATGACGATATGCTGCGTTTTGATTTTCTTATGAGTTATGTTGAGTTGCGATAGTAGTGTAAATTTCGAGGACAAAATTTTTATTAGGTGGGGAGAGCTGTAAGACCCGTGTCCTAGTCTGTACTGTTCCGACGAATCCCGCGATCCTTTCCGTTGAAGTCCGGCAATCCACGACTGATAATCGATGTTACGATCGATCGTAAGTCACGTCCTTTAGATTCGAGTCGGTTTAATCCGAGACCTGTATCATTGCGACCTAACCGTCGCCGCGGTTCCAACGCCACGACTCACGCATCGATCCGATACCCTGGCAGGAAGATGTGAGCCGACGTTTATTTCAAGAAACGCCGCGCTTTTATGATCCCGAGAGAATCTCTACAACATGTCAAATCAATCCAATCAATCAAATCAATCCCATCAATCAATCAATCACATCAATCAATCCATCACTTCATGTCAAGTACAAAGCACCCATGCTTTCTTTTTCCACAAGTAAAGCCACCACCAAAAGTCAACCAATCCATCCCTTCACCCATCACTCACATCCATCACTCACCTCACATCACTCTCTCCTTATCTCTCTCTTTCTCTACACTATTTTCCAAGCAACACCAAGAGCAAAGAGAGCTCCCACGTCCAAGCCTTCCATGGAAAAAATGACCTTGTGTGGCCCACCTTTCCCTTCCCAAAACCTCTCATCCTAGCCCTTGATTTCCCATCTCCACCGTCAAAGAGGAGCACAAGAAGGTTGGCGTTCCAACAGACCGAAGAAGATCGACGGTGGGTGTTTCCATAGGCTAGATTTCATAAATTTTGTGATGGGCCAAGTGAGGCCTACCGATCAATGGTATGGATCTCACTTGGGACCCTATGATGTGGCCAATGGCCCACTTTGATTACCTTTCTATGTATGATGGAATGCAAGGGAGGGCCCATAGTGTCGGGGTCCCTCCATCACACGTGTGTCCCACTTTCTCTCTTCCTCTCTCTCTCTCTCTCTTTTTTTTTCTTTCTTCTTGTGATGTTATGAGTAGGTGGCCCACTTGAATGGACCCCGCCTTGATGTGTGTCTCACCCAAGCCTTCCAACGATTTGGTGGCCCACCCTGGTAGCATGTATGTAGGAGGGACCCACCTTAAATTTGTGTTCCCAAACCGTCCAGCATCCAGGGACGCTAGACGTGGCTATTAGGAGAAGTGTGAAGTGATGGTGGGGTGCCTGACATGCAAGGAATAAATAAATAAATATCAGTTTGATTTAAAACTTGGGGTGGACCACTTGTGCAGGCCCCACCTGGATGCACTGATCTAATCCACGCCATCAATTCTATTCCTCAGATCATTTTAGGCGTTGAGCCAAAAGATTATGCCGATCGAAATTTCTAGTGGGCCATGGCATGGGAAACAGTCTCCTTGCCATTAAAAACCCCCCCTGTTGATCCCGTACCCCTGATATATGCCCAATATTGGGCTCGTTGTGATTGTTGAACGCTGTATGAAACAATGGACGAGGTGGATGCATCAGATTTGGATCCCACATATGGAAAACCATAAAATCTCTGATTTTTTTAAAAAAATAAAAATAATAACAACAACAGCAACTGCTGCTGCTGCTGCTGACAGGAAGAACGCTAGGCGTCCTGCGTCATTCGGGCGGGCGACTGGGCAGCAACCCACGGCCCCTGCTGTGGGCCCCACCATGATGTATGTTGTCATCCATGCCGTTCATAAGGTGGGCCACTCCCTGAAGTGGGCCCCCTCCGAATTTGAGCCACATCCAAGACTCAGGTGGCCCACACCACATGAAACAGTGTGAATTGAACTCCACCATTGAAGCCCTCTTTGGCATTACAGAAGTTTCGGATTAAGGTGAAATTTGTTTTCACCCTTCATCCTGGTCCACGTGACCTTATAAATGGGGTGGATGGAAAATAAACATTATAGTCGGCCCGACGTGGGACCCACCATTTGATGTATGTGTCTTACATCCACCGTCCAGGCGGACGGTGGAATCCACCTTAATGTATGCATTTTATTCACGCCGTCCAGCAAGCGCTGGACGGCCAGACGGACCCACCTCTGATGTGTGTTGGTCCACACCGTCCCGAAGGCTGGATGGTGGGCCACCCTTTCCCCGATGTTTGTGTTTCATCCATGCCGTCCATCTATTTTGGGGCCCACGTTTGGGTGAGGGCTTGTTTGGCCTCACCACGCATTGTACCTTTTCCCATATGTGTGCATATATATATATATGTATATATATATATATATGTATATAGTGGTGGGCTGTTTTGGGGCCCACCCATGATGCATGTGTTGCATCCAAACCGTCCACCATTTGGCAAGCATGTCTTAAGGTTTGAGGCAAAAAATGAGATAGATTTATAGTTCAAGTGGAACCCACCTTGATGTATTCTAAGGCCCATGGGTTAAGGCCCATTATGACGTATTAGGGCCCATGGGTTGAGGCCCATTGTGATGTATTCAAAGGCCCGTGGGGATATGGCCCATTGCAATGTACATAAAGCCCATTGGTGCGGCCCATTGATGTGGCCTACTTGATGAATATAAGGCCCATGTGATATGGCCCATTTGATGTATTTAAAGCCCAATGGGATGTATCTAAGGTCCATTACAATGTGTGACTCCCCATGGTTTGTGTAATAATATTTTAGTGCGGGCCATGCCGTGGAAGCAATGTTGGTTTGACGTCCACATTGTAGTATAATGTTGGTTAAATGTCCGCATTACGACTCTCCCTACGCTCACTGGTAGGCTCATACTTGTTGTGTGTAGGCCATCTAGGCCCATCTGCATTGTAAGGATAGTTCATCATCTTATAACATGCTTAGTGTAACTCCATGACTCATACCCATACACATCATATGTATGCTTGATATGAGGAATGTTTGACCATAGCATAAGCCTTTGGGCTGAAACATTTACTGGGACTCCATATGAGACAGAGTGCCCGACATGAGCGCGTGGTACGCGCGAGATTGCTGCATGTTTGTATGGTGTGACTCATGCATCTCGCATATGTGTGACTTGATCACTGCACGCCCTAGCGACATCAGGGCTGTGGCTCCACAGGGACATCGTGGATGGCCGTATCGGATACCGAAAATATTTGTTCTAGCACTTGGGCACTTAGGATGTCCTTGGGTGAAAATCCCAGAACCTTTTTGGTACCAGGAGTTGCTCCAACGTCTAGACCGAGTGGATACACGAGCGCCCGAGTGCCGAATACCAGTAGGCCGCGTCTCCCACTGTGTCGTG
The DNA here is from genome assembly GCA_030180095.1 of Magnolia changhungtana. Taxonomy (NCBI): domain Eukaryota; kingdom Viridiplantae; phylum Streptophyta; class Magnoliopsida; order Magnoliales; family Magnoliaceae; genus Magnolia; species Magnolia changhungtana. Next base: position 5,023,907 of record JASAUF010000340.1, on the reverse strand, counting down.
GTCGGTTGGAAGGGGGTGTGGCCTTATCCGCCTGAGTGAGGGGGCTATAAGCTAGGCTGAGTTTGACCAGCTCGCAAATGTGTCCGCTATCGACGAGCCGGGTAGGTATTGGCAGACTACTGGTCAGGCGGATAGTGTGGTCTCTTCCACTTGCTTGACTGTGCAGCTAGGGAGGAGGCAGTCAGTGTGAGGTGTATTAGACCCCGGTGATATCCAGAGAGGAACTGTACTGATATGTGTACTTATGAGTACTGGCACGCTTGCTTTGCATCTCGCATATGACATTTGGCTACATAGGCCTCGCATCGCATGGTCTTGGTATGACCGACAGCATTCATGCCTTGCATTACATAGCTTTAGTATAGCTGATAGCATTCATGGACTTACCGCATATTTCCGCATTACTCTGATATTGTACACTTGGCACTCGCCTTACACACACTTTCACCACCCTCTAAGCTTTTGTAAGCTTATGCACGATAGATGCGTGCAGGTGGCGTTAGGTTGCAGCAGCGTTGAGCTCGGAGCGTGCAGCAGTCTTCTGGAGCTTTTGGAGTTTTCTTTGATAGCATTACATTGTATTTTCCTTCCCGCATTGTACTTAAAAGTTTTTGATATAGTGGATATGTGGTGTTGTTGTTTTGTGTCTTGGTTATGCTTGTGGTTATGCTCCATTACATTACAAAAAAAAATTTCATGCTGAAAATCCTCCTTGTAGGATCTCAGGATCGGAATCTGGCGTATGGGCGCTGGGAGCCGAGAATGGGGTACTACGGAGGCTGTCGGCGCCGGATTCGGCGATCAGGAATTTTGTAAGCCCGGTTTCCGAGTTTGGGGCTTGACAAGTGTTGTTCTGCCTGCATTACCTATGCGCCCTGTTGGGAACACGAATACCAGCGGACTTTTTGAGCGCTTTTAGCGTTTCTGTCCTCCCACTTTTACGAGTACTCACAGATCAGAAGAGGCCGAGTATTAGATAAAACTTATCTCTAAGATGTTGAAGCCGCTACACTGCACTGAGGTAGAATAAGTTGAGCTAGCCACCTATATGTTCGAGAAGGAAGCTAGTTTATGGTGGGACAACGTCCTACAAACGATTCCCACAGGATACGTGTGGACTTGAGGTGCATTTGAGACACACTTCCATGAGAAATATTTTCCACCTCACGTACCGCCATGAGGAGGGAGAGTTCCATCACCTCCAACAGGGGGCAGAGTATGAGAACAGGTTCACGGAGCTAGCCAGATACGCTCCTTTGATACTAACTGATGAACCGATGAAAATGCGGCGTTTTTCAGATGGGTTGCGGCCCGATATCCGCACTCAGACGTGTTGCGTTAGCATTTCCAATTACGCCGAGCTAGTCAACATGTCTCTAAGAGCTGGGCAAGATGGAGATAGAGTTTCTCAAACATGTATACCAATGGGCCCGAGGCCTCAACCCGAATTACAGGACCGACCAGTTCAAGGTAAGAGGCCACATGTAGCCTTGCCTCCCAGACCCATGGCTCTGCCAACCTAGCAAAGGTGAGTGAAACGTTGGTGTACTTACTGCGATAAAGGCGGACATACTGACCCCTTCTGTTTCACCAAGATGAAAGACAACGATGTCACGCCACCTCAGAAGATCGACCGTCGGCCACTACGTGATGTAGCGACTCCACCTCTACGATCTGCATCAGCAGCGCAGCCATTTTACCGACCACCTATACCTCAGAATAGGCCGCCTCAAAGACCTATGACAATACAACCAAACCATCCTCAACAAGCCCGTGTGCATGCACTTACAGTTGAAGCACCTGAGTAAACAACTGTAGCGCCTTTGACCTTTGAGGTCACTACTCAATTCAAGGTACGCCTGTATTCCTGTTGGTAGACACTAGGTCTATTAAACCAATTCGTATGAAAGAATAGGCCTAACAATGGATTACTATCCTCATTATAAAAATAATATGGTAACTAGAGAGGACAAATATGTTGTAAATAATAGAAAGGTCGAAACGGAAAATTTCTACAACTTCAAGTTGCTAATAGGTTGGTCATATCTTTTAGGAACTCTTATATTCATACTAGGAATTATCCTGTGATTAAATTTGATTATACGTAAAGATATATATATATATATATATATATATTGTACAATTAAATTAGAACCCTCGAGTAGGATTGAGTTTCATAGTTTAATACTCCGTAAGATTATGTCAGAGGCGGACAATAGTGAGGTTATAAGTTTCTTATTTCCTTTGTAAATTCAAGGCTCATACTGCGTCGAGGAGATGTCCCTTTTCTTTCCCTTCCCGCGGCCTTATGTTGCTAGCATTCCAAACTTCTGTAATATTTTAGGACTCTCGACTCTTCCCTACCTCCCGAAGTTAATGAAACTAAAGTGCAAATCTGCTCATAACTCCCTAGCCGTATGATTGAAATGGTGACCTACAACTATAATATTAGGAAATTGAAAACCCTTCTAGTATAGTCCTTTGACTATGAGCGCCAGGAAAGAACTTATTATCCACCAAGTTAAACATAGGTTAAACAAGAACCCTCGTTGAACAAGATCCAAAGGACAACCTTATAGACATGAGGCTTGAACCTCCTAGCGAATTATAATACTCCTTAAATACTTAGGATGATCCGATTTCAGAATTTCAGAACCATATCTATATGAGGCAGTCGCGGCTTAACTCAATTCTCAATCCTGGGTGATTACCAAAGGACTCACTGCTTGACCGAGCAGAAGATTAGGATCCATCAGGATTAGGAAAGGATACAATGTGTTGTCTGGCCTGGTCAGGCGGGCAATCGACGTATCGGGTTCGAGCCTACCACAACTGACTTTCCGTATTAGCCCAATCATAAATAGTAGAACATACCACCCTTAGGTAAACTTTAACATCAGACACTTAACACGATAATAATGACTTGGACATTTATCTTCAAATCTCAAGGGTAGAAACTTTTAAGGGGGGTAGACCGATATGAGCTAGGCTAGTGTAGCTGTTATATACCCTAACACGTATATAAACCTGAAACCAACAAAACTAACCTGAAAACCTTTACTTATTACCCTTAGACAATTTCGGGGATGAAATTTTTTTTTAAGGGGAGTAGATTGTAACGTCCCAGAAAAATCCATACAGAGACCCGAGTACTACTTGTAACATCCCGAAAATTGGGGGTCAAGCATAAACTCAACTCCCGAGTTCCAGAACATCACTTATGCAACAAAATGAATGATGATTGAATGTTGACTGTATTCGTGCATTGAACATGAGTGAGATTAAGCCAAAACAACATATCATACTCCAGAGACAATTAAATTACAAGCGGAAGACTATGATAGATAAATAACATATATAAACTATGGTGAGTCTCCAGAGTGTAATAATGTTATTATAAGTACAGTTCTAAAATTTATCAAATGTGAGGAAGTGTAATGTCTTCTATCCGAAGTACCATAGCCCCATCAATACAATACCAGGTCTTATAGACCTGCCAGAGAGTTACAGTGTAACGACTTGTAAATTTCTGTACATTGGGTCGAGTACCACCTCGACCAGAAATCACGTAGGATTAAATCCTTTAGAAATTTAACAAAGTTAACTAAGTACTAAACTCAATTAGCCATGAAATCCGTTGGGATCGCTTTAAATACGATCTGCAAGACCCAAAACTTACAGAACAAGTGACGCTAGGTTACCCTAAAGTTTAGAACCAAACTCATTTCCCGACCGCTTCTCGGGAATGAAACGAAACTTCGTATTAGGTCTAGATCGCACATCGGAAGTCCGATTAACACGAAGCTAAGGAACTAGGACCGCCTCACTGGACTTGACAATCATCTCAAAAATTAGGTCCATCCGATGTCCCACGGCCATTCGTTTCGATTCGGAGCGAGGGTGTGTGAAAAACACTATTCCCATCCTAATAAAAATATCAAGAATAGTGATCTGGCATCGTTCGGTTGCATGTCAGTATTAAGCAACCTGACCGTCAGAATCAGACCAAATTACACCTTCGGATTAAGAAAAATTTCAGGAACATTTACATGTACTTGGAATTTCTGATCGTGGCCCACTGACCGTTGAACTGAAAGTGGTCCACCACGTGCGATCTGGGAATCCGATCAAGTCAAAAACGTAATCCCACGTAGATCCATAGATGGTGAGCTTAAGTCTGACGTTTGGCTCAAGGAGGGCCACCAGAACCTCTCTTTTGAGCTGGAAAAGTGGCGAAATGCCTATATAAGCAGTCACCCTTGAACCTGAGTCTATTTTGGGAATGTTTTTTGCTATAAAAGGGGCTTAGAACAGCCCCTCTCACAGCCATACGAATTTGGGAGAAAAACCCTAGAGAGAGAGAAAGAAAAGAGAGAAAAGCTTGGAATTTGTTGCTGATCTTCCTCCTACTGCTTTGGGTTGTCGCACGGCCTACACCGCCCCGTTCTAGGTGTTTTCCCGGCGGTTTCCATTCCGTTTGAAGGTAAGAAACCCTAACCCTAGGTCTGATTTGAGGTAGGATCGTTGTAGGTTATGTAAAGGCTAACCGATTCCGCTCTTTAGGCTAGAAAACTCCCGTATACGGAAGCTCTACTACCCTTGCTGATTCGTTGGAATTCCAAGGGCAAAGGTGAGGACTTTAAGTGTATAAGTTACGGTTTTCAACCCTTTCAATGTCAGATAATGATAGATTCATGATCTGCATGTAAATGCACATGTACAAAGTGCTTTCCGTTTCCTGTTTCGATTAACGTTGTAGAATATGGAATTTCGCATATTCTTGGTATACGTAAAAATACCGTACACGTATTTTTTTTGGGAAAATGTTTGACATGCTTATTTAATGTATGATTATATGATATATGGATAAAATACTAATTTGGCGAAAGGAATCGCTGAAATACATGTTCATGTGTAAATGCTACGTATGTTGAAATTGTGTATTCTAGAAATACCGTATATGTATATTTTTTGGGAAAATGTATGACATGTTTATTTAATGTATGATTATACAATATATGTATAAAATACTAGTTTGGCGAAAGGAATCGCTGAATTACATGTTCGCTTGTAAATGCCTAGTATGTTGAAATTGTGTATTCTAGAAATACCGCATATGTGTGAATTTTGGAAATACAATTGTAACGATTATTTGCTGTATGATTATGATATACATGGGTAAAATACTCACGTGGCGAAGGGAGAGCCCTAACACGTATTTTGCTAACATACATCATGTATGTTGGAATAGTATATTCTAAGTGTTTGTGTAGATGCTTGTGTGTGTAAATGCTTGAGTGTTAGTGCCTTAGAGAGGTGCCGATATGGGATTCCCGACTCCCTTAAAGACATGTAGGATCTCCTCCATGCGGTGGTTCGCTAGAACCACTCCCTTGTAATGTGTACGTAATTGTATCCCTATGTGGATAGTGCTTTACTACATGCTTCACAACATGCTTTACAACATGCTTTACATCATGTTTTACTTCATGCTTTATAACATGCCTGCTAACATGCTTGTATTGCTTGTTTATCATGCTTTACTCCACATGCTATTGATGAAAACTGTTTGAGTTTGGGACTGTGTCTATAGTCCAAACATTCGGTACCAGACTTGCGGTTGTGGTGAGATTCGTACCGCCACAACGGACGTGTCTGGCGAACCCGAGTCGTACTTCGGTTGGCGATAGTGGTTGGCCACACGGAGTGCTTTTGCGCTCCATATCGCTCAACTTGTGGTGCGCTCGAGCTAGTCAGGCTCGTCAAGTAAACCGAAATGTATTGTGTGTTCACCATGTTTGGTCGCTACTGCTTGAACCTAGGGTACCAAACTTACCAGTGGCGATCCCGTTTGACCATGGTACCTCGATCCGCTAAGTCGCATGAGCCGGGCATGGTGGTATGGGACACCGTGGTCGAGCTGTCGGCCTACGCTGGGGCCATGTGCCTCCCCGTAGTGACCGTTGCGCAACCAAAACTCGTGAGCCGAATACGGTGGTATGGGACACTGTATTCGAGCTGTCGATACTTACGGCGAGAGCCGAGTACGGTGAGACCATTGCTGCTCGTCTTGACGGCGACGAGTCCTCCGTAGTATCATCGAGTGTACTCCAAGTGTCCGTGATTGGCGACGAGTCTTTCACAAAGAACTAGAGTATGAGTTGAGCCGAGTACGGTGAGACCTGTACTCGAGCTGACGGCTAGTGATTGAGCCGAGTGCGGTGAGACCTGTACTCGAGCTGACGGCCAGCAATTGAGCCGCATACGGTGAGATCTGTATCCGCGCTGACGGGTGACGAGCCTTTTGCGATGCCTTCACTATGTTTCTCAAACCATAATATCGTATGAGATTAACTAGGATTGACGACCCTAGAATGGATCATGTTTGGGAATGATACAAGGGAGGTACCTTAGTTTCCCAATACTGCTGGTTGAAATGGATTAATAAAAACTTGGTAATCATGAGCATCATCACACCGCATGTGCTTTGTAGATGTGGCGCACTGAAGGAGTAAGCATTCGCGAACGTAAGATGATGTCGCTTGAGGGTGGTTTGGCAAGGGCATATAGCATCATGTCATATCATTTTTGCACTTAACAAGAGTAGTTAGAATGTTTGATTTGTACTGCTTTATCATTACTGCTTGATTGAATTGATAACATGTTAACCTATGCTTTATTGTTCCACTGAGTTAGCTACTCACTCCCACGTTACGGGACGGTGTTTGCAACACCCACCAGACTCTGTCACAGGTGTAGATGGCACCTTGGTTTAGGAGCCGGAGCCCGACTTTGAAGAGGATCAGGAGGAGTTCTCCTTTATGCAGTATTCTGACAGTTATGCTTAGGCCGGCTGCATCGCGGGATTTTCAGGGCCTCTCTTGAGGATTGTATTTTGATTTTTGACTTAGAAACAATACATGTATATTGGTACTCAATTAGTACTCATACTCTGGAGTTCATAAAATTTTGTTACTTTACATACTTTGAATATAAAATTTCAGTCTTCCGCTTGCCTTTATACAATTGAACTGGAGTATGATTTACTGTTTTCGTATAATCTCATTCATGTTTATTGCTCTAACTCAGACAACATTCAACCATCATTGTGTATGTTGCATAAGTGATGCGTTGGAACTCGGGAGTTGAGTTCATACTCGACCCCCAAATTTCAGGGCGTTACAAGTTGGTATCAGAGCATGATTTTGATTAAACCAGACCTGAGTTATGTCCCCACTACGTACGCTGACATGTTACAACCTAGGAGGGTGCGTAAAAATGTAGAAACAGTCTTAGGGTCTTCCGATTTCACCGTTCGGCGAAATTCATTAAAAACGAATGCGTTGATTGAGTCTGTACTCGATCCTGACCACACATACGGACTCTAAATCACTCCTAGACCGTCTATTGACGTGTCCAGGTCACTATCCACCCAAAATCAATCTTCAAAAATCAGATTAGTTCAGAAAATTTTCGGAACTAACCGTCCTAGAGCTGAACTGAGTTCGGGGGCCCCCCACGTTAATCCATTAAGGTTCCCGATCGAACCAGGGTGCATTTGGCACCCTGGACACATGGCAAACAGGGCCCCATCGCGGCGGCGCGGTTCCGGCCAAGTCCGACAGCGCGGCGCAGACGCACCGCGGGACCCGGTCCGATTTTCTGGGTGGGTCCAAGCATGAGGTTGGTCGGCCCAGCCTCCTACACCCCCTGGCACGTGCGAAATTCCCATGGGTTTGGGATTTTAGGGGCTGGAGCACCCCTCTCTCTCATTTCACCCCTTCCAAACGCCGAAACCCTCATTTTCGATTTTTCTCAAAAACTCATCCTCCAAACCTTCAAATCTTCCATTTTCTTCCATAACTCACACACCCCAACCTTCCACAACAGCCCTAGCTTCCTCCTTTCCCCATTTTCTCAAGTTGGAGCTCTCATACCCCTCCTTGGAGCTCAAAAATCGGGTAATCTACTAACCCATTCCATTCTCTTCTTGTTTCTCCTTCATTTCCTACCTCTAGTGCTCCTTCCACACCCATTGGATTGTTGTTTGTGGAGGATCAAAGAAATCAGCCCCTTGTTCCCCCATTTTGGCAATTTTCCATGGCCCTCCTTGGTGTGGTGGCTACCATTTTTTTCCATTTCCTCCATCCTATCTCTCATGGGAAAGAGGAAAACCGCGGCCGATGACGCCGGCCTAAGTAGGCCAGCCCATTCCCGAAGAAGATCCGACGTTGAGGCCGGCACTAGCACCGTTCGGGAGTTTAGGTCGAAGCGAGACCTGGATCCTGACCATCATCCCGCTAAATGCTTATCCGATAGGCATCGAATACGGGCGCTTCGTGGGCCGCAAGGTTGTGTTTGAAGCTCATGTGGATGAAAGAATGTTTGGCCTACACCCGATGATGGACCACTTGGTGGATATCGGATGGAATTCTATTTTTGAAGGCGAGTCTCCCGCATGTGAGAACACGGTTCGCGCTTTCTACGCTCACATCGTGGACTCATCAGTAGAGCCTCTTCAGTTTACTGTCTCTGTGAGGGGCATAAGGCGCACAATCACTGTGGATGAGGTGGTTCGAATCACGAAGATCCCGCTTGGTCAAGTGCAGCCTAGTGATGACTTCTCTAGAAGTGCGCAGGAAAGGGATCGTCGCACGCGATATCTCTGTGGTCGCCGGGTTACTTGGAAGCGAGGAAATTGTATTGTGGCTACAAAGATGACCGAAGACTTCCGTTTACTCCATCACATTTTCACATACAATGTATACCCACGGTGGGGTAACCGCACGAAGTGTACTCGGGTGATGGTGGATTTTCTGTACAAGATGGGACACGGGGACAACATATGCCTACCCACATTCATCCTATCCCAGATAGTTCATGTTGTTCGTTCTGCCAGGAACGATCTTTCGCTCCCATTTGGCAGTCTGATCTGCAGGATGGCTCGTAATGTCGGCTATAGACTCAACATGGAAGACCTTGCACCAGTCCGAGTCATAAATGAGGCGACACTCAAGAATATGAAGATCAGCCCTCAACAGCGGCAAGCACGACTCGACGAGTCTGGAGATGAGTCGGATAGCGCCAGTGAGGAGAGTGTTGACCTCCAGGCTGAGAGTGATGAGGAGCGCGGTGATGACATACAGGAAGAAGAACCTGAGGCTCAGGACACTGAGGAGAGTTCACCTCCTGCGGCTCAGGAACAGGGTGTGAATCGGGATGCTTTTGATGCACGTTTGGCCCGTCTCGAGGAGGGTCAAGCCGCCCTGCAGCAAGAGGTTGGACAAGTTCGGGCTAAGCTTGGTGAGAGACCCGAGCCAAGCTCGAAGAGAGACCGAAGCCTACATGAAGAGGAGCTTTAAGAAAGGTGTCTCGTACGTTGAAGGCCATTATGTGGTGTGTGTGGACAAGAACGCTCCTCCTCCACCGCCTACTTTGGATGCTTAGTCATCCATGTTGTTGTATGTTGTGTTTGCTTTGGTTACCGCGATAGGCGGTTTATGTTTTCATGTAGATGAAGTAGTAGATGGTAACATGTTTTAGGTGTTTGATGTAGTGGATGTATTAGCTATGATGTGAATTCTGTCGTGATTCATGTAACTCTGTATTCCATGTATTATGACAATTTTGGGTAAATGAAAAACATATAGCCTCTTTTATTTTGATGATGTGTGGAATGCTTAAGTGCTTTATGGAGTGTATTGTGCCTTATCTCACAAATGATTCTACCCTATGTTGTATAGGGCATGCCGCGACAGTATACGCGGAGCACGGCACATCTTCTTCTGACCGGCTCTATGGACCAGACTCCTTCTGGTAGTAGCGGTCCTACGGACCGAGGGTTGGGATCTGATCAGCCTCCTGCTGGTCCTATCGGTGGACAGCCACCTTATACGCCCCCCGGTCCGCGGCGATGTCGGCCGTCTTCTTCTTCACAGCGACATGACTCTCGAGGCACTCCGTCGGCCGATAGGTTTGAGCGGTGATGATGATGATGCATCGGCGGCGGATGCGGCGGCGACGGCAACGATCTGACGGCGAAAGGCACTGCGGCTTATGGCCACTATCGCTGAGGCCTTGTCCCGTGGTGGTAGTGCGACTCCACCTACGACATCTGCACATCCTGATGAGCATTCTGAGCCTCCTACTCAGGTTGAGGATGTGCCTCTGCAACCATCCGTCGCACCTCCTACTCGGAGAGGTCGGTACTCGTGGTTTACTCGGCGATTTCGGCGCTTGAGGCCTCCCTCATTTATGGGTTCTCACGGACCCGAGGAGGCGAGTTACGGCAGACCGCATCTCTAAGATGCTTCGGATGCTACATTGCTCGGGAGAGCGGTGGAGCTGGCCGCTTTCATGTTTGAGAGGGAGGCCAGTTTATGGTGGGACAGCGTGCTGCGCACGGTCGCAGTAGATTTCGTGTGGACCTGGGAGGCTTTCGAGTCTCGGTTCCATAAGAAGTACTACCCACAGACGTATCGGCATGAGCGGAAGGATGAGTTTCTGCGCCTCAGGCAGAGAGGCATGACGATCACCGAGTACGAGCACCGCTTCACAGAGTTGGGCCGCTTTGTCCCGACTATACTGGTGGATGAGCAGATGCGGATGCGTCGTTTTTCCTTGGGTTTGCGACCGAAGATACGGTCGAGGATTTGCTGCCTCAGTATCCCCACCTACGTGGCATTGGTCCACATGTCTATGACGGCCGAGCAGGATGTGGACCGATTGGCCAGATCGCGTGGTGCTATGGTTACGAGGCCACGCCAGGATTTGCAGGGCAGGCCTATCTTAGGCAAGAGGCCACGTGTTGATTCGCCCCCCAGGGCCGCAACACCTGTTGTTCCTGTGAGACGCCCGTTGGTGACCTGCACGTATTGCGGGAAACCAGGACACCCTGCTGAGAGCTGTTTCTCGCGCATGAGGGCTAGCGGATTTGCGCCACCGCGGAGATTGGATAGCCCTTATCCACAGGCCATATCAGCTCCACCGCTACAGACTGCTCCTGCACATCCTTCCTTCCGACCTCCTGTGTCACGCTTCAGGCCGCCACAACGACCCTTGGCTCCTTAGTCGAACCGCCAGCAGCAGGCTCCCGTGCACACGCTTGTTGCTGAGGCACCAGAGACATCGATTCCGGCACCGACGGCTTTTGAGGGTACGGCTCATGTTTTTGGTACTCCCGTTTCTTTATTGGTGGACACTGGGTCCACTACTTCTATTATTTCTTGTGGGGCGGTGAAACGTCTATCTTTGCATACGATTCCCACTAAGGGAATGAGACTCACTACGGCTACCGGGACCTGTTCGGATGTTACACGGTTCTGTGAGGGTTGCTCGATAGTTTTGGGTAGCAGCACAGTGCTCGTCGACCTTATTGTTACTCCGCTATGGCACTACGTCGTTATACTTGGCATGGATTGGCTCGCCAAGATGAGGGCGGAGATAGATTGCGATGCCCGGATCGTGACGCCATGGACTGACGGCACGCTTTCACGTTCCCAGTGCAGGTCAGTTAGCCCTGTCGAGTTGATTGTTATGCTGCTTTACTTCTGCCGATTGATGGTCCGACACTGGAGGGTACGCCAGTGGTTCGGGAGTTTGTTGGAGTCTTTAAGACTATCCCTGGTTTACCTCCTCGGCGTGAGATTGATTTTACGATTGACCTTACGCCTGGTGCGACGCCCATCTCGTTGCCGACTTATCGTATGCCTCCATGTGAGATGGAGGAGCTGCGGAAACAGATTGACGAACTTGTAGAGAAAGGTTTTATTCGACCTAGTGTGTCTCCTTGGGGAGCACCTGTGTTGTTCGTGAAGAAGAAGGACGGGTCGCTACGGTTGTGTATTGATTACCGTAGGTTGAACCAGGTCACGGTGAAGAACAAGTATCCTTTGCCCAGGATTGATGATCTGTTCGATCAGTTGAGGGGGGCGAAGTATTTCTCGAAGATTGACCTTCAGTCAGGGTACCACCAGTTGCGCGTGAGAGAGGAGGACGTGCAGAAGACAACCTTCAGGACGTGCTTCGGGCACTATGAGTTTTTGGTGATGTCGTTCGGTCTGAAGAACGCACCAGCCGTGTTCATGGATCTGATGAACTAGGTATTTCGGCCCTTCCTTTACCGATTCATTATCGTCTTTATCGATGACATCTTGATATACTCCACGAGTCGGGAGGAGCACGAGGAGCACCTGCGAGCAGTATTGGGTATGTTGGAGAAGAACCAGTTGTTTGCGCAATACAAGAAGTGCGACTTCTGGCAGGAGGAAGTCAAGTTCCTGGAACATGTAGTGTCCAAGGATGGGATAGCAGTGGACCTTGTTAAGGTAGCCGCGGTTCGGGATTGACGGCGGCACAGAGTCGGTTCCTGAGGTGAGGAGTTTCCTTGGTGCATTTGGGTATTACAGACGTTTCATTCGGGATTTCTCGAAGATCGCCCAGGCCATTGTCTCAATTGACTCGGAAGGACCTGAAGTTCGCCTGGAATGAGAAGGCGGAGGCAGTTTTTAAGGAGTTTGAAGGACAAGTTGACGTCCGCCCCTGTGCTAGTATTGCCAGAGCAAGGGGTGAAATACACGGTGTATACTGACGCGTCTCGCATTGGTTTGGGTTGTGTGCTGATGCAGAAGGATAGTGTGATTTCGTATGCCTCGAGACAATTAAGGAAGCACGAGGAGAATTACCCTACACATGACCTAGAGTTGGCAGCTGTCATCTTTGCATTGAAGCTCTGGAGACATTACCTCTACGGTGAGGAGTTCGAGCTTTTAATGACCACAAAGCCTTAAATACATATTCACACAAATGGATTTGAATATGAGACAGTAGCCGATGGATGGAGACCTTGAAGGACTTCAAGTTCGAGGTTTCCTACCATCCCGGCAAGGCGAACCTTGTGGCAGACGGTGGCGAGCCGCAAGAAGGCGATTGCATTTGCGGCACCGTGATGATAGCCGAGTGGGACATGATGGAGTTTGTGCGGGACTTCGAGCGAGAGACTCACCGTCGAGGAGCCTTTTGAGTGTGTTGCGCACGTTCGGGTGTGGCCACTTATTGACGACAGATTGTTGAGGCCCAAGAGGGCGATATACGGCTGTCTGAGCTTCGAGAGCAGGCTAGCGACGCCGTGGACTCCGAGTGGAGAGTTGGTTCTGATGGGGGTTTACTATTCCGTGGCCGCCTATGTGTTCCTGATGTGGCTGACTTGAGACGCGAGCTTCTCGAGTCCGCCCATAACTCGAAGTTTGCGATGCATCCCGGTAGCACGAAGATGTACCAGGGATATGAGACGGACGTATTGGTGGGATAACATGAAGGCCCACATTCTTTGAGTATGTGTCTCGATGTCGACGTGCCAGCAGGTCAAGGCGAACATCGCCGACCTCTGGACTACTTCACCCATGCCTATAGCGGAGTGGAAGTGGGACTTCATCTCCATGGACTTCATATCAGGGTTGCCGAAGACGAGGAAGGGGCACGATTCCATTTGGGTGATTGTGGACCGGTTGACCAAATCGGCCCATTTTCTCCCTATCAGAGTTACGAACTCTGCAGACGAGCTTGCTAGATTGTACATCAGGGAGATCGTCCGTCTGCACGGGGTTCCTTTGGAGATCGTGTCGGACAGAGACACGCGGTTCACATCTATCTTCTGGACTCGTATCCAGGAGGCGATGAGTGTGAAGTTGAAGTTCAGTACGGTGTTTCATCCTCAGACTGATGGGCAGACAGAGCGGGTGAATCAGATTCTGGAGGATATGTTGCGAGCATGTGTGTTGGACTTCAAGGACAGCTGGGATGACTGTCTTCCGTACGCGGAGTTCGCCTACAACAACAGCTTCCAGGCGACTATTGGCATGACCCCATATGAGGCTCTATATGGTCGACCTTGTAGGGCACCGCACTCTTGGGCAGAGGTTGGCGAGCGTAGTCTGATTGGCCCAGAGTTGGTTCAGGCGACTACAGAGAAGGTAAACATTATCAAGCGTCGATTACTCACAGCGCAGAGCAGGCAGAAGAGTTACGCTGATACGAGGCGGCGACCGCTGGAGTTCGAGGTCGGGGATCATGTGTTCCTTCGGGTTTCCCCTATGAAGGGAGTCCTTCGGTTCGGGAAGAAGGGGAAGCTCACACCGAGGTTTATCGGTCCATTTCAGATACTGGATCGAGTGGGTGATGTGGCGTATCGTCTCGCCTTGCCTACACCACTTGCTTCCGTACACAACGTATTTCATGTATCTATGCTGAAGAAGTACGTTCCTGATCCTTCGCATATCATCAGATGGGAGCAGGTACAGTTGAGTGAGGATGCTACGTACGAGCTGCGCCCGACGCGTGTCCTTGATAGGAAGGAGCAGGTACTACGTAGCAAAGTCATCCCACTTGTGAAGGTGCTTTGGACACATCATTCCGAGGAGGAAGCTACCTGGGAGACTGAGGCCGAGGTCAGAAAGAACTACCCTCAGATTCTCGAGGACTACGAAAAGGTATAAATTTCGAGGACGAAATTTTTTGTTTAAGGGGGGTAGATTGTAACGACCTGTAAATTTCCGTACATTGGGTCGAGTACCACCTCGACCAGAAATCACGTAGGATTAAATCCTTTAGAAATTTAACAAAGTTAACTAAGTACTAAACTCAATTAGCCATGAAATCCGTTGGGATCGCTTTAAATACGATCTGCAAGACCCAAAACTTGCAGAACAAGTGACGCTAGGTTACCCTAAAGTTTAGAACCAAACTCATTTCCCGGCTGCTCTCGGGAATGAAACGAAACTTCGTATTAGGTCTAGATCGCACATCGGAAGTCCGATTAACACGAAGCTAAGGAACTAGGACCGCCTCACTGGACTTGACAATCATCTCAAAAATCAGGTCCATCCGATGTCCCACGGCCATTCGTTTCGATTCGGAGCGAGGGTGTGTGAAAAACACTATTCCCATCCTAATAAAAATATCAGGAATAGTGATCTGGCATCGTTCGGTTGCATGTCAGTATTAAGCAACCTGACCGTCAGAATCAGACCAAATTACACCCTCGGATTAAGAAAAATTTCAGGAACATTTACATGTACTTGGAATTTCTGATCGTGGCCCACTGACCGTTGAACTGAAAGTGGTCCGCCACGTGCGATCTGGGAATCCGATCAAGTCGAAAACGTAATCCCACGTAGATCCATAGATGGTGAGCTTAAGTCTGACGTTTGGCTCAAGGAGGGCCACCAGAACCTCCCTTTTGAGCTGAAAAAGTGGCGAAATGCCTATATAAGCAGTCACCCTTGAACCTGAGTCTATTTTGGGAATGTTTTTGGCTATAAAAGGGGCTTAGAATAGCCCCTCTCACAGCCATACGAATTTGGGAGAAAAAAACCCTAGAGAGAGAGAAAGAAAAGAGAGAAAAGCTTGGAATTTGTTGCTGATCTTCCTCCTACTGCTTTGGGTTGTCGCACGGCCTACACCGCCCCGTTCTAGGTGTTTTTCCGGCGGTTTCCATTCCGTTTGAAGGTAAGAAACCCTAACCCTAGGTCTGATTTGAGGTAGGATCGTTGTAGGTTATGTACAGGCTAACCGATTCCACTCTTTAGGCTAGAAAACTCCCGTATACGGAAGCTCTACTACCCTTGCTGATTCGTTGGAATTCCAAGGGCAAAGGTGAGGACTTTAAGTGTATAAGTTACGGTTTTCAACGCTTTCAATGTCAGATAATGATAGATTCATGATCTGCATGTAAATGCACATGTACAAAGTGCTTTCCGTTTCCTGTTTCGATTAACGTTGTAGAATATGGAATTTCACATATTCTTGGTATACGTAAAATACCGTACACGTATTTTTTGGGAAAATGTTTGACATGCTTATTTAATGTATGATTATATGATATATGGATAAAATACTAATTTGGCGAAAGGAATCATTTGAAATACATGTTCATGTGTAAATGCTACGTATGTTGAAATTGTGTATTCTAGAAATACCGTATATGTATATTTTTTGGGAAAATGTATGACATGTTTATTTAATGTATGATTATACAATATATGTATAAAATACTAGTTTGGCGAAAGGAATCGCTGAATTACATGTTTGCTTGTAAATGCCTAGTATGTTGAAATTGTGTATTCTAGAAATACCGCATATGTGTGAATTTTAGAAATACAATTGTAACGATTATTTGCTGTATGATTATGATATACATGGGTAAAATACTCACGTGGCGAAGGGAGAGCCCTAACACGTATTTTGCTAACATACATCATGTATGTTGGAATAGTATATTCTAAGTGTTTGTGTAGATGCTTGTGTGTGTAAATGCTTGAGTGTTAGTGCCTTAGAGAGGTGCCGATATGGGATTCCCGACTCCCTTAAAGACATGTAGGATCTCCTCCATGCGGTGGTTCGCTAGAACCACTCCCTTGTAATGTGTACGTAATTGTATCCCTATGTGGATAGTGCTTTACTACATGCTTCACAACATGCTTTACAACATGCTTTACATCATGTTTTACTTCATGCTTTATAACATGTCTGCTAACATGCTTGTATTGCTTGTTTATCATGCTTTACTCCACATGCTATTGATGAAAACTGTTTGAGTTTGGGACTGTGTCTATAGTCCAAACATTCGGTACCAGACTTGCGGTTGTGGTGAGATTCGTACCGCCACAACGGACGTGTCTGGCGAACGAACGTCGTACTTCGGTTGGCGATAGTGGTTGGCCACACGGAGTGCTTTTGCGCTCCATATCGCTCAACTTGTGGTGCGCTCGAGCTAGTCAGGCTCGTCAAGTAAACCGGAATGTATTGTGTGTTCACCATGTTTGGTCGCTACTGCTTGAACCTAGGGTACCAAACTTACCAAGGTGATGGCGATCCCGTTTGACCATGGTACCTCGATCCGCTAAGTCGCATGAGCCGGGCATGGTGGTATGGGACACCGTGGTCGAGCCGTCGGCTCTACGCTCGGGGGGCCATGTGCCTCCCCGTAGTGACCATTGCGCAACCAAAACTCGTGAGCCGAATACGGTGGTATGGGACAACGTATTCGAGTGTCGATACTTACGGCGAGAGCCGAGTACGGTGAGACACATGTGCTCGTCTTGACGGGCGACGAGTCCTCCGTAGTATCATCGAGTGTACTCCAAGTGTACTGTGATTGGCGACGAGTCTTTCACAACAACTAGAGTATGAGTTGAGCCGAGTACGGTGAGACTGTACTGGTGACGGCTAGTGATTGAGCCGAGTAAGGTGAGACTCGTACTCGAGCCGACGGCCGACAATTGAGCCGCATACGGTGAGATCTCAGTATCCGCGCCGACGGGTGCGAGCCCTTTGCGATGCCTTCACTATGTTTCTCAAACCATAATATCGTATGAGATTAACTAGGATTGACGACCCTAGAATGGATCATGTTTGGGAATGATACAAGGGAGGTACCTTAGTTTCCCAATCTTCTTGGTTGAAATGGACTAATAAAAACTTGGTAATCATGAGCATCATCGCACCGCATGTGCTTTGTAGATGTGGCGCACTGAGGGAATAAGCATTCGCGAACGTAAGATGATGTCGCTTGAGGGTGGTTTGGCAAGGGCATACAGCATCATGTCATATCATTTTTGCACTTAACAAGAGTAGTTAGAATGTTTGATTTGTACTGCTTTATCATTACTGCTTGATTGAATTGATAACATGTTAACCTATGCTTTATTGTTCCACTGAGTTAGTTACTCACTCCCACGTTACGGGACGGTGTTTGCAACACCCACCAGACTCTGTCACAGGTGTAGATGGCACCTTGGTTCAGGAGCCGGAGCCCGACTTTGAAGAGGATCAGGAGGAGTTCTTCTTTATGCGATGTCGACGGCTATGCTTAGGCCGGCTGCATCGCGGGATTTTCAGGGCCTCTCTTGAGGATTGTATTTTGATTTTTGACTTAGAAACAATACATGTATATTGGTACTCAGTTAGTACTCATACTCTGGAGTTCATAAAATTTTGTTACTTTACATACTTTGAATATAAAATTTCAGTCTTCCGCTTGCCTTTATACAATTGAACTGGAGTATGATTTACTGTTTTGGTATAATCTCATTCATGTTTATTGCTCTAACTCAGACAACATTTAACCATCATTGTGTATGTTGCATAAGTGATGCGTTGGAACTCGGGAGTTGAGTTCATACTCGACCCCCGAATTTCAGGGCGTTACATACAGATAGGAGAACTCCTCCTCAACATCATAGTAGTGGTCCGGCTCTGCTTCATAAGCATCAGCATCACCATCACCTGAAACTCAACAAATCTGGTTAGTGTGTACAACACCGTCCCATAACGTGGGAGTGAGTGATTAACTCAGTGGAACAGTAAAGCGTAGGTTAACATGTTATCAACTCAGTCAAGCAGTAATGATAAAGCAGTAAAATCAAACACTCCTAACTACTGTTATTAATGTAAGTATGAATGCTGTCATGATGTATGCCCTCACCACACCCTCCCTCATGCGACACCATCTTACGTTCGCGGCATGCTTTCATCCCTCAGTGCTCCACATCTTCCAGGCACATGCAATACATGATGAGCATGATTGCCGAGTTTTTATTAGTCCATTTCAAACAGTAGGATTGGAAAACTAAGGTACCTCCCTTGTATCATTCCCAAACATGATCCATTCTAGGGTCGTCAGTCCTAGTTAATCTCAGACGATGGTGTGTTTTCTAGGTCACTGCAAAGGCTGTCAGGGCTGTTACGCACAAAGGTTACACCACTCCCCCATCACCTCTTTAACGATTCATCACTATACAGAAATAGGCCTAGTTCATACTCTATACACTACGGTAAAACTCTAAGGCTCACTGCAATTTCAGAGTATGCTCGAGGTCACTACAAAGGGCTGTCAGGGCTGTTGCTCGCATTCGTTGCACCACTCCCCCATCACCTTATCAATGTAGGCCGACAGCACGAATATAGTGTCCCATACCACTATAATCGGCTCACGAGTCTGGTTGCTCACTGGTCACTATGGGGAGGCACGTGGCCCCAGCGTAGGCCGACAGCTCGACTACGGTGTCCCATACCACCATGCCTGGCTCATGAGCTTTAGCGGATCGAGGTACCATGGTTAAAAGGGATTTCACTGGTAAGTTTAGTACCCTAGGTTCAAGCAGTGGCGTCCAAACATGCTGAACATACATAAGACAGATCAGGTTGCTTGACGAGCTCGGCTAGCTCGAGCACACAACAAGTTGAACGACATGAAGCGCATAAGCACTTCGCGTGGCCAACCACTATCGCCAACCGAAGTACGACTCGGGTTCGTCGAGCACATCTCACGTGGCGAATGAATCACAACCACGAAGTCAATCCCGTTACCGATTTCCTGGACTATACAATAGCTCCAATCACATTCAATTGCAGATAGGTAAAGCAGTAATGGATCAAGATTCAAATTATACAATCAAAGTCTGGTATTATCCGTTTAGGGCTGCCAGGACTGTTACACGCATTCGTTACACCACTCCCCCATCACCCATGACGGATCATACAACATAAACATGAATTTAAACATACGCATCACATAAATAAAATCATACAATCAGTTGAGCATGTTAACAAGCATATCATAAAGCATATTATAAATTAAGCATGTTATGAAGCACTATATAAATAGAAATACAAACACATATATTTCATAAGTAAGTGGTTAAAGTGAACAACCCACATAGGGGAAATCATACATGTCTCTAAGGCAGTTGAGAATCCCATCTCAACACCCTCCTAAGGCATCAACATCCAAACACTTACTCATACAAGCATTTTCACAAACACTTAACATACACAATTTTAACATACTTAGTGTAGGTTAGAAAACATGTATTAGGGCGAGTCCTTTCGCCAAGCGGGTATTTTACGTGTATATAATATATTTATATAACAAATAATCATGGCAAACACATCTCTAAAATATATATGCATACAGTATTTTCTACAATGCAGTATTTCTACATACATAGTGTATATTAGTAAAACATGTATTTGGGCAAATCTTTTCACCAAATAAGTATTTTATCCATATATTATATATTCATACAACAAATAATCATGTCAAACATATTTTTAAAATTTATACGTATACGGTATTTTCTACGAATACCTAGAATATGTAAAATTCCATAATATACATCTTTAATCGAAACAGAAAACAGAAAGTACTTTGTACATGTGCAATTGCATGTAGATCATGAATCTATCATTATCTGACATTGAAAGCGTTAAAAACTATAACCTATACACCTAAAGTCCGCACCTTGTGTCGTAGAATCGTAACGGAGTCGATAGATTTGCTAAGCTTCCGTATTCGGCAGTTTGGCAACCTATAGATCGAAATAGGTTAGCTATTTCATAACCTACAACCTATACAACCCTAAAACAGATTAGGGTTAAGGTTTCTTACCTAGAAACGAAGCTGAAATCGCTGGGAAAGCAATTAGAACGGAGTGGTGGAGCTCGTGGAGTGGCAGGGAAGCACGGCAGGAAAAAGCTCCCACTTCTCCCTCACTTTCTCTCTCTTTTCCCTCTTCTCAAACTCAAATTCGGATTACTGAAATGAGAGAGGGTTTAAGGTCCTTATATAGCCTAAAACTTCACCGAAATAGACTTGGGAAGAAGGTATACTTGAGTTTTGTCCAAAGGGCTTCTGTTTCAGCTCAACGGAGGACTTCTGGCGGCCCCCCTTGAGCCAAAGGTCGGACTTAAGCTCACTAACACTGGATCTACGTTTAGTTAAGTTTTCATTTCAATCGGATTTCCAGATCACGCGTGGTGGACCAGTTTCAGTTCGACGGTCAGTGGGTCTCGATCGGGGATTCCGAGTACATGTAAATGTTTATGAAATTTTTCCTGATCCGAGGGTGAATTTGGGTCAGATTCTGACGGTCTGGTTGCTTAATACTGATCCGCAAGCGACGAGTCTCAGATTACTATTCAAGATATTTATTTTGTAAAGAAACAAGTGTTCTCACACTCTCTCGCTCCGGACTCAAGCGAACAGCCGTGGGACACTGTCTGGATTTGATTTCCGAGATGGTTGTCAAGCCCAGCGAGGCGGTCTTAAGTCCTTAACCTCGAATTATTCGGACTCCCGATGTGCGGTCTAGAACTGATACGGAGTTTCGAGATGCTCCCGAGAGCAGCCGGGTAATGAGATTGATCCTAGATTTTAGGGTAACCTAGCA
The DNA here is from genome assembly GCA_030180095.1 of Magnolia changhungtana. Lineage (NCBI taxonomy): Eukaryota > Viridiplantae > Streptophyta > Magnoliopsida > Magnoliales > Magnoliaceae > Magnolia > Magnolia changhungtana. The sequence goes on along the minus strand of JASAUF010000340.1, from coordinate 5,002,680 downwards.
TCAATGATTCTATAAGTTTTGGGTCTTGCAGATCGTATTTAAAGTGGATCAAACGGATTTCGTAGCTAATCTAGTTTAGCACTTGGTTAACTTTGTCAAATTTCTAAAGGGTTTAATCCTAAGTGATTTCTGGTCGAGGTAGTACCTAGGCCTTTGTAGTTTGTATATAAAGTGATCCAAGTTATACTACTTAGCTAGTTTAAGATAGTGTTTAGGGTGAAAGTACTTAGAAAAATTGAAAGAACAAGGTGGTAAAGGGTGAGATTTGTGAAGGAAATGGGTTAAAAGGCGGCTTTAAACTTTGGGTTTGAGTTCTGACAGGTTAATAAGGTGTTGGGATCGACCCATTGCCTAAGGACGTCTTATTCCAGGTTGGAAAAAATCTGGGCTGTTACACTACCTCAGGCAGAAATCACTCAGGACCAAATTCTTTAGAAATTAGACGAAATTAACTAAGTGTTAAACTAGAGTAGCTGTGAAATCCGCTTGAATCACTTTAAATACGATCTGCAAGACCCAAAACTTGTAGAATCATTGACGCTAGGCTACCCTAAAATACAGGATCAATCTCATTACCCAGTTGCTCTCGGGAGCACATTGAAACTTCGTATCGGATGTAGACCGCACGTCGTAAGTCCGATTTCTACGAAATTATATAATTAAGACCACCTTACTGGACTCGACAACCATCTTGGAAATCAAATCCAGATAGTGTCCTGGGGCTATTCGCTTGAGCTCGGAGTGAAGTGTGTGAGAAACGTGGATATTTTAGAAATAAAAATCTAAATTTAAGGCATCTGAGACTTATCGCTTATGGGCCAAATATAAGGATTCAAACCGTTAGAATCTGACCCAAATACACCATCAGATCAGAAGATATTTCATACACAGGTCAGGGTACTTGCAACCCTGATCGAGTTTCGGTGACCATTGAACTGAAACTGGTCCGCCACATGCGATCTGAAAATTCGATCGGACTGAAAACTTAACTCAACCTAGATCCATGGTCAGGGAGCTTAAGTCCGACCTTTGGCTCAAGGGGGGCTCCGGAAGTGCTCCATTGAGCTAAAACAGACTCCATTTGGCTATAACCTAAGTATACATTGGCCCTGGGGCCATTTCCATCAGTTTTAGGCCTATAAAAGGACCTTAAACCCTCTCTCATTCACTCCATACGAATTTGGTATAAACCCTAAGAGAGAAAAGAGAGGAAAGAGAAAGAAAGTGAGAGAGAAGTAGGAGTCACTCATGGGATTCGATTCCTGCTATTCTACGTGCCTATTCATCGTTATCTAATCACTATTCCGGCAATTCTGACTTCGTTCCTAGGTAAGAAAACCTAACCCTAATCTGTTCTAGAGTTTCAATTGTTACAAGTGGTGAAATAACTAACCTAGTTCATGCTATAGGTTGTCATTCTGCAGGTGACAAAGATTACGTGTTTAAAATAACTCTGTTATGCGTTTTTCGGCGTAAGGTGCGGACTATAAATGTATAGGTTATAGTTTTCAAGGCTTTCAATGTCGGTTAATGATTTATTCTTGACGTAGGTGCTATTTCACATGCATAAAGTGATGTCCGTTTCATTTTTCTGTTATACGTTAACTAGGTTGAATATACTGTATTCCTCGTATTTATAGAAAATACCGTATACGTATGAAATTTGGATTTGTGCTTGCCATGATTAATTGTTGTTATGTATGCTAGATGCATGTGTATCAACTTCTGGGTGAACGGATTAGCCTAATATATGTTATATTAACATACGTCGTGTATGCTACAATGCGTAGCCTAAGTGTTTGAGTAAAAAGACTAAATGAATATAAACCTTGCGTTAGTGTATGCCATGACTAACTATCGTGGCTATGTGATTGTTGTGTAGGCGGCAATCCTTAGCGAAAGGACTTGCCCTAAATCACGTCACGACAAATATACGTTATATGTGATACAGTGTGTAGCCCAAGTGTTTGTGGAAATGAATGAATGAATATGAAACTTGGATTCATGCTTGGCATGACTATCCGTCGTGGGTGCATGCGTGTTATAAATGGGGCAACTCCCTAGTGAAAGGATTTGGCCTAATACCTATGTGATCAACATATGTCATGTATGTTGATAAAAGTAGTCTAAAGTGTTTGCTGAAATGTCTGAATGAGTAAGTAGTTAGTAAATTATAATGTATAAGGGTGTTGAGATTGATTCTCAACTCCTTTAATTATGTGTATATTTTCCTCCATGTACTGTATACTATAGTGTCTGTTTATCTATGTAATGCATATGTATAAATTCATGTTTAAGTTGTATTCCATAAAATGCAAAAACAAAGCTGTGAAGGGTGATGGGGGAGTGGTGTAACGATTCCGTGCAACAGCCCTGACAGCCCTAAAGTGGACAATATCGGACTTTTGATTGTATGATTTGAAATCTTGATCCATTACTGCTTTAACTATCTTCTAGGATATTTTGTTGTAATTGAATGTAATTGGGGCTATTGTATAGTCCAGGCAATCGGTAACAGATTCCATGTTAATGGCTGAGCTTATTTTGCCACAAAGGACGTGTCCGACAAATTCGAGCTGTACTTCGGTTGTCGACAGTGGTTAGGCCACGCGGAGTGCTTACGCACTTCATGTCGTTCGACTTGTCGTGCGCTCGCGCTAGTCGAGCTCGTCAAGTAACCAGATTGACCCGATGTATGTTCACCATGTTTGGACGCCACTTCTTGAACCTAAGGTACCAAACTTACCAGTGAAAACCACGCTAACCTAGGTACCTCGATCCGCTAAGACTCATGAGTCGGACATGGTGGTATTGGACACCGTGATCGAGCTGTCGGCTTACGCTGGGGCGACGAGCCTCCCCATAGTGACTAGTGAGCAACCCAAACTCGTGAGCCGAATACGGTGGTATGGGACACTGTATTCAAGCTTTCGGCCTCCATTGGTGCAGCTTGGTTGTGGTCCCCAGTCGGGTTGGCGACGAGCCTTCGAAAATAGACTGTCAGTTGGTAGGGCGTTGGTGGAGTGACCTCGAGTAAAAAATAGGCCTACCCCAACACAGCCTGGCTGTGGTCCCCAGTCGGGTTGGCGACGTGCCTTCGAAAATAGACTGTCAGTTGGTAGGGTGTTGGTGGTAGTGACCTAAACTTGCATATCGTATGTGATTAACTAGGATTGACGACCCTAGATGGATTATTGTTTGGGAATTGATATAAGGGAGATACCTTAGTTTCTCAATTCTGCTGTATGAAAAGGATTAATAAAAACTTAGTAATCATGCTCATAACATCGCACTGCATGTGCCTCGGGTTGAAGAGCACAGAGGGAAGAAAGCATGTCGCGACCGTAAGATGGTGTCGCACGAGGGAGTGTAGGCGAGGGCATGCATCATTGTTCATATCATTCTTGCATTAATAAGAGTATTTAGGTATGTTTGAATTTACTGCTTTATTATTACTGCTTGATTGAGTTGATAACATGTTAACCTCTACTTTATAGTTTCACTGAGTTGATCACTCACTCCCATGTTACGGGACGGTGTTTTAAACACCAACCAGACTCTGTCTTGATTTCAGATGACGACGTGACCCCAGAGGCGGAGCCTGATTACTATAACGATCAGGACGAGTTCTCGTATATGCAGTTCTCCGGCGGCTTCGTTTAGGCTATCCGGATTGACGGGACTACAGGGATTATCATTGTAGTTGTACTGTTTGACATTTTGATTTTAAGACTATTATATGTACATGGTGACTCAGTGATGTATTCATACTCTGGAGACCGATCGTGATCTTTTGACTTATATACGTTTATTTATGTCTTTCAGTCTTCCGCTTGCGTTTTATAACTTGATCTGGAGTATAAATTACTGTTTTGGTATAATTCCACTCATGATTAACGTACTAACACAGACAACATTCAATCATAAGCATATATGTTGCATAAGTGATGTTTTGGAACTTGGGAGTTGAGTTGCTACTCGACCCTCGATTTTCAGGGCGTTACAGAAGCTCTTAATTTCATCTTTAGAAATAAAGATTCAAGTACCAAAAGAACTCTGAGAATGTAAGCCAGGGAAAAGAAAGGCCAAAACAGAATCACTATTTCCAATGGGTTGAAAGTGAAACATGTATAAATGCATAGAAAACACTAAATGAATGATCAAGATTCAGAGTGAGATGTATTACTCTTCTTGTTTTATAACAATGCGCATGCGAGGTGGTCCGGGAACCCAGCAAACTAATACAGACGTATTTCTTGGTACCAGCATTTCTTCATCAGTATAATCTGAAGCAAAACACAACATACCACAAAGACTATATGAAAAAAATACTACAGATATTGTCTGAATAATGACACATATTGCGAGCAAAATAAACTTATAGAGAAATCATCATCATTTAAATCTTATGCGTGGGTTGGAGTTGGTAGAAGTTGAAATCTTTAAAAGTACAATGGTAAGGTCCAACAGGACATGATGGAGGTAGTAAGAAAAAGACTATGACCTATGGTTTAACTGAAGTTATGGGCTTTGATATAGTAGTATGGCAAAACTTGAATCGTGTAGCTGGCCCCAATTAGTTGAAATACGGTTTAGATGATGATGATGTCCCCAATCATAATCATTATCATCATCTAAGCCTTATCCCAACTAATTGGGGTCGGCTATACTAATCCTGTTCTGCCATTCCACTCTATATACTGTCAGATTGTTGAAATAACCCTCCATTATCAGGCTCGGGACTGGCAATGAGAGTGAACAACTCCCACCAGCAATTAATGTGCGTGCAAAACTGTGGAAAATATAAAATCTTAAATACGCAGTCTAATCCTAGGCAAAATCTCAACACCTAGAATCATCACCAATTGCAATTGGCATTTTGACCATAGAAAATTCTGATCAAATATCCTGAGTATAATCATCCCAACCCCTTCTACGGGTGAGGAGATAAAGGAATGCTACCGTGAGGCATTATCAATTAATGGACTTACATAAGGTGCAAACCAAAGCATTTGAACATACACACGGAACTCGTGGACAGTGATTACAATCATTGATTTGGTGGGCCACCATGTCTGTACCTGAGAAGGCAATGAGATAGACTATGTCTGTACCTGAGAAGGCAATGAGATAGACTATGGTAGGCTTCCAATCAGTGAATCTCAATTGGATGGGCAAGTTATCTAGCCACTGTGAATTTGGATCCTTGGACATCCTGATGGTAGCATAAATCAATGCTCCCAATCACAAACTACGGGATGTCTGATGGGAATGGCACTTCATCTGACAAACATATCATGGGCAATGCTGCAACAAATTTCCTCACAGGACAAGCCTGGCCATCTGATCATCAGCCAACAAAATACATTTTTCAAAAGATAAGATAGCCATTAGTCACTAGCAATGAAACATCCAACAGTAAGATGGTCGGGACTGAGGAGATTGTAGTGCATTACCTGCCCATAATTTCAGTTAGGTAAAGATGTATACCATCAGAATGGAGTGCTGACGTGACCAGAAATCGTGGTAATTCAGAACAATTTCGGTAGGGGAAAGATTTATACGATGAGAATGGAGTGCTGACATAACTAGAAATCGCGGTAGTTGAGAACAATCATTGTACAATATCTATAATTACTTGAATTAATCTTTCAATCCAGTTTTCGAACAAGTGGTTGAAATTGCAGAATAATCATTCAGAAGGAACACAATTTTATTCCATACAGTAGGATAACTAAGAGTAATGCTACTTGCAGACACCAAACATAAATTAATGAATGAAAAAGAAGAAAAAGGTAAAGGAACCGACCTTCATTGGTCTGGGCATTGGTAAGCAAGAGGTCATAATCACTACCTATCTCCAAATGCTTTGTTTCAACTATTTTGTCTTTCAAATTCCAGACTGATATGAAAGAATCATGCGTAGCCAAACTCTCGTAACATTTCGCGCTTTTAAATTTATAATAAATGACATTCACTCTCTCTCTCTCCTCTCTCTCTCTCTCTCTCTCTCTCTCTCTGTTCCTCTGTATACAAGTAAATAAAGAAAACAATCAAATTAAAAAATTCTAAAAAATATATGACAAATAATTATCTCTTCTTTTTCTAACGAATCAACAAGAGAGAATTAGAGCCGTTGGGAAGGTCAAAACACACCAATCGCAGCAAGTGGAATCTCCCTACGGTTTGAAAGATGGCCGTTGCCTAGTGAAGAAGCTTCTGTAAGGAAAACGAAGATCGCAATGGCTATTTATCGTGAGATTACTTAGTGGAGAAGCTTCTGTTGGCGGGAAATAGAGAAGGATAGGTTTATGCGTAGGCAGTAGGCTATCGGATCGGGACGCGGATTTCCTGCCAAAGTTACTGCTCTGGGATCCAGATGGGCCCACAGTGACGTTTGTGTGAAATCGGAAATCCACACCGTCCATCAATTTTTCTAAATCATTATTGTGCATGAGCCCCGAAACGAGGGAAGCGGATTGCCTGGTGTGGGTACGTGTCGTGCGAAGACGAGCGTTGCATCTCCTCAAGCTCCGAGTTGTACGGACGGTTCAAATGATATCAAAGTTACATGGGCATGAGATATTTGTCATATCGACAACGTTCATCCATGTATTTATTATATCCACTTTTAGAGCATTATACCAAAAATGATTCGTATCCAAAGCTTAAGTGGACCACACCAATAGCAGTGGGCACAATAAGTCTCACCATTAAAACATTCGTGGGCCCACCATAGCGTTTATTTTCCTTCAAATCTGCCCATAAACTCACACAGACATAGATGAAGAGGAAAGAACAAATATCATATCCATTTAAAATTTCTTTAATCCTAAAAGGGTTTCAATGGTAGACGTTCAATCCTCCGCAACTTTTTACGGTGTCATCCATTTGATCTATGGATTGTCATATTCTCGATTTTAGCTTTAGGACTAGCTCACCAAATGAAAGCACAGTTGGGATACAACACATACCTCACCCACAAAACCTGGTGACAACAACCCATCAACCGTGTAGCTGATGTGTGGTACACCAGCCAATCCACTTCCATATACCTCTGAAGCGGATTGGCTGGTGTACCATACACCACTTATATGGCTGGTGTCGGTATGTGTCGTGCGGAGACCAGTGCTTTTTACAAACGGTTCAAAGAAGATCAAAATTAGATGGGCCTCACAATGATGTATTTATTATATCCATCCCGTTCATTCACTTTGCGATATCATTTTATATCATGAGCCCAAAAATAATCATATCCAAAGCTCTAGTAGACAACACCACAAATAGCAATGAGACAATGATTCTCACGTTAAAACATTTGAGGGGCTCAATATCTACTCATAAGGTCACATGGACCGGAATGATCAAGACACTATTTGCTTTTTTTTTTGTTTTTTTTGTTTTCTCTCTCTCTAAAAGCAACCTCACGTTGAAACCTTAGGAAGGTTTCACCAGTAAGCAACCGTTCAATCCCTGTTACTTTTGTGTTGTAATCCACTATCTTTTTGTACACGCGCTAAAATGATCTGAAGAAATTAATGGACAGTGTGAATCTAACGTATAAATTATAATAAGGACAAAGAAATTCCACGCCTTAAAAGTCGTGTCCTATAATAGGCATTCTACTGAGGAGAGAGACAATTGTTCTGTGAGTTAATGTCATATGTGGATCCTCTTAGTTGAAAGCACACGAAATTCCAATGCCATCACTTCTCATTGTTGCATTTTATTTTTTATAACTCAAACTAGTAACATACATCGGATTTCTCTCCCAGGTAGATTGTGCACAACTTTTAGGGCCAGTTTGAGCAGTGGTATTAAGTTGTATTAAATGGAATTACATTACTAATCCTAATTTGAAATTGGGGATGACATGTTTGGAAGGAGTGTGAGATTGGATTAAGATTAACTTGATAAGCTTTGAAAAATGAGCCTTGTGTTAGAAAGTATGAGATGGGATTTCTAATCCACGAATTATGGATTTTGGCTGCATTCACTTCCAATCCAAATGCCATTTGAAAGTAAATTCTAGGATTTATTTTTTTAATACATACATTCCAAGCATGGCATTAGAAAACATAGGATAAACTCAATCAGGACAATACCTTACATATACATTTATTATATAACTTTTGCAATTTCATCCACCTTAATCCTACCTAATAGAGCTGGCCAAACAGGCCTTTAACATTTGCAGCTTCTCTGATACTACCATGATTTTCGTATAAGATACGCGTAACCCATTATTATTTTTAGACAATTATGGAGCATGAGGAGCATCCAAAGCTCAAGTGTATCATACCACATAATGCGGGGGTTATACAAATTACTATTGAAACGTTGTTAGGGCCAATGATGTAGAGCAAGTCACAGATAGTTTCATGGCCAAGATGGATAAGAAAAGACCCGGTCAAAGACAGAAGTGATCCAGACCGTCGGACCTTAGATCGGGCGTATCTCGCAATCCGGAATGAGTTACCTGATGTAAAATATATGATTTTGGGGTAGAACGAGCTACTTTAGCCAACCAACCCTGCTATGCAGGGCTGCAATGTCCGGAATTGTGAAAAACCCCTGGATCGATGGTCGTTTCCCTGCTTTAATTATGTTTTTTCTATAAATAGTAAGTTTTAGTTTGATTATAACTCTTCATCCGTCAGGCTTTAGGAGTTGCGCCCAACGTGAAAAGAGCTTAGAATAATTAGGAGAACAATTTGGTGAAGCCAAATAGGACACTTACTATTTTTGGCCGAAAACCTTGCGCACTAGTAGACATCACGACCGTCTATAAATAGTAAGTTTACTATTTATAGTAAGTCGCGGATTCTAGGAGTTTTAGTTGTAGTTTGATTCTGATTTATTTCACATTGCTTGGTACCCCTATTTAAAGGGTTGTGAACTCATTTTTAGTCATCAATTAATCAATTTCGAATTTCTTAGAATTTATTTCTATTTTCTGCTTTCTTTCCTCGTGGATTCGAGAAGTCTCTGTGAGGAGTCCAAAGAAGCTCCGTGGATTCGGAGTAGTTATCCTCATCACATTCATCCCTGCGTCAGCCAACCATAAGGCTTATTTTATATATGGCAAGTTTATAAGATTACACATACTTTAATGAAGTTAAAATACAAATATCAGCTTGATCAAAGTCTTCTAGCCTTAAGTGGCCATAAAGTTTTCAACGGTGGCATCAATTCTTACTGTTTCCTGTAGTGTTGTCCACTTTAGCTTTGGATCTACCTTATTTTTGGGCTCGTATCATTAGAATGATCTAAAAAAAATGAGTGGATACTGTGGATCTAAGAAATACATTATCGTGGGCCCACATAAATTTTATGCATTACGAAATTTCATTGCTTGCTGCGTGGTGCAGCACATTCTAGGGAAATCGGATTGCGTACTGAGTTACTCAGTACGCTTTTATCGTACTGAGTAAATTCAGTTGGGCCCACTGTGAATTTATGTGGTTTATCCACACCGTCCATCCATTTTTACTGTTAATTTTAGGGGTTGATCCCAAAATTGAAGTAAATCCAATGCTCAAGTGTACCATTACATAGGAAACAGTGTGGAATAATGATTTCCAAGGTTGAAACCTTCCTAGGGTCTAAAGTATTTATTTATTTATTTTTGGTCATCCAACCTGTTCATAAGATCACAAAGACATGGATGAAGAGAAACCACAAACATCAGCTTGATCCAAAACTTCTTTGGCCTTTAAAAAATTTTCAATGGTAGAGGTTCAATCAAACTGTTTCCTGTGGTGTGGTCCACTTGAGATTTTAATTTGCTTCTTTTCTAGGATCAGGCCCTAAAACTATCTGTTAACATGGATTAACGGAGTGGATAAAATAAATAAATAAATAATAGCGGACCCCACACAGTTTACTCAGTACACAATCCGCTTCCCATTCTAGGTGGATGGAAGAAAATCAGAAGTATTGACATGTGAAACTTTCATAGACCCCATCACAGTGTATGTATCAGATCCACATAGTACATCCATTTCCATACCATTTATGGAATGAGATGAAAAACAAGGCAAATTCACAACTTAAGTGGCCCACACTATAGAAACAGTGGGAATTGGATGCCTCCTGTTGAAAACTTCTTAGAGTCACATAAGGCTATGATCAAGCTAATATATGTGTTTTATTGTCATTGGAGTCTGTGTGACCTCATAAAGAGGTTTGATGGAATATAAACCTCATAGTGGACCCTAAGAAAATTTTAATATTAGTCCTTGCTGCTTTTTGTGGTGTAGTCCACTTGAGCTTTGAATGTGCCTCATTTTTGGGCTCATGCTCTAAAACGATCTTTAAAATTTGATAGACATTATGGATCTAAAACATAAATCATTGTGAGGCCAAAGTAGCTCCACATGTTAAAAGTTGGTTTGTGTAGTGTTACGGGTAAAAAGAAATTAGCCACCAAGGAAAAACCAACTCAGACATACATGCATAGTGTGAGGAGCTCGGCCAGCGCCAGTCATGGCCAAAGAGCTCCTTAATGGTTAAAGGAGGACACTCTGTTACATTTCATGAAACGACCCTAGGGTCAACCATCAGTAGAAAGAATCTCTCCGTCTCCGACTGATGTCGAGCCCCTCCAGATGTTGATAACCTGCTCGACACCAAGGAAGGACTTGACTACTACTCGCCAAAGGAGCCAGGTTAGCATAACCCCTCTTCTACTAGTTCCGACCTCGTCCCAACGATATCTACTCGAGATCCCAGCCGAAGATATTGGAAGGTAACCGCAACACGGATCCTCCCGAGATCTCAGCCGAGGATCTCGGGAGATCCTCATGACATGTTCGGGATCTGAATCCCTCTAAAACACGTTCCTACTAAACGGGGAAATTACCCTTTACGTCACCACCTTTCCTCACCTATAAATAGGATCACATCCAATGGTGAAAGGTACGCACAATCTCACTCCCCAAAACCTAACATCCTACTAGACCTAGCTTGCATGTCTGACTTTGGCACCGGAGGGTCCCCTGCAGTAGCCAGGGGCACCGTCTTTGTCTTACCTTGCAAGTCCCAAGTGGTCCAAGGAGGACGACCAGATTTCTGCATCAACAGTTTAGCTCTGTCCGTGAGAACGACATCAAAGCTGTTCCTCTCACCTATAGTGCTTCAACAATGGTAAAGGGAAGAAAGAAAACTTAGGCCACCACCACTGTGCCTAGCCCTGTGCCACCAAAATAGTCTGAAGACCATCGAGACTCGTCTTCCCAACTTTACGTTGATTCTGCACCCGTAAGACAAGCGCGGTTGTCCTGAAACTGGGGAGGTCGGCTTATCTCTTTAGAACAACGAGTACAGGCACTGAACAACACTATTGATCTGATAAAAAGATTGCTGGAGCACCGAATCCCTCCTTCCGGTCAGGGGGTTGAGGAAGTTGTTGCCTGGGCAACCTCAAAAGTTTCTGTACAAACTCAGGAACTCATTGAATCCCAACGAAACCGACAGGTCAGCGAAGCACTAGTACTAGCACCTTCCCAAGTTTTAAGCACTGTCGTGCTGGCTCCCTCCGACTTACGTCACGAGTTAGAGAAGAAGAGGCATGGCAAGACTCTAGAAACTTTGGCCTAGGATAAACCTGTTAAGACAGTAGCCAAAAGCAAAGATCCTTAGAAGGCCGAGCTCAACGAGCTACGAGGTCAGATCGGCGACATATGATAAGCCTACCACGCGCATGATCCGACCTTAATATAAGCCATGTTAGAGGAGATCGAGCCTCCATTCACCACTAACATCATGCACGCTCAGCTCCCACCCACATTTCGGATGCCACAGATCGCCCCTTACTCTAGGGCCACTGACCGGACCGAGCATCAGGAATCTTTCAGGGCGTGGATGGAGATTCAGGGTGTGTCAACAACGGTAATGTGTCGAGCCTTCTCTTTTGTAAGTGCTATTGTTTATAGCACCTTTTGTTGTCAAATTTATGGTGCCAAAGACACTGTTATGAAGCTTGCATATGTGAAGATCAAAGTGCTACTTAAGACTAACTTTGATGGACAAGCACTGCTCATAAAGTCGAGACTCGAGGAAGTGAGTTTATTCGACTTAATTCAAAGACAAGGATAATGCAAGTAGCTTGCAAGTTCAATCTCAAGATCTCAAGAAGCTTTCAAGTTCAATCTCAAGATCTCAAAGAAGCTTTCAAGTTTGAACTACATCAAGACTTCAAGCTTCATTACTTTCAAGGTCTCGTGTCTTTAAGTTTCAATGTCCTTACTTCACTATTGAGGTATGACTGACCGTAGGTTGACCTTTAGAGTAGGCCATTTTAGATACATAATCCATATATTTTATATAAGTGAGTTTGGCCTGTTCTAAGACTAGTCCTGGACTTTGGTTGACTAGTCCTAGCACTGCTTTGACCTGTCTAAGGATTTCCTGGATCAGTTGTAAGTTGGTCGTAAAATTCAGATATTTTCTGTTAGGCTTCGACTAGTCCTGAGGACTGTTCGACTAGTCGTAGGAACAGTATCGACTGGTTCTTCGACCAGTTGTAGACCTTCGACTCAAACTATAGTGATGATTTGCACTTAGCTTCGACCAGTCGAAGGTGCCTTACGACTAGTTAAACGTGCCCTACGACCAGTCGTGAAACCGTCTTATCCTATCGCGCTTGAATTTTCAAATATCTGTTGGATCTTTGACCAGTTGTAGAGTCTCAAGACCAGTCGAAGACGTGATTTATTCACACTATAAATAGAGCACGAATCTCAGAATAAAACAGATCGTTCAAGTTAGTTTAATTCGGCCTTCTGAGAGAGAAATTTGTGCTCTGTTTAAGCTAAGTGTGCATATTTAATATCTTATTTCTTTAGCTTTCTTAATTGATTTTGTTTCTTGTATTCCAATCTAATTTGTAAAGAGGAAGTTTTATTTTCCTTTTATTGGAATCAAAATCAATTCAAGCTAGCCCGTTTTGTTTTAATTTAAAATCTATTAGAAATTAAAACCATTATATAGTGAGTATTGGACATTGAACTTTGACATTCAAATCTCTACTCCAACTTGGTTCTTCTGGGCTGCTACAATAAAGAAGAAAAACAGGCATTTTACAATTTGTGTAATTTACTTTATTTGGTTTTATTTGAGGTTAAGCTAGAAAAATCTCATTGTGTTGGTTATTTGAGGAGAGCCAGGAAAACTCAGAATAGAGGGTTTTTAAATTGTGTAAGCCCTTTGAAAAAGATACAATTGTGAAGGTTTTTGGTGAACCTGTGAAAACCTATTTGATAGTGAACGCTAATATCCCTTGTGTGAGGATATTAGGATTGGAGTAGCATTCTGTGTGGTTATTGTTGAACAGTTGGTGTACACACAGGCGAACCACTATAACTCCTTGTGTTGTGTGGAAGTGTGCATTATTTTCCTATCTTTGATTATTCTTTTGTGGAGTGTATGTGGATGTGAATGTTGTAATCATTTTAAGTTCAAGCTCAGTGGGGAATGTTGTAATAGTTTAGATTTAAATTTCAGCAATTTATTTCAAGCTATTCCTTTATTTTGTTTGAGCTTTAGATTTTCTAAATTGTTTTAGTAAGGTTGCCCTGCCATTTCTATGGTGCATGGTTGTCCCTAGAACAATCAATATTTGAGATTACATTCTATTCCTCTATTTAGTTTTAATTTATTTATTCCTCGAAAGTTTGATTTCTTAATACAAAGACCTTTCTAGAAATCAGGTTGTCCTACCATAGACTTTGGTTTTTTGTGTAAGGTTGTCCTTAGAACAAATTTTGTATCAATCTCTCAATACTTGTTTATTGAGGTTGCTATTCATTTCAGTATTGTGAATTGATTTACTTTATTTGGCTATCGTGTTATTTAAATTCTGCTGTAATTATTTTAAATTTGGCATAGTCCTATTCACCCCCCTCTAGGACATATAGCTTGGCCATTTCATCTTTCACCTTAACTGGAGCAACCCAGAAGTGGTTTCGATAGCTCAAACCACGATCCATCATTCATTCACTCAACTTAATAATGTGTTCATCACCAACTTCATCGGAGGGAAGGAAAGGCTAAAGCCGACGACTCACCTCCTCACCATTATCCAAAAGGATAATGAGCTACTGAAGGATTACATCAAGTTCTTCAACCTAGAAGCAATGCAAGTGGAGGACTATTCGGACCAGAACGCCATGGCCGCTATGATGGCTGGACTGAGGGAGGGGAGGTTCCTCTTTTCGCTCGAAAAAAATCCCCCCATGACTCTGGCCGACCTACTCAACCGAGCTTTGAAGTACTCTAATGCAAGCTCCTCGAAGCGGGCTTCATCGAAGAAATCTACTATCTAGACTGGATCACCAACGTTGTTTTGGAAGTTCAATGGGAAGTGGCGGGTCTGTGTTGATTACACCGACCTGAACAAAGTCTGCCCTAAAGACAGTTTTTCCCTCCCGCAGATCGACCAACTGATCGACAGCAATGCCGGGCATGAGTTCCTGAGTTTCATGGATGCTTACTCAGGATATAATCAGATCATCATGCATCCATACAACAAACAGAATATGACCTTCATCACGGACAAAAGGGCTCTACTGCTACAACGTCATGCCCTTCGAGCTGAAGAACGCTGGAGCCACATACCAGCGACTCGTCAATAGAATGTTCACTCAGCAGATCGGACACTTCATGGAGGTCTATGTCGACGACATGCTCATTAAGAGCATCAAATTTAAAGACCACATCGCCGACCTGGAGGAAATGTTTGCAATACTGTAAAATATCAAATGAAGCTAAATCTGAGCAAATGCGAATTCGACATTAACTCAAAAAAATCCTTGGTTTCCTGGTCAGCCAAAGGGGAATCGAGGTAAACCTCGACAAGATCTGAGCTTTGTTAGACATGAGCTCACCTAGGACAATAAAAGAAATACAATGCCTCACAGGAGGGTAGTCACCCTCAGCCAATTCGTATCCCGAGCAATAAGTGTCTCCCCTTCTTCAAACAGCTGAAAGGAAAACAGAAAATGGAGTGGATTGAGGACTGCGAGTTGGCCTTTCAAAAACTCAAACAATACCTAAGTTCACCACCGCTGCTTTCAAAACCCAAGCGAGGAGAGCCGCTCCTACTATACTTAGCAGTCTCAACGGTAGCAGTTAGCTTGATCCTTATCAGAGAACAAGACGAGAAATAATTACTGGTGTACTACTTCAGCAAAGCCTTGGTCCCAGCCGAGGCTAGGGATCAAGACATCGAGAAGCTATCTCTAGCTTTAGTCGTGTCATCCTGTCGCCTCCAACCTTACCTCCAAGCCCATACCATCATAGTCCTGACCAACCAGCCTCTTCGCCAGGTACTCTAAAAAACTAAAGTGTCAGGAAGACTTACAAAATGGGCGATCGAACTCAGCGAGTTTGACATTAAACATCAGCCCTGAACCACAATCAAAGGCTAGGTAGTATCTGATTTTATTGTCGAGCTCGCACGCGGAATCGACCTGGAAGTCAGTCCGAGAGTGAAATCGATCAATCTCTAGGTCAGGCAAATGAACCATATTTGCTGACCTAGGCATTATACATCGACGGATCATCCAATTCTAAAGGCAGCGGGGTCGGGGTAATTCTTGAGGCTCCCAACCAAACTCGCACGCAATATGGCTTAAGATTTGGATTCCAAACATCGAACAACGCAACAGAATAGGAGGCACTGCTTGTCGGACTTAAGTTGGCGATAACAATGAGAGCTCAGAACCTGAAAGTCCACAATGATTCACAGCTCGTCATCAACCAAATAATTAGTGAATACCAGGCTAAGGATGAAAGAATGACCGCTTACTTACAGAAGGCCCAGGAACTCATTAGAAAATTTCCCAAATATGACGTTATCCTGATCCCCAGGTTAGAAAACTCCAAAGCAAATACACTAGCAAAGCTAGCCACAATGGCCAAAGATAAAATTTCGAAGGTGATCCCCATCAAGTTCTTGGCCGAACCAAGCATCAATAAGCCCGACCCCAATCTAGCTCTTCCAGTGAATCCGACCCCGAGTTGGATGGACCCGATAGTCAACTATCTTCGAGAGGGCAAGCTGCCCGAGGAACGACTCGAAGCACACAGACTCCGATTCAGGTCAGCCCACTACACCATGCTCGAATACACGTTGTACTAAAAAGGGCTTCTCCCTTCCGTACCTCAGGTGTCTCTGACCCGATGAGGCCGAATACGTTATTAGAAAGATCCATGAAGGAATTTGCAGCAATCATTTCGGCAGTCACGCCCTCGCCCGCAAGGTCATCCGACGCTAAGCAGTACACCCGGAGGTGTGACAAATGTTTGAGGTTCGCAGCTATACCCCATCAGCCACCTAAGCAGCTGACTCCTATGACCGGGATATACTAATTTCATGATCATGTACCGCAAATTCGAGGGACCAGTCAAGGAACTTGAACATCTAGCCTTCATTCTTTTCTAGATTTGTTGCCATCTCCTATGTGTTAACGCCTGGCAAGTTACAGCCGAATACGTCACTCTGGCCGAATGCCTTGTTCAAGGGCAATGAATAATGTTGGTGCCATTTGTCCTCAGTCACCTATATAGAGGTCTCTATGAGATCAATATTAAAGGGCTATATTCAGTTGGAGGTCATATATGGCTTTCGTAAATGTGGTTTGTTGTGTATTTTCGGCCATAGCTTTTCAGTTGAGAGCATGTCAATCGGTCATTTTCTTCATATGGCGACTGAATTATTCACACTACCCTAGAGAATGCTATGGTCGATGAATATCTACGAGATTTCTTTTCTCTTAACAATTCTGACAATAGTTCGTCCTTCACACCTTTCGCAAAGCAAAAAACCTACAAGATGGACTGGCTCACAAGACAATTCGATCTCGAGGATGAGCCTGAAGTCGGCCAACTTCATCACGTTTAGAACTACTATGTCATCAACCAAGATTTAGCTTTTGGCGGCACGATTGAAAAAGGTAAGAATGCAAAAGCAGGGATCTAACAATATCACCCTTCTCTCATCCCTCAATAGCTGGGCTTCATACAACACATTTTATGTCCTCTTATTCATGTAACAAACAATCAGCCTCCCTTCGACCAAGTAATAGTTACTGTTGAGGAGTTTTATGTCTCTCTTGAGTTGGCTTATCGTAAAGAAGCAGTCATCCTCCAGATGCCAGTTTATGCAGAATATCCTTCATTAATGGGCAACTTTTTATCATGGTGGGATCGTTAATATGCTAAGCTCTTAGGTAGTTGAAGTACCATAAAACTTTCACTTCAACTCTGCTCCCATTTAGGTTTGGTGGAGAGTAAGAAAAGAAGTATTTCTGTCCCCTCAATTACTACCGCAAAGAGGACAACAAGAGCGAAGACAAAGCTGATTACTGCTCTTCCTGTTTCAATGGCCAAAATTCCTTATCCAGATGTCTCGCAGATCACCTAGGAACATCTTGACATCATGGCGGCCACTCAACCATAACGGATGGCCCCAAGGAAGATTTTCAACTTGGGAGGTATCAGTCCTCCCCCAAATCCTCCTGTTCTTTCTTTCAAATGATCAATTCCTTCTAAACCTCCTTCAACCATAAAACATCGGCCATTAAAGAGAGCTAAAAAATCGACGAACATTTCTCTTGCTGAGGCCATTACTGCTTTTGAAAAATATTTTAAAGTAAAATATTGGCCTCACCATGACGAAGCAGATTACTACGAAGAAATAGCTGCAGGCATTCAATGGCATAAAGACATTCATTACAATAAATGTTTTAACAAATGGATTCAGGACAAGGAGAGATTGGATGATCCTGACCTTCCATTTGAAAAATATCTAAGCCTTATCATCCCCAACCGCCACCATTTCCTACTACAGCTCGACCATTAGTGACTGTAATAAAGAATCCTCAATCCATCTAAGGCTTACTAATCAGTGTGAACGCTGGGAAATCGGCGCCCACTCTAGTTTTGGGCCTTTTCTGGGAGGGGTGATTAGGCTAACTTGGATTGGCGATATGTTAGTCTTAGAGTTGCCACTAGCCACTTAATTCAAAATTTCGCAGTCAGCTAGAACCTGCAGAATATGTAAAGCTAGAGAATCCGAAGATTCCTTTGCTTTAAATTGACTCCTGATCTGCGATTTTAGAGATTCTGAATAAGGGACCACGGTGACAAAGAGAGAAGGTGTTAGGCACCCTCTCTACTTGTATGGATGTATAGTATCTACTTTATGCTGTAAAATAGTCTTAAGGGATAGGATTATGGGATTGAAAATAGGACTAAGCAAATTTGAATTTCTGATGTGGCAAGATCCGGAATTCTGGCAAGTCACAGAGCATATGTTCAAAGAATGCCTAGAGGAGCTTTTGAAACAAATGTGATGATGCTACAATATTATTAAAGAGGACTAGGCTACCATGAGTTTCTGATGTGACAGGGTCTGATATTCGGCAAGTCATAGAGCATACATTCAATGGCAACTTAGAGAAGCAGGGGGGTTGAGAAGGGAAATAATGATGCGGTGAATGCTAGTGATTATGGAATGATCTTTAGTTTGCACTTGAAGTAGCTAGGATATTGGATGCACTATGGTTGGGATTGATTGACCCGAGTGGGATTATAAGAGCTGAGGATGGCTTGGAGGAGGCTAAAAGATAGGACTTAGAAACTCAAGTGTTCCCTCTCTCTCTCACTTTCTTGCTTTCTCTCACTCTCACTCTCTTCTTGATGTTGATATGTTTCTTAGATTTTCTTGGGTGTTTGAAATGAAGAGAGGTGAAGGTTATTTATAGCCTTTTGGGGTGGCATTTTGGTAATTCTAAGGTTTATGGGAAGCGAATGTTGACATGACAACCTGTGATTGGTTAAAGGGAGAGTAATGTCACGTGACACTTTCTTATTGGTCTTTAGGCTTTGGCAGGATGGTAAATAGGGTGAAAACTTGGGGGTAATTCTATGGAAAAGTTGACTTTTAGAGGGGAGACAACTGTTTGCTTAGACGAGACACCTGTCAAGAGAGGGCAGTAATCCGATTACTGCCGGCGGTAGTCAGACTACTGCTCGGACGTGGTTGCTTATGTGTTTGGGCTGGTGGGCCTATTTTGGGCCATGAGATCGGCCTGAAGCCTATTTTTGGATGTTTGGCTCAAAATGGCTGAAAATGTTTTGAGAAATAGATCGACTTTTGGGCACACTCTGGTTCGGATGTTGGCTTGAATTAGGGTTTATGGTAATGTAATGGTTCAGGTTTGGATCAAGTTCGGGAAATGGCTGCACTTGAGGTTTTCGTCAAGTTCCTAAGGGTTATCCACATCTTGTCAAGTTGCTAGCCTAGGTGGGGTGTCTACAGATACTCCTCTTTGGTAGAGGTTGCATGAAACCAAATGCTAAAGCCAGTGGACACCTCACTCTTCTGGTCAGAAAAGATTGTGGTTCAAATATATTGCCTGCCATAGTATTATAGTCAGTTTACTGTTTGGAAAAGAGATAACTCGCACATATCATGAGGGTTCGAGGAAAACATTGTGATTGTCCCTACGCTTTCTGCGGCATTATGGGTCACGAATTACAACCTTTTCACGTCAGATTGATAATAGCATCGGAGGATAAGTCTGAAAAGTAGGGCCACTGTGCATTCTTATAGCTTAACAGGGATTCCTGTACTGTTTGGATCTTGTTGTTCCTTTACTACGTAATCACCCTATGAGTACTGTTCCGTTTGATCGTTAAGGTGGTTAGTTGCCCTGCACGTTCGGCGGCCTTACAGGGAACTCACTACGCTGACTTGGACTCGATCAGACTTTCCAAGTGTCCCAGACTAGGTATGTGTAGGTAAACTTTTTTCCATGTAGTCTTCTGATCTTGATACTTTAGTTACAACGGATCTTCTCCACTTTGAATTGGTTATTCTTACCAGAGATAGATTGAATCATCACTTGCATTCTATTTGTATAACTGTCATGATATTGAAAATCGGGCCAATCGTATTTGTATCGCATACAGATTCATTTATTCTATGGGGTGGTCGGAGGAGGTCGAATCTTATTTTATTATTTGCACAGGACGCTACTAGGAGATATAGGATATTTCTCAATATATTGCATGTCAAACGCTATATATATATATATTAAAGATTTTGTTTGTTGAAATTATCCTCTTTAGAGCTATACTCCTTGGAGATTTTATTATAAATATTTTTTTCCCTTTTTAGGATTTTTGAAAAGATCCGTTCGATCTCGCGGGAGGGCGTCATCGTTCAATTTTTGTTACATTTTTTGAATAAGTTCAGATAGTCGTATTGCCTCCACCATTGAATTAATGGAGCTGATCAACAATCCTGGCTTATATATATATATATATATATATTTGTATTTTTGGATTTTTCCCTTTTTCTTTTTGTATTTTCTTGAAAATTTCTCCATTTTCTCAAGATTCCCAATTTCTCACGAGATTTTGCAATTTCTCGCGAGATATTCATGTTCTTTTTATTTCATGAGAAATCTTACTCTTTTTTTTTACTTCTCCTCCTTGTCCGTTGGACCACGGTCCTTTCCAAGGCCCTCATATTCTAACAGCAGGGGACAGCGCGCAAAGCCATGCGTTCTGCTAGTGGGCGGTAGTCGAATTGCTGCCCATCACCCGTTTGCCCATTGGTTTGAGATGGGGCACTGGTCAGGGATTGGCTTATGCTCCCCTATTTCTTCTCTTCGATTTTTCTTCCAGAGACACCATTGTTGTCTCTTGCAAGCTCCTCCAAGTGCTTCTTCTTTGCTTCTATTTCCCTTCTCCTTTTTTTTTTTGCTCCAATCTTTCTTCACAGGTGATTACCTCTCCTTTGTGCAATGATCTTTTGGTTTTTGATGGATTTCAGTATCCATGTCTATGAAGCTTTGAGGTTCATCTTATCTATGACCATGGGCCCCCTTTTTGGACAAGAGAGACCCAAAATCTGGGATTTTGGAATGTTTGCTTGAAATTCCAGCACTTTGATCTTGCTTTGAAAATCTTCCTTCTTACTATGAAATGATGTATATATATATATATATATATATATATATATATATATATATATATATATATATATATATATATATATATATATATATATATATATATATATTTGATTAAGTGAGGTGTGATAAGAAAAGTGCCTCACTCTTATTTGTGCATGATTTTTATTACTATTATTATTTTTATTTTTTAAGAAGGTCCAAACCTTACATATCATGAAATATTTTGATGGGTCAGATTGATGATTTGTGGCCCACTTGGATTTTCCAATTTTTGTGGATCTTGATGGTGGGACATTATTTTGGAGTTGGGCCCACTTTTTGACATGATTTTGGTTTTAGGTGTGAATTTTGATTTAAAGGATTTTCTAAATGGGCCTTAAAATGTGGGCCTTAAGATGTGTGAGCTTTGAGATGTGGGCCTTAAGATATGCTTTGGAATGTGGGCCTTGAGATGGGCTTTAGAGTGGGCCTTGATAGGGGTATACATCGAACCGGTAGAACCGTGTAACCGGACCAGAACCGTTGGATCGGTCCGGTTTGGTCCGGTTCTAGACAACACCGGTTCCGGTTCCGGTTCCAAAATTTTGAGAACCGTCGGATACGGATCGGTTCCAGTTTAGGGCCCTGTAGAACCGAACTGAACCGTTAATCCGAACCTTTAGTTAATAATAATAAATAAATAAACCTAAATACATAGCCTCCTTTAGCACGACTATTGTGTTGCCGCTGCCCCTACCCTACCCCTGCCCTCTCTCTCGCGGCTCGCCAACTGCCGCCCCTCCCTCTGTCCTCTCTCTCTCT
Organism: Magnolia changhungtana; assembly: GCA_030180095.1. Lineage (NCBI taxonomy): Eukaryota > Viridiplantae > Streptophyta > Magnoliopsida > Magnoliales > Magnoliaceae > Magnolia > Magnolia changhungtana. Next base: position 4,980,889 of record JASAUF010000340.1, on the reverse strand, counting down.
CTCTCTCAATCTCTCTCCCCCCTCTCTCTCTATCTTCCTTAGAAAACCCAAAATAAAAAAAAACCCATTTCAGATCTCTCTACCTTAAGGAAACCCCACGACAGAGAAAATTTCAAATTCAAAACACCCAACTCAATGCAATCTCCGACACAATTCCCCATTCTCTTCTTCCCCTTTTTCATATGCTTCTCCCTTTCCCTCTCTGACCGCCGAATCACTAAAGCAGGTCTCTTCCGCGGGACTGTCAACGCGGCCTGCTCGAACTTCATTAGCGAATTCGTCACCGTCATGGAGTCCCTCTCCAAACAAGTTAACCGAGCCGGCTGGGGGACTCATGTCAACGGCTCCGTCTATGGCCTCACCCAATGCCTCTCTAACCTCTCCCACACCAACTGCCTCTTCTGCGAGCCGTGAAGTGGTGGAGTGTTTGCCGGAGAATGAAGGGAAATGTACATCACAATCTCTATTCTTTTCTTCTTCTTCTTTTCTTTTTCTTCTCTTTCTTCATATTTTTTTCCAAATCAACTAATTGGGCTAGATTTTTAAAAGCCCATAACTGTGGAACTGATTCAGAACCGAACCATTTTTCACGGTCTGGTTCTGGTTTGGTTCTAGGGTGCTAACGGTCTGGTTCCGGTTCCAAAATTTGTAGAACTGTTAAGAACGGTTTGGTTCCTGTTTCACCCCATAACCGGACTGAATCGACCTGTGTGCACCCTTAGGCCTCGAGATGTGCTTTGGAATGTGGGCCTTGAGATGTGGGCCTTCATATGTGCTTTAGAATGTGGACCTTGAGAGTGGGCCTTGAGATGGACTTTGGAATGAGCCTTTGGACAATGGGCTTTGGAGTGGGCCTTGAGATGTGGGCCTCGAGATTTGGGCCTTGAGATGAGCCTTGGACAATGGTCCTTCCAATGCCCATTCATGGTGTATATTCCTCTTCTAGAATGTTCGATTTATTTATGAAGGTGAGGGTGGATACTTACCTGTGAATGTTTGGCCATGCAGCATGCCTCATCTTGGTAGGAGTAAGGTAGGACCTTCTCGCCAGTCAGTCGATCCCTGCTATGTTCCTCGGGAGGGTCGGCAACTTTCAGATATGGCTCGGGAAGGAGGGGCTCCTACTGTCTTGAGGGGTCATGGGGTTCGTACTTATTGGCCGGATTGGTTCAAGGATCCTCAGCCACTGTTTTTTCAGGTGTTAGAGCGTACTCCTCTCTTCGGCTTGTTCAGAGTCCGTCTGAGCAAGACGAATATAGCGCTCTTATCCGTGTTGACCAAGAGGTGGCGTGCCGAGACCCACACATTTCATCTCCCCATTGGAGAGTGGGGGATCACCCCTTACGACATCTTCATTCAGCTTGGTCTTCGATACGAGGGGAGGGGGGTCCATCCCCTTCGAGGAGGACCTCCCTGTTCCCGCTGAGGATGATTGGATGAGTCTTTTAGGGATGATTGCTCATTCTTCAGACTTCTCAGGGCCTGGATTCAAGTTGATCTGGCTATTAGCGAATTTCTCCTGGCACATTCCGCAGATTGAGGCCGAGGCTATTGTGAAAGATCGTGCCTTGATTTTGTACACTTTGGGAGCCATGATCTTTTGTCATGGGAATGAGCTAGTGAGCTCCTATCTACTGACGCTCGTGGCAGATATCACTTTCGTTATGCCATATAACTAGAATGCGGCGCTCCTGTTCCATTTATATGAAGGCCTGGACAAGGCCAATCGTTGTAGCAGCAGGTCTTTGACTAGATTTTACCCAGTCATCAAGGTGTGTATCGACCCCTTTTGTCTCACATTTTTTTCTCATGAATGTACCTTTTGATGATCGATTTTTTTTGCAGGTCTGCTTTTTCGACCACTTCCACACTTGGGGCCCACCTTGATAAAGCACACCCCTCCTTTCCCTCGCATGGTGCTGTGGTACAAGGATAACCGTAGCCGTACCAGCCAGTTTTCTGATATCGCCTGGAGATCCAATGTTGATGTCTTGGTTCTTGATGATGTAAGCAATTATTTTTTCATGCCTTTCCTCTCTTGTTCGCGTTCTTATCCTGACCCTGTATTATTTTTACTAGTTCGATACCAGGCCTTACTTTCGATCGGCTGCCACTCTCACTCCTAAGGCTTAGGAAGCTTTTTAGGCCTCGCATCGTCGTTGCATTCTGAAGGATCCTCAAGTGACAAAATGGTACTTGGGAGAGAGACTTTTTTGGCAGTTGACTGGCAGTCCCCTTGTACTGTTTAGTCCTCCTTCTAAACTGGTGAACTGGAGGGCAGTCCTCGAGAGTGAGTTGGCAGCTGCTTTGGAGGGATATGAAGCCAGCGCTTTCGTTGATCTAGTGAGAGAGTATAACTCCTGGTGCAAGTAGTATGACATTGGTCCAATTATGAGGAATGCTTATGCTCCAGGTGGTGGCGCACACTTTGTTGGAGGGGGGATTTTTAGACCTGAAGTCCCTCCGAAGGATACAAATGATTTTGTACCTGACGAGTAGTGTCTTTTTACCTTTTCTACTTATACATCTCCTGTGTACATTCTTCCGTATATATCAGGGTTTGCTTTATCTAGTGTCACCTTTCGTATTACTTTTTGAGCCCTTCTGTTGATCTGATTGCGCAAAATGTTGAGGTTTTAGCTTCCCCTGATATCCATGATGGACCCGTGCATGATTGGTGTGAAATCCATGTCCGGGTGGTAGTGGGACTACTGCCCGTTGACATTTGCCCATTTCTCGAGCCCTGGTAGGCTGCTGCAGTAAAGGGTGCATGCGATCGGTAGTCGAATTATTGCGAGCGGTAATCCGATTAGCGCCCTTGTTCCTCTTTTCTTCCAGAAAGGGTCGGTCTCTCTCTGTTCATCCAAGCTGCTATCCTCTAATATTCTCTTTGTTCTTTTACCCGAATCTTGCTTTTTGTCTCCTTTCCCTCTTCTTTGTCTCCTCCTTTGTCCCTTTCTCTCCTTTTTTTTAATGTTTTCTCATTCCTTTCTCAATGGCCGGAAATGAAGGAAACCTTGGTGGGTCCAACAATGGTGGAATCATGGGTCCACTTGAGGTAAATGATGCACCTCGTTCCCCTTTTTATAATGAAATGGTGGGCGAGAGTTCATTTATGGATGGGTTGGTGGATCTTAATGGTGGTTTGGTAGGGCCACTTGAAGAGGTGAATGCCATTTATGGTGTGGCTCCAACCACCATTAATGGTGGGATGGGTTTTTGGTGATATACTAGGAGGGAGTTTGGGGGATGGAGGTTGCTTGATGGTTTGAATGGGCCTACATTTGGTGGGCCATTGGGTGATGGATTGGTTTTGGGGGGTTTGGGTGTGGACATGTCATTGGATGGTGTGGATGGGACCGTGATGATGGTGGATGGTCCAAATTTCACCTTGATTGATGGCGTGGATTTTGATGGTAGGGATGGTGGTTTGATTGTGATGAATAGGATGGATTGTGGGGGTAGTTTGTTGGATGGTGGGTCCCACATTGATGGTTTGGGTATGATGGGTGGTTCGGATGGGATGGATGGTGGGTCCCACATTGATGGTTTGGGTATGATTTTTGGTGTGGATTACGTGGTTGTCATGGGTGGTGGTGGAGATTTGGGTCTTGATGGTTGTTTGTACTGGAGTGGCCTGGGTATTGCGATTCCTGGGGAGGGTAATTTTCTGACAGCTCCGGATGTGATGAATGTGGGTGATTCTGGTCCGCCTATTGTTACTTTTCAGGACACGCTTCGCGAGGCTATGGGAGCGTCAGGCTTCTTTCATCATCATGAGATTGACTTTTTGGACGTGGGGATGCCTATTTTTGACGACTCACTAGTTGAACTAGGTTTTCAGATTGTTGAGGGTGTGCCAGTTCGAACTTGGTGCCTGCAGCCACACAGTACTAGTTCAGAGAGATTACGCATTTGGATAGGTAGTTTGATCGCCACTGAGAGTTGCAAGCTGCATTCTCTAGGCTTTGGAGAGGTTTTATATCTTCACCGAGTTTGCCTGGACTAGCGATTGCTGAGTGCTGCATCATACGATTGGGTTCCAGCTTTGAACCCGTTCTCTTTCAACGACCTGGAGTTAGGTCCTTCTCTGGAGGAGTTATCTCGTCTGACTGGCTTCCCTTTCTCCCAGGAGCTATATTTTCCTCTATCCCATCGGGTGCGATCTTCAGATTTTCAGCCCTGGTTCGGGTTTTCGGTGACTCTCCCCACAGTCGATGGTAGTACGGGCGAGTTCACCCTTGAGCTCTTGTATGATCAGTGTTCGTCTGCTCGAGGAGGTGATGGATCTGCTCGTCAGCTTCAGTGCTTGAATGCATTGATATTTTGTGGTTTGGCAGAGCTGCTCTTCTCAGGATGGCGGCGGTCATCTCTGACTGTTCTTTTTTATGCCTTTCACCGCATCCTTTCTCGCCAGAGTATCGTTCCGGTGGTGTTGGCATAACTTTTCCTAGGCTTGTCCAAGTGTTTTCTTGGGCAAACTCGCATACTCAAGGGGTGCTATTCTTTCCTCCAGTTACTTCTTGTTCCTCCTTGCTGTCTTCCTCTTTTTTTTTTTAATGTTTTCTCATTCCTTATACATGGTCCTCTTTCTTTTTAGGTGTCGCTGTGGGAACACCTGTTTATGACTCCTCTCCTTTCTTAGCCTGATTCCCATCGTAATGACATCCTGTCTTTACTTCTGAACTGGCTCCCCCTTAGTGTTGAGGCCACTAAGTCCCTTTACCACCCCATGTTTTCTGAGCTCGAGGGTGGGAGGTTAGCTGGGAAGCTTCGTGGCTTTGTCGTGTGCCTTTGATTTGTAGTGCTGCTTGTACTCTTCTGCTACTGTTGGGCTTTCGAGGTTATTGTTCTTATCACCTGATTCGCTTCCTTCGGTAGTTCGGCTTCTAGCAGGACATCCCTGCCTTTTCTTTCTCGGGATTTGGGCATGCTCCTCTCCCTCTGGGTATGTTGGCTCTTTGTCAGTGAGTCCAGTCTTTGTGGTAGGGTTGTTTGGATGCAACTGTATTGGAGTTCAAGTCTTCGGCTCCTCCTTTGGCGACAGTGCCTTATCAATGGTGGGTTGCGGAGCAATCGCTTTATCGTCAGGTTCCTGGTTGACACTTGGCAGACGATGAGGCTGATAGAGACATCCTAGGATATTCCGCTTCGTCCTCTTCAGGGGTTGATGACTCTTTTGAAGCGTTCGAAGAGAGGCCTTTCGTTGATCCCTCTTTTCTGCCAGCTACGCGTGACCACCTCTTATTTGAGCTTTCTGTGCTTCGGCATGCTTGTGAGGACATGTCTCGTCCCAACAACGGGAGAGAGATGAGGTCTTCTACCCAGGCATGGAGGTGGACAGACTTAGGCAGCGGTTATCATTGTATGAGGGAGGAGAGGGAGGCTTACCAAGCGATCTTTGACTTTGTTAGCTGTCATCTTTTATGTATATCTTTTTTTCGTTTTGATCAGTTTTGTAGAAAAATAGTACATTTTTGTACATAAAAAGCTTTGAAAGAAAAAAAGAATATTTTTGTTTGTGTCATATCTTGCATGTGTGTTTGTGCTTAGATTAGTGCTTTTAGATGATGGGATCAGAACATTGGATTCAACCCACGTCAAATTTGGCATTCTGAGTTGTTTACTAGGGATCCTGATTCCCTGAGAATAACGCGTGCTAAGATCATGCCCCCTTGAGTTTGAGTAGAGTTTTGATAGAATTCTTGATCCATGACTTATCTTTTCCTTATGTTTCTTCACTTGGATCGTTGTCTTGCCTTTTCTTGTACGTGCACTTTTTTATTTTTTGTTTCTTGCCATTTTTTTCCTGTAGCGCCTTTTCAGGTTTTTGCTACGACCGGCTTTCCGTCATTTTTGCCCGTGGCGTCCTTTTGGATTTTCACCACGTCCCGAATTTTTACACTTGTTTGTCCCTTGACAACTGTGCTCTTTTTACCCTTAGCACCTTTTCAAGTTTTCACCAAGTCCACTACACGCCTGCTGTTTTTACTCAAGCCGCCCTTTCGGGTTTTCAACTCGCCCTCCTTACTTGGGCACATCATCTCTTTTTTTTTTTGTTTTTTTTTGTTTGTTTTTGGACTGATAGAGATGAAGGGATTTCCTTCATTGTAGGCTGATTGGCTACCTTCCTTCTCGCCTTTGTCTTTGATTATAATCATAAGCTGTTTATTTTTATCAGACTATTTTGTTAGGGAAAGTGGGATGGCTTTGTAGGATTTTTGTTTTTTTTTTTTTTTGAGTTGTATGCTTTTTTTTATCTTTTTTTTTTTTTTTTTGGGGCTTGTATGGGGAAGGAATGGTAGGTGTTTTTTTTTTTTTTTTTTTTTCTTTTGTTGACCTCAGCTTTATGATTGTAATCATTGACGAAGTTAGGTATGGTTACCTATGATAGATTTTCACGTTGTAGGCGTTAATGGGCTCTGAAAGATCTTCTCCTCTCAAGTTGGCAAGCCGAAGGGCGCCTCCTGGAAGTACTTCTCGAATGATCAACGGTCCATCCCACGTAGGTTTAGACTTCCTTCTAGGGTCTGACAAGTGTGGTGGTAAAATGCGCTTCATAACCATGTTGCCAACTTTGAAGCTCCTCTTTCGAACCCTATTATTGTAAGCCTGTGCGATCCTCCTTTCGTAGCATTGTGAGTAGCTTAACGTGCGCATGCAATTTTCATCTGGTAGATGTAGTTGATCGTATCTTGTTTATTGTCACTCGCATTCCTCGATTTCACTTTCCAATAATACTTGGAGCGATGGGCTTTCGACTTCGACTGGTAGTACTGCCTACCTTCCGTATGTGAGTTCGAAAGAAGTTTTGCCTGTAGCAGACCGTGCATATGTCCGATAAGCCCAGAGTGCATATGGGAGCATTTTCGACCAGTCGTGATATGTCTTGACCATTTTCTCCAGTATTCAAATGATTGTTTTATTTGCGGCTTCGACCCCACCAGTCATCTGAGGGCGGTAGGGACTTGATCGATGGCTCTGGATTTTGAATTTTTTGAGAAACTCGCCCATCCTTTTATTGATGAACGATGACCCGTTGTTTGTAATGATGGCATGAGGAATCCCATATCGGCTAATGATGTTATTTTTCATAAACTTTATCACATGAGATGCTGCGATGGTGGTGTAGGATGCCGCCTCTATCAATTTCATGAAGTAATGTACTGCTACCATGATGTATTCGTGACCGTTTGAAGCTTTTAGGTTGACTTTCCCGATGATGTCAAGGCCCCATATAGAGAAAGGCCATGGTGTTGTCAGATTGTACAGTTTAGAAGCATGCGCGTGAATTTAATTCGCATGTTCCTGACATTTGAAGCATTTTCTAACATGTTTGCAGCAGTCTATCTCCATCGTTAGCCAATAATAGTCGAGCCATAGAATCTTCTTTGGCATCATATGATCGTTCATATGTAGGTCTCACAGTCCTTCGTGGATTTCTGACATGACTTGGGCTACTTCTGTTTCATCCATGCAGCGGAGGAGGACTTGATTGAAGGATCGCTTGTAGAGGATGCCTTCGGTGATCGCGAATTGAGCCGCCAGTCGTTGAATAGTGCGACGATCGGTTGATGTAGCTCCTTCTAGGTATTTTTGGTGTTCGAGATATTCTCTAATGTTTGCGTACCATGGTTGGTTGCTTAATGAGGCTTCTGCTTAATCAATTTGCAGGCAGAAGGCGGGCTCTTCTTGAAGCTCTACGGTAAGTTCCATTCAGAAATTCCCTTAGGAATCTCTAGCATTGAGGCAAGGGTGGCAAGGGTGTTTGCGAACTGATTTATGGCTCGGGGCATGTACAAGAATGTAACTTCATTGAATTCTTCGGTTAAATTTTCCAGATAGACGTGATAGAGGATCAACTTTTCATCTTTTGTAACACCTCGTACTTTTCAGTACTCGAGCGTTACCATTAAAACCGAGTTAGTGAATGGAAGTAACCTTTACCCACAGATGGAGCCATCTATGTACTATTTTCAAGACAGACAAGTCCAACCCGACCATTGTAAGATTCAAGATTATGGATCACGAGATCCACCATTCGTCACATCCACTACACCTTATTCACCTGACCATTGAGATTACTATCGATTCCCACCCAAACAAGCCCCTAGGACCCCCAGGGTTACTGATAACTAGTTATGAATCAATCCAATCATTGAGGTTGGTTGAATGGCCAAGATGTCAAATATTAGTAATTTGACATCCATGCAATGTGTCCCACTTAACATTTAAAGTTAGTTAGGGATTAGGTACATGAATCATAGCAGTTGATCTACCATGAGGACAATTCTGCCTGGAAGTAGGCCCTACGATTTAATCCAGAATAATAATAATAATAATAACTATAGTAGTAATAATAATAATAATAATAATACAAAATCACAAGACTGATAGTCCTAATAACCTAAAGAGTGGAACCCACAACATGATAAAAGAAGACATGCATACGTGGAGTAAAAATAATAATAATAAAATGGAATAAATAATTACAATAATAAATAGTTATGGTAAAGTAGTAATAATGAAAGAATTAATATTCATATTAGTATATGGTTAGCAATACCTTATAAGAACCTTACAAACGATCCCTTAGACTCTTTTAACCATTGACGCTCGATTTTGGGGTGATCCGACCATCGGATTGACGGAGATCCACCAAGATGGCCCAAATCATGTTGTAGGCCCCACCTAGGCTTTGGACCTGCATGATAACTGGCCAAAGGCCCCACATGGATTCCTAGAAGAAAATGGATGGAATGAATCAAGACAAACAGTCATGTGGACCTCACACTATAGTGCCTGTGCAGGTAGGGTGCATGCACCCGAGGTGCACTAGACAATAAAACCCGGTCAAAATCCTTTGACCCGATAACTTCCAAAAATAGGGGGATTTCTCCCTCCTTTATTCTCGCCTTTGAAGCTTTTAAATGGACACTATTTATATACTTAGTGTGTGGTCCACCATTGGGCTCGTTGGTATGATCCGACCCGTCCATCTAGTAAGGGGGCCATGAGAGACCCAAACCCTATGGTATCTCAAGTTGGTGGGCCTGGGCGAACACACAACAGTGGTAGTAAGAAAACCGACATGAGGAAAGGTTGTGTTTTTAACCGCTTCAAGACCAGCCCACCGTGATTAGTGTGGACCACTCTGAGCTTATCCAAACTGTTCATCTAGTGGAGCATCCCCGTCTGATCAAACCCATGGCATCCGTACACATTCATACACACGTGCATATGCTCCAGCTCGAGACAAACAGAGCTACGTGTGGCTATCTTTCCAGAAATGGAAAGCCCCATTCCGTGGTTGCCAGCTTGGCAATCCGCATGCGTCCCTCTTCCTCCAATCCCAACCCTTCACTAAGGCAGATCCCAACCATCCATTTCAGCTCACGTGAGTTAGGGTTCTCTATGGAGAACCGACGCCAAAACCACCTTCCCGCTGGCTGTTTTCTAGGAAACTAGAAATGGGGATTAGATCCCAGACCTTTAGTCCCATCCTACAGTCTAGGATCGTTGAAGGAGTCCTACATAAGAGAAAAATCGACCTTCTTAGGGTTTATATCCATTTCTTGCGGCTGGAAGGAGAAAAACACCCGTTTTCTTCCTCCAATGAACCCACCACCTAACCTTCTTAAAGTTTCAAATGAGCTTATCCACAAGCTCCCTAGGGTCCATACGAACCACCCCATGCTATCAGATTGAAGGAAGAAGCTATGGAAGGGAATTCGCCATGAAAGCCAGTCGTCTTCCTTGTTGGAAGCCCGGCCGTTAGTTCATTTTATAGCCCTTAATCAGAGATCAGTTACTAGGGGGGCCATCTCTGCAGTGGCCTATGCAGATTGAAGAAAGAAAGAAAGAAAGAAAGAAGAGAGAAGCAAAGAGAGGGAGAGGTGCTGAAACGTCTAGCTGCACCCCCTGCTGAGCCAACTCCGCTAGCTGTCTTCACCAAATCGGGCCGGTGGAGTCCGAGCAAGCATCTGGGCTTCCTGGACGTCCAGGGAGAGAAGAAGGAGGGAGTAGGAGGAAGAAGAAGATAGGAGAGGGAGAGTGGGTTCGGACCCGACTCGCCTCCGAGTCAGCCAGGTCCAACCCGAGTCATGTTGATCTGGGTATCCATTGCTGGATGTCCCAACATTTGAAGAAAAGAAGGGATGGAGATAGGAAGAGAAGAACAAGAGAGAGAGAGAGAGAGAGAGAGAGGAAAACAAATGGGAAAATGGGAGCCCCATCTCGAGTCGACTTAACTCGCTGAAACCCAAAGAGTCAAGTTGTGCGAGTCAAGCTGGTTTTGATTCAGTCCAGCAGCCTTGTTGGTGTATGGGTTTGAAGAAAAAGGAAAGAAAAAGAGAGAAATGAGAGGAAAGAGAAGAAGAAATTAAGAGAGAAGGAGAGAGGTAGAGAGGAAGAGAGGTTGGGCAACGGTTGCACTAATCGAGTCACCCCGGTTGGGCTGTCAGCCAAGTTCGAGCTAGCTTGAAATTAGTCCTTATAGGACTCTAGAGAATGGTGGAAAGCAGAAGAAGGAAAGAGAAAAGATGGGAAAGAAGAAGAAAAGGAAAAGAGGAAAGAAAGAGAGAAGGAGAGAGAGAGTGTAGATGGGTGGTTGTGTTGAGCCAAGTCAACTCGGCCTAAACTGAGTCAATAAGGTGAGAATTTTCATTCCTTTTCATCGATCAGATTCATCATTAGTTGCTTTTGTTATCAATAATACAGTTATTATTTTCTATCTGTCATAACAATTAACGTTATTTTAAGACTATTGATTAGAAATTTTAATTAACATTTTAATGTAACCATTGGTGTTGTTGCTAGCTAGCCATTACTAGATTATTATTATTTTTATTTGTAACATCATTAAATATCATTATTTTTACTATTGTTAGGAATTATTAATTGAACTACTTGATTGGTGGTATTAGATATTAACACCTATCATTATTAATGTTACTCTTATTTTGTCATTAATAGATTATTGATTATAAGATTAGTATTTTTAAGAATAACTGACAGTTATTACTTCATTTTTAATATTATTATAAGTTAATTAGATTTCAAACTCTATAATAAGCCAAGAACTGAGTTAGTAGATAAAACCCTAATCCCGCATCAAAACCCTAAACCTAGGTTAAGACCGCTACCATGATCATCGTGATTATCAAGCATGATTGACTTTTGGCTGATTCTTCACACTAATATTAGATGTTATAAACAAACCTACAATTATTAGACATTTATATTTTATTTACTACCCTTAAGTATTATCATGAACAGATTCAACATTAATAACTATTATTATCATCACTAGAAAATACTATCACTTTCATTATGGGATGAGTATAAGTATTGTTAATATGAATATCATTATTGGACCACATCATATTATCATTAGTAAATATTCTATCATCATTACTTGTGCTATATAAGAGATTATTAGTCGTTATAAGAATATTAGATAATATTGGTACATTTAAATATGAACTTACGAACCATCATTATTAATATTGATGGATTAATACTCCTATTATGAATATTACTCGATCCGTTGTACAATGATGATAATAATATTAATATTAATAATGATTTAGGATTCACAACCTAGAATCTAAGTTTATGATTAAACCCTAGGATGAAAACCCTAAGTTCTACATCAAAACCCTAAAGACAAGTACCTTGTAGAAACCTGATCTCACATATGATTCACAATCCATGGTAGGGCTCAATTCTAAGGGTGCACATGCTTCCTAGCAACATCAGTTGACGATTCAAAGTATAAGGTAATGATTTCTTCCCCTTAAGCTTTTCATTTTCCTATTAGCTTAAGTATAGTTTTATTTTAATTTAAATTAATACTGGATATCTCAATCTTATAATCACATGTGTATTTGTTGGAATCAAATTGCTAGATTTCATGCTTAATGTTTATCCTGCATATTATCTCATGCTTGTGGATTATTTGTGGATTGCTTATGGAACTTAAACGGGTACATCAATGGAAAACCCCCACCTATAAATGTACACCCATACTTTGGATATAACTAGATTGAATGTGATTGAAATAGACCTCCGACTTAGTGGTTATTGAATGGTGTCTTGAATTGAATATTTATGAGGGCCTACCATCCAGGGGTTGCTGTGTCTAAGTGGTTTTTAAGGATAGTTTTTATCACGTGGTTTTGATATCGGCCCTATGTGGCTTAGCTTTGATAATTGCCCTATGTGGCTTAGTTTTGAAATTCGCCCAGGTGGCTTTGTTTTGGTATTTGCCCTATATGGGTTTGATATTTTGTATTGTACATTATGAGATGGTAAGCCCCATATATTGGATTATGATTGGTCATTAGTCGATAGGCTTCCATTAAACATCCTAAGATGGTAGTCTCATGAGCCGGGGATAGTGGTATGGGACCTATGCCCGAGCTGTTGGCCTACGCTGGACTCTGAGCTCCACGTAGTGACCTTTGAGCTTATTAAACTACTGGTTGTAAACGGATTAATAATAGTTGGGCTAATCATGCATTCATAGCATTCGGGCGATGACGGGTGGCTAGTTCTGGATGTTGTAGCATGTGCCTAATAGGATTTAGTTGGAGTATTGTTTCGCTAGCTCCGAGACCATCGACTATCGACCCACTTTTGGTGAGTTTCACACTACGTATGTACTATATACTTTCACTGGTGACCGGCCACATTGCATGGGTTTTGCCCAGCCAACTGGATGAGCATCCCCAGTTGATGTGCACTCATACATCCATGTATTTAATAAGACTGCATCATGTATTATTTTGTATGCCTTGTATGTTTTCATAACTATGCTTACCTAATGCGGTGGTGTGTAATCTTGAGGAAAATTCACACTAAGTTGGCCACTCATCCATCAAATATACAACCGTACAGGTAATACAGGTGGCTTAAGTGATATGCAGGTTCAGACTGATGAGGAGCTGTTATGATGGTCAAGGATGCGTGGTTGTACCTGTCAAGGAAGCTATGCGATCTTGCGGCTTTCGTTTATATATATTCTTTTATATTTCTCATGTATGTAAATCTTGTAATTGTTAATGTAGAGACATTGGTTTGTATAAGTCATTATGGGCAACCTCTTGTATATTCTAAATGTAATTGCAATTTTTTCTTATATTGATTTGTCCATTCTACGCTAAATGGCTAACTTTGAAAGATAAAGAAAAAAAAGTATGAAATTTGGTTCTCTATAGGTTAACACTCAAGTTTTTAGGAAACGAGTCATATACTAGGGTCCTGAAAACATGGGGCGTTACAATTGGTATCAAAGCATAGTTTGGACAAACTAGGCCTTGGCAAATGATCTTATACAAACCTTAAATGTTTCAAGTTAGGGTGTTTGAAACTAGAAATTTGAACCTAAGTGAATCTCCCTTAGACTTAGGAAGATCTGAGAACGAAGAAACCCAAACTCAGGCCCTCTAGATAATTGTTTGAATGATCGTAGTACTTAGAAATGAAATTAGTTCCCTTTGAACATTTAGTCATATGAACTTACGAAAAGATCCCTACAAAAATTTAGAGAACATAGGTACTTCAAACTTTAGACTACCCTGAAATTTCAGGTTAGGCTTTTGGACCTTGACTCATGTAGAAATCCCTTAGAATTGGGCGGAAATAAGAATATATAAATTCAAGGGCTAGGCTCCTTGGGGAAAAGTAATTGGATAGCTATGAGGCTTATAAAGGATCCTGGGCTCCTTTAAAAATGTAGATATTCAGTATTTTAGGCCTCCTTGAAACTTTTAGGATAGACCCTTGAACTTTCACTCATGTAGGAAACCCTTAGAATCAGGAGGAAATGAAAATCTAGAAACTCAAATGTTAGGTTCCCCTAGAAGTGACTTGGATGGCAATCCAAACTCATATGAAATTCCATCCGAGCTAAGGACGAGTTGAGAACATAGATATCCAAAACCTTAGCCCTTTGAAATTCTTAGGAGGAGTCATTTGAACTCAAGGATAAGGACTTTGGTTCCCATGAAAATTGTCAAAATGACCATTTGAACTTAGAAACAAGAACTTTAGTTCCCTTGTAAACTGCAACGTGGTTGTTTAAACTTAAAAATTAACTATGTGAATACCCACTATGATGTATTTGAAATTGAATGAGAACATTCATTGAACTTGACTCTCAATGAATAATCCTTAGAAATACATAACATGAACATTTCCAAAAATTTCCTAGTTAGAAATAATACCATTGTAACGTTCAACCAATGAAACAAAACGAGGATTGTAGGAATTTTTCTTACCCACCATATTCTACGCATTACATTAACCATGCTCACTTCCTAAACCTAAGGAATCCTTCCAAGAAACTGAAATTTGAATTTTCCTAATGCATCTCTTTACTTAGGAATAATATTTCCCACAAATTCCAACATGTAAAATAATTAGAGGGAGAGTTGTAACATTTTTGGATAAGGTTTCAACCTTAGGCTAAGTACATCGAGGACAGATTTAAAATCTTGGATAAATTTAACAAAATTTTAAACTCAGAATTCACGTAGAAAGTCTTTGTCATGGAAATTATAAGTAATGCATTAAGTGACTAGAGTGTGCACTGGAAGCATGATGGTCGTTCGCGTCTATTTCGAGCACTCTCATTGAAAGAATTGGAAGATTTCATGATATTCCCCATGAGTCTAGAATAAACAGGATCATGAGTTGATGAAACCATATTTAAACAAAGTTTACACGATTTTGCTCAAGTTCTAAGTCCTAGCAAATCTTAGTGATCTCATTTCCCTGATCAAGCAAAGGATCGAGAATTAACAGGATTAGGAATTGATACCAAAATCCTCTGTTCTGTAAACAAGTGATCGAAGTATCGGGCTTAAACCTACTACAACCGCCCATTTGTGTTAGCCTGAACCTTGAAAAGTAGAAATTGTGTTGTACTTTGGACAATAGGGGACTATCAGTAAAGGAAAAAAGAAAAACAAGAGAAAGGTATGAAATGTATTAGAAAATTTTAACATTGGTAAGCATTAAGAACAGTTCATTAGATTTAGAATGGTTTCTAACCTTTAGTAGGGCTTAGACACCTTACCTGATTTGCCAGACAAGAAACTTAAGAGTTGTCAGGAATTTAAATAAGCTCATTGGGGTTTCATGAGTAGACGTAGGGTACCTTTTTAGGAAAACTGGACCACTCGTAATATTAATAATAGGTACGTATATCGCTAAATATTGAAGTAGGACTTTAATTATTTTTCTCTTGGGGGGGGGGGGGGGGGGGTAATGACCCTTGCCTGAGTAGTAAGCCATGAGCGGTTGCTGAGTATGAAGAACTAGCGGGTGTATATGGACACCGTAAGATGGATTGTTATTCATATTCATAGGGAGATTGCTGAATTTCGGGGGAGAAATTCTCTTTAAGCGAGGTAGTTTGTAACGCCGTGTACTTTCCAGTACTCGAACGTTACCATTAAAACCGAGTTAATTAATGGAAGTAACCTTTACCCATAGATGGAGCCATCCATCTACTATTTTTAGGACGGACAAGTCCAACCCGACCATTGTAAGATTCAAGATTATGGATCGCGAGATCCACCATTCGTCACCTCCACTACACCCTATTCACTTGACCATTGAGATTACTATCGATTCCTACCCAAGCAAGCCTCTAGGACCCCCACGGTTACTGATAACAGGTTATGAATCAATCCAATCATTGAGGTTGGTTGAATGGCCAAGATGTCAAATATTAGTAATTTGAGATCCATGCAGTGTGTCCCACTTAACATTTAAAGTTAGTTAGGGATTAGGTACATGAATCATAGCAGTTGATCTACCATGAGGACAATTCTGCCTGGAAGTAGGCGCTATGATTTAATCCAAAATAATAATAATAATAATAATAATAATAATAATAATAATAATAATAATAATGTTAATATTAATAACGATAGTAGTAATAATAATAATAATACAAAATCACGAGACCGATAGTCCTAACAACCTACAGAGCTGGACCCATAACATGATAAAAGAAGACATGCATACATGGAGTAAAAATAATAATAATAATATGGAATAAATAATTACAATAATAAATAGTTATGGTAAAGTAGTAATAATGAAAGAATTAATATTCATATTAGTATATGGTCAACAATACCTTATAAGAATCTTACAAACGATCCCTTAGACTCTTTTAACCATTGACGTTTGATTTCGGGGTGATCTGACCGTCGGATTGACGGAGATCCACTAAGATGACCCAAATCAAGTCATGGGCCCCACCTAGGTTTAGACCTGCATGATAATTGGCCAAAGGCCCCACACGAATTCCTAAAAGCAAATTGACAGAACGGATCAGGACAAACAGTCATGTGGACCCCACATTATAGTGCCTATGCACGTAGGGTGTGTGCACCCGAGGTGCACTGGACAATAAAACCTGGTCAAGATCCTTTGACGCGATAGCTTCCAAAAACAGGGGGATTTCTCCCTCCTTTATTCCCACCTACGAAGCTTTCAAACGGACATCGTCCGTATGCTTAGCGTGTGGTCCACCATCGGGCCCGTTGGTATGATCTAACCCATCCATCTGGTAGGGGGGCCACGAGAGACCCAAACCCTATGGTATCTCTGCAGTGGCCTATGAAGTGGCCTACTCGGGTCCTGAAAACATGAGGCGTTACATCTTTGGTCCTTCATTCTCTGTTTGTCTGGTTGATGATGAGTTGTGAGTCTCCGAAGACTTGCAATCTTTTCACATTGAGGATGATGGCTTCTCTCAGGCCGGCGTACATGCTTCGTATTCAGCCACATTGTTGGTGCTATTGAATGCCAATTGCCTGGAGATGAGGATCGCGACATCGTCAGGGGAATAGAGTATCGCTCCTACTCTACTTCCTTTTTAGTTAGCGGCTCCGTCGAAGAAGAGTGTCCACTCTCCTACCTTCCTTTCTTCTTCTCCCTCGATAAGGAGGATATCCTCTTTGGGAAAGAAGGTCTTCAATGGTTGATAATTAGGTAGAGAGTTTGCTGCTAGGTGGTCAGCCAGTGCTTACCCCTTAATTGCTTTCTGGGTGACATAGGTGATGTCGAACTCCGAAAGTAGCAGTTGCCATTTTTTGATCTTACCCGTTAATGCTGGCTTTTCGAACAGGTATTTTAACGGGTCCATGCCAGCTAATAGAAGGATTGAATAGGCGATCATATATTCTCGAAGTTGTTTTGTTGCCCAAACCAAAGCGAGGCATGTTTTCTCTAAGCTGGAATACTTGGATTCGTAGCTAGTGAACCTTCAGCTTAAATAGTAGATCACTTGTTCCTTTCTTCCTAAGACGTCATGTTGGCTGAGGACACACCCGATAGCCTCTGCTACTATAGAGATGTATGGCAACAATGGTCTACCTGGTGTAAGTGGCATAAACACTGGAGGTTTTAACAAGTACCTCTTGATCTTGTTGAAGGTTGTTTGACAATCATCGTTCCACTCTTTTGGTGAGTTTTTCCTTAGGAACTTGAATATGGGCTCACAAATGGGTGTGAGCTGATCGAAGAATTGATTGATGTACTGTATTCGCCCGAGGAAGCCTCAAATTTCTTTCTTAGTCCTTGGAGACGGCATTTCGATGATTGCTTTCTCTTGGTTTTGTCCACCCTGATGCCATCTTCATTGACGATGAAGCCTAGCAGTTTGCCTCTGGTTGCACCGAAGACACATTTTTGTGGATTGAGGCGGAGCTTGAACTTTTCCAATCTCTCGAAGAGCTTCTTGAGGTCTTCAAAGTGTCCTTCGATTGTATGAGATTTAACGATCATGTCATCCACTTAAACTTTCATTTTCTTGTTTATCATGTCATGGAACAAGGCAGTCATTGTTCGTTGATATGTAGCGCCCACATTCTTCAACCCGAACGGCATGACCCGATAGTAGAAAGCTCCCTGTAGTGTGATGAAGGATGTCTTCTCGCGGTCTTCAATGGCCATCTTGAGTTGGTTATAGCCGGAGAAACCATCCATGAATGAGAAGATTTTGTGCCCTGCTGTATTATCTACCAGTGTGTCGATGTGAGGCAGAGGGAGATCGTCTTTGGGACTTGCTTTGTTCAGATCCCGGAAGTCGATACACATCCTGACTTTGCCATCTTTCTTTGGAACTAGTACGATGTTTGCGAGCCATTCCGGGTAGTTGGAGACTACTAAGAATCCCGTGTTGTATTGTTTGATGACTTCATCACGGACCTTCAGGGCCCATTCTGGCTTCATTCTTTGGAGCTTTTATTTGACTGGCTGCATTTCAGGCTTTGTTGGTAGGTGATGTACTACTAGTTCTTCGTCGAGTCCAGGCATGTCTTCGTAGGAGAAAGCAAAGTTGGATAACATCGGCTTCAAGAATTCCATCATCCACTGCTTGTATTCCTGAGGCAAGGATCTACCGATGCGCACTTCTCCAGTGAGTTCTGGTGATCCCAAGTTTACAATTTTGAAATCATCCGCAACGACATTGGCCTTTGTTTTGAACTCTTTAAGGGAAACCTCTAGTTCGAGAACCAGATCATCATTTCCCTCATCTTGGGCTTCATCCAAACCCATGAGTTCAAAGTCTAGCTCTAGATCGAAATCATATGAGTCGACCTTGAACTCTGGTGCTGTGAGTGGTGTATTTGGCACATTGTTGTTTGTGAGTTTTGAAAGGGTTTCTACTGTTTTTTTTTTTTTTTGAAGAGTTTTTGGTTTTTATGAAAATTTGACAAATATCTGATTTTTTTAGTATTTCTGAAATATCTATTGTTTCTGAATTTTAGGGATTTTTTGATTTTTTGTTCCAAGGGATCCCAAACTGGATGGTGTTGCAAACCATGACTGATCTTGACCTAGTTCAGGATGCCAATTGCTATTTACATTGGCATTTTTTTAGACCAACACCCTTAGATGGCTAACCGGCCGATTCCACTGTGAGGGAAATGGCTGACCAACTTGGTTTCTTCCCCCTCTTGAGCTTGTTGGCTTGGTCCAACTGTATTGACGGGTCATCTGACCCAATGACCATGATGTCCGCCGGACTGGGTTCAGAATCTGTGTCTGAGCCAATCTCTTCGCTTACGAGTTGGAGCTCTTCAGGCTCCTCTGAGCCACATTCCTATGGGATCTTGATGTCTGTCTAGTCGAGGGAAGGCCGCTTCCCTTTTTTGGTCCAATGAATAAGCTGCTTTTGCCCCTTGCTGTTCTGAGTGGCTGGGAGGTTTTCTCCCTGGCTGATGATGGGGATAGGTGACTCCCCGTTCTTGTCTGTCGACCCTGTAGAGGGTACCTCTTGCTCTTGGTCTTTTGCGGGTGATCCTGCTCTCATGCCCCTAACTTTATTTGATGGGTCAGGTGGTTTTGCCCCTTGTATTGGATGTTCTTTTGAGGTCTTGCTGATCTTATCCCATCGTATTGGTGGCCAAATGGATTCTTGGTTGTGATTTTTAGATAGCTTCAGCCCTTGGAATTGTTCCTTAAGGATAGACACCGTGTCCCCACAAACTATTCCGGATCTAACAAACCGGATAGGTGTACATTTGAAAGGTTCTCTTCTTGGGCCTTACGACCTGATCCTCTGGCATGGGTTGATACCCTAGTCCCTGCCTTCGTTCATTTGCCACGGCTTGTCTTACTATCGTACTTTTTCATGGAATTTGGTATGGTAGTTAAAGATTTGACGTTCAGCAGGAGGGATGACATATTCTGGAGCGAGTAGGTAGGGATTAGTGATGGAATTCACAATTTCAAACTCGAAACTGTGATATGATATGTCACCCTCCACGTGTTGAATATCAATTACCGGAATATCAGGTTTTGAGGCAGCAATCGCTGTCGGTAGGATGATCTCAGGTTTGCCCAGTACAGATATGATTATATTCCCGGAAGGCAATTTAACCCTTTTGTGGAGAGTCAATGGGATCGGCTCGACAACATGGAGCCAGGGTCATCCCAACAAGAGGTTAAATGAGGCTGGGTATAACGCCCCGTACTTTTGGAACCCGAGTATATGATTCGTTCTCCGAAAACCCAAGTGTCAACCTTTAAAGATAGTCAAATTCAAGTATATTCTTTTTTTCTTTGCTTTTTCTTTCAGAGTTAGCAGTTTAGCAAAAGATGGACAAATCAAACATAAAGGAAAATTACATTTACATTTAGAATATATGAGCGGCTGCCCATAATGGCTTATACAAACCAATGTCTCTATATTAACAAATACAAGAATTACATAATTTACACATGAAAAATAATAAAATGCATATAAACTTGAGCCGCAAGATCGCGCATTTTCTCTTGGCAAATACAGTCATGCATCCCTGATAATGGTACCCTGCTCTCTATCACTTTGGACATGAATATCTTTTAAACCACCTGTATTACCTGTACAGTTGAATATTCGATGAATGAGTGGCTAACTTAGTGTGAATTCCCCTTAAGATTACACACTGCCACCTTAAACAAGTATAATTTAAAAACATAACAAGGCATACAAAATAAAACAAAATACAATCTTATTTAATGCACGGATGTATGAGCGCTCATCAACTAGAGATGCTCATCCAGTTGGGTTTTGGGCGAAACCCATGCATGTGGCCGGTCACCAGCGAAAGTACATGGTACATGCATAGTGCCAAACTCACCGAAAGTGGGTCGATAGTCGATGGTCTAGGAGCTAGCGAAACGATACCTCAACTAAATCCTATAGGCACGTGCTACAACATCTAGAATTAACCACCCGTCATCGCCCGTATGCTATGAATGCGTGATTAGCTCAACCGTTATTATTTCATTTACAACCAACCAGTGTTATAAAGCTCAAAGGTCACTACGTGGGGGGGGGGGTTTATCACCCAGCGTAGGCCGACAGCTCGGGCATAGTGTCCCATGACCACCATCCCCAGCTTATGAGACTACCACCTTAGGATGTTTAATAAAACCTATCGACTAGTGGTCAGTCAAATTCAATACATGGGAAATTACCATCACATGGTTGAATGGGAATGAACCGTTGAAGCCGCAGGGGCAAATACCAAATCTTGGGATAAAAACAAGTCGGTGTAATAAAAGGGCATATGGTATAAATACTAAATCGAGATGACAGGGCAACGTTAAATCAGGGTGGTAAAGAGTTCATCCTAAGGCCACGAAGGCGAAAACGTCCTATGGATGGTAAACCCACCTTAATAATCCACCACAAAAAATAACCTCCAAGTCGAGGGTCTATTTCTAACACAATCTGTCTTGTTACACACTAAGTGTGAGCTCACATACATAAGTGGAGTTTTCCACATATTAATGTAGTGAATTGGATTCTATTGGTGACTTACAAACAAATCATTGACATGTAGAGGTGTGTGGGTACAACATGCAAGTTATGTGTTAATAATAGAATTTAAACTTGCCGCTAAAGATTATGAAATCAAAGCATAAACTAACAATTAAAGTGAAACTCAAAATGTAGGGTTTAACGATCATCGCATGTGAACATAATTTACGAGCTACCAACTAAAATGGGAACCTAGCATGTAGAGTTTACTGTTTATTTCATATGAACATGGTTTGCAAATTATCAATCATAGATCAATGTAAGCCAACTAATATGATTTGGTACTTTAATACAAATCATCAAAGTTCTAAGTTGGTAATCATAATCTAAATGGAAACTATGCTTGGGCTAACTTGGAGATGGAAAGCTTAAGGGGAAAAAGTCATCACCTCACGTTTCAAATCGCCTACAACGTTGATAGGAAGTGTGTGTACCCTTAGAGTATTCTCAAGATAGACTTGACTCGACTCGCCTCCAGCTCGAACAAAATGAAAGTGCAATGTTAGGCTACATCTTAATTAAGATTAGGAAATCAATCAACCAACTAAAATTCTAATTTAAACTCTACTGCAAGGTAGGGGGAAAAGACGTTCCTAGTTGACTCGAGTTGAATTAACTTAATTCGGCACCCAAGTTGACTGGGCTTGCTCTCGGTTCGAACAACGTGAAACCGAGAATGCAATATTAGGCTATCGTGACTCAACCCAACTTGACTCTAATCGAATCAACCCAACTCCCTCTCTCTTTCTCTCTTTTCCTTTCAACTTGCCATGTCCAACAAGTTTTCTGGACTCAACAAGATCCGACTTGACTCACAAAGCTCGGCCCAGCAAGTTTTAGCTGAGTTGACTCACTCACTACCTCTCTCTTCTCCTTCTTCATGTTCTTTTCTTCTTCCTATCTTTCCTGGGATGACCTGGACTGAACTAGGCCCAAGCCTAACCTGACCTAACTGGACTTGGTTCCAGACCCGACAACCATTGCCTTGGCAGCAAATCAACTCGACAACAACCCATGAGTTGAGCATAGTCGATGTTGCACACGCACACACTCCCTGTCCTATCTCCTTCCTCCTGTCACTCTCTCTCCCTATCTCTCTTCTCTGTTGAATGCCCATCAGCACTGTTTGGAAGCGATTTAACTCGCCCAACACAGAAAATTAGCCCCAAATTCCACGGCCAGCGTGCCCATTCAACTAAGGTGAACCCGGTCAGAACCTGACTCGGTTTGCCTTGCAACCCGACCCACAGCTCTCTCTCTCTCTCTATCTTTCTCTTCTTAATCACCCTTTCCTTTCTTTCTTGCTTCCTTTCAACCATCATGTCCAGCGAGTTTACTAGACTCACATGCGTCCTAACCCGACTCGAGCTCATGACTCGGCATCCCTGCACTCACACCAGGTGTTGCGACAACGCCTTGGCTCACCTTAAAACTCTTTTTCCCTCACTCTTCCTCATCTCTTTCTCTTTTCTCTCTTTCTATTCCCCTCCTAGCATTGGGTCTCTAACTCACCCTGAGTCGGCCCAACTCGAGTCAATTGTGTCGACTCGTCGTGGCGAGACCAGTGGCGTTAGATCCTCCCGCTCGAACTCTCCCTCTCTCCTCCTTTTCTCTCTCTCTCTCTCAGGATTTTTTGTGGGAATCCTGAGATATCAAGGCCCCTTATAAAGGGCTAGGGTGACAGTCAGATCGTATCTCATGCCGCAATGGTCTAGTCACAGTGGACATACCACAAATTTCCTTTGCATGGTGTCAATATGATATGTGTGGTGAATTCCCATCACCATGGCCCACTGAATGGGCATTTTAGATCTGAAAATGAGGCCCACAACATCGTGATGGGTTTCGCAACTGGACGGAGAAGACAACAGCATCTCTCATGGCGTATTTCTATCTCGGGCCTATTATGGTGATCTGTACCATTTGGACAGACCGTATGGGACCTCAGATCATTGTGGGGCCCACTAACTTCATCATGTTTCATTTGAGTGCAAGGACTCGCGAGAAATTCTACCGCGGTTTTCTTCTCGTGCAGAGGGAAGATTTTCTTGGGAGAAAGGCTAGGGTCGTTGCTGCCCTAACGTGGATGGCTAAGATCATCTATAGAGCTCGGGCCGAGGGCTTGGATCGTGCCAACACGATTTCCCAAAATGGAAAGGCTTCCCACACCTTTTCCGTCTCTCAATCAGGTGTCTGCCTGCTTTTGGTGTCGAAATGTAGGGCTAGGATGGTGCTTTGAAGGATGGCTGAGATCAAGGAAGGAAGGCTCACGCGGATTGCTAGCTTGGCAGGACGAAACTACCTTCTAATTTTGGAAACTTCCATGCACAACCTCAGTTTAGGCCGAGAATCGTGCACCTACATGTACCAAGAAACCCATGAGATTAGTTGGGTCTTGTCTAGGCCCGTTGTTTGAATCAGATAGGCGGTTTGGATCATCCTAAGGTGGCTTACATTAATCACAGTGGGGTGATCTTGGGAGGGCTGGAAACACAACCTCGCTCGAATGCTTGACTACTTGCCGTGAGCACGTACGCGTGTTTCCACGCACAAGAAGCGCATGGTTTTGGTCGAACCGACCCTCTGAGCCTAATGAGCGGTTCAGATTACCCTAGTGTGAGGTGATGAGCGGCCACAATCAATGCACGGACAACTTATTTTTAAACTGCCCGCAGGCAGGAACAACAGGAGAAAGAGAGAGAAGCCTCTCTTTTTCGAAAAGTTTCGGGTCAACACGGTTTGACCGTGTTGACAGGTCTGGTGCACATCGGGTGCACATTTGCTATGCACACACGCTGCCCTAGAGTGGGTCCCACAGAGGTGGTTGAACAAATCAACACTGTCCATTCCATTTGGAGGTTCCTAAGTAGGGCCCTTGATCGAAGATCAGGTAGATCTAGAGCCTAAGTGGGGCCCACAACTTGATTTGAGTCATATTGGTGGATTCCCGTCAATCTGACAGTCAGATCATCTTCATAGATGACCTTTAAGGTTCTTAAGAGTCCTTAATCACCTATAGAAGAAATTTTGGTATTGGTTATGTCACGCCCCAAAATCGAAAACCGGGCTCACAAAATTTTCGATCGCCAAATTCGGTGCCAACAGCCTCCGTAGTACCCCATTCTCGGCTTCCAACGTCCGTACGCCAGATTCCAATCTTGGGATCCTACAAGGAGGATTTTTTTTACCGTACATTTGTTTCATAATAAGTATAACCATAAGTTTACCCAAATCACAAAGACAACATCATCATCACATATCCACTAATATAAACATTTGAATACAATACTGAAAGAGAAATACCTATATCGAAAATCAAAGCTCCAGAAGACTACTGCACACTCCATGCTCAACGCTGCTACAACCTAATGCCACCTGCACGAATCTATCGTGCATAAGCTTATAGAAAGCTTAGATGGTAGTGTAAGTGTGTGCACAAGATAAGTGCCAAGTATTCAATACAATGCCATAATCATACAATGTCGGAAATACTGATAAGATCATGAATCATACGATATCAGAGAAAGTGGAAACCTACTGGTAAGTCCACAAGTCATACAATATTAGAGTACGCAATACAGATCATAATGAGCCAAATATCATATACTGAGGATGCAATGCAATATGCAAATCCTGCTAAGTCCGTCTAGGCCATATAAGTGCAGAATTGTAGCAACCCAAAATGTCATATGTCGCGGATGTAATGCAATATGCGATGCAAAGAAAATGACCAAGCTGGAGTGAAGTCAGGATGATAGTACGTAGTATCGCAAGCTATGGGGTCCAGCACAAGGGAATTCTATCCAAACCAGTCTCATACCTAAATTTGGATAGTCAAACACAATGTGCTAAACTCCTGATCTCAGGTTGGTTACGCGCCCCAACCAAAATCATAGCCATTGTGAAGGTACACGTAACAAATAATTGTGCACCACCAGTCCGAGTGAATAGTGAATGAATGAATGAATGAGTAAATTGCTGAGCATGCAACTCCTGCTCAATAAATCTAAATATCAGTACTGTACTGTACATCTCTAGGATCATCATCGAAGTCTAGTACACTCTACATGCAACTGTCGCCCACTGGCGCACGACCATGCAAGTGGAAGAGACCTCACCATCCGCCTGGCTAGTAGTTGGTAAATATCTACCCGGCACGTCGATAGCAGACTCATTTACGAGCTGGTCAAATTCAACCTAGCTATGCCCCCTACCCTCGGGCGGGTAAGGCCACACCCCCTCCCAATTGACCACGACACAGTGGGAGACGTGGCGGCCCTCATGCACTCATATATATCCACTCGGTCTCGACGTTGGGGCACCTCTGGTACCAAGAGGGTTTAGGGATTTTCACCCAGGACCATCTATGGCGGCCCGATGCTAGTAACAAATTTCTGGTGTCTCATCTAGTCATCCATGATATGCCTGTGGAGGCTACGACCCTGATGTCACTAAGGTGTACAGTAATCACAACACACAATGCAAGATGCATGAGTCATACAATCCAGTTATGCATCAATCCTGCGCATACCGTGTGCTCATGTGAGACAATCTCCGCCTATCAGGGAGTCTCATAACAACATGCCTAATGACATATGCAATGGTCAACCACATCTCATAACAAACATGCAGATGATGCGTATGGGCATGTATCAGATGTTATGCTGTCACATACTCATAGTCGGCATCGATAATCAGCCTCGACAATCGGAATCGGTCTCAACAATTGAAATCGGCTTCGACAATCAGAATCGGCCTTAATAAACGGAATCGGCCTTGACAATCGAAATCGGTCTCGGCAATCGAAATCGACCTCAGCAATCTGAATTGGCCTCAACAATCGGAATCGGCCTCAACAATCAGAATCGGCCTCGACAATCGGAATCGGCCTCGATAAACGGAATCAGCCTCGACAATCGGAATCGGCCTCAACAATCAGAATCGGCCTCGGTAAACAATCGGCCTCGACAATCGGCCTTGATATTCAGAATCGGCCTCGATAATCGGAATCGGCCTCGACAATTGGCCTTTATAATCGAAATCGGCCTCGACAATCGGAATTGACCTCGGCAATCAGAATTGGTCTCGACAATCGGAATCAGTCTCGATAATCGGCCTCGATGATTGGCCGAACAAGGCCTAAGGTAAGGTCACAATGAGGACATTTAACCATCATTACCCATCAATGTGGACATTTAACCAATATTGCTCCCAAGGAGTGGCCCACATAGAGCTAAACATATAGTGGGCCTATGGCCTCACACAAGGGTCTCATACATCAAGTGGGCTGCATCACATGGCCTAATACACATCGCTATGGGCTGCATCACATGGGCCAGAAATACATCTCAATGGGTCTCATATACATCAAGTGGGCTGCATCAATGGGCCGCACTAATGGGCCTCATAAATGGGCTACAAATATATTAAGGTAGGCCTCACATATGGGAGCTTGGATTACATCTAAAATCATTTCAGTAGTTGCAGGTGCAACATGTGTATCACTGTACACATAATTCTATGGGGCACATGGCACCCTAATGATGATCAGCACCGCCCAAACATTGTTCATGTAAATCAGCATTGTCCAGACATTGGACAGCACCGTCCAAACATTATCCAAGTAAATCAGCACCGTCCAAACATTGTCCAGGTAAAGCAACACTGCCCAAACATAGTCCCGCACCATCCATCACGCACAATCTGGATGGTGTGGATGAAATAAATACATCGAGGTGGGTCCCGCCTGTCATGGATGGAGCCGATATACAACACATCATCAGGGTGGGTCCCATCCTACATGTGCAGCACGTGTAGGGTGGGCCCCACATAAGCTGAAATGGATGGATGGTGTGCATAAGCACATACATTACAGTGGGATCCATTCCACTGTCCAGGGCAGATGGACTTAGTGGATATGGAATAAATGCATCAAGGTAGGTCCCACCTACCCACATGAGTCACACGTGTGGGGTGGGCCCAAGTCCAGTACAAATGGACGATATGAATATAACATATACATCATGCTGGAGTCCATGTGGTGGCCCATCTGAGATTTGAATCTGCCTCAGTTCAGGTGAGGTGGGTCCCACGTGGGGCCTACCATAATATTATATTAATATATTAATATTATATATATAGAGGTGGGTCACACCGTCCAAGAGGCTGGACAGTGTGAATCAATGCACAAACATCAAGTGGCCCACGTCCATGTAATGGACGGTGTGAATAAAACCCATACATCAGTGAGTGGGGTCCACGTCCTCTTACTGGACGGACGGTTTTGATATAACCCATACCTCATGAGATGGGGCCATAGAAGTTGCTGATGTCAATCATAGCAACTGCTGCATACCCCCAATAGATGAACGGTTTAGATATACAATACCTACATCTGGTGGGTCCACACCTGTGGGACCCACCAGCAATGGATGGATGGTTTTAGATATAATACATGCCATGGTGGGGCCCACAGAACTCGCTGCCTTCACAGGCAGCTGCTGCTGCGTGATGTGGCCTATTGGCCCACCGTCCAGATGGGTCCACACGTCCCTGAGATGGACGGTGGGATAGAATACATGCATCAAAGGGTAGGGCCCATCGTCTACAAGTGGTTGACGTGGATAAAGCACATACATCAAGGTGGCTTGCACACACAGCAGCGTCCAAATGAACGGTGCAGATCACATACATCAAGGTGGGTCACGTCCAAATGGACGGACAGATATAATACATAAATCACGGTGAGGATCCCACCGTCCAGCACTCATATCAGGGTGGGGTCCACAGACGGACTGGAAGGATACAATATATATCAGGTGGGTCACACGTGTGGCCCACCAGCTGCTTGAAGCAAGCAGGTATTTGTGTTTTCCACTCGTTCAGGCCCTGCATGGGCGGCCTGGATAAAACACTTGCATCGTGGTGGTCCCCACATAGGCTGTAGGTGGGTCCCATGATGAACGGTGTGGAGATAACGCATACCACATGGGTCCCATAACTGCTAGACGTCAATCCAGCAGCCTCCTCTGATGGACGGTAGGAATGAAATGCATACATCACAGTGGGTCCTAGCCCACCTAGTGGATCAAACCAATATTTGTGTCTTCCCTTCGATCCGGACCGGTCCAAACGGACAGCAAGGTGGTCCGTTTGGTGGACAGTATAGATAAAATTCATGCTTCATGGTGGGCCGCAAACAGGGAAGAGGGAGAGAGAGAGAGAGAGAGAGAGAGAGAGATCGGATGGTCATGGAGGGACCCTGCCACTATGGGCTCCTCTAGGCGATACAAACCATACATCAAATGGGTCCCACATATGTGGGCCCTCAAATCATCAAAATCAAAAATTTAATGCTGTGAACGCCCACCTTTGATCTCCTCTTTCTTCTTCCGCCTACAGCCTCTAGAGCTCCAAGGGAACGATTTCAACAGTCGAGAATGATCATGGAAGGTGGGATTAGATGGTAGGAAGGTGGGCCACACTAGTTTCTCTCCCATGGAAGCCATGGACGGTTGCTTGGAGAATGAGTGAGAGAGAGATGAGAGAGAGGTTGGAGGAGAGAGAGAGAGAGAGAGAGAGAGAGAGAGAGAGAGATGGGTGAGTGATGGTGAGTGATGGAAGAGTTGAGTTTAGGGATAGGTGTTATACTTGGGGATGGGTGTGAGTGATGGTGAGTGATAGGAGTGTACTTGACATTTGATGTGATGGATTCTCTTGAGATTTGCAACGCGCGGCATTTTCCTCGAACTGAACGCGGGCCCACGTCTTCAGGCCCGGGTATCGTCTCGACGCGCGAGAGACGCGGCATCAGAACCATGGCGACGGCGCGGTCACAAGGGTACAAGTTTCGAGTCAAGCCGACTCAGATATATGGGACACGATTTAAGATCGCACGCAACTGCTATCTACATGTTGCGGGTCACCGGAATTCGACTGGGAGAACTGCGGAAGCCTACGGAACGGTACAGTCTAGGATACAGGCCTGACAGGTTACCATTACCAGATAGTTGGATTATTTGATTATGTGACGGATTTCGACATTGATTGTCATAAGCTTAATAAAGGATGGACCGAGTGGCCCGCGACACAAATTTATGGATAAATGGCCAGCTACATTCCTTCAAGGGGCCACATTGGTTAAAATTTAGGTTTTAAATGGTGAAGTTATACAGTCTATTACGAAGATCTGACGGTCAGGTCAGTTCTAAATATGATCATTGATGATTCTTAGGGTCTCTAGCCCAGTTTATAGGTGACAAGCATCGAAAATTTTAGTGATCAAAGGGATTAATTGTAATTATTAAGTGATGTATCAGCTGATGGAGTTTCAAAGACTAGATGAATGATAAATTTCTTAATTCAAGTCTCAAGATTCATGTTGGATAGTTGGATTAGGTTATAAACAATAGCTTAGGACAAAATTTGAGGCTTGATTTATCCTTGTAATAAGATGGATACCGCGGGCCTCAGTTGCCAGTTTAGATCACGAGTCGGAGATACAACCTTACCGTAAACGATCAAGGGTCAATCCAAGGTGGATTGACTTTAGACCCTAAAGATGCATTGTGGATTGTCCTAGCTCAAACTCAGATGGTTAGAAGGCATTAGAGTCTAGGGCGGATTGAACTAAACTCTTAAGGGTCCATCATCGCCACGGTCCACATCAAATGGTTAAGATGGATAGATCATGAGTCATTGAATGATGATGTGTAATACAAGCTACGTGTGTTCCCACACATGCTCATGCTAAATTTGATTTAAATGGTAACACCCGAGTATTAAAAAATATGAGGTGTTACACAGGGATATCAAGAACCTAAAAAGTGACGATGGACATGTCTAGTCCAATTTGTATCTCTATGTTTATTTCTTTCTCTACTTGCCTTCGAGAATTATCAAAGGCTCTAACGCCCATGTTACTGGGCCTGAAGGAGGATGGTTCGATCCCAAGACGGTCAGTAGTCCTTATGGGGCAGACATTCAAGCTTGATCTGTTATCAATGAGGACTAGGGGGACCTTGAGGTCCCTGTAACGGATAGCTATGTTGAGCGAACGCCCATGCTTGTGGCCTTCCGATGGCAGCTTATCGTTGTAAATGTGATCGCCTATGGTGCGAGGAGCTGCCCTATCATGTGCGCAATCATTTTAGGAGGTACGTCTGGAGAGATGTGTGCATCGTTCAAGGTCTTCGTAAATATTTCTCGGTGCGACCTTGATGTGCACAGGAGTTCCCAAATAGAGATTTGAGCTGGAATGGTTTTAATCTGAGCTGCTACATCATAGGTAACTTTAGTTTTATTGGTCGTTCCTGATAAAGCTCCTTAGGTTTCATTCCTATTCTGATTTTCTCTCCGAAAGCACGTACCATTGGGGTTCATGTTGCTGACTTTGGCGCACTCGTGGTAATGCCATAGGACTGCTTTCGTGCCATAGGGAGGAATCAATCTTCCTTCTAGAAATACCTGATCTTGAGACATGGATGATGCTACCGATTTTGATATGGTCTGTGGTGGATACGATGTCTTTCCTTGGAATACAACCAAAATTTCCTGAGGTTTTGGTTGTTCCAGGATAGGACCCTCCTCTCCTCTTTGGGGTATGTTCTACAGGGGAGGGATCCTTCTGGCATGTGCCAACTGGTGGGGTAAGGGAAAAAAAGCCAAGGGATTGTTCCTGGGCAAGGGGTGTCCCTTGCAAGACTAGCGAAGCAAGGTCTGGGGTTCCTCCCTGCAAGATGAGAGGTTCAGAGTTTGACCTATTTGAGCTTTGATATGTGTGATTTGGTACTGGGGGTACCCCTTAGGGGATGAGAGGCTCTACTGCTGGTGCCGCTTCCAAAAATATATGTGGTTTAGGTGGGGGTGTCTGTCGATACCCCCATGACTGATTTGTTGTGTCGGACATGATCGCATGTATGGATTGATGAGGAAAAGAGTACGAAGGACGTCCTTCCTCGATGTTGTTGATGGTAGAGGTGCCCAATGAGTTGGGCCCTGCTTGATGTGATGGCAAGGGATTTTGGAGAATGTTGGCCTGAGTCATGGCATTGGCCTATGGGGTGATCCTAATCTTCTAGCTTTCGATTAAATCTTGGACCCCATGTTTCAAAGCGAAGTAGCGATCCGTTGGATGGCCTCGAGATTGGTGATATGCACAGTACTCATTTTCATTGTAACTAGGTGGTAAAGGATTTGGTGGAGGTCGATGTTGGAGTGGTGTGAGAAGTTATTTTCATACTAACATTGTCATGATCTGATTGTATGTTTGTGTTAATGGAGTGAATTTCCTAGCCAACATTGCTTGCTTATTCTGGTATGAGTATTGTGCATTTCCCCTAGACTGTTGTTGTTGCTGTTGAAGCGGTTGTGCTTGCTATCCCTGTTGAGTTTGTTGTGGTTGGTATTGTCAGTTTTGATGTTGCTCTTGTTGTGGAGCATATTGATTGCCTTGAGTGGCTGCCATGATATTGTTCACTTCTGTGGTTCGTTGCACGGGAGCAGTGTTGTTTTCATTCCCATATCTAATGGGTTTCCTCTCGATTTTATTTCTCTTGATTGAGGAGGCCTAATGTGGCCATGGGGAGATGGTTCTGGCTCTTATCCCGGCCTCTACCTATTCTCTAGCCCAGATGAGCTAAGAGAAGTTCACGTACGGGTACGAGATCAGGTATTCGGAGATATTTGGCTTCACTGAATGGACTATCATGGAAATTTGTTCCTCATCATCGATGAGGTTTCTCATCCTAGCGGTCATGGCCCGCCAATGTCCAACATATGCAGACAATGATTCGTCAGCTTTTTGTCTCAAGGCAACCAAGTCTGCTATTCTCGGAGCCATGTTCAGATTGTAAGAGAATCAATCAATGAAGGCTTGGGAAAATATTTCCCAAGTCTGAATCTGATGGCTATCGAGTGACATATACCAATCCAAAGTGTCACCCTTAAGGGATTTCAGGAAGAACCGTATCAGTGCCCCCATCATTCCTTACGATCGCATTGAGCTCCCCACAAAAAGGCTTTTAAGTGTGTTGTAGGGCACCCACTACCATCATATCTCTTGAACTTCGGTACCTCAAAGTTTTAAGGTACCCTAACATCTGGAAAGGGACATAAATCCCTAAACTTGGTGGATGGATGATCCACTCCTTATTGCCTTTGCAACTAATTTTGCATCAACTGGAGTTGTTCTCGTAGCTCCTCGATTTCTGATTGGTTTGCTTGAGGGTATCTTGCCCCTTGCTGCATAGCTTGGGCTGCTTCTTCATCATAAGGGTCTATTTCATCGACCCTATGATTTCCATGGATGGGGGGTTGTTGAAAAGAGGATAGGCTCCTAGTTGCGGGGGTAGTTGGAATTGAACTTTGCTCCCTTTTGGAGAAGGGTGTGATGTCCGAAAATGGCTCCCGCCTGGGATAGCTGCCAAATCCTGATTGTGACTCCCATTAGAGGGAGTATCTTGGACTCGAAATTGGCCCCCTTCATGGGCATCTGCCAATACTTGTCTGTGACTCCCGTTAGGGGAGTTTGTGTTGTGATTTGATTAGGATTCCCATTGTCGGGGAGAAGTGCTGAGAAATTGTTTCAACAAGAAACAAATGCATTCAATTTGGAGGAGTTCGTTCAATAATAACAAAGAAATAATGAGAGAATAATGATCATGAATTATCTTATTCTGAGTTCATTTACATCCTCGCATATCCCTTGATTCTAAGATAGATTACAATGAATAAGCACAATGAATGAAAGAGAAGGTAGTTTAATAGCAATTTTAGCAGCATTTTGACGCTTTTAATGTTCATCGCAAAGGTAAATGGGTTATGTGAACTCAAAGCCCTCGATTCTAAGTTGTGCGAGTGCACAATTGAGAAAACGCTTGTGGGCCACATGGTGCTCTATCAGAAGGGTTGTGTGCTCCCATCTGTTGTGCATCCAGTAATTGAGGAATTTCTATCTCTTTATGGGCTTCTTGAGATTCTCTAACTCCTATCTTCTCTCACTTCTCATTCTTGCTTCTCTCTCTCATTGCCCTCTCCAAATGGAGGTAGGAGAGAGGTATTTATAGACATTCAACAGGTGTGGAGGTTATCTATTCGAAGATGGAAGTGCACAAGCTTAGACAGGGAATGTGGAGTGCATAAGGCTTACTTCAAGACAAAGTCCATGGAAAATAATACAAGATGCTTCCATCAAGACAAGAAAAGCCTTACCTTAAGACAAAAGAGAAAGAGAAGTGGCACATGGGGCTTCCATAAGACAAGAAAAGCCTTGCCATAAGACATAGGAGAGAGAAAGAAGTGGCACATGGGGCTTCCATCAAGACAAGAAAAGCCTTGCCTAAGATAGAGGAGAGAGAGAAGTGGCACATGATGCTTCCATCAAGACAAGAAAAGCCTTGCCTTAAGACAAAGGAGAGAGAGAAGTGGCACATGGGGCTTCTTTGTAGAAATGGTTGCTCGGGCTCGGGCAAAGGGTTCTTTGCAGGAATGGTTGCGTAGGCTCGGGCAAAGAGGCTTGTCTTAGGACAATGTTTCACAAGAAGTGGCGCACCAAGCCAAGCCTTAGGACAAGGCTCCTTTCCAAGTGGCACAACGACCAAGTCTCCAGAGGGATTGCGAGGTTCGCGCAAAGGGACTCCTTCCCAAGGGGTTTTGCACGGCTCGCGCAAGGGGAACTCCTTCCCAGGGTGTTTTGGGCGGTTCGCGCAAGGGGAACTCCTCTTCATTTTTCTTTCTTCACTTCTTTTCTTCCAACCTCCTCAAATGAGGCATGGGGAGGGGTATTTATAGACTTCCCTTATATAGTGGTGATCACCACCACTTCTTTCTTCATACAACTTCCACCCTCCTTCCTTACATAGTAGTTTCAACCACTTTTCCTTAAATAGTGGTGTACATCCCTTTCTAAGACAAGAACCACACTTCCTCCCCTCATACAAGGCAACGCTCATGCACTCCTTTTAATCAGAATAACCCCATTCACTCCTTTTTATCAGAATAACCCCATTCACTCCTTTTTATCAAAATAACCCCATTCATTCCTTTTTACCAAAATAACTCCATTCACTCCTTTTTACCAAAATAACCTCATTCACTCCTTTTTATCAGAATAACCCCATTCACTCCTTTATTCGAAAGTTGGAGCGTACAACCTCTTCTAACATGGAGCGGCACTTCAGAAAGCTTCTATACCACTATATATTTTTTATGCCTTAACAGAAATGTACTGGAAGATATGCTAGAATATGTGAGGAAAGCTTGTTCCCGTTTATGGGAGATGCGAGTGATCTTGCGCTGATTCAATAGGAAAAGATAAAATGGGATTTGTCGGTGGAGGAATGGAGAAGGCAAGAGGAATTATGGAATTGAACTTTTTCAGCACTAGGCTATGGTGCCTTCATGCTTGGTATAATTCCTGGTACCAGGCAAAGTAGTAGTTCCTGCATTACCTTAAGATTTTGAGCTATCTCGTTCATGGTTGCAGTAGTTGGTGAATCTGTGGGATTCGCTGGAGGTGCCGGTGCTAGTATCGATGCCAGTGCTTCGAGAGCTGGCAAAGCTGCTAGCTCTTATTCTTGGCTAGCCATTGCTCCATAAGATCAGGCAGTCATAGTTGGGGTTGATGCGGAAGCAAGTGTAAGCCAAAGATCAATTTTTGTGTTTTATGGATGCAAATGTTTGAAGAATATCCCTTAAGATTGGAGTACCACACGTTTTCGAGTCAAGTCTCAGCTAGTGTTCTAGCAAGTCCACAGTGGGGTCGCCATTATGTGCATACTGGGAAATCAGCACCCACTTTGGTTTTGGGCCTTTTCTGGGAGGGGTGATTGGGCTAACGTGAATTGGTGATATGTTAGTCTTTGAGTCGCCACTAAAAATCCTGCAATCGGCTAGAACCTGCAGAATATGTAAAGGTAGAGAATCCGAAGATTTCTTTGCTTTAAATTGACTCCTGATCTGCGATTTTAGAGATTCTGAGTAAGGGATCACGGTTACAGAGAGGGAAGGTGTTAGGCACCCTCTCTGCTTGTACAGATGTACAGTCTCTACTTTGTACAGTAAAATAGTCTTAAGGGATAGGATGATGGGATTGAAAATAGGACTAGGCAAGTTTGGATTTCTGATGTGGTAAGATCTGGAATTCCTGCAAGTCACATAACATACGTTCAAAGAATACCTAGAGGTGCTTTTGAAACAAATGTGATGATGCTGCAATATTATTAAAGAGGACTAAGCTACCATGAGTTTCTGATGTAACATGATCCAGTATTCAGTAAGTCAAAGAGCATACATTCAATGACAACTTAGAGAAGCAGGGGGGTTGAGAAGGGAAATAATGATGTGGTGAATGCTAGTGATGAGGGAATGATCTTTAGCGTGCACTTGAAGTAGCTGTGATATTGGATACACTATGGTTAGAATTGATTGACTGAGTGGGATTATAAGAGTTGAGGATGGCTTGGAGGAGGCTAAGGGGAGGCTAAAAGATAGGACTTGGAAACTCAAGTGTTCCCTCTCTCTCTCTCTCACTCTCTTGCTTTCTCTCACTCTTACTCTCCTCTTGATGTTGATATGTTTCTTGGATTTTCTTGGGTGTCTGAAATGAAGAGAGGTGATGGTTATTTATAGCCTTTCGGGGTGGCATTTTGGTAATTCTAGGGTTTATGGGGGGCAAATGTTGACATGACAACTTGTGATTGGCTGAGGGGAGAGTAATGCCACGTGGCACTTTCGTATTGGTCTTTAGGCTTTGGTATGATGGTAAATAGAGTAAAAACTCAGGGTTAATTCTGTGGAAAAGTTGACTTATGGAGGGGAGACAATTATTTGCTCAGAGGAGACACCTGTCGAGAGAGGGCGGTAATCCAATTACCGTTGGCAGTAGTCAGACTACCGCTCAGACTTATGTGGTTTGGGCTGGTGGGCTTATTTCGGGCCATGAGATCGGCCTGAAGCCTGTTTTTGGATGTTTGGCTCAAAATGGCTGGAAATGTTTTGAGAACTGGATCGACTTTTGGGCACGATTTGGTTCGGATGCTAGCTTGAATTAGGGTTTATGGTAATGTAATGGTTCAGGTTTGGTTAAGATTTGGATCAAGTTCGAGAAATGGATGCGGTTGAGGTTTTGGTCTAGTTCTTAAGGGTTATCCACGCCTTGTCAAGTTGCTAGCCTGGGTGGGGAGTCTACAGTCAAACACGCAATTCAATTTGACTTATGTAGAGATCATTCATTTAATGCTCTTACTTGAATCGATATTCTCACTCCTATGCTTATCTTCTTTATTTTGATTCTTTTAGTGACTTTGGAACTACCCAAATCAGTGTCGGCTCACGAACAAAGTATGTAGCCGATACCAGCGATCCCATTAGCTGCATGTCCAGCTTTTACAGATGAAATGGTCGTGGCTGTAATCAGCCCCATAATTCTTAGAGATCTTGCCCCTGTAGCCACGATGGTTGTGGATTCAGATACCATGATCGGTATAGAGAATGTCCCCTCGAGCAGTCCATCTGAGGTTAATGCTCCCTCTGGTGATTTAGAGCGCACACAACAGACTCCTCCACCCACATCGATCATTTAATAGAGAATTCTGATTTTCCCCCTTCGACCTTTTACACTGACTTTGGTCCCTACACTTTCTTCGTCACCCACTGCAATTACTAAAACCTTGACTCCGAACAAGTCTGCAACGGCTGATGTAACTACAATGCTAGAAAAATCAGTCGAGGCTAAGAGGCTTGTTTCTGAAGAAGTAGCAACCATGAGCACTTCTGCAGAGATAGTTGAGCAAACCGTGACTATCATCGAAGAACAAAAATTGGTCGATGTTGATCAACCAGTTGAGGTTACTTCAGTTGAGATCCTAATAATATCGACTAAAACAAAAGCGGTTGACTTAACTCCTCCTTCTTCGACAATTATTCCTAGAGGTGGTGGATCTGACTCCTTCAATCTTTCTCCGGTCGACGACATCTTCTTTGTACTTGAGAAGGCTTTAGTCGGAGAGATGCATGGAGCAAAATCTCCTCTCTGCCATGACAACTTTCAAAGTTTATTGGCCAAATTGTACGAGCTTCTCCGAAAAGGGATGTCTGAATCCTTTGATGCTGAATTGACAGATAAAATCGGCCATTTAGTCGATTCAGTGTATATGAATGCCAGTCAGACCCGTCCTTAGTAATTAAGGCATCATCTCTTCTAGATCTTTAGGGTATACTTGACATGTATTATCAAGTTAAGCGATTGTCGGTCGTCTTGAAGCTGAGAAACAAGCGACCGATCTTAAGAAAGCTAATGTTCAAGAAGTTGCCCGCACACTTTCAGCCAAAAATGTTGCAATAAGAGCTTTTGAAACGAGAATCGAGAATTTAGAGACCAGGATTACAACTTTGGAAGCCGAACTGATCACATTGAGACAACAATTGTAAACGAACGTGTGGAGAAGCTCAAGACAGTGGATGAGATTTCCTAGTTAATTAATACAGCACATTCACAAGCAGAGGAAACGAATCGGGTGTCTCGATCAACGGCAAGGGGAGAAGCATCACTATTAGTAGCCAGAAAGCGGATGGTGATGGCCGAAACATTCTTTCAACAATTTTTATCATCCAATCTGTAACACTTTTGTGTGAATGAACGGCCTTTGAGCCACTTTTGAGACTTTCATTTCCTACGGTAACTGTTTGCAATTACGCCTTCCAGAACATTTCCTAGTTTTTAGTTAAACATGAACTACTTTTAGATATCTTGCCTCAACAGCCCATACCACGAGCAACCCAGAACGTGTAGTTTCTTTTAGCCACGTTTTTTTACGGATAGTGGGGCTTTTTGAGCCCACTATTTAAATAGCATTTAATTTCCAATCTCATCATAACCTTCCCGAGTGTTCTCATGGCTATTGAGCTACCTTCCCTCATTGCTGGAGCTAAGTCCTTTCTTCGAGAGATTTAGATGAAGGATTGAAAGACTTCTCTTTCTCCTTTTTACCATATGACATAAGGAGATTCATCACTTATGCTTCCTATTCGTCGACCTTCATCCTTCGGCCTAGCTGAACGATAGACTCAAGGGTCTACTCTTAGAGCTAAAGCAATTAGTAGATATGGGAGGCCAATACGAGACATCATGCTATCTCATTGGGGTGCACACATGTTTCCTATAACAATAAGAAGCGGTCATGAAGGACTCGACTGATATGAGTGGCAAATATGAAAGAGCCTAGTATAACAAGTTACATTGTGTCTGGGCACACCAATTCAACCGATCGATGCTCAGGATGTTGCAGTCTTACTGCTCCAGCATGATGGATGAATTACGAGAGCAAGGCCGCGCCTTTTATGCAAAAGAAATGGCTAACCCAGTGGACCTGGAGTTCATAGATGAACAGATTCATCTATATCGAACTCGGTCAATAGCAAGCCATGCTAATAAAAAGGCAACTGAGAGTAAAATACACTCTATTTTTGTTCGTGTTGATCAATTACTTCATTTCTTGCCACGTTTCATTGAAGAGGTAAACCACCAGGGGTCTGCTAAAGAGAAAAATGAGGCAGAGATGCAGGCCCTCCTAACAGAATTTGATAGCTTAAAGATCTGATTTATTTCCCTATCTTCGGTATTCTTACTTTCTCTCTCTTGTGTCCAAGCGGTCGATGGCCAACATAATATTGAATAAACTTTTAAGCCCTTGGATAACATTCATATGTCGTTTATTTTGTCCTAACCACACTGCATAGGATGAGTGATCATCTTGTGATTCACCTAACCTCTGTATAGTAGTATGGATTTTCAGTACTTAGTCATTCCTAGTCATACTTTCCATATCTCTACTTGCAGCGATATATCACATTAGGAGGAATTAATCTTGGAAAAAACAGTTGCATTTACATTTTGGAAAACACGATCGACGCTACTCATTTATGTGCATTAATTGCTCCTTTGCTTCATTTCCCCTATAAAAAGGAGGCTTCATACTCCAAGTCCTCACAAACCCAACAGCCTTCGCCATTCCATTTTCATTCACAATGGATTTCCTCCCTTAAGCTCCAAAATCATGGAGAGAAAATCACCGTCAGGCCTATAACCCTTCCCAAATCCTTCCACACTCGTTGTTTCCATATTCATCCAAGGCATCGTTGACCTTTCTGCAAATAACCAATCCACTTGGAGGGTCATGGAGGCTTCCCCAACACTCCAACAATTTGAGACAACGATGCAGCGTCCGGACTCAATCGCTTCACCGTTCTCTCTCTTATCCCATAATATGGGACTTTGTCAATGGATGGTTTGGCAGAACGTAACATGTGGGTCTTATACATATTACGATAATAATGAGATGTCATGGTCGACGGGGCTTTCCCTTAACACTTCGACTGCTGATTCAACCCAAGTTCATCTGGCTTACCCAGGCCGAGTCCAGCCGAACATCAAAGGGTTGGTCTCATTGACCACGTCCCGACCACTTTTTGGCAAGACAGGTTAATCTCCTGTGAGATTGATCATGTATTGGCCAAACAGATGCTTGTGGTCCTTAGCCACATGGGACTCTATCAGTCTTCCGAGAGATGGCTCAGCAGAACATAACGTGTGGGTCCTGGAAAAAAGTACATCAGGAACCTGCTTGTTTGTTATCCAAAAAATATGGCAAAAGAGGTGAAAGCATCTGGCCGAGAGGGAACATAAGGTCATCATCGTGAACATTTTCTTCATCAATGGCTTATCCCCTCCATCCTCTTCTTCCTAATTCCTGTAGTTTGAATGAATCGGCCCTATCCTTGATGCCATCCTTATTAATAGAAAAGCTTTCCAATTTCATGTGACCATGCAGTTTTAAAGCCAGCAAAGATGAAATAAAAATGATCTTGACTGATTAATGAGCCTTTTGCGTATTTTTGTAATTATAAGAATGATGTACTCATGATCAATCTTCCTCATGGATTTGGCCCATTTGATAAGGTAATCGGCCACTATTATGAATATATCAGGTTCGGTCGAAGGTGGATGGATATGGTTGGTCATCCATCTTCCAAAAAGGTCATGGTTCTCAGGTATGATGTAACTCGGTTGTGTTCACACATCGAATTTATGGAATCCATGTCTTACACTTAAAAATGTGGACACAACATTTAAACTTTCTGAACTTCACGCCATATTCTTCCTAAACAATTTTCGCTTGTCCCACCACCTTCCCATGATCCCGGGAATGACTTCTTTAATATTGAGTAACCAACCGTCACTTAACTAATCGTGCACATTAAATGTTGCTCTTTAATCTCAGTCTATAAAAGCAGAACTTAAGAATTAAATGAACTAACCTTAATCACCATTCTTGCAAGCGAGCTTCTGTCTTCAATGGATCACTTCAGTTTATCATTCAAAATTCAAGACGAAATTGTCGACGAAGGTATAGAATCCTTCTCACGCTCCTCCTTAACAGATAAATGCCTTTCCTTAAGGATATTAACAATATTCCTGAGAAAGAAAGGCCTCATCAGGAGATCTTGAATATCCTCTCCGAACTCAGGCGACTCAAGGAAGAATATGCGACAGCAAATGCAGAGGATGAGCGTTGTACAACCGCTTTGAATCGGTTGTTAGCCCTCAGTGCTGAGTGCAGAACCATTCCAGCCTGCTGTGAAGCAGCCCGGAAGAACCAATTGTATTGGACTCGTGAACATGAGTTCAATCAGAAATTGCTATCGACGATGAAGAATTCGCTTAATCGACTCCTTGATGATTTGGCCGACACTAAACCGCTTTATCCCAACCATGATCGGCCAGAGAACCATGAATTGGTTGTTTTCATGGAGGCCCAGATAGTTCTCTATCAAGGGCGCACTGATGTTAGTGAGGCTAAGAAATGATCAATCGAATTGGAACAGGCAGATATCAACCGTGTCACGCCCCAAACCTGAAAATCGGATTCACAGGAATCCCGATCGCCGAATCTGGTGCCGACAACCTCCGTAGTACCCCATTCTCGGTTCTTAGCATCCATATGCCAGATTCCGATCCTGGAATCCTACAAGGAAGATTTTATATATATATATATATATATATATATATATACATACATACATACATTTAATTCGTAATAAGCATAACCACAAGATTACCCAATTCACAAAGGCAACATCAACATCACATATCCACTAATATAAGTACAAAGCTGAAAGGGAGATACATATATCAGAAATCAAAACTCCAGGAGACCGTCGCACACTCCAAGCTTACACTGCTGCAATCTAACATCACCTGCACGCATTTATCGTGCATAAGCTTATAGAAAGCTTAGAGGGTGGTGTAAGTATGTGCACAAGGTAAGTGTCAAGTATTCAATACAATGCCATCATCATACAATACCGAAAATATTAGCAATCCATAAATCATACAAAATCGGAATAAGCAGAGATACTGACAAGATCATGAATTATCAGAGTAAGCAGAAATACTGACAAGATCATGAATTATCAGAGTAAGCAGAAATACTGACAAGAGCAGGACTTATCAGAGTAAACAGAAATACTAAAAAGATCATAAATCATACGATAACAGGGTAAGTGGAAATACGGACAAGTCCATAAGTCAATCAATATCAAAATACTCAATATATAACAACTATGCAAATAAGGAGTCATAAAGAGCCAAATATCAGATGCCGAGGATGCAATGCAATATACAATTCCTAACGCACGAATAGCGTCAGCCGTATCTAGACCATATAAATACAGAAACACAGTAACCCAAAATACCATATGCTGCAGATGTAATGCAATATGCAGTGCGAATGGAATGACCATGCTGGAGTGTGAAGTCAGGATGATAGTACATAATATCACAGGCTATGAGGTCCATCACAAGGGACTTCTATCCAAACCAGTCTCATACCTAAATTTGGATAGTCAAACTCAATGTGGTAAACTCCTGATCTCAGGTTAGTCGCGCGCCCAACCGAAATCCTAGCCATGCGAAGGTACACGTAACAAATAGTTGCGCACCACCAGCCCGAGTGGATAGTGAATGAATGAATGAATATGTATGTAACTCCTACTTAATAAGTCCACATATCAGTACGGTTCATCTCTGGGATCATCACCGGGATTTAGTACACTCCAAATGGCACTGCCGCTCTCCCAGCCGCACAGTCCAAGTGAGCGTAAGAAACCTCACTATCCGCCTGGCCAATAGTCTACCAATACCTATCCGGCACGTCGATAATGGACTCATTCACGAGCTAGTCAAACTCAGCCTAGTATTACCCCCTACCCTCGAGCGGGTAAGGCCACACCCCCTCCCAACCGACCACGACACAGTGGGAGACGCAGCCTCCTGGTATTCGGCACTCGGGCGCTCATGTATCCACTCGGTCTCGACGTTGGGGCATCTCCTAGCCACGGAGGTGTAGGGATCTTCACCTAGGGACATCTATGGCGCCCGTATACTAGAACCAAATATTTTTAGTGTCCCATCCGGCCATCCACGATATGCTTGTGGAGGCTACAACCCTGATGTCGCTAGGGCGTACAATAGCCATATCACAAAATGCGTGATGCATGAGTCATACAATCTAGTTATACATCAATCCTACACATGTCGTGAGCTCATGTGAGATAACCTCCGCCTATCAGGGAATCTCATATTAACTTGCCCAATAACACATGCAATGGTCAATCACATCTCATAACAAATATGCAGATGATGCGTATGGGTATGTATTATGATGCTATGCTGTCACATACTCCTAATCGGTACCAATAATCGGCACCAACAATAGGCCTCGATAATGTGGACATTTAACCAACATTGCCCCTAAGGAATCATCCACATAAAGCCTAACATGCAATGGGCCCACGACCTCACACAAAGGCCTAATATTCAACATATTGGACCTTACTATTTGGCCACATATACACAATAGGTGGGCCCTGCTCATAGGCCTCAACTACATGACATGTGGGCCCCACACATGGGTCTCGAATACATCAAATGGGTCATGCATCATGGGCCGAATACATATCCCAATGGGCTTTGCCCATAGGCCACAAATACATCACAGTGGGCCTTACCCATAGGCCATTAATACATC
Organism: Magnolia changhungtana; assembly: GCA_030180095.1. NCBI lineage: Eukaryota > Viridiplantae > Streptophyta > Magnoliopsida > Magnoliales > Magnoliaceae > Magnolia > Magnolia changhungtana. Next base: position 4,937,467 of record JASAUF010000340.1, on the reverse strand, counting down.
ACGATAAGCCTTGCCCATGGGCCTCAAATACATCACAATGGGCCTCGACAAATCGGAATCGACCTATACAATTGGCCTCGACAATCAGAATCGGCCTATACAATCAGCCTCGACAAATCGGAATCGGCCTCGATACTTGGCCTCGACAATCGAAATCGATCGATAATCGAAATCGACAAATCGGTCAGGTAAATCGATAATCGGTCACGACAATCAAAATAGACCGATAATCAGAATTGGCAAATCAGTCACGTCAATCAGAATCGGTAATCGGCCATGACAACTGGGATCGATCGATAATCAGAATCGGCAAACCGGTCACGTCAATCAGAATCAGAAATCGGTCACGACAATCGAAATCGACTGATAATCAGAATCGGCAAATCGGTCACGTCAATCGGAATCGGTAATCGGCCATAACAATTGGGATCGATCGATAATCAGAATCGGTAAATCGGTCATGTCAATCGGAATTGGCAATCGGCACTGATAATCTTCACCAACGATCAGCATATATAAACAAGGCGAGGTCCATAGATGAACAACCAATCAATCATAATATAAAGATCGACCCTCGGTCGTGGTTATATCAAATCTGATAGGATGGAGCCATCCGTCTATGGCGAATGGGGCCCACTTATTTGGGTTAACTCACTAAGAGAATGATGAGAATGGGCCTAACAAGGCCTAAGGGAAGGTCACAATGTGGACATCCAACCATCATTGCCCATCAACGTGGCCATTTAACCAACATTGTTCCCAAGGAATGGCCCACGTAGAGTCAAACATATAGTGGGCCCATGGCCTCACACAAGGGCCTCAATAAATGGGCCGCATATGTAACAAGTGGGCCGCATTACCTGGGCCTCATATACATCACATTCGGCCTCACTCAAAGGCCCCACATACGTCTCATTGGTCCTCACTCGTGGCCCTTTATACATCGCAATGGGCATCAACCCATGGGCCATCAAATACATCAAGCAGATCGCAGCTACGAGCCCCACCAATGGACCTCATATACATCAAGTGGATTACGTCCATGGGCCTCATCAATGAGCCTTATACATATCAAGTGGGCCATATCACATGGGTCGCATCACATAGACCTCCAATACATCACAATGGGCCTCTCTCGTGGACCTTACAATAGGTGGGCCCTGCGCATGGGCCTCAAATTCAAGCAGGCGGGCCCCATCATATGGGCCTTAAATACAAGGCAGGTGGGCCCTATCACATGGGCCTAATACACAACAAATGGGCAGCATCAATGGGCTGCATATATGGCCACACAAACTTCATATCGGGCCTCACTAATGGGCCATATATATATATATATCACAATGGGACTCATATCTGGGAGTGGACAACGTGGTGTAAAACACATTCATCAAGGTGGTCTCACGTCCACGTGGCTAGACGGCATGGAATTACAATATATACTTCATTGTGGGTCGCACGTCCAATGAACCGGACGGTGTGGCTAAAACACATAATTCAAGGTGTGCCCGAACAATTTAGGCAAGCCCAGCTAATACAGCAGCTACATAAATGAAGTAAGGTACACCAACTGATCCTCTTCCGACCGTCCAAAGATTAGATGGTGAGGATATACAATACATCATTTAGGTGGCCACACGGATAGGTGGTGTGGATCAGACCCACATACTGCACACAGCAGTTATATAGCTGGTGTACGGTGAACCAGCCAGTCCGTCTTACATCAGGTGGGTCCCACGTGGGCCCCACATAATATGACATTATAATATATATCATATTATATTATAATATTATATATCTATATATGTTTCATAAAGTGCATCCACGTCCAACTGTATAGAGATGGACGGACGGCCTGGTTAAAATGCATATATGCAAGGTGGGTCCCACGTAGGGCCCACCACATCATATGTATTATATTAATATATTATGTAATATATGTATATATACAATAGGTGGGTCACACCACTACCACACAATGGACGGTGTGGGTGGAGGGTGCGACTATAACATATACATTAAGGTGGTGTTCCACCGTGAATGGGGCCCACCGTCAGATGGATGGCATGGATCACAAACACATCATGGTGGGTCCACGGTTGGGATAAAACAAATGGATCATGATGGTGTCCGACCGTCTAGATGTTGCTGGACGGCTGGGATAAAATACTTACATCATACGTGGCCCCACACGTACGGCACGTGGGGCCCATGGAGCACAGGGTTGGGACCGTCCCGGGTGTAGTAGGACGCTGCGCGTCCTCTGGCCAATAGCAGCAACTGTTGCACTTCTTTTATTTTATTTTATTTTTTCTTTGAAAATGGGTTTTTTCATGGTTTTTCCCAGGTAGGGCCCACATCAGGTAGATCCACTCCATCCATTGGATTCTACAGCTCATGATCGACCAAATGAGTCCAATATGCAATATGTTTTAGTATGCAGAAGCATCAAGGTGAATTTTAACGGTAACGCTACTATTTCCTATGGTATGACCCGCCCGACTATCGGATTGGCCTCAAATTTTGACTCAACGTCTAAAATGAGCCCGGGAATGGAATGGATGGTGTGGATTAGACTTATACATCAAGTTGGGTCCTACATAGATAGTCCACCACAAAGCTTGTTGAATCAAGCTAATATTTTTGTTTCTCACAAAGCATGTCCAGACACTAGAGTGCATCCCTCTGTTTGTTCACACTCCAGTGACCACCAGTGACCACGTCCATACGCTGGACAGATGGCGTGGATTATTTCATCAAGGTGGGTCCCACATGGATGTGGCCCACTTGATTAGATAAATCTGTTATGTGTTTTCCCATCTTCCAGAGGGTAGGGCCCACATAAATCAAGGTGGGGTACGTCTGGGTGGGCCACACAGCCACATCATCACCCAAAAAAGATAGAAAAGAGAGGAAGAGAGAGAGAGAGAGAGAGATGGATGGTGGAGAGGGGAGGGACCCCACCACTATGTGCACCTCTTTGATTTAAGGCATACATCGAGATGGGTCCCACCACATGTGGGCCCTCAAATGATCAAATCCACACAACAAAACAAAGAAAAACACCCACCTCGAATTCCTTCATTTCTCCTTCCGCCTATAGGTTTTAGAGCTCCAAGGGGTGTGATTCAACGGTCGAAATCGGCTTTGAAGGGTTGGATTGGGTGGTAGGGAGTGGGCCACACAATGTTTCTCTTATGGAGGTTGGGACGTTAGAGTTTCTCCCATGGAGCTTGGGAGAGAAATGAGGGAGAGATGAGAGAGAGCGAGAGAGAGAGAGAGAGAGAGAAAGAGAGAGAGGTGATGTGAGTGATGGAGTGATGGGGAGAGAGATGGGTGGAGTAATAGAAAGTTGACTTTTGGGGATGGGTAGTTGTACTTGGGGATGGGTGTGAGTGATGGGGGTGATGTGATATGACACTTGATTGATTGATGGGATTGATTTGACATATTGTACAGATTCTCTCGGTATTTTCAACGTGCGGCGTTTTCTCGAAACGAACGTGGGCCCACATCTCCTAGGCTGGGTATCGCCTCAGCGCACGAGACGTGCCGTCGGAACCGCGGCGACAACACAGTTGTACTGGTACAAGTCTCGGGTTTAGCCGACTCTAGAATACGGGATACAACTCGAAGTCGCACGTAACTACCAATAAAAGATCGCGGGTCGCCGGAATTCGACCGGGAGGACCGAAGAAGTTTATGGAACGGTACAGGCTAAGATACGGGTCTTACAAACCGTCACATAGCTTATATTGAACGCATTGAAGAGGCACTCGTGAGACAGCGAACACCCTGGAGCGAGAGGAGGAACTGGGAGAGGGATGCAAAGCTTGAAGCTGCTCTGGCTTTTGCTCATGCAAAATGGGCTATCTATATTATCGAACTTAAAACCCTATATGTGTAATTCATATGTGAACTATGAAAACTCATGACTTATCAATGTTTAAAACTTTCTAACATAAAATTAATAGAATGAACTCAATTTAGAAATCTACCAAATAACCGGATCTATAAGCTTCAAAAATCTCATCATTAAGTGCCTTATCATTTTAACATTCAGATTAGTTTTAAATCATTCAAATTCACAAAATTTAACGTCCAAAAGAAGAAAAAAAATAGCCCAAACATAGCCCAAAACAGCAAATATCCAAAGAATTCTGCAAGAATTCCCACCCCTAACCTAAATTCTACATTGTCCTCATTGTTGAAAAATATCATGTATTGAATACTCATAACATGAGAGCAAATCAAAATAACAAGGAGTGGGTAAGACATTATTTGAGTCGATTAATACAAAAAATATGAATCCTTTAAAGTTGGTCAGCAAAACCAAAAGTAAACTATCCTAAGAAAGAAAGTAAACTACTTTAGGAAAGCAAATGGTAAAAGCTTCTCATTCTAGATAGATGTTTTCCTCATTTGGCCAATATTGCAGCAAATTTCTCAGCAAGCTTCTCAACAAGATTATCTAAATGCCCATTTTGTAGTAGGCTTGGATATCTTGGAGCATGAATGTCCAAATAAATTTATAAGCCTCAGTAAAAAGTCTTTGTTCAATATTTTGAGGTTTCCAAAGTGTATAAAATTCACCTGTGACAGGAGGATTTTTAGTGTCAGTGTACCATGATGTATGAGCTACTACAATTAATTATAATTTATAAAATTTGTCTTTTATTAGTGAGTGTTGCTCCACTATTTGTCGAAAAACGAAGCCATGTCAGTCATGGAAGGAGTCCATGAAGATGTTTGTGGAACTCATCAGGCAGGAAGGAAAATGAGGTTTATGCTTCGATGTTACAGATACTTTTGGCCAGAAATGATGGCCGATTATGTTCGATATGCAAAAGGCTATGAGGCTTTCCAAAGGAATGGGTCAGTTCAACATGTGCATGCAATCGAGTTACATCCTAACATAAAGCCATAGCCATTTTGAGGATGGGCGATCGACCTAATCAGATAGATCCATCCACCTTCAACCAAGTTAAACACGTTCATCATCGTGGCGACCGATTACTCTACCAAATGGGTTGAAGCAAAACCCATGAGGAAGGTCGGTCACAAAGACATCATTAGTTTTATAGAGACTAATATCATTCATCGTTTTCGTGTGCCAGAATCCATTACAATGGACCGAGGTACTGCCTTCTCGACTAAGGAAACAAGCGCTATCGATGACTAATGTGGTATAAAAATTCTACATTTGACTCCATATTATGCTCAAGCTAACGACTAGGTCGAAGCCAGTAATAAGGTAATCAAAAATATTTTGAGAAAAATGATAAGAGGAAACCCACGTGAATGGCACGTTAAGCTATCCAAGGCCTTATGGGCTTATAGAGTATCACCCCGTACCAATACAAGGGTTAGCCCATTTATGTTGACTTATGGGCATGAAGCATTCTTACCTTTGGAAATCATGGTCCCATCATTACGAGTTGCACATCAATCTCTATTAAGCCCGCTAGATTTTATAGAAGCGATGTTGGTCGAGCTTGAGGGATTGGATGAGGCTCGTATCAAGGCTTTAAATTCCATCATGGACAACAAAACGGCCTTAGCCCGAGCTTACAACAAAAGGGTTAAAGGAAAGGTCTTCATGGAAGGAGATACAATTTGGAAGATGGTCCTACCCATCGGTTAGATGGACCAAGCATTAGGGAAATGGTCTCATACGTGGGGTGTGCCATATACCATCGAACAAGTCCTAAGGGGAGGACCATACCTCCTTAAGGATCTAAGTGGTAATGTTGCTCAAGAACCTATAAACGGTTGATTTTTGAAACAATATTTCCCTCCATTATGGGAAGTCATTAGAAATCAGGTCGAGCCAGTTCAGCTTGAGAAATGAAGTTTTTCATTTAAATAAAAACCCTGAATGAGGGTCTAGTAAGAATTTTTAAATAAACGCCCAGAGGCCATGAGTTCCATCATAAGGTAAAAATGAAAAAATATGATAAGAGAAAGAAAAAGAGAGAGGCCAGTTAAAGAACCAGTTAATCATTTGAACTCAATTAGGTTGATTACCAAGTGCTAGAATCTAGGGAGATGTTATTGGGAAAACTGTGTGCCTTGGAATTTTATTGCTTAGATAACTTAAAGAATCATATGAATTTACAGAATTTACTCTTTTAAAAGAATATTTTTTTGGGGGGGTTTTGGAAATAACTTTCGCATATTTTGTTGAGGACTAGCAAAAAGTTGGTTGGGGTGTGATAACGCCTAAATATTGCATATTTATCCCCTATTTTGCATTGGTTTTATCATGTACATTAAGTTAATGAGTCCTAATTATGTGTGTTTCATGTGGAAGGAGATATTTGAAGTCCAAGACCAAACCCATGTTTAAATTGAAGATATAAAGTCCAAAAGGAGTAAAGTTTAAGAATTAGATAATTAAAGCTCAAAAGAGGATGATCAAGCATGTGAAGGAATCAGTGAGGAAGATCGACGAACTGCGTTTGAAGTGAAGTAAAGAAATGAAGATCAGAAAAGAAATTTAGAATTTTAGGGCCAGAAAATCAAAATCCATAAATTCAGGGTAAGAAAGTCAAAATCTAGAAAATTCAAGTAATGACCCCATTAAGTGTCAAATATTGCATATTTTCTCCCATTTATATCTTGGTTTTATGAACATGATAATGGTTAATGGTATATTTTATACATGTTTGTGTTGCAAGGTGAATCTAAGAGCTTGGATTGAAAAGAATGTTAAAAGCATGGATTTGAGTTTCAAGAATCACCAAAGCAAGGAATGGATTTTAAGAGACCAAGATTGAAGATTTCAAGACCTCAAGATCCAAGAAAATCCAGTGCAAAGGATGGAGAAAATACTAGCAAAAGCACAGTCAAATAGAAGAAAAAACAGATAGTTTGGCCCGACCTGAGCCAACTTCACTCCAACTGAAAGTGCACAAAACATTCTAGCAAGAATCATGATTTTCATACTGTAATTTGGTCCGACCTGAGCCAACTTCGTTCTGACCAAAATCGAAGAAAACTGTCCAATAAGAAATCAGGATTTTCAGCCTTAATTCGGTCCGACCTGAGTCAACTTCAGTCTGACCGAAGCCAACTTCTCTTGGGGATTTCGATTGGACTCGATCTGACCTAAATACTCTGCATATAAATTTCAGATATGACTTCGGTCTGACCAAAGCGTAACGCGGGGCTTATGCGGAGTGCGTAAATTCAAGGTAGTTTCTGAAAATTTCAAGGCGGTGCATAAGATGAGACTTCATAACTATAAATAGGAGTCCCTAAGACGTTCCTAAGTATCTTCTAGGGTTTAAGGAGTGGAGTAAAAGGGTGGGGAGCCACCGCCAAGAGTTTTTCTTCTTCTTCCTTAGTTGTTTTCATGTTTTGTTTAAGAGTTCTTAGTTCAATCATGTCTATGGTTAACTAAACCTCTTAGCTAGGGCTAAGAGGTGAAGCTTGTAGCGTGATTGAAATGTTTACTTTGCTTTGATTCTTGTTTATGTTAAACGTCATTGATTTCTAGTTGATTTTAAGAAATATTTTCACTTTTCTATGGTTTGTTGTGACTCAAATTACAATAGACTCTGTGATACCTTTGAATATCTTCTTTTTCTATTTGAGATTGTGGGATTGGTAAATCCTGTTGTTCGTCATCGTCTCTTGGGCATAGTTGAGTGACGGAATCCCTTCCAAATCTTCACAATTCTACTCCATTGAGGCCGGATCAATGAGAAGTTCAGAGATTTGATTATCTCTTCTTCCAATTGGATAAGATAGGACTCTGATTCCAATTGTGTCTCTTGAAGGTAACATCTTGATAGACACAAGTGGATCCTTGGCACCCTAGTTCCCACCTTTAAATTCACAAGTTTCAATTACATTATTTACAATTACTCTTTCAACTATTCAAGAATTCAGATTTAGATCTTCTTCTTCTTCTACTTCTAGTTCTTTTCAGAAACGTATAAGATAGTCCCTGTGGATTCGACCTCGGTCTCACTGAGTTATAACTACATCGCGACCTTACACTTGGGGTTGTGAACAAGTTTTTGGCATCGTTGCTGGGGACTACAGCTACGTTTTTTTTAGATTAATTAGAATGAGAATTCGATTAAGATTAGGATTAACGTTACGTTGTTCTTAGGTTAGGATTTTTCTAGATTTGATTTTAGGATCTAACATTATTTTCTGATCTTGTAGGATCTTCAATTATAGCTCTTCTCTTTTAGTAACCTCTTCCCTCTACTCACTTTCCATATTGCTGTAGAATTTTATTTTCTTTTATTTTTATTTTTAGAATATAATCAGAATTAAGGTTTCACCATGAACATGCAAGAGTGGGCACGTAAGTATGGTAATCTATTTCTAGAAAATGAGAGGTTCCGTGAAGAAGTGTTAAACGATTATGTTAGGAAACAACCTTTATCCTAAAAATTTTCTAAAACTTTTATCGAGAACCAACCAGAATACAATGCTCCACCAATCAAGAAGTCTATACGTGATCATATGCGGGAGAATAATTACGCTCCACGGATTGAGAATTCCTTACATGATTATTGGAGTGAAGACAATTATCACCCATCCAGCAATAAAAAAACTATGCATGATTATATTATGGGTGATAATGCTTACCAACAACCATCAAAGTCACCTACATATGACCCGTATGACTATGATCAGTGGGAACATCAAGATTTGAGAGATGAACCAACAACATATTATGACTATTCTCTTGGATTCCCTACCTTTGAGATCCAAACAGAAACAATCCAAGAGAATTCACTTCAGAATTCCACACAAACTCAAGAGTTCACCCAGTAAAGCATACTCCAAGCATTACAAGAAAAGATAGGTTTACGCTTTGCGAGTAGGGAGAACGCTAAAATTAAGAATGAGGAGTTGGATTCTGTTAATGAGCATATGGTTCAATTTTCTAAAGAGTCGATCTCGATGACTGTCCAAAGGAATGATCAAGAGACACTGATATTTTTCAAATATAATGATCCTGACACATTTCACCTACATGACATACTTGACTTTAATAAGGAGGAAGAGACTAGTTTATTCCAGCCTTAACCCAACCTAGAAACACAGTGTGAGGAAAGTGACCTCAACTCACTTGTGAACTGTACTGAATTAGACAATGATGAGAACTGGGATGACAATCATGAGTTTACAGCCCAAATTTTCCAGAAATCAATCTCAATTATGGTCTAGGTAAATGATCAAGAGGTACAAGGAATTGTCAACCATAATGATCTACTCTACCCATCTGACATGTTTGATTTAAATGTGGAGGATGAGTTCCTTCCAATTGAACCACATGATTCTTTTGAAGTGTGCTCAGTCCACTCCCCTGATTTAAATGATGAGTTGATTAGGGAGACGGATGACTCATTTGATATGACTCCAATATTTGAAACTACCCAGCGGAGGCCACCATTTGAATAGTCATCCCTTGACAATACAAAACCTCTACTGAGTAGTAATAAGGAACCGGGTCTTCTCCTTACATCTTTGCCTACTGATTCTCAATCTGTCTATGCAGGGCAAGGCAAGATGCATCCGGTGACAACTGACTCTCACCAAGATGAAGAGCAGAGAGCATGTTTCCTATTATTCTAAAAGAAGAGGAAAGAGTCCTTGGGCATATCATTACAGACCTCAATGTGGAAAACGAGCCCCTCTCAACTGAATCTCTCAACTCTCTGGAAGAATGCTTGGCATACTTTGCAGATTCAAACGATCCCATGATATAAGACATAATAAATGCCTTGCAAGATAATACCCTCGGTAGTTGATATTGACCGAGGGAATCATTATTTTAAAGCCACTCCTTCCACAGATCCTGAATGTTTACCATCAAAGGAGGAGGAGCTGACAATTGAACCGAAGTCTGAAACTTCAGAATGTGTTGAGACTATACCACCTACTAATAATTTCTCTGAATTTCACCTACTTGTAGTGTCTAATTCACCATATTGTACTAACTTTAAAATTTTGTTTGTCACAGGTGAATCATATATACTTTGGATACCTCAAGTGATTCAACGATGATTTTTTGATAAGGTCCATAAATTTCTTTGAAAATTCATGATCCAGGGCATCCAAGCCTATTGCAAAAAGGGCTTTTGGATGATCTTATTGAGAAACGTACTAAGGAATTTATCAAGATACTGGCCAGAGGAGGAACCTTGTTGCATGATTGAGTAACTTTCCTTTGCTTTCCTAATTTAGGATTAGTTTATTGCTTTCATGGAATTTAAGATTATAATAGTTTGTTTTTCAATAATCTTAGCATTCATGCTAACCCATCTACATGTTGAGTTCCTTGGAAAAGCCTCAAATCTTCCTTCTTTAGGTACTATCTTTCCATTCCTTCTTTAGGTACTATCTTTCCATCATTACTCATTTCTTTTTCGTTGCCTCATGTGCATTAAATTCTTATATCTTTTACATTGAGGACAATGTAGATTTTAGGTTTGGGGTGTGGATTAGGTAAACTAATCAGTATTTTCTTAGTTTCTGAGAAAAAAATTTAAAAATTTTCAATTTTTTAATATTAAAACCTATTTGGAAAGCGATAGTTTGTGTAATTAAGAATGCCTTGAGTAGAATAATAAGATGAAGATTGAATCTTGAATTGTTGGAGTTTGATCAACCAAGTAAACTATCACCGAAGTTTTTACACTTATTTGACTAGGAGAAGTTTAAATATCATGTTGATCTAAAAACACAAAGCACATTCAATTCATTTTCTGTGAATTATGCTAAAAAAAATTATTATTAGCATGTGAATTACTAATGGATGTTGAGAATTGAGTCTGGAGAATTTTATCCACCTTAAAAGATGAAAAGAACCAGTTAAAAAATATTAAGAGCGACAAAAAGGTCATGAAAAGACTAAGAATAAAAAATCTGAAAAGAACAAAGATGAGAAGACTGAATGAATAAAAAAAGACTGTCGATATAAATCAAAAACTTGAAAAAGAAAAAGAAATGGATAAGTTCAGAATCAGCACTTGGTTATTCAATTAATTTGAGGTGATGAGCATGGCTAATGAAATACTAGTACTTTTATGGAAAGTAAGTTGAAATTCACTAATCACATTGGGAAAACTTGATATACGAACTTATGCTCCTAAGTAATTGATAAAGATTCTATTTGATTGATTGTTCATATGATTTGGCTCTAGGATTTCAAATTTTCACTCCGATTTCTTTGAATTATACTCATTCATACTTGTCTACACAAAAGATTATTTTTCGGAAGAGGCTTGAACATTAAGAATTGAAGATTTTTTCATGCATGTTTTACTTGGGACTAGCAAAATGTTGGTTGGAGAGTGTGTTGACTGTCAAATATTGCATATTTTTCCCCATTTATATCTTAGTTTTATGAACATGATAATATTTAATGGTATATTTTATACATGCTTGTATTACAAGGTGAATCTAAGAGCTTGGATTGAAAAGAATGCTAAAAGCATGGATTTGATGCTCAAGAATCACCAAAGCAAGGAGTGGATTTTAAGAGACCAAGATTGAAGATTTCAAGACCTTAAGATCCAGAAAAACCAAGTGTGAAGGATGGAGAAAAGACTGGCAAAAACACAAGTCAAATAGAAGAAAAAACAGACAGTTCAGTCCAACCTGAGCCAACTTCGGTCCGACCGAAAGTGCATAAAACAGTCCAGCAAGAATCATGATTTTTAGACTGTAATTCGGTCCGACCTGAGCCAACTTCGGTCCGACTGAAATTGCAGCAAACTGTCCAGCAAGAAATCAGGATTTTCAAGCTTAATTCGTCCGACCTGAGTCAACTTCGGTCCAACCAAAGCGTAACGCAGGGCTTATGAGGAGTGCATAAATTCAAGGCGGTTTCCGAAAATTTCAAGGCAGTGCGTAAGATAGGACTTCACAACTATAAATAGGAGTCCCTAGGACATTCCTAGGTATCTTTTAGGGTTTAAGGAGTGGAGTAAAATGGTGGAGAGCCGTCGCCGAGAGTTTTCTTTTCTTCTTTCTTAGTTGTTTTCATGTTTTGTTTAAGAGTTCTTAGTTTAATTATGTCTATGGTTAACTAAACCTCTTAGATACGGTTAAGAGGTGAAGCATGTAGCGTGATTAGGATGTTTACTTTGCTTTGATTCTTGTTTATGTTGAACTTCATTGATTTCTAGTTGATTTTAAGGAATATTTTCAGTTTTCTATGGTTCGTTGTAACTCAAATTACAATAGACTCTGCAATAGTTTTGAATATCTTCTTTTCTTATTTGAGATTGTGAGATTGGTAAATCTTGTTGTTCGCCATCGTCTCCTGGTTATTGTTTGGTGATGGAATCCCTTCCAGATCTCTACAATTTTACTCCATTGAGGCTAGATCAATGAGAAGTTCAGAGATTTGATCATCTCTTCTTCTAATTGGATAAGATAGGACTCTGATTCCAATTGTATATCTTGAATCAAGAAGGTAACATCTTGATAACCACAAGTGGATCCTTGACACCCTAGTTCCCACCTTTAAATTCACAAGTTTCAATTACATTTTTCACAATTACTCTTTCCACTATTCTAGAATTCAGATTTAGATCTTCTTCTTCTAGTTCTATTTCTTTTCAGAAACGTACAAGATTAGTCCCTGTGGATTCGACCTCGGTCTCACCGAGCTATTACTACATCTCGACCCTATACTTGAGGTTGTGAACAGACCCCACAATATCCAAGGTGGCATCGTAGATTTCACGGTGGCATCGTAGAATGCTGGACAGATACCCATGGTGGCACTGTAAAATCCACGGTGGCACTGTACGACGCTGAGTTCAAAAGCGTGATTTTGCATAAATTGGTGGAATTATCTACAAACTTATGGTCAGTGGAGAATCTTCTGTATAAGGAGAGTCTCTAATCATGTTTAAGGTATCTCTATTGTTCCACAAGGAGAGAGAGCAAGGGTGAAGCATCGACACCTTCATTCTTCTCCAATCTTCGGTTTCTTAGTTGGCTTCTTTGTTTTTTTAGAGATAATTGTGTAGCTAATCTCTTAGCCAAGGCTAATGGGTGAAGCTTTTTAATTGAGTTACGATGTTTTAGTTTATTGATTTATACATTGGATCTTATGATGATTATTTAATTGATTTAGATTTAATTTACTTTAAGAGCTTTAAGTTGTTTATTTATGGATCCGTTGTGTATTCCGAATACATCGGATGCATTAAAAGGTAATTGCTTGGTTTGATTAAAGAATGAATCGATCTGTAAAATTCCTTAATCTATTATAGACTCCGAGCACAATAGATGATTGGAATTACCTGTGATCGATGTCTGAGTGTTTCATGAGAGAATCGTTCAGTTAAATTCATATCTTATTGGATGTTTGTAATTGGTTTAACTGAAGTATCTTCCGATTAGAACGAATTAAAATTTGATTCTAATTAAGTTTTTGAAGATGAATCGATGAATTAGACGTTGTAAATTGATTAGAATTGGATCCATGGATCCTTAGTGCTATGTTTTTATTATTTCCCCCCTAAACCATTCACTCAATTTGTAATTCTAGAAATAGATCAATCCTATTGTGCTCTTAAGCTACAAATTAGTCCTTGTGGATTGACCTCAGTCTCACCGAGTTATTACTACATCGCGACCCTGTACTTGGGGTTGTCGATCACTCATTCACCCACAAACCCATCTATCTAACTAATAACCTTGTCCATAATTAGGCATCAGGATCCTATAAGGTCATTAGACCATGAAAAAAAATAAAAAATTGGATGACAATATTATTACATCCCAAACTTATTTTGACATTCTACGACCACGGTGATCATTAGGGGATTACCACAGGTTGTTGTGACCAAAATGCACCAAATTACCAATGGGATGCAATAATATTACCACCAACACCTACTACAACAATATGAATCCACAGAGGATCATTAGAGGATGTTGTGGCCAAATGTGCAAATTTATATAGAGGCGGCAATGATATTTCCACCCATGGCTTCACAAATTCGAAAAGACCCGAGATCTCCCAGATTATCTACAAAATAGTTGTAGAGGAGATTCAATAACTAAGCGGAAATAATATTGTCACCCAAGGATAAACAATTATTTTACCCCCAAAGTGGTGAAAATTTTAATTCTACTACTTATCAAGCTAATTCCATGGTGCCACCTATCTCTCGGCTAATAAAATCATTCCCCATGGCATGTTTGCCCCTCGAGTTCCTACTAATTATGAAAACCAAGCCATCCTCTATAAATAAAGGCTCACTCGAGGGGGGAGGAGGAGGAGAACAATTGGTGCTTGAGAAAAAGGAGCAATCCTCTACCTAAGGGGAGTGTGTGTGTGTGTGTGTGTGTGTGTGTGTGTGTGTGTGTGAGAGAGAGAGAGAGAGAGAGAGAGAGTGCCCATCAAGCCATCCATCCCAACCATGCACTTCATCCAAGCCTTTTGATTTAATCTATACAAGCATCCAAGCCATCTATGCGATTCAAGTTGATCGGTAAGGATTTGAGATCAATGATCATCTCCTGTTAGGGTGAGTGTCATAACTCTCTTCTTCTCCTCCTAGATCTCCATGTGCACGAGTGCCAATCCAAATGTCTATTTTTAGTTTTTTTTTTTTTTCTTTATATTACAGCCTCCTTATCATTTAAGTGACTCTTAAGTGCATACTCTACACCATGACGAATCTTCGAATCCCGATGTATCAGAAATTAAGTGTCACTTGATTTGGTACTTGTATTTACTTATTAGTATATTACATTCACGCTCTTTCTTTCTTCTCCTTCTGTGACTACTATATATGTGAACATGGATCTCACCCACGAGACCTTTTTCGAGCTATGCTCATATGCTTTTGTGGTTTAACTCTAAAATATAAAATGTTTGACTTAGAATCAAATTGAATGTACCATCGTGAGTTTGAACTTCATAGGTCAAACCTAATTAAGAAACCATTCAAATTGAATGTCGCATCACTTTCATTATATTAAAACTTGATTAAATTGGTTTAAACTAATAGATGGTGAACATACCAAGTACTAGTTATGAATTTGCCAAGCCATTATTTACAAGAAAGAGACTTGAGAGAATTAGCCTAAACTAGATAAATTGTTGCTTAGAACTTCAAAATATTCACACTAACACGTAGAAGTAAAAAAACAAAATGCTAATTTGGGCCAAATCCCCATCCAAAAGCTCAAATGTGCATTTGAAGGGGGCATTTGGATCGTAAGTTACTTAAGATAAGCTACTTATGCCTTAAGTAGTTTATCTTGATTTCTACTTATTAAATTTAAGTGATTAAGTAACTTTACATATAAAAAATTTACTTATAATTGATCATAATCCAAACTTACTTATCTACTGCTATAAGTAGAAAGAGTAAATTATTTGGTGGCATCCAAACCGCCCTAATAAACCACGGTTGGAAATAAACGGACTTCAAATCTCTTTTTTTTTTTTTCAATTTCAACAATTTCATTAAAATATAGTTTTAAAATTATTAATGGGTGAACATGCTAAAATCAACACATGTGGGCAACATGAACCCTTGACCCAAAGTAAAATGGTACACTTATAGGTGTGCCACACGTGTATGATGAATATTGACATGAAATGTCTACCATATGGGTTTATCATTAATTCGTTGTGGAAAAACATATACACATGTGATTGACGTAGGCAAAGTAAAAATCACAAAGAAAATGGTCAAATCAAAATAAGAAACAAGAGACAGATTTATGTTGTTTAATAATATACATACTCCACAGGTAGTAACATGAAGATTTATTCTTTACTAAAATAAAATAAACAAAAATACGAAACTTACATCGTTATTACTGTTTAAGAAATTCTCACTAAGACCGACCCAAAAAGGTAATCTGAATCGAATACCTCTCTCCATCCATGTACATCTCCTTATATAAACCCCACCATAGGAGAGTGCAAGGGACAAAGCCTGGAAAAACTAGACTTCACAACCATACAATCATATAGGCTTAAGAGGGAAGGGAGAGACCATTTCCTAGTAGGAGATGCTGGACACGTTTAACGTGTCACCATCCCAGGACCTTAAAAGATGTCCACTACCACAACATGATTTGTTGTCTCTATGCCTTTCAAAAATCACTTTGATGATATTGATAGATTAGAAAGAAAATAGCAATTCCATATTGATATACTAAGAAAGTTTAAAAATTGATTTGGACCATTCATAATGTGGGATCCAACCTTCATTTTCAAAATTCACTTTGATATATTTGCAGACACTCCACCTAGGAAAAAAAAAAAATTCCCATTTTCCTTGATTTAGACTAGTAACCCAAAACTGATAATGGGAACAACACCCAAATTAGCCCAAAAACCTTCTACAACTTAATCAAACCTAAACAATTTATCAAATGGGTTAGGTTTAGATTGAGAGGTTGATTTCAGAATTTTAATTCACCCATGAATTTTAATTTTAGAATGGAATCACCAATTGTCAGGTCGGTTCCAATAAGCTGTCTGGTGGACCGATCCGTTTGCACGTGGCGAGCGAGCGAGACTCCATGTGTGGAGAAACTGGCTGGGAGACTTCCGGGGAAGGGTACATCCACAGGAATCCATCATATCGGACGGTTCAGATCACTGAATAACTGGGCCCTGGATTTTATAGAGTGAAAGTACGTGTACACGTTACTTAGGCTGGTTCGGTGCCAAAAGAGCAATCCCATGCTGCATGCAGTTGAATACAGGTGTCATCATGAATCCACGTTGTAGCGCTTAGAACGAGCCACCTATGAGGATTCGACTTTAAAAGGCCTCCCATTGCGGCCGAAGTTGTTATGCACAGGTTCACCACCCAAAGATGAAGAAGCATCTATCTCCCATTACCAACTCTCTCCTCAAAAGATGCGCTCTGTAATCAATCTCTCTCTCATTCATTTTCAGAATACATGCATTTTTGGATTGTTACATGAGGCCAACTGTCAATATGCTCTTACTCATCAGGTGGGCCACGATCACATCAGTAGAATGGACGGTTAGAACATTCAGTCATTTGTTGACATGCACGTGTGTACCACCTCTGAGTGGACCAGATTCCTCTACAACACCTGTTTTACAGCGGGTAAAACATTCAGGGACCAGCACGTTGTATGCGTGAAATCCCCTCCGTCCATCAGGTAGCTCCTCGATTCTAGGCCTTTTGACCCAAATCAGCCATCTCCCCAACTCATGTGGGCCACACTACAGGAGGAACGGGAACATTATGTTTGTTTGTGGAGCCACCCTGATGTGTGTATTTTTCATCAGAAGCGTTCATCAGTTGGGTGACTCAACAGGATGAAGGAATTATAAAAAATTTAGCCTGGTATAAAACTAGGGCGGTCCACAACAAGTGAACTTGGGCGTTTTAGTCTCAATTTTCAATTGTTCTCATTCCCATTGGTGTGGCCCATATGAGTCTTTTGTCAGACTCGTACTTTTCATTTACGGTGAATATAATCGTTTTCACCTGATGGACGGAGTGGATTTCACACATACTGCACGGTGTACCCTAGAAGAAGAGGCGTTGTAGACGATTCCGGTCCCTTCTGAGAGCTGAATTGACCAGATTGGCTTTTGATCAGGGACGGTTCGCATAGAGTCCGTCGTGTCTAATGGCCCAAAATCTCTTTAGAATTTTTCTCGTATGTGTATTGGGTAAATATGAAAGGTTGGGATTCAGTGATTGTAGGGTAGGGTACCGCCCCGGCTTTCATTTTGTATTTACCGGTATCTCTCTTTTCCGCCTCGATCTCATAAGTCTTTGTTTTCAAGGTAAAAAAGAGGTGGGTGATATAGTCCGATAGTTCACTCGACGGTTGGCTGAATGGACTCTAGTCTTTCAATCAAACACCAATCTATCTGGGTTTCGGTTTGAACAGGACCCCAAATCAGTTCTGGCATGCCCACATACTACACACGTGTACCGTGTGACCGAATTCTAGACCAACACATTGATCGTAGTTGAACGGTTGATGGAAACCCAATCGTGCTGCACGTGTGCAATCATCTTTGTTTTTTTTCTTTTTTTTTCCTTCCTTCTCAACTTGTAGGTTACTGAAATAATTGGCAAATTGAATGGAGCTCACCCATTTTCCTGGTTTGGACTGTTTATTTTCAGATAATAGAAGGCTTTTGTTATTTGAAAGATCCCCATAACTAACAAAATAAAACCAAATTTCATTGAACCAAAGGCACTCTTTATTTTCTACCTCACAGCTAACATAGTATTGAAAAGATAAAGAACTTAATTCCAACCAAATGCCCATAAACATGACTCTTCGTCTTTTGTAAATCTATATCAAATATCAGTTGAAATGTAGTCTTCTTTAAGGATGTATGCATTGCACATCATATCCTACAAAAATATCAGTTTAGCTCGTGAATGCTCGGTGAAGAACACAACAAATACACCTAAAACTCAAAAAATGTTTTATTGATTGAGAAACAAATCCTAGCTAAGCTTTTCGTCATCAATTGATCATGTAGGCCACTGTAACTATGGGTTCAGCATAGTATTGTGGTCGATCACACATTTTACATGTTCCATGCTTCGGAACACCTCCTTCATATCTAGTCTTCCTTTTAGCTACCCCATTCTGCTGATGAGTATTTGCACAATGCAGTTACTCCTCACCGCCTAGCAGCCTCTGTATCCTGTGGTTTTTGAGATATGCATCAAATTCCTTCCATGCATGATGTATATTTTCCATCATTGTCAGATTTCAAGCAATGACCAACTGTCATTTCGACCATCATGTGAAACTCTTTGAATTTCTAAGTATTTTTTTATTTTTATTTTAGAAGATACATCCCTGCATTACCTCAAGAAATCATCGAATAAGGTGAACATATTACCGTATGTTAACCGATCGTTTCACCTTGTCAAACACATATAAGGAAACTGATTTCAGTGAATCCTTTGCTATCAACTTCGACTCCTAAAATGACAACCTATGTGTTTCTCTGAACTCACAACCTGGAACATCCATCTAGGCAAACCTTTTATAAGACAATGCTTTAGCATTACATGGAGCTTATGATAACCCACATCTACCAGTCTAGAATGCCAAGAGTAGCTTTCATATACCTTGCACCACAGGGAAGAAGATAGAGAGGTAAGAGAGACTTGAAATCTGGATTCATCCAACAGCTTCTCTGAGTATCGAGACTTTTTTTTTCTTTTTTTTTGTTATCTCGTTAGTACACCCACTGTTAGATCACACTTCACTGTTAGCCACCCCCACCAGGGAATCGAGACTTCATCTACAACACACACATTGACTAATACCTGCACATCAAATCACATACCAAGCTCACTGTCATGGAATAGCAGTTGGTTATAAATTGACACCTGCTCCTCTAGTCTACATGGGCCTCTTCACGCTCAGTATACAAGAGTAATAATAATAAAAACAATAACAAATTTAATAGATTATAATAATGATGATGATGATGATGATAATTGAAACTTGGTTTTGTAGATGTGAGGCCATGGTTGGTCTATCCAAGCCATTAATCTGATCTGATCGCATTCGTCATGGATGGACCATTCCCCCAAAATCTATCCATCCAAATCTTTGGTCTTTCATCCGTTGAATATGGTTTGTTCATGCATTTCTTTTTTAACCATGCATTTGCACGCCAAGAACAGGAAGGATAGAGTTGACCAATTAAGTGGATATTTTGGGAATGGACCATCTATGGGGGGCTGTCAGATTAACGGCTCGGATAGACCAACCATGGGCCTACATCTACAAACTAAGTTTCGAATAGGAAAGTTACTTGTGTGGAATGAATAGGGAACTCAGTCTCTAATAATAATAATAGGAAAAGTTCCTTGTTTGGATTGAATAGGGAACTCATTCTCTAATAACAACAACAACAACAACAATGATAATTTTATTATTATTAATAATAATAAGGTTTCACTTACCCTCTATTAAGATTGTTGGGAGGGTCTGGATGGAAATACCATAGTAACCCATAACCAAATGAAAAGGGATAACAAGGAATTATCAGGTGTCGGTGAATCAAGATATGAGATGCATCCTGTTTGTACAAGTGGGACCCATACTCATGTGATCACATCTTTCCCACTGTGGATGGAGCATTTGAAAGTATCATTTAGATTGAAGATCCTAGCCATTCGATATTTGGCCATTTCCTGGGACATGTTTTTTCTTCGTTAATTGTCTATTTGGAACTCCGCGATCAAAGGTTTAGGGTCTGGAAGGGTTAGGATCTTCCAGACAAGGAGATCTCAAGAGCCATCCTACATCCCCAGTTGAACCAAGCATTAAGATACTCTTCACATCTTGATGCTCTTTGACGCTTAACTCTTGAAAGCAATATCTGCAGATAACATGGTACGTATGGGTGACATCTGGTCCATGTACAAGACAGGGCTCAACATGTACATGATCTGTCCTAATATTCAATCTGGTCCACTCATCAGGTGGGCTATGGTTATAAATTGTATATAGGCCATTGGTGGGTACATTTTTTCATATGAGGTTAGCACCACCTAATGATAAATTTGGATCTTGCATAGTTGCACATACCACGATTAATGTATTCTATCCTCATGCAAATCAGTAGAATTCCTCAATAATTATGACTGCATTAAGCAGATGAGGAGGAATAAACCCTTAGACAGCCTTAGCAACTTCAAAAATATTCATACTTCTGAAAGTTTTGCAGGATACTGAACACCTCTATAGATTCTCTCATGGACGAGTTTGAGGTAGGATTGAAGCCCGAAGTAAATGACTATTCTAGGAGGTTGGTGGAGTTTTGCAGCTCAAAGGTGGTTGGTAACATATGCTGTGACCTAGAAGAGAAGATCAATGATGGGTCTTTTAGCCGGTTCACCTTCGATATGATGCTTGCATGGGAGTGTCCAAGCTCTGAAGATGAGGAGATGTACTCGGTTTGCATCTTACCTTTTTATCTCAAATGTATGATAGTGTCTTGATCGCTCGTAAATGTTTTTTTTTTTTTTTTTGTAGACTTTTTTATGATGCTAGGTGAATTTTAAAAATTTTCTACACTTTTATACCACTTGTGGAAAATTTTCCAGCTCAAACTAATGTGGTTTGAATGGAAAGATTCATCCTCCAAGCAGATATTTGAACTGTGGGGCCCATTGTGGATGGATTATTGCCTGAAAGTTGTACTAATTGGTTGATCCTAACAATCCAAGTGGGGAGTGGACAGATAAAAAGTAAAATTTTCGGTTGTCCAAATCAGCAAAAGAATAAGAAAATTAATAGTCTATCGGTGTTGTTTTTAAGTTATTTTCCATCAACAGTGAGGCCCACAATTTGGATGGTCTGGATTATCTTACATGTGTGCCATGATCTCAATTTTCTTACACATATGCCATGTGTACTGTGGGTGAGCAATGAACGAAGATTGTATTCATCCATTTGCGTAAAGTAGACACAAGACTACATCAACCCCTATTCGAGCACCATTGGAGTCCATTATTCTATTAAATAAAACAAGAAACGACGAGGCCCTGTTTGGTAGACGCTTAAAGGTTAGTTCATCTCATTTTATGTAACAGTAACTATGTATTAGAGATCTTTATCTCTAGTACTAATGAGTTAACATTACAATAATTTTGTATTAGAGATCAAGATCTTTAATACATAATTACCGTTAACTAAAATGAGATGCACTCATTTTTAAGTGTCTACCAAACAGGGCCTAAAGAAACCAAAGAAAAAAGGACTATGAAGACAACGGCAAGAGAAGTTCACAAAGAATTGATGCTTAAAAAAATCTTGTGACCTCAACACAATATGACTAATCATTTCCAATTGTGAGGTTGCATTACAACCCCCCAACAAATTTCTGCTCATTTACGTAAAAATCTTCCAAATTTCTGTCACAAATCACTTTTAAGATTAATCCATAGTTTACAAACCAAGTGGATCAATTACAAACCAAGTGGATCAACCTGTGACTCATCCAAGTTAACCTGGACAAGTCAGGGGCCTGGTAAGTTGGTCGGGTAAACCAGGTGGGCCCTGGTTTCCTTTAATTTGGCATTGTTTTTCCAGGTTGACTCAGAACTCGGCTAACTCAGCCTGGTTTCAACTAGTCAACCAAGTCGGAGAAAGGGCATTTATGTAATTTTAGGGAGGAGAAGAGTAGAAGAAGAAGATGATCATGGATGCTTTTTAAAAAATCCAAATCTGATGTATTTTGCTGTTGATAGTGGATGTGCAGAGAAACCTTGAAATGGTCGGGTTGACTCAACCCAGGGACTAAGCCCAAGCCAAGTTTGGGTTTGCAAACTATGGATTCAACATCCCAGCATAACTTTTGTTCTATTTTATTACAGAGAACACACATCACCTAAGCCATGTTCATGACACAAAGATAGCACAAGTGTCTGTGACTATTGAAATCCTATTGTTCTATTTTATTATTTACTTGTTTTTGGGATAGTTGTGGTTTGGCAGACTTCGACTCCATTTATTAAAATAATAAGCCACATCATTGGTACAATTGTTACATCAATAACAAAAACCTATATAGAGAGAGATATAGAATGTCTTGTGTATTGTGTGGAAGCTCTATGTACATATGATATTTTCTGTGAGTAGAATTTCCTACTCATTCTTATAATTTCAAATCCAAATTATGATTTAGGTTGCCACTGAATATAGTCGATATTAGTGTAAATCGCTTTCCATCCAGACCTTTAAAAATCGATTTCAAGAGCTTCCTCAATGGCAATTTTGAGACTTTAAAGGCCTCAGCTTTGTTATTTAAATCTGCGCCAAAGTCACGGATTATACATCAATGTTGATTAAACCAATACCGTTGATACAAACACAAAAATGAAGCAAGATACAATCTCATTGTTTGCACATTGAGAAAGCTATAAATGCAATTCAATTGGATTGCGGAACCGAGCACACCCTTATTCACACACTGGCTATGGGTAAAATAGATCGGTTGGTTGCATAACTTTGATTGGCAGTTGTTCAGATGGATGCATGAGTAAGTGGTTCCCCTGATGGAAAATCCCTAGCCCTTTAACCAGTGGCTATAATGGCAGATGGCTAAAAAGAAAGTACAGCGATGGCCCACATGGGCCAACTATTGGATATCGTAGATCTTCCTATCTGACACCTCAGAGAAAATCTCTCATCTACATTGGGTCCCATCAGACAATGGTCTGGATAGCCAGTCGGCCCATTTCTTGTTGTTACGGGATTATCTCATTGAGGAGAGTTCTGCAGCGTGGTCCATCCCTTACGGGGTCTGGTCAATGGTCTGGATCACCAGACCATGGGTGCAACTTGCGCATTCTACCTCTGTTAAGGATAGCATAATTCCTCCTGTTATTAGAAGTTGATGTTGACTGATAAAAATGCAAATGCCTGCTTCCCTTGTAAAGATTTTATAGCTTTTAGTTTTAATGTAGTTGTTTCACTCCATTTGTACAGGAGAGTGTGGCAAAGGAGAAAGAAGAGCATTTAAAGGGGAGTGTGGCTCAAGATCAAGATGATGTTCCCCTTTTCTACTCCGACCTCATGCCACTTCTCGTAAGGCAGTGTTCTTTTTCCTAACTTGGCTTTCTTAACTAGAGCAAGTATGACTAGTGTTGTTACCATTATGCAATTAATGACTATTCAATCAAGCATTGAACTGAATTTCAAAGAGTTCAAAATGTTTTTTAGGAATTCCATAACAGCTATGAGGTGCAATGACCAAAGGTCTGGGCTGTGGATGGGTTGGGAGAGGCAGGGTCTAATTCAGCCCTTCCATTCATTTGGACCTGAAAGAGCGACCTGGGTCTAGTCCATTTATTAATTGCAACTGAAGTTCAGGTGTCCATGGATCATCGGTAGCAATCAAACTGAAGGGGAAATTTTATAGGATAGCTATAAGACCAGCCATACCTTATGAGAAAAAATGGTGGGCAGTAAAGGAACAACATGCTCATAGGATGAGTGTAGATGAAATGATGATGTTGAGAGGGATGAGTGGCAAGACAAGGAAGGATAGAATGAGAAATGGATGCATTCGAGGGAACTTACTGGTACCACAAATAGGTAGTAAGATGAGGGAAAGTAGAGTTATATGTTTTGGCCATGTGCAACGGAGATGAAGAACTGCGCTGGTTAGGAGTTTGTTGGTGCAATTTGAAGGCTCTAAAAAGGCAAGGGAAAGGCCAAAAAGGACATGGATGGAGGTAATAAAGAAAAGACTTGATGACCTATGGTCTAGCTGAAGGATTTTTTTATGGCCCCTGATAGAGTGGAATGGTGGAACAGGATTCACGTAGTTGACCCTAATTAGTTGGTAAAAGGCTTAGATGATGATGATGATGACTGAAATTCCGGCCTTGGGCTGGCTATAACAGTCAGAACGGGTCCTGGAGAAGGCATGGTTGCGCCTAAATAGCAAATGTTGCCAAACCTAGGCAAGGGCCCGAACCACTGGCCTCAAAATTCAGTTCTAAGCCCAATCATCGTGGGTCAGGCCCAAAAGCCTGACAAACCAGCTGAGCCAGTCAGTAACAACAGAACTCTTTGCAGCGTTTGTTACATTTTATGTTTCGAGTCATAAGATTTTTAGGTAATTTTCCACTGAATTGGTTTCACTATCATGAACTACTTTGTGTGTGCGCGTGTGCGTGCACATGCATGTTTTGTATCATCTAAAGGTAGATTTTTCCCTGAGATTCTACTATTGTGTTATTTTGTTGGTAGGTTGATGAAGACAGAAGCATTGGAGAAGAAGCATTTGTTTGGTTGGTATCCTTGGTTCCCTTGGTTGCTGATGTTGCAAATGCGAGATTTGCTTTTGAAGCACTAACAGCCCCTACAGCAAATCGGCTCCATTTTCCTGCTTATGATAGATATCTAAAAGAGATAGACATGTAATGCATCTTACCAAATGCATGTTTTCATGTATTGATTTATGTATGCATTTACATCTATGCTAATGAACTGGGATGGAGCTTATGGTTGCACCCCTTGCATTCCTCCCTATATCCATAGTGATAATAGCACATGACTGTTTGCACATGAACCTGTACTCATATGTAGATGTATAGAAGATCAGGACCACTCTCCGCCGGGTACCATGAATGGGCCATGGCCCAAAAAATGAGGTTGTTGGACAATCCTAGCTGCCCAGAGATGGGCGGTCATCATCTTTTCCTCGAATCAACTGTTTAGGTACATTGCAAGTTTTCCAAGCCATGCCCCATATATTGTGCTGCCTGGAAGATGATTGGGTCAAATATCATTACATGTGCCATTTCCCAATGGGAGGGAGCTCATGTGCAAATAGCTGCGTGCAATTTAGCATTTTTTCTATTAGCATTGACACATGATAACAGGGTTATTTCAGGTATAATGAAATTCTTTTTATTAGCATTTCTCATTGCTTTATTGTTTGATGGAAGGGCTTTAATTTATATTTTATAAGAAACTATTAAATCATTATCAGCAGCATTCAAGAGACCCCATGATGCATCAGAACAGGAATAATGCCTGATCCATTTCGTTAAAGTGGGACCTGAGGCCAGGTGATCCAATCAATTGATTTGATGGGCTGCATCCAAGAATATTCCAAGATGGAACATCCTAATCTTTGATTAGTGTCCTACCCACAGATGTTAAGGGAAAAAAAAAAAAAAAAAGTCACAGTGGACTGGAGAAGGGTCAGATATTGAATGGATAGGATATTCTAATCTGGACTACTTTATAAGGTCCCCTATCTATGGTGGGGCCATCAGGTCAGCGGTTCTGTTCACCTAACCATGGTCCTACTTTTGCCAATTGGATGCACAAGTACCCTATAATTTCTCTTAATCTACTTGGGTCTTTTTTTACCCTTAAATACAATGACTATGCAGGTGCATCAAGTATTTGCGTAAACAAACCCCACCGAAAGGTGTGGTGTTATCCGATGATGAGTTCATATTGCATGTGGAGGGGACTGCAAGTACTCAAAGGGTCATCCGCCATATTGGCGGAACCAGTTGGCCAGGTGAATTTTGAAATCTCCACTAATCAAACTCTATGCAATTTTCATCCATGATTTCCTAATCTTTAGGTGGGTTTGCCAGGTAGACTCACATTGACCAACTATGCTCTTTACTTCGAGGCATCCGGAGTTATATCATATGAAAATGCATTGAAGATTGATCTCTCAAGAAAGGACATTGACCACAAAGTAAGTCCAACTTTGACTGGTCCTTGGGGTGCTTCTCTTTTCGACAAGGCAATGATCTACGAGTCTTCCCAGTTGTAAGAATCTCTTGCTAATTAACCATATTATAGATAATTATATTTGGTAATATTGGAAGGAAGTTTTCTCCTTCTTTTGTCTAAATGGGACATGGAATACCATCAAGCCTTGATGACATGCCTTGAAAATGGCCTTCACAAGTTGTTCCTTCTGTGAGGATTTATATGACCTCCATTTTGTGCAAGTGAGGCCCATGGTTCGATGATACAGCCCCTTAATCGTGGGCCCTACCACACACACACACAATTCCCACGTCCAAAGATGTTAGCAATCCAAATGTCCAATCTTGGGCCTTTTTGAAGTTGAATGTAGATTGGTGTTGTATTACTTATTTAACCATCCAATTGAAGACCACGGATTGGAAATGGGTTAGGATTGTCCCATCAAAGATATTTTTGGGGTGTGGTCAATCCACTGGGGGGACCATCAAGTCAACCATCTGCACGCAAACATGGTCCCCTCGGTAAGTTCCATCTATTGTGGGGCCCATCAAGTGAACCTTGATCACCCAACATGGAACCCCAGGGTACAAACTAAGTACTTGAGGATAATAGGTTAAGATTGTGCTATTGAGGATATTTTCATGGTGTGGTCCATCCACCATGCTGATTATCCAACCATGGGGCTCAAGGTATGGTCCATCCACCGTTGGGCCCATCAAGTGAACCATTTGATTACCCAACCACGGATACCATGTACAAGGACTTGAGGATACTAAGCTGATCCTCGATCCTCAAGTTCTGGTCCATCCACTTTGGATACTAAGCTGATCCTCGATCCTCAAGTTGTGGTCCATCCACTTTGGGACCCATCAAGTCCAAACATGGGCCCCACGGGTATGGTCCATCCACTACGGGCCCATCAAGTGAATCATTTGATCACCCAACCATGGATGCCACTGGTACAAACTAAGACCTGAGGATACTAAGCCAATCCTCAATCCCACGGTGTGGTCCACTTATTGTGGAGCCCACAAGTCAAAAATCAGATCACCCAACCATGGGCCCCGTGGTTAAGGTCCATCTACCATGGGGCCCATCAAGTGAACCATTTGATCACCAACCATGGACCCCATGCTTAGAAACTAAGGACCTGAGGATCCTCAGGTTGAGGATCATATGCTTCCGCTCCTCCTTATGGGCATGCTTCTATTATTAAGAAAACAAAGAACTCCTAGCTATGTGTGTAGGGCTTCACTCACTAACTCTGCAGATCAGAATGTGTGGTGTTGGAGTTCCCAGAGATGACAAGCTCAACTAGGCGTGACCACTGGCTTAGTATCACAAAGGAAGTTATCTTGTTGTATAAGTTCTTATCGAAATTTATGTTCGAACTTCCGCTACAAACGTGGGAGATGCATGCAAGGACAATCTTAGGTATCTTGAGGCTTCATGCAGCACGAGAGATGTTACGGATATCGCCCCCGATTCCGAACAATTTCCTGATCTTTTGCTTGTTTGATGAGTTGCCTAAGGGAGACTATGTATTGGAAGAGCTATACAATGGTTTGAAACAGATGAATTGCATACAGCCATGGAGTGCTACCTATATTCTAAAGAGCTTGAACATGTCCCACCCAAGTGTTTCTAGCATGGATGTTAAAGAAGGGTTCGAGGAACGTATAGGCAACCCAGAGGAGGTGGACAATCTGACATCTCTAGAGACAGCAATTAATCAAGTAAGAGAGGAAGCGAAGGAGGTAAGTATTGCTAAGGCTAGTGTGGAAGGGATAAAAGAGGAAGGGATCAGCGATTCAGTTCTTGTTCTGATGGTAAGCTTCATTCTAAAACATCTTTATGATATTAAGAATTATCAAGGCCTCTTTAACAATATTCCATTAGCTTGTAGTCTCTTAAAGTAGAAATGCAATGGCTACTCGAAACATGTTTGAGATCTTTGCCATGCATCAGGTGGGCCCCACTGTGTATCTACCATGTCTCAAAAGCAGGCCAGCCCATTTATCTGGTAGGCCACAATGTATCTACCATGATCAAGACGTACAACTTGATGTGGACCTTGGTCAATTCCTCAACCTCCATTTTATTCTTACATGGTAAAGCCCGTCCAGGGCCCATCACGGTGGGGCCCACCTGATGAATGGCCCAGGTGTCATATACACATGGGGGGTATGATTTAAGATCCAAACTATTGTGAGTAGCCATAACAGGATTCCTCATAGTTTCTTCAAGTTCTTCAGTAGGTGGAAGACCTCCAAAGATGATTTTACTCATTATTGAGAAACTTCAATCGAACCCAGTACCATGTTCTATTGGCAAAACAACACTGAGTGAATCAGTAAAGTGAAGTTGATTTTCCATAATGATGTTTATTGTGGCTATTTTAAGAAACCCTTAGGGCTGTTTGGGGTGAGGGATTGGGCTAGGAATTTGTGAAATCTATGGATTTGAAATGTCCCCATATTTGTTTTTGTTGGGGATTTGTTATATCCCCGATTTCCCAAATCCAGTCCCATAAATTCGTGGATTCAGTGCAAATCCAAATCACAAAAGACTCCAAAAATCCACAAAATGAGAGGCTTAAAAGCAATAAAAGTTATTCAATTTCAAGAAGTGTTCCCAAATCCATGGATTTGCAGCTTGATTCTCAAATAATGGACTTTGGGATTTGTCAAATCCAAAACCAATGCAGGATTTATCAAATCCATAGTCTCGAAAACATCTTCTATTTCAGATGCGTAGTCAAGTTAAAGTGGCAAAAACAATTCAATAAAGAGGAACTGGGTGGTAGTGGAGTGAGGGGGCATAAAAATATTTTAGTAGTTAATGGCTTCCAAAGCTCTTATTTTAATTCCATGCATTTCACTTCAGCATCAAACCACAAAATGGTTGTGGGGTCACCCAACATTGATAATTTTCTCGTCATTGAATTTAGTTATTGCAATTCACTCGATTGGACGTAAAAACACATTCTTTGCTCATTGCAAGGACAAGCACCATTGGCCTTTGGTTCAAGGACAAGCTTCCACACTCATGTTGATTCATTTGATTTGATCTTGCAGGAGCTTCTAAGTCCACTTAAAAATGTATTAGCATGGTTTCAAGGAATTCTCACATGGAAGAGACCAGCAGTCACCCTCTTCATACTTTCCATGACTATGGTCATCATCCACAAGTAAGTCTATGTAATATTTTCACACATTGGTCTAGATATTCTGTACTTGTAAAACGGTAAGGAAAACTAACTTCGATGATTCTTTTCTTCTCCGCAATCGAATCAAATGATTCATGATACACTCATATCTCCATCCATCAGGTGGGCCCACCATGATCATGCCATGGTCTGGTAACAGGGTCACATCAATCATCAAGTGGGCCATCCATGTTGAGTATATACTGTGGACCTCTTTCCTGACTATATATATATATATATATATATATGGGAGATGGTCACCTGCGCACCTTTTCACGTGAGCACCAATGAGCACCTTTGCACACGTGTCATGTGCACAGAATCTGAACGGTCCAAGTGATGCCGCACCCCTTGAAATGATTTAGGTCCAATTTTCAGCCTGATCCATGACTCTGGTGAGCCATAGCAAAGAGAAATGCAAATCAATGGAGGAAACTGTTTCCTTTTGCCATGGCCCACCAGAGTTTTGTATCAGGCTGAAAATTGGGCCTATGGTATTTCAAGGGGTGCGGCATCACTTGGACCGTTCAGATTCTGTGCACATGACACGTGTGCAAAGGTGCTCATTGGTGCTCACGTAAAAAGGTGCGCAGGGGACCATCTCCCTATATATATATATATATATATATATATATATATATATATATATATATATATATATATATATATATATATATATATATATATACACACACACACACACACACATGGCCCAATGATGAGTGGAGCCATCTAATTTTGGCCCGGTTGCACGCATCTGCCCCAATGGCGCATATGCTCTAGATTGCCTCTTTGATTTGCCTTCAGCACGTCACCTTAGCAATATTTCTTAAGAGTTTTACTGGGTAGTTTTTTTATGCATGTGGATGTGCAAATAGTTGTATGGTTTTGTGATTTAAGCAGGGAGTGGATAGGATATACTATTGCAGCATGTTTGGTGTTGGTAGTGGGAACAATGCTATGGGCTAGGCATGGAAGAATAAAAGACAGACGCACTGAAATTGTAGTGTACACTTCCTCCGATCAGTCAACCGTGGAAAGCATTGTGTCTGCTCATCATGGATTGAAGAGATTCAAGGAGATAGCCCGAATGACCAACATCGCAATATTGAAAATCCATTCCATATTGGTATCGAAAGCCCCAAAGGTAATATACACATGTATCATGTCAGCCGAATTTGTGAGCATGGTTCAGAAAACCCAAACACTCAACTCAATGTTCAGCTGGGTTGGTCGACTCAAGGACTCAACCGGATTCAACTTGATATTTAATTATTAAATTAATAATAGCTATTTAATATGTTGTGAATATAAAAATTGACATAAATGGTCATAAACAAAGTATGCCCATGGCTTGTTGGTAGGGTCATCTGACTTTCTTTGAAAGGATGGGAGCTTGAATCTC
This sequence comes from Magnolia changhungtana, assembly GCA_030180095.1. Taxonomy (NCBI): domain Eukaryota; kingdom Viridiplantae; phylum Streptophyta; class Magnoliopsida; order Magnoliales; family Magnoliaceae; genus Magnolia; species Magnolia changhungtana. The sequence continues at coordinate 4,906,610 of JASAUF010000340.1, read as the reverse complement.
ACATCCTTTGAACTCTTCTGCTTTTGAAAAGCAATCAGCCAGCGAGTGATTTGGTTCGAGTAGTGTCGAGTTGCGTTGAGTCAACTGAGTCAGAAAACCACTATCACCCAGTGAGTGACTTGGTTCGACTAGTGCCGAGTGAGTTGGCTGAGTCAGCAAACCGATTGTGGTGTCAGTTATGATTGGAGCTGGTCATGTCTAAAGATTATTCTTTTCTGATGCTTGGGTATTGATTGCAGCATGCAGATTTGGTGATGTCAGTTATGATCGGAGCTGTGGCCTTGTTAGCAGTGGTCCCATTCAAGTTCATCATCATGGTCACGGTTTTGTATTGCTTTATGATGAATACAAAGATTGCGAAATCCATGTCTGATACAGAAGGCGAGAGGCGAATGAGGGAGTGGTGGAACTCAATCCCAGTAATTCCCATCCGCATTGTAGATGGAACTCCATGACATCTTTCTCTTCGATCTTCATATCCAAAGTCCTATTTGGTATTTGTTATTATGAATATATGTCACAACTTTGTATTTGTGTGGATAAAGCCTATAAGAACTGTAACATGGTTGATACTATCTTGCCTCTTTTACAAATACACCTGGGTGATTCAATCTGCTTATTAGGTGGGTTGCACCGTAAACATGCATGGACTAAAATTCAAGTAGGGTCCCTCTATCAGGTGGGCTACCAGCCTAGGTTGGATATATATAGGCCATTGTTCATCTCTCATCCATTGATCCATTTTTAACACATGGACCCACATGTACTAGTGGACTTGCTTGACTTTTGGGCTAGGGCATGTTAATGGTGGGACCCTTCTGTTGAATTGCTATGAGTCTGCACATGCATGACATGTCGGCAATGTTGCACTTGCTGAGTCATTCAAATGTGAGGCTGACATGATTGCTGCTTAGAGCCGAATCCCTCACTGCAGCTCTATAATGCCATTATTGCATTTGAATGCCAGTCTTTACCATTGCATCTGAACGTTTTCGGTAGATCAGGTGGTGACCAGAAATTCACTCAAGGTTGTGTTAGATTGGCCACTGTTTTCGTGTGCCTGGACTGCCAACACAGTCAACGGTGTGGGGCAGCAGACTACATGCTACAGATTCTCTGCGCCTGCTCGTCGGAAATCATTGGGCTAAGACTCCCACGTTAGTCTAGCATTGATTTTAAAATGGTTGACTCATCCTCTCCACAAAGCGGTAGCTATGTACAGCCATCCAGGCCATCGAAAATGTGGTCCACTGTGGAGTGGGCACATCTCTAAAAAATCACACTGATCAAGAGCGAGGGTCTGGAATTTAAGGGGAAAAAATAAATCAGATTGTTATTATTATCCTCAGTGCAACGTTTTTTGCTTCATTTAGTTTTTTGGTGAATGAGCTATTTAGTGCCCATTGGGGGGATGAAATGCACATCTTCAAGAGGGGTTTGGCCCAAAATAGGCAACAAATCATTACAAGTAAGGTTGCAGATGGGTCAGGTTGACCCAAATCGAAATTAACTGGTTTGGGTTCAATTTTTTTTAGCAGTGGAGCCGTTGTGGATTCAAAAATTTGATCCAATCAGTCCGGAACCTCCCGCTGGCCCAGAATCAATTTCTAAATCAATTTTAGATAGGGATGCAACTCTCACAACCTCAAGAGGACCAAAATCACAACCTGACCTGGATTTTAATCCAAGTCCTCTATGCCCAACCCAACCCAAATAATCCAAGTTGCATTCCTAATTTAAATAGACCCCATCTGAACCTAAGAAAATAGTTCATTACTACCAAGTTTTAAGTAATTAGGAAAAAGTGAGGATAGAAAATTTCTAATTACTGTTTATAGTTAGTGTGTTTAATTGGTGGAAGGATGTGAAAGTTGATGAGCATGTGTCATATTGGCGGAAAAAGAAACGGATGGAAAGTTCTTAGAGATAGGCATCCGCAAATGTGTGAAGCGGCCGGTTTGATTCCCATTCATTGGTTTCAAATTGGTTTCAAATGTTGAAAGGCAGATTGGTCTGAGGTACTACTGGGTAGTCTCTTTCTCTTCTTCCCACCCTTTCTTTCTCTGAACCTTGTCAATGATTGAACTAACAAATATAAACTGATTATCATTTGATGAGTCACTGGAACAAGAGAGGAGGATATGAAAAAGAATGGAAAGTTAATTAAATAATACTAATAATAATAATAATAATATTAATATTAATACTAAAGACTGCCTTGAATAATGCCATTGGTATGTTATAGATGTAAAAGTTCATAGATACACATTGCATGTGATTCTCTTTAAAGGGCCGTTTGGCATATCTACTAATAAGAGTTTATTATTAGCTTATTCTAAAAAAATAAAATCTTATTTTGAAAATAGACTATTAAGTAAAGCTCTAATTTTACCACTTATATTTTTGAAAGCTAGCAAAAAAAAAAAAAAAAAAAAAAAAAAAAAAAAAAAAAAACAGGCTCTAAACAAATAAGTGATAGGTAGGTCACTTTTTATTTATTAATAAGAGTTTATTTGACTCAAGTGGGTAGACATTTTTGCTAATTTTTTAACAAAATTGTCTTTAAACTTTTCAAGTAATTCCCATCTTGCCTTCTCTCCTCTTTACAATCTCTCTGGGGTGGTCCCGCATGAGGAACAACACATATTAAAGGTGGGGCTTCACATGATGATTGGTCCACATCAAGGTGGGTCCAGATAATGCATGGTTAAGGCTGTCAACAGGCCAGGCCTAAGGTTGGCCACAACTTAGATTTTGAATTGTTTCGGGCTGAGCCTTTTCAAAATTTAGATTTTGTAAGGCCCGATCCCAGCCCATTGACAGCCCTATACACAGTCACATCAAAAGTGGGACCCACGTGATGGACAATCCACATCAAGCAGGCCCCACTCAATGGAGAGTTCACATCAAAGGTGTGAGCCACATGATGGGTGGTGGACATTGAAGGTAGGGCCACATGATAGAAGATTGACCCCAAAGGTGGGCCCACATGATGAACAACCCATATTGAAGGTTGGGTCCCACATGGTGGATGACCCACATCAAAATGTGACCCCACATGGACTATCCATATCAAGTGGGCCCCACGATGGACAGTCCACAACAAAGGTGGGATCCATGTGATAGATGGTGGAGATCAAAGGTGGGCCCGCATGATGAATGAACCATATTGAAGGTGCCCCCCACATGATGAATGGTCCACATCAAGGTGGGCCCCACATGATGGATGACCCACATTAAAGTGAGGCCCATCATAATGGACCATCCACATTAAGTGGGCCCATCTTGATGGTTGGTCTACATCAAAGGTGGGACGCACATGATGGATGATGGACATCAAAGGTGGCTCATGTTATTGACGATTGACATCAAAGATGGGCCCACATGATGAATGACCCATTGAAGGTGGGGTCCCACATAATGGATGGAGTGGGGCTCACATGATAGATGGCCCATATCTAAGTGTGGCCCCTTGTGATGGACAATTCACATCAAGTGGGCCCCACTACTGGATGGTCCACATCCAAGGTCTTGCATGATGAACAACTCATATCCAAAATAGCCCAACTCGATGAATGATCCACATAGGTGTGCCCCACATGATGGATGGAGGACATTAAAAGTCGGCCCTACATGATAGACAACCCACTTCAAAGGTGGGGGCCAACACAATGGACATATCAAATGTGGATTGCACGTGATGGGAAGTAGACATTGGGGCACCCCACATAAACGACAATTAGTATTGATGGTGGGCCCCACATGATGGATGACCTGCATCAAGGTAGGCCCCACAGAATGGACGGTCCACGTCAATGGTCAACCCCTAATGATGAATGGTCCACATCCTAGATGGGCCTTGCATGATGGACGGTCGACTATGAAGGTGTCTCACACAATGGATGATCCACATCATAGGTGGGCTCAATACGAGGGACGATTCATATCCAATGTCCAACATAATGGACAACCCAAATGCCATAAAACATAAATATTGTAGCCAACCATTCTTTTGCCACTTTGAGCATGGTCAATCTATAATGAGATCTACCAAAACAACCATCTGAATTGCTCTTATAATGAAGTTGTAATCTTTAAAAATGACACTAACTAAAAAAAGATTCTTATTTGAATCGATGGTAGCTTATTTCAAATAAGAGTTTTTTTTTTTTTTTAACACAATTTTACCAAACTAGTTTATAAAACAACAAAAGCTAAAACAAAAGGAGCTTATTAAAGTAACTCTTATTTGAAAAGCTTTTGTTAAATTAGAGTAGAGATACCAAAATCTCTAGTTTTGAGTTAAAAATAAAAAATAAAAAATAAAACTAAAAAAGACACTGCCTTGAGTAATGCCATTGCCATGTTTAGTTGCTTGCATGAACTAACCACTTGTAACAAGTGCACACTAGGATGAGATCTGGGTCATCCATTACAAGGACCACTACAGGAATGCATTGTCCAGACCTAGACCAGACCCATCAAATAAATGGTTGACCCAGCCCCTTTTTGCAACCCTAATCATGGGGCTCATAGGCGGTTCCCACATAAAGAAAACATGTAATAGATCGTGATAAGCAGTAGCAAGAGGTGCATTGGTAGTTCAGTTGCTGTTAGTTTCCCCCGAAAACCAATAAGATAACTGGAAAATCTAGCTGAAAATGAAATACTTATTATAAATTTATAAATGTTTTAAAATTTTGGCAAAAATAGATTTATTTAAGCTTTTGATAAGCAGGTAAGTTAGTTTAAGTGGACCACCCTTTCTCAATTACGAATCAACACAGGCCAACTAGACAGAATTTCTCAATGCGAGAGAGCCATTCCAAGTATAGATCCTTAATTAATACAATCCGTTTTAGAAAAAGATAGGTTATTTCATAAAAATCGCAATAATCTTGCAATAAAATGGTGAGATTAAAAAGTGATGAAATCTTGAAAATCTTGCAATATTCTCATGATTATACATGTTCATGGATTTCTGCAAGATTTTCAAAATTCTCCAATATTCATCACTAGTAAAGATCACTAGTTAGGAAAGGGATAAAGTTGTATTGGGGCAAGGATATCAGTAAATGCTACAATCATCTCTTCTTCTTTTTTAATCACAAGTTGGGTGGCTGATTCGTAGGGCATGGCAATCACAGTGGGCCTCACCTGATTAATTGCTTTGATTGCTGAGAATAGCCACATTTACCAGAACAGGCAGCACAAAATTGTGGTATTTAAACATGGCCAACCAAATTGCGATATTTTTCCATCCCACCATCATGTGATCCAGACCGATGGTGGGTCCTCCAAATGATCCAAACTGCGAGGACAGTGGTGCAAATGGATGATTCAGCCAACGGTCTTCCAATGGGTGAGATTTATGGTAACCCACAATATGAACAGTATGGGCCACAGCAATGTCGGTCGCCCAACAAACTTAAGCGGTATGCATTCCTTCTTGATGTGTTGGGAGGTAGGATAGGGACATGAGCAGACCATCTTACAAGAAAGTGATGCCAAACACTTTCAATGGTTGAATCAGAGATTCAGAAATAGTATATACAAAGCTACTGTGTAAGGGTAGCATCAGCCTGTCTGTTGAATGCACCTACCTGTATGAAAATCACCCATTGAAAATGGTATTTCTATTTCCTTTGATGTCAGTAAGTAGTTCTGTTAGTTTCCTCTGGCCTTCTCCAAATCTGGAAGATCTGTAACCAAATAAATTGCATTTGTTCAGCACAACAGAACAGAAAAAACCACAATCAGGCATGCAGTTTGGTTTTGAACATGCACGCAACCAAAATGGATAAGATTTTTTGGAATGGAAACCGACTCAACAGGAAGCCACGGTTCTAACCCAGTACCCGAGGGGCATTAGATTCATGCAATTGGTGGGCCCCACTTGCAGGACTGGACCAGGATTCTGCTCATTTGGCAAGCCACATGTCCGTTCAACTAGGATCGTTGAAACCTTTTTTGATCTGCCCATAGTTTGTGCACATGCATGGCTGATCTCGGTGAGTTGATCCACCTGATTTCTGGGCCAGGTCATCTGTCAGTGGGATCCACCTGATGCATGGGTTGGATGAGCTACACATGTGCCAGGCTGCCATGTGGCTCACCAGATCCATGATTCTAATCACTATATGTGTGTATGGTGGGAATGACACTTCATATAGCTTCCATCTTTCGAGTGAAACAGCATATCAATGTCGCATGCACCCTACCCACTTTGCATCTGTGTTTCATAACATGACATGCTGCCTCCCAGTGTATATGAAGTTAAAAAGAATTAAAGAAGTGAAAACAGGAATATGATTTTATAATTTTCTCATGTTGGAAATCTTGGGTAAAAGGGACTGAAAATATGAACTACTAAAATTAGTTTTCAAACTAGACAGGCTATTCAAACTAGTAGAGATTTAGGAATTATTGAAGAGACAGTTTCTGTAAAGCAGAGAGCCCAAATAGCCAACACAAGGTCATTGTTACGATGATGGTGAACATGAAAAAGGATCCAAAATGGGATTTAAACATTTGGTCCTATCAGAAGAAAAGGAAGTGCTGTTTTTTTTTTCCAAAATCATAAAACACAAGTGTGAAAAGATTCACTGTTTATAGATTTTTTATTGTTCTGCCTATAAAACATGATTACTTAAATTTTTAGAGAAAGAGAGAGAAGAACACATTTCCTAAGAAAATTAGTCATTTATAGCTATTTTATTCAGCCACTTACAGAGCATTCCTTCATCGTCACTACTCTCATCACCTTCACCTTTTTCCTGCCAAAACAAAAAGAAAAAAAAAAATGAATAAAACAGAATATACAGTTTCTACTTCAATTTAGTAAAAAGAAGGAAACAACAAACAGCACTATTGGGTGGAAAGAAGAAATTACCAAGGCATTGTCACTGTCATCAGAGACGAGCGTATCTGCTGCAATACGGAAGCAACCAAAAAGAGGGTATAAAAAAAAAAAAGAGAAATAAAAATGAAATTGATATTTACCTAGCATTGATTCATTATCGACAAAACAATAGGGGAAAAAAAAAAAAAAAAAATACAATAACAAGCAACCGAAGGGAAGCCGCTATTTAAGTCAGCCTTCTCAGAATAGATACACCCTTTCCTTCTATCTTGCAGTAATACAATAGTACAAAAATTTATACTGTTGTATTACCAGAAGTAGAAAAAAAAAAAAAGGATGTATTATCAATGGTTCAGGTGTAGATATCAATTCCCTAACCCTAATCCATGCATATGGAGGAGAATATTGTAAGCAATGCTCATAAAACTGATTGATAGACTTGGAAGTGTATAAACATAAGTTTGGCTGGGTTCCAAGCACATGATGCAAAGTCCGACTCTATGAACATGAGGAAATTCTATTATAATCAATAGAAAGAGCAGCAGCTATTCATCAATAGAGCATCTCAACAAATACTCCTAGGTGGGAGTGTCAGCAATTACATTTGTTTCCCCGATAACAAGCAACATTGACATTAGAAGCTGAAATAACTATCTTGCTTACATGAAAGTCTCTAACATTCCTCATTACTTTTCAAGAAGAACATCAAACCTTTACACCAAAGACTGGATTTCCACTCAACATTCCCTCCCTCCCTCCCCATGAGAGATGACTGAAATTTTATTAGAAGAGAGCAAAAAACATACAACCCGACTCAACTCAATAACAGAGGAGAGATTGACAGGATTGATTGCCTTAATAAAAGAAGCTCAACCTAAAACATTACATTTAATTTTCCCAATGACCTTCTCAAGCAAACATCTCCTATTCCAAAAACATCTCCTGTTTCACTCCCCCCATATGGACTAAATCACTAATAGAAAAAGAAATGCTAAATAGCTTTCCCTTCTTTGCCCACCCCAACTCCATGCCAAGACCAAAACATGTCTGCAATCAAACTCGGCATCCACCAAGCCGAATGGAGCCAATAATGAAAAATGTCCCACACCTTTCAAGCAAAAATACAACGAATGAAACAGTGATCAATCGACTCTACGTCTTCTGTACACATCAAACAAATACTAGGGAGTATGAGGACTCTTCTTTGCAAATTATTGACAGTTGAGACTTTCTACCCAACAGCCAAGCAAATGCTGGCACTATTGGAGGAGCACCACACAACCAAAAATGATGCGGAAAAAGATGAGTACAAGGCTCGCCACATATCAGCTTGTAGAAAGAAGGAATGGAAAAGAGAGCCACCCAAACTATGGACTTGCCAAACCATCGCATCTTCTTGAAGCGAAAGAGCTACATTCTTAAGCCAAGCCAACAAATCCACAAATTCTAAGATTTCCTCATTGGTTATATCCCTTCAGCAAGGAGGGGAACAAACGATCGAACCATCGCATATTGAGAAGAAATCTTGGACAGAGATAAAACGATTCATGGAGAGACAAGCCACAGTAGATAAAATTGTATTGAAGCGTCGTGTCCCCTGCCTAGATGTCCACCTAGAAACAGATGCCACCGCCGATTCCCAAAGAGAAGGAAATCCATTTCTCAAATAAATGCTCCACCGAAGCAACTGCTTTTGACAAATTGGAAGCCCGATACAGAGAATGTCATGCCCCAAACTCGGGAACAAAAATTGTATTGAAGCGTCGTGTCCCCTGCCTAGATGTCCACCTAGAAACAGATGCCCCCGCCGATTCCCAAAGAGAAGGAAATCCATTTCTCAAATAAATGCTCCACCAAAGCAACTGCTTTTGACAAATTGGAAGCCCGATACAGAGAATGTCATGCCCCAAACTCGGGAACTGGGCTCACTAAATTCGTGACTGCCGAATTCGGTACTGACGGCCTCCATAGTACCCCATTCTCGGCTCTTAGCTTGCATACACTAGGTTCCGATCCTGGGATCCTACAAGGAAGATTTTCAGGGTGTTTTTTTTTTTTTTTTTTTTGTAAAGGAGCATAACCATAAGTGTACCAAAGTCACGAAAACATCACCATCATCACATATCCACTAATATAAACTCAGACTAAAGTGTTGGAATGGGAAATACAAGATATAAGGGAAAAAAAAAAAAAACTCAAACCGGCTCATGCTCCGGGCTTAATGCTGCTGATATGCCCCAGCATCACCTATAGCGTAAACAAACGCGAATAAGCCTCCTACGAAGCTTAGTAGAGTGCATGTGTGCATGCACAATGCATAGGACAAGAATACAGATATCAGAGTATGCGGAAATGATGGAGGGCTAAGCTGTCAAGTCCGTGAATGTTGTTAGTCATACCAAGGCTATGCAATGCAAGGCCTACGAAGTCGAGTGTCATATGCTAGAGATGCAAATGGAAGGAATTGGATGGGAGTAAATGGAAGGAATTGGAATGCATCATAATTTTTCAATATATTCACAGGAACATTTATGATATCAAAAATCAATTTTAATATCCCAAATTAGTGTACGTATGTGATATCTAACAAAATAACTGTAATAAGCCCATTAAAATACATACTTTTACCAAAATTGAGGAAATTTTAGGCCTCGGACGGGCCACAAATGTAAGGATTACAAACAAGCAACTTGCCAACATTTTTTAACTGTCCATTTAGATGGTCAACCTTTGGACGATTTGGATCATTCTATTGGTGTGATTTTAGTTATGTAGCCAATAATTGAATTGTTTCGGAGTATTATCAATGTGCCGCATGTATGGCGAACATGTGCATAGTGGCACCTTTGTTTATTCGTGTGACTCTCCAAGGGAGCTCAAAAAGACATTTCACACCATTTACTTCGAAATTCTCTCTCAAAAAGAGGATTTCATTTACATGCCCATTTACTCTCATTTCATTTTCATGTATTTACTTCCATCCAAACACACTTCAAATACCATTTACATCTATTTACTCTCAATTCCTCCCACTTACCTTCATTTACTCCCATCCAAACTGGCCCTTTGGGCCAGGGGCCTTCTCCATACACAAAGTCAAGAGCAACTTTGACCTCCTTTGAAATAGGGCTTTCAAGAGATGTCACCACCTCCCTTGGCAAATGCAGAAATTCCAAATTATCTAATCTCGGTCTCGGCCACTGCTCGCAAGATAACAGATTTTAGTAGAACAAAATAATGGAGTCACAAATCTTCCTCTTCTCTTAAGTTCTGCTCCCCTTGACAACCAAGCCACTTATTTTATTAGTATGAGCCCCCTGCGCTTCCCTTCTTTAAGCCATAATGCTCTTGATCGCTGCCTCCATTTGATTTCCTCTTCTTTAATATGATTGGCATAACTAGCGGCAAATCTAGATCTCTCTTCACGGACTCCGACAAACGGCTGATCAGCCTCCTTAATATCCAACACATGCATTGCCTTTAGAGAAATCTTAAAATTTGCCTCCCTAGCACCCCAAACCTCTTTTTTCCTGCCCTTAATATTTTCTTTCAACAAATGAAGCTGCTAAAGATAGGCGATAGCCGGCAAAGCCTTCAACCAAAATAGACTCCCACCAATCCTCAATTAATTAGTTAAAATCATCTATTTCCATCCATGCTCTCTCAAATATGAAAGGCTTCGGGCCCCAATCCTCTTCGACCACCTCCAAAACAATAGGGCGATTGTTTGAAATAGGCTTCGACAAACCCCTTTGGCCTACAAGGGAAAATTCCTCGAGGCATTGGGCCGAGACTAAGGAATCTACCCAATCTAGACAAGATAGGATTCTCCTAAACATTTGACCAAGTAAATTTACCACCTTCTAACAGTAAATCTACCAACTCATGCTTATCCACCCAATCCGTGATCCCTTTCATACTGCTCGTAATGCACCCACCATTTGCTTTTTCATAAGAAAATCTTCCTACATCGAAATCCCCGCCAACACACCACAAATAATCCCATTTCTGCCTAATACTATATAGTTCTCAAAATTGTCCATGTTAACCCAGAAAAAAAAATGCCCATAAAATGATGAAAAAAACCCATAGCCATCTAAAGACCACCTCTAGCAACACCATTGACAAAGAAAAGGCCCCAATGCAACTATCTTCAGCTTTCCAAACCTCAGAGTTCCATGCAACCAAAATGCTACCCACAACACCACCAAGCATCTACCAAGAGCCAGTCATTATTCTTCACTACCCATACAGAGTCCACATATCCTTTATTCCTGTCTTGGAGCTTGGTTTCCTGCAATGCAATAACATCAACCCTTGCCTTCTCACACATCTTCTTCACTTGAGCTCTTTTAATCTTACAACCCAATCCCCTAACATTCCAAGACATAATACTCATTGATTAATAGACTTACCCCCTTTGACCCTCTCTACCCCACTAGTTCTTCTTGCTGAATCATAATTAATTGTGCACTCCAAGTGAAGTTCTCTCCATCCTCTCGAGGATTTCCTGGTTCTTAACAGATGGATATCATGCTACCTCTGAGCTCCCCTACTTTGAACAAATTGGAAAAAAGCATATGCATCCTCATCTTTAGCGCCATAGCCCATAGGACATTCCCAAAATGTTACCCACTCTTTCAAGCACATCTTTAGACCATCACAGCTGCTGCTCCGATAACTCCACTTCCCTTTAGATCATGATTCTAATTCAGCTAACATACATGGTTCAGCCTGACAGATTGGGCCTTCTACTTCCAGAGTTGCCTTGAGGGGGGTGACAATTAACGCTTCCTCCAGATCCTGCTTTGCAGTAATCATGCTACCTAGCGCAAGCACAGGACCTTCAAGCATCCCCTGGCTCTCCTCCTGGAAAGACTCCATCCCCCTTGCCTCTCTGCAAAAAACTCAAGCACAGGACCTTCAAGTATTCCCTGGTTCTCTTCCTGGAAAGACTCCATCCCCTGTGCCTCTATGCAAAAACTATTGGGTGATCTGATTGTCTTCCTCAATCAATTTTGAAGGCCCCGTGGAGACAGGTCAAAACAGCTGCATGTGCCTTCTAAACCTTTCTTTCGCCTTGGACATTTCACCATTCTACCAAGAGGCCTCAGAAGGTTTTAACATAAGAAGCTCTTCACAGCCTTCGAAAGCACCCAACTAACTGATGTCCCACATGTGTAACTTAAGAGCACATGCCAGGGACAAAGAAAAGGTCACACATGTAGGGGATCGCACAAGGACAAGAGGAAGATGGACCCCTACATCACCACATGTCAGCTCACCCTCTTCTCGAATCCCCTCCCGCTATGCATCACCATCTCTGTTGGCTTCACTAACTTTGAGAGCCGAAATCAAATAAGGGGCTAAGCTAGTGGATCGGACATCTGAAGAATCCTTAGACAAATTATCTGATTGCCATGCGTCCCAATCCGACTCTCGAGCTTCACAAGCCTCCCAACCATGAGGGTACATGTCCCTCTTGACATATGTTTGGGCTCCAAACTAGGTAAAGAAACGGGAGTAACCCCACTACGTGCTCCCGCAAGATACTCTTCCTGGCATGTCTCATTCTCATTCACTAGCTCCCTACCAACCCCCAAACAATGAATAGGAAGCAAGCACTTATCAATCCCTAGGGCCAAAGTCCTGTCAAAGCACTAAAGATGTACTCCATCTTCCTTCCTCTCTATGCAACTGCTCCTTCCCATTGGCCTGCCACTACTTCGATCCTAGATCTACCCTCACATTCCGGGACAACCACTATTTCTCTCTTTCCACTCTTAAGAATAGAATTTCATCCCCGACAATAACTGTCATCAATTTAGGATCCGACATGGTACTTTCTCTTCACACACGCCCAGGCCACCCCAAGCTCCTTGCCATCCTCTACCGTGGGATTGATTGTTGTCACCTCGCCCAAACATCCCCCTATTTCGATAAGCACGTCCCTAATCCATAATTCCAACGGGATCCCCCAAATGAGGAACCAATCCCTTCCTGCCCAAAAAAAAAAAAAATGAGTTTTTCGTCCACTTCCTCACCCATTTCACCGGCCCCTCTCTGAAATGAGTACCTGCCGAGATTGCTCTATTCAAGCAAACTCTCAAATTAACTGAGATCCAAACATCGTTTAACCCAATCGGTTTTAACATGAAATCATCCTTAGACATTCCATAGTGTTCTTCTAACTGGTCACTACCCGGATAGATGGTAGCCTCTTTAGATGTTTCCACAACCAATGACCATTGAAGAGAATCCAAGTTTTTTTGGCTAACATCCGCTAGATTTTAACAACGCGTTCTTCGCGAGGCAAATCCATCTCTCTTCCGCTAATTATGACTCTCCCTGCTTCCTCTCATTGGGACTATCATCAACTAGCTCCTCATCTTGATTTTGCTAAGTTTTTTCCCTAGCCACCATATCTCGGAAGGACACCAATTCTTTTTCTCGAAAACACGAGAGAAGTAAACTGGAAGCCAACCATCGAGGAACCCTACCATGCACAGTCGAAAGTTCCAGAAGAAGCTTCACAGCCCGTCTTCTCCACCTTGAGCTTCTTTTTTTGCACCTCCGTCCAGCCACCTTCCTCTGTTACTGATTCATGGACCTCATCCCCTGCTTCTCTAATGTTAGCCTTTCCAATCCATCCTTTCTCATAGGATGAAATCCCCTCTCCCCCAATTTACTACCATTTCGGTACCCAACACCCACCGGAACCAAAACCCCTTTCGAACTGCCCTCCCCTTCTCCCGGTTTCCCCTTTTTTCTTGTCATCACACTTCCCCGACACCTGCACATGCCAGAAATCTCTCTCTCTCTCTCTCTCTCTGTCTCTGTCTCTCTGTCTCTGTCTCTCTCTCTCTCTCTCTCTCTCTCTCTCTCTCTCTCTCTCTCTCTCTCTCTCTCTCTCTCTCTCTCTCTCTCTCTCTCTCTCTCTCTCTCTCTCTCTCTCTCTCTCTCTCTCTCTCTCTCTCTCTCTCTCTCTCTCTCTCTCTCTCTCTCTCTCTCTCTGAACATTGTCATCATTTAGTATCCTGCCAAGAATTGGAGTTCCCTCCCTCTCTTTGCATCTCTTTGAAGCAATCAATTGGTATTAGATTCTCATATTGCCCCACATTTACAAGTTCCCCCCTTGAGCTCTTTTAAATGGATGGGAAGAGTGATATTAAAAGTAACATCTTGATTCCATCCAAGTCTACGTACTTCCAAATCACAATAACAAACTATCTACAGTGGGCCACATCTATAGAAGTTTCTCTCACAGGAAGACGAAAAATTTGCCAATTATGAAGATGCGGTGGCAAAGGATGCCCATAATGAATCTTTGTTAGGGAACAACATCGAATTGTCAATTTGTGCCACTATTATGTTCTTTAAAACAATGAAAGAAGTTCGAGACACCTTTAATGTACACAAGCCTCAAGCAAGAAGAACATGACCAATCCATGTGCGTTGTATCAGAAGTACATTCGCTTTTCAAAAGAGCGATAGGAGTATAGGAGAATAAAATCGTATTGTGGTGTATGTGGGAAGAATTGAGCATATATCAACCCTTGTCGAATGATTATGAATTTATGAAGCAACAACGAGAGGAATTCCATGTCGCTAAATTTCTCTCCGTTCTGCATCCAAAGCTCGAGGTAGTGGAAGCTCAGCTTCTTGGAGGTAATGAGGTTCTTTCAATTTCGTGTGCAATTTAGTGTGGACTCATGTTCCTTTGGTTACTAAGGCATTTGTACACGATCAATGCACATTTAGTATGGACACCATGAGTTCAATTACTTTTGATCGATCTGCACTTGTTTCTTTCTTCTTCTAATAGAGAGGATGGAGGACATGGTGAACGAAGACACGAAATCAGTTTAGTGGCAAAGATTCGAGGGGAGGTCAATTTGGTGGAAGATTCCTGAGGCTGTGGTAGAGACCCTTGGGGATGTCGCGACGGAGACTTTGGAGGCCATGGCAAAGATTGTTGAAATCAACAGTGTACTCATTGTGGGCTCTCCGATCATAGGGTTGATACATGTTAGGACATCACTGGAGAACCGGCTTGAGCTAATTAGGCTCGCATCTCTGATAACAGTTCTGAGGGTCATGCTACTGGGCCTATCTCTTCCCATTCTGAGCAAAGTACAACTGTAATACAGTTACATTGTCTAGAATGAGTGTGTCAAGCTATTAAAGGACTGTTCAGCTCTGGCATCCTCCTACACTGCCACTCTTGCTTAATCAGGTACAACGTGTCTTGCTTTCACCAAATTTGTCCATTGGGTTATTGACACTTGAGCATCACACCATATGATTAGTATATTGTCTCAGTTAACTACATCTATTTCACTCCATTTCTTACATTTGCCAATGGTAATTCAACCCGTGTTCATGGGATGATCTGTCATGACTACTTTCCCCTCCTTTCTGCTTGTCCTTTTATTTGGGGCTAATACATTAACATTACGACTCAAAGAGTAGACATCCGAGTCCAGTCAATCTCCCCAACCAGATCTGGGTGTAATGCACAAAATGTCCATGTCACTGACAACTTATGAACGGCTTCGTGCTCAGAAACTCTATTGAGTTCCTCTACCCCAAAAGCTGGCTCTTATTTAGGAATGCTGGCTTCTCAATAGTGGTATGTCAATAGTTCCATGTACAATGACCTGTGCTAGATATCCTCAAAAGACTCTTTAAGTTATTGAGTTTCTCTATTTTCCTACACATTCAAATTTTCAGCTTGCAAATCAGCTCCACACTCAGAAACTCTACGAGTTCTTCTTCCCCAAAAAATGGCTCTCATTTAGGAATGTTAGCATCTAGACAGCAGCATCTCAATAGTTCCACGACCTTTTTTCTGTCCTCACAAGACTTTGAAGCTTTAAGTTTTCTATATTTCCTACACACTCTAACTCTCTTAGCTATTGTGGATTTTGTGGACCCATTGGACTATCTCATGCTAAACATTTGCAACAAGTCCAAACAAGTTCAAACACTAATCCAGTTTTGCACATTCCATGAAGAACTCTATTTCATTGTCAGGCACACGTTGAGCTTGCTTCCAGATGCAATAGCCTGTGGAATGATCATATCGTATCCACTCTTTTGTAACCTTTGTTCTTGTGTCGACATTAAAGATTCCATAATGTGCACATTTCCACCACTCAGTAAGAATCCCAGCATGGGCTATAATATAACAAACTAATTTATGTTAAGAACTTAGATAAACTTACACTTGATAGACTCTTCTTCATCCTCATCACACCACTTGTTCCAGTCAACCTTTATGTACGGAGCAGGTTTCTCATCAGACTTCACCAGTCTCTTCCACCAGCCCTTCCGCTCTTTCTGGATAGAGCAAAGTATGTTTCTTAATCCAATATTTATTTTACTCCCCTGCGTAAAAGGAAAAAGAAAAAAGTACCAGGCATAAGAAACTTGATAATACATGATGAAGAAAGGTGAGACTGAGTGAACTCAAAAGCATTCATGGTCTTCAACGAACATGTGACATCAAACCTGAAAACTGAAAATGGGAATCCTATTTTTTTTCTTAAATACAGTTGATGGGTCACATATTATCATCATCTAAGCCTTACTGGGGTCAACTAGTTGATGATCTTATATGATTACAGAAATTCATCAGCATCAAAGATGATATTCAAAGTTACTTTTGACGCACGCGCACACACACACACACACACACACACACACACACACACAAAAAGAAAAAAAAAAAAAAAAAAAAGCGAGGGCTTCTTTTTTTGTCCATGAATCTGTAAAGCAGACTTCCAAATATAAGGTGTTTCACTGGATTGGGGAGAATTATATTAACCAAAAAAATGAAAGTAAAAAAGGTGTGACTTCCAGAACTCGAAGGAATTAACAGTCTTCGGCAGAAGTGTGGAATAAGACCTGACAAATAAAAAACACAAATCCTTTTCATATACAGGTGATGATCTTACACAAGTATAGAAAGGTTAGTCATTTGATAATCTAGCAGAGTATTACACTTGATATACAGGCACTCAGATTGTACAGTTGTCATACATTAGCTCAAATTAAACAACCTAAATTGCAAACCCACTGTCACTAAACCAGTCCCAAAATCAGATTGGTTGAAAAATCCTAACTAATAATTTATGGACATTTTTTTGTTGAAATATGATAATTGGTTTTTTTTTCACTTTTAACCATCCACTCCACTTTTGGTTCATTATACATACAAACCGAAACCCATAATTTGAATTACTTGCATGACATGTATGCAACTTCCAAGTATTTTCTATGTGCCTGCATATCATCCATCACACTGCCAGAGTATGATAGTCTTACAGAAATTCACCAACACACGTAGGACTTGTCTTACAGAAATTCACCAACACACGTAGGACATTCATGTCTATGCAGTGTTCCATGTATCGGTCCTGCACGGGCCCAATACAAGATAGAAGGGGAATACAAAAATTCCCCTGGATCGCACGATGTACCACCAATATCATGTGATATCGTGAGATATGGCAAAATATCATAGTCTGTGGAATATAAATCCCTCAGATCAACAATACATTTGATACATGTGATTAATACTCAAGCTGCCTGACGTGTTTTGAGTAAAAATAAAAAATAAAATAAAAGAGAACTTTTCTCAAATTTTTAGAGGGAATTTGTTTGTGATTGGCAACTCCAGTGGCACTGGCACACAATCGCAGTCATCTGGTTATGGATATGGTCAGAAGTACCCCTACAGATATGGGCAAGATGTACCAAAGGTAATCAAATGTGGGTATGGAGGTGCCAAGCTGCAGCCACAGCTAATGATTGCAGTTACCATCTCTATGCAGTATCCACCAATGGGAATAGTAGTCCAGACTCCAGTTTGGAGAGGATAAGTACCAGCAATATGAGAAAGAGAGTACATGTCTTGGTATCATCAGGTCATAATACTGCCGTCATGTGGAGCAACAACATTATGGCCACCTCCAATGGGGATGACAACTTCCAGCTGCTTTGTAACATGTGGTAATAAGTCTGAGACGCTTTTGCTTCTTTTTGGTTTGTGATTGTATTGTTTCTATTTTATTACTTGTATTGTTTGAGATTTGACTGATACAAACTCTTTTTATATAAAGTGATCCCTGTTATCAGACAGTGCAAATTTGGACTCCTATACAATGAAAACATATTATGAATACTTTTCTTTGGTAATGTTTTAAGTTCATAATCATGACCCTTTTTAACATCTCCAGAAGTTTCTTTGAAACATTCCATCATTTTCCCAATGTTCCCCTCATATCACAAAACATTCCTAATACATGTGATATTTCCCATGCAACATTGACATGTTTCCATATGCCAAGGGTTCGATTACATTTTACATTGTAAAGTGCTAGGAACTATTTTTTATGTCCTTGAATACTTATAGAACAAATTCATTGATTGTAATCAACCCATGTAATAGACTATTAGCTAGTGCTTGATTGTAATCAACCCATGTAATAGTTTATTACATTGTGCCTGTGGGAGTTTTGTTCTCTCATTGACGATCCCAAGCAACAATGATTTTATTCGAAACAGGAAAAGTGAAGAATCACGATACAACACCAAGCTGTACAGACCAGCAAAAAACGGGGCATACCGCAGGACTCCAAGGTTAAATTAACTATTTGCGAAAAACCCGCGAAATAACCCACAAGGCTGGACCACTCATTCCAAATCTCTGCCACTGACATTCCACTGAATTTCGAGGACAGTGAAGCCCATTCAATGATCGACCCTTTAATTTATTCAATCAATGCTTTGGGCAAGCTCAAGATCTCCTTGAAAATCTTATTGTTCCTTCCACACCTCCCAACAAATCACAAAAGGCACCAATTTCCACAAAGTTCTCCTCCCCATTTCATTGGACTCTCATAACAGCAAATAAATTCGTCTACTAGAAAGGCATTTCTGGATTACAAGACCTTGAACCCCTTCAAATTGAATAGGCTACTAGGCAATGAAGGCTACTGGCCTAGCCAGTACAGCCTGCTATAGGCCTTCTATTCAGAATGCCCATTACAGCCTTGTATCACATAATGGCTCCCACTGTTGCTGTTACATTAAAGTCGTTACATAACTGTTTTTAATACAATGTTCCCTGTAGGCGACGTGCTGTATCAGAACCCCAATGTAGTGAGAAATGGGCAAGGGTTGGTTAAAGCATCCCCCGGAAGCCATGTGCTGCAACAACACCTGGTTGATATGAGAAGTATAAGCAAGGTTTCAAGCATCATTAATGCAGGGCCATTTTCACACTGGGCTCGAGTGGGGTTGCCCGTGGGATGCAGGGGAACACTTGGGGTGGGCGGCTCGTGTGAGGCAGTACCCGTGTGATTTGGGGCCCATGAGGGGAGTTCGGCCGAGGTCCTAACCCATGAGATGTGGGGCCTAGGCTATGAGATAAAGGGATTGATTCGCCGTGCTATAACAATTTGAGCTTTAAGAGCAAGTGGTTAATTGTCCTGCATCAAAGTGGTATTAGAGCGAGAGGTATCGTATTCGAGACTCCTCACCGGGGGAGATTAATGCAAGGGCATTTTCACACCGGGCTCGAGTGGGGTTGCCTGTGGGATGCAGGGCACACTCAGGGTGGGCGGCCCGTATGAGGTGGGCCCCACCTGTGTGAGGCGGGTGGCTCGTGTGAGGCGGTACCCATGTGATTTGGGGCCCACGGGGGGGTTCGGCCGAGGTCCTAACAGATGAGATGTGGGGCCGGCTTTTAGAGCAAGTATGGATATAAATTTTGGTATATAGGCAAGGACAATAATGGAGGCAGCGGTAAATAAAGATTTAAAAGGGAAAAAAATTGCAAATGTTAGGAGAGTAAGTCAAAGGATTTTACTAATAAAACTTGTGTTAGGAGAGGAGATGATTAATGTTATCTTCTGATGATACTCTTCTGTTTTGTGAAGCTTCAGATAGGGCTGTTGTGAATCTTAGAAAAATGGTGCATTGTTTTGAAGCTATCTCTAGTTTAAAGATAAATCTATTTAAAAGTGAAATGCTTGGGATTAATCTAGACATTAATGTGCTCTCTCATTTCACTGAATTATTTAGTTGTAAAGCCAAATCTTTCCCTTCCTCTTAACTTTGTCTTCCCCTATGCATTGGTAAGCCTTCAAACCATCTATGGGAGGTTGTCATTCAAAGGTTTGAACAAAAATTATCTTCTTAGAAGGAAAGGTACTTATCACTTGGCGGCCGTATAACCCTTCTTACCAGAGCAGCTCTTTCTAATCTCCCTCCTTATTTTCTCTCTCCATCCCTATCCCAAATCTATCACTTCTAAGCTTGATAAAATTCAGAGGGATTTCCTTTGGCAAGGAAGTTCGTCCAACCACAAATTTAATATGCTTAACTAGTCCGAAATCTATAAGCCCATCGCCGAAGGGGGTGCAGGTATTCGTGACCTTTCATTTGTAATTCCGCCCTTCTCGACAATTGATTAGGGCATTTCTGTACCGAGGAAGGGCTTTGGTGGAGACATCTTTTAGTTATCAAATATGGCATCGATGAGGGGGCCTGGTTCCTCAATCCTTCCTCCCATATTTGGAAATCCATACACCGTCTAAGGCTTCAGTTGTCAAACTACTTCTCCTTTGTCAATGGATCGAAAATGAGATTCTTCCTTGACCCCTGGCTATCTAAATCTCATCTCCTTCAGTCTTTCCCTACTTTCAGCTGAATTTCTTCTTCTATCGCATACTACTTTTTCTGACATAGTTTTGGGGGTGCGGTGCACCTCATGCAAAAGACCTCTCTTAGAAGTAAAATTGGAAGAGTTCTTGAGACTGTTGGAGCTGCTTCAAAATATTCATCCCGTTTCAGATATCCGAACTCCATTATCTGGACCAAAGATTCTTCTGGGAAGTGCACGGCTCGCTTG
Source organism: Magnolia changhungtana (assembly GCA_030180095.1). NCBI lineage: Eukaryota > Viridiplantae > Streptophyta > Magnoliopsida > Magnoliales > Magnoliaceae > Magnolia > Magnolia changhungtana. The sequence goes on along the minus strand of JASAUF010000340.1, from coordinate 4,885,827 downwards.
CTATTTGTGTTTATCAGGCCTTCTCAGCCGATTGATGCACTTGCCTTCTCCCTCTTCATTTGGAAATATGGAGCTCTCCCCAAGATTGCAGCCTTTTGTTGTCTTACAGCGAGAGGAAGAACTCTCACTATCAACAACTTGAGAAAAACATGGGATGGTTTTACCGAATATTTGCTTGCTTTGTGGTATAGCTAACAAATGAGAATCGTTAACCGCATACAGTTAAATCAAACCCTAGGACCAAGTCGTGCCCAAACACACACAATCCAAAAATAGCGATTCCTCCACTTGAAAAGAAATGAAAAACAATGCAATAACCAGTGAATAATCAAAGCTCTCACTAGTTTTGATGGCTGAGATCATACACCCCGTGTATGAAAACTTGCAATTGCACAAACCCTAGCCCAAGGATTGAAGCAAAGATAAAAATGTCCTAAAAGTTGGTAGATATTTTCTGCTTATTGAGTTTTTATATGAAGGGAAACAAAAGAAAAGCCCTAGCACTAATCTGGACCTTACATCAAGCATAAACTAAGGTCTAGATGTTATAATCTCAGCCCTACAATGTCATTTTAAAGGAAAATGACTAAAATACCCCTATCTACTTAAGTGAGACATAAGCAAAGCAAAATAAATCAAAATTCGCAACTTAAGGGAAATGCAACCAAAAGACCCTTTTTGTGGCCCAAAAGTATACTACGGCTGCCACAATGCATGATCCATTGATGGGTCTGTGGATTTGACCCATTATGGAAGATATTTGGACCCCTTTAAAAGCTCTAATCCATCCCAAAACCCGATCCATCAACGTTAGGTAGTCCACATCCTCATCACTTTGCAAGCAATATGTCGAAACCATTTCCCACCTCTTCATCCATTGTCCATTCTCCTCAGAAATCTAGTCACATGTCCTCCTCATCTCGAATATGGCGTGGGTGATACCCTCTTCCATTCCTAATCTGATCCTCGCGTTCTATTTCGAGTTGTTTTGTTTTTTAAGGTTGCGCCCCTGTTTCGGGTTGTAGTCTTTGTTTAGGTTTTTCTTTTCCTCTCTCTCTCTCTCTCTCTCTCTCTCTCTCTCTTTTGTTTTTGCTAAGGTCTTTTCTGTTTCTTTGTTCAATTGTTCTTTTTCCTTTTTGTTTTGTCTCTGTTGTTTTTGTTTTTCTTGCCCTTGGGCTTTTAATAATATTGCAATCTTTAAAAAAAAATGTTATTACCGCATATGCTCCACACATAGGGTTAGAGGATAGAATTAATAGACAATTTGGAAGGATAATGATCGACTAATGCAAGGAATTCCTAACAGAAAGGATATTTGTAAGAGGAGACTTAAATGGTCATTAGTAAAAGAAAGTACCGGATATGAGACCATACATGATGTATTTTTGGAAGAAAAAATTAGATGAGAATGCTATCCTTTATTTCGCTATGGCACGCAATCTAGCTCTATCACACATTCTTTAAAAGGCAGATGAACATTTAATAACTTTCAAAAGTGAATCTAAACAAGCCAAAGAGATTTCTTTCTACTTAAGAAAACAGAACAATCAACATGTAAGGATTGCAAGGTTACACAACGAGAGATTCTGATTGGGAAACATAGGTTAAAAGGTTATGGATGTTTACATTGAGAGATGGAAAAAGTGAGTAAATTAACGGGTTTTTAAAAACTAGGAGGTGGAATTTTAAATGAAAGAATTGGTGGGGGTCCCTCCTCATGTGGAGGTGGGACCCACATGTGTGAGCATAAGTGGGGTATTTAGACCACGTGTGTGTGTGTGTGTGTCGGGGGGGGGGGCGCATTTTGGTCTTTTGCCCAAGCAAACTAAAAGGAGAGAAAATGGGCTCTTTTGCTTAGAGAGACTTGTAGTAAGATTTGGGGGTTTTGTAGAAGAGGAAAAACAAGAGCCTTCTACCTCCGAAATCTTCACATCCGGGTTCGTCAGGATCCATCCACAACACCAATTTCCTCGATAGTCATCCCCAAGGGTTGTGTTGGGGGTTTTCTACAATCCCTAGTTGGTAAGAAATTCCTTTATATTGTTGCTTGTAATCCACATTTGCGTGATGTAGTTTGGGTATCCAAGAGAGGTCTCTTGATGATTGTACTTCCATTATTTCTATTGCAGTGGATTTGTGCCGGACTAGGTCCTATGGTTTTTCCCTTCACATCGGAGGGTTTTCCATGTAAAAAATCTCTTTTGCACTTTACATGTTTGATGATTTCCTTGCTTGTGTTGGAACTTGGAAGTGATTATCATCCACTAAATATTTTATATTGTTGATCCCATTGATTTGCACATAGAAGGGAAAGGTGTGTGGTTTCCCAACAAGTGGTATCAAAGCTCCGGGTTGGTTCTAATTATTTCATGTGTGAATCATGGATGCAAGCACAAGTTGAATGGTTAGTATGAATGGAAACAATTGGATGATTTGGAAAACCAAGATGAAAGATTTATTGTATTGCAAGGACTTGTATGAACTCGTTGAAGGTGTAAGGGCAAAACCGAAAGATATAACCGATGATGGGTAGAAGAAACTAGACCAGAAAGTCGTTAAGTTTATTCGGCAATGGTTGGATGATAGTGTCTTTCATCATGTGTCTACAAAATCTTCGGCACAATCACTTTGAAAGAAATTGGAAGGTTTGAATTTTTTTAAGGTTAATGGAAAACTTTATTAAAGGACTGCAACAACGCACGCGGGAAAAGAATACAAAGGGGAATGGGGAAAAAACAATTTACATCCCTAAGGTCGTCTTAACAAGGTCTAGATCTACATTCAGAGCCGTCGCCCAATCCAAAATAAAAGATTTGATGTTCAGCATAATAAAGACCATATACCCCATGGAATCCTAAAAGCGCCGCCTATTCCGTTCCCCTCAAATAGTCCACCAAATAGCCGAAAGAATCAAATTGCAGATCGGCCTCCTCTTTTTACAAGCCCCACACCCGGACCAGGCCCAAAGAAGGTCAGAAGCTGACTTTGGCATAAACCAAGACACATCGAAGATTAACAAAAATAGAGCCCACACTCTGACCGTAAAAGGACAGCTAAGGAAAAGATGGTACACGGATTCGGCATCTCTCTCACATAGACAACACATATTGGGTATAGGTATAACTCGCTTTTAAAGGTTATCGATAGTCAACACTTTGTTCATACCAACCAACCATGGAAATGTTGCTACCTTTGGTGGAGCCCAGAAATACAAGAAGTGGAAAGCAAAGGCCTCGGGAAGGGGGGGGACTCGTGTGATTGGAGGAACTTGTGGAAAGAGCTGACTGTGAACACCCCTGAAGGATGCATGGACCACACCATTGAATCATAACCTCCCAGAGGAGCCACAATCTAAGGCCGCACAAGAAGAGTTTGGAGCTCCTCCATTTCATTATCCATGAGAAATCTTCTGCAGGGGGGCATCCAGCTAACCATCGAACCTGATAGTGTAAAGCAATCCTCAACTTTGAGCTTACTAGAGGTCACGAGATTAGCCAAGCACGGGTAATCCAAGGTGTTCCGTATCGGTAAAGGTCACCACCGTTACCGATGTGGAGTATCTGCATAACGGCCAATACAGGGGTTGTAACAGTCGATACACCCTCGTATCAGTTGAAAATTTCTTTTAGCTCAAAAAATTCTGGAAAAAATATCCAGAAAAATGTAAATATTCCAAATATGCATTCATTTTTTTTTATTTTGAACATGTTTATTGTAGTGTAACGGTCAACTCTTTGGTGAGAATGTTCTATCAGGCTGTTTGATGAATTTATTAATCTGTTAAACAGGGATTAACTGCAAACATTCTATATTTAATTTTCTAATTATATAATATCGATGATAAATTTATTAGAATGAATTTAATACCAAAACATCTCACATTTACAAGTTTGACTATTATTTATAGTATTGGTGTATTACACACTTCGCAACTCGCGTACATTTTATTTCAACATACAGAGTCTAGAGACTTTTGGGCCGTATTATGTAATTTATATACCTAACAATTTGATATCATTAACTCTAAAGAAAATAACAATTTGATATCATTTCCCCAATAGATCTTAAGAGAAAATTGATATTAGAGTCGGGTGAATGGTGTTGCCGATTTGGAGCTAATTTGGTAGACCATTCGATGCCACAAATCAGCCTCAAATTCATACAATTTATTGGCTCCTTATCCCACTAATGGATTGGTGGACACTTCTTGGACAATAAAGAATGAAAAATATCAAATGGTCCTATTTTATAAAAAAAAAATGTCTACAAATTAACAGTTAAAATCGTTCAAACAATCCCATAACAACAACGGTCCCATAATTTAATTGGTTAATTTTGAGTTAATATATGCCTCATGTACAATTTTTTTTATGGTCTTATACATGGGGCCCACCCCAACGTATGTATTGTATATCCATGTTGTCCATCCATTTTGCCAACTCATTTTAGGACATGGTCTAAAAATGAGGCAGATCCAAATCTCATGTGGACCACTGTTGGGTGAGGCCCTAAACGTGGGGCCCACATCGATGTATGTGTTGTATATCTATGCCATTGATCTATTTTCCCAACTAAGGCATGGTCCCAAAAATAAGATAGATCCCAATCTTAGGTGGACCACAAGTGGATGGACCCTTGAATGTGGGGAACACCTTGTTGTATTTGTTGTATATCCATGTTGTCCATCCTTTTTTGCCAACTCATTTTAGGGTATGGTCCCAAAAATGAGGCAGATCCAAATCTTAGGTGGACCACAAAGTAGGAATTGAATTCCCACCATTAAAAACTTCTTGGGACAAACAATGTTTTGGATCAAGCTGTTATTTGTGTTTTCCCTTCAATCAGGTCTATGTGACCTTATCAATAGGTTGGACGGCAAATAAACATTACAGTGGGTCATATGAAGTTTTTTAGGGTGGGCATTCAATTACCATTGTTTTCCTGTAATATGGCCCACCTGAGATTTTGATCCGTCTCATTTTAGGGAACATACATTGCACTGGCAAAGTAGATGGACAACGTGGATATACAACACATGCATCAAGGTGGGCCCATGGTCAGGGAAGCACCGAAGAGGACTATAACTTATGGTCCAACCCACTGGACCTTTCCTTTTTTCTAAAAAAGGGCTTGGTTGAAAATAAGCCATGTTGGCTTGTATGGATTGGGGGGGGGGGGGTTCCCTTGTAGATGACGAAAAGAATGAGACAAGGGGACTCGGATTGTGCAGTGGCGTGGCAAAGTTATGTGGGCCCCACCATGATGTATGTATTATATCCACACCGTCCATTCATTTTGCCCGATTATTTTACGTCATGATCCACAAAGTGACACAGATCGAAAGCTAGAGTGGACTGCATCGCGGAAAGCAGTGGGGATAATGACGCCCACCATTGAAACCTTCCTCGGGCCCACCATGATGTTTATTTGCCATCCAACCTGTTCATAAGGTCACAAAGACCTAGATGATGGGAAAACACAAATATTAGCTTGATCCAAAACTTTTGCAGCCCCAAGAAGTTTTTAATTGTAGGCGTTCAATCCCCACTACTTTTTTGGTGTGGTCCACTGGAGCTTTAGATCTACCTCATTTTTGGGCTCGTGCCCTAAAATGATCTGGAAAAATGGATGGATGGTGTGGATATAATATATACATCACGGCGGGGCCACAAAACTTTGCCACGTCAACATACCACTATGGTGTGCTAAACCACGTAACCTGAGTCCTCGGGCTTCGAAAATGAAAAGAGAGAGGAGGGCTTCGTAAATGGGCAGAGACCAGGGGAGGGAGAGACGCACATGGCGGTCTGGTAGAGAATGATTTGATGATAATAATGTGAAGAAAAGAGGAGAATATTGAGAGAGAAGGAGGAGAGTTTGGGAGAGATGTTGTGTTAGGCTTGCTTGCCCTAACACATAATATTTTATTATAATAAACATATAGTACACTACAGGAGAATAGGGAAGTGTGCACATGCACTCACACTAAAAGGGATTATAAGGACCACTAACCACGGGCCACTAACCACATACACAATACACTAGCATTCTCTATACTCCCCCTCAAGTTGGAGCATAGATGTTAATCATGCCCAACTTGGCACGAACACGATGAAGAGCATCTTGACTCAAGGACTTTGTAAGAACATCAGCAAGTTGATCCCCAGATTGAATAAAAGGAGTGACGATTTCCTTAGAAGCTACTTTCCCTCGAATAAAGTGACAGTCGACCTCGATATGCTTGGTTCGCTCGTGGAAAACCAGGTTACGAGCAATATGGATGACCGCTTAGTTGTCGCAGTGAAGAGGAACAGGATCCGAAGGAGGATAGCCAAGTTCTTCAAGAAGGTTACGAAGCCACGCAAGTTCACACGTCACATGAGCCATAGAACGATATCCTGCTTCATCCGAGGACCGGGCAACAACTAGCTGCTTTTTGCTCTTCTATGTTATAAGATTGTCACCTAAGAAGGTACAAAAGCTGGATGTAGAGCGGCGATCAAAAGTACTACCTGCACAATCAGCATCGGAATAGCCGGAAAGATGAAGATGACCATGCGACTGAAAGCGAAGGCTAAGACCCGGGGCTGATTTTAGATACCGAAGTATGCGGTAGACAGCCGTGAGATGGGAAGTACAGGAAGCTTGCACGAATTGGCTAACAACGCCCACCGCAAATGAGAGATCTGGGCGAGTAATAGTCAGGTAAATAAGTCGGCCTACAAGTCGTCGATACATCCCGGGATTAGTAAGAAGAGCACCATCATCTGGTCGAAGCTTCTGTGAAGTATCCATGGGAGTGGTAGCAGGCTTGCATCCTAACATGCTGGTCTCCATGAGAAGATCGAACGCATATTTTCGTTGTGACAAGACCAATATGGATGATGAGCGACCGACTTCAATTCCGAGGAAGTAGCGAAGAGGACCAAGATGCTTGATCTCAAACTTGGTCTTCAAAAAATCTTTGACCTCCCTCATTCCAGCAGAATCACCACCGAACAGAACAATATCATCCACATAGACAATGAGAACTATGATGTCGGTCGATCGACGACATATAAAGAGAGAATGATCAACATGACTACGAACAAAGCCTAACTCCAAGAGAGCCTGACTAAATTTTTCGAACCATGCACGTGGGGATTGTTTGAGTCCATAAAGAGCGGGATTGTTTGAGTCCATAAAGAGTCTTCTTCAACCGGCATACAAGTGCAGGGTTGTGAGAAGCAACAAAGCCAGGAGGTCGATGCATGTAAACTTCCTCTGCAAGGTCCTCATAGAGAAATGCATTCTTAACATTAAGCTGAAACAAGGGCCATGATGAATTAACGGCCAAGGAGATCACAACGCGAATCGAATTAAGCTTAGCCACCGGACAGAATGTCTCGAAGTAAACCACACCATGAGTCTGTGTGTAACCCTTAGCAACAAGACGAGCTTTATAGCGATCAATGGAGCCGTCTGAAAGAAACTTGATCATATAAACCCATCGACAACCAACAGGTTTATGGCCTAAAGGAAGTGGCACAAGGTCCCAAGTATGATTCTTCTCAAGAGCAGACATTTCTTCTATCATCGCCTTCGTCCAGTCAGGACTTCGAAGAGCATGTGAGAGAGATCGAGGAATAGTCTGTGATAAAGGGAAGCTGCAAACGACTAAAAAGACAGTGAAAGATGATCACATGAAACGAAATTACTAATGGGGTGTTGAGTACAAGATCGTGACCCTTTGCACAAGGCAATGGAAAGATCTAAACTCGGGGTAGGAGAGTCACCTGAGCCAACATCCAAAGTGAGCGGAAAGGTGGATGGTTGAGCGTGTGAAGATTTATCTCGACGATGATACACCCGCAGAGGCTTAGGCTCACGCAAATCACTAACAGGATACTGAATGGAGGGTAGAGGAGTTTTCCCATAATCACTAGTGGAAAGAGGATAAGGAGTCATACTCCCCCTGACTCGCAAGAGGATCACAGAGGGATCGGCTTGGAGCTTAGAAAAAAGAAATATCTTCAAAGAAGGTTACATCGGCAGAGACATATTTCTTGCAAGTCAATGGGTCAACATTTATACCCTTTCTGACTTCGAGTATACCCTAGAAAGACACATTTAATTGCCCTGGGATTAGTTTATCATTACTTCCATATAAAATTTGAACCAAGCATGTACAACCAAAAACTTTAGGTGGTAGAGGAAATGGATTATCATGAGGATACAATATAGTAAATGAAGATTTGTAACACAGGATACGTAAGGGTATACGATTAATAAGAAAAGTAGCAGTTAGAAGAGCATCACCCCAAAAATGTTTAGGTAGATGCATACCAAGCAAAATGGTGAGAGCAACTTCAAGAAGATGACGATTCTTTCGTTCTGCAATACCATTTTGTTGAGGTGTGCGAGCACACGACGTCCTAGACAAAAATACCACGTTCCTGCAAGAAGGACAGAAAGGCAGTAGACATGTATTCCACCCCATTATCAGAATGCGGGGTTTTGATGGAACATTGAAATTGAGTGCAGACTTCATGATAAAACACTTTAAACACATCAAACACTTTACTTTTAGATTTCAAAAGATAAATCCAAGTCATGTATGAATAATCATCAATAAAGGTAACAAAATATCTAAATCCAAAAGTGGAGGTAACCGGAGCTGGTCCCCAGACATCCGAGTGAACCAGAAGAAAAGGTTGAGATTTCCTTCTAGAAGAGCTAGGAGGAAACGTAGCACGATGATGTTTAGACAATTCACAAATATCACAGCATAACGGTTTAGTGACAGATAAGGAGGGAAACAAAATTTTCAATCTAGTTATGGATGGGTGGCCTAAGCGGCAATGCCACCGAGTCATGGACTCTCGATCCAGAGAAAGGGTACTAGAAGCGGCAACGGGTGTATTATCGAGAAGATAAATGCCTCATCATGCCCTCCACCAATATCACTTTCTTCATCTGTAGGTCCTGAAACAAACAATAAGAAGGGAAGAAGGTAATAGGACAATTTAATGATTTAGTAAGAGAGCTAACAGACAATAAGTTTAATGGAAAACGAGGCACATGCAAAACTGAGGACAAAGACAAGAAAGAAGAAAGAGGGATGGAACCAATCCTAGATATGAGAGTTTGGGTTCCATTGCAACTGTGACATATTGAGTGTGAGGAGAAGGAGAATAAGAAGAAAAGAATTGAAACTTACCAGTCATATAGGAGGTAGCTCCAGAGTCTATGACCCATGAGGTAGGAGAGGATGACGCAAGAAGGGCAGTACCTGACTAGGCCGAAGTTGTGTGAGATAGCTCAGGAATATAACGAATGTGAAGCCACATAAGAGCATCATATGCAGCTCGAGAAATGATAAGACTCCCCTGAAGTAGACTGCTCAGTTGTCGGGGTGGAAGACTGTCTCAGGAGCAACTGTGGATGCAACAGAAACAGCGGCATACGTAGGACGACCATGTATATGCCAGCAACAATCAACGGCGTGATTAGTTCCACCGCAATGTGAACAAATGCAGGAACCATCACGTCTTTGTCCACGTCCGCCACGACCACAAAAACTACGGCCGCCACGACTGCGATCTCCCTCGTGGCCTCTACCACGACCACCAAAACCAGAAATACACCCTGAACTCAAGGATGGTACCCGAAGACCAAGAGAAGACTGATCGCCAGCAAGATGTGCCGAACACTCGGGTGGCACAAATGAATGAGAAGGAAGAGTGGAGACAGTAGCACGCCGACACATGGCAAAGACTGTCGTCAATGGGGGAAGAGGATCCTGCATAACAACCTGATCTCGAATATGAAGATAATCAGAATTCAACCCAGCTAGGAACTGCATGATACGAGTATCATCCCGCTGCTTATGAGTATGTTCATGATCCTCTTTACATTTGGAAGGAAGCGGCTGATACATATCCAACTCATCCCGCATACCCCGAAGCGTCAAATAGTAATCTTTTAATGATCTGGAGTTTTGTTGGAACTGACCAATTTCTTGAATAAACTGGAATACCCGTGAAAAATTCTAAAATTCCGAGAACATATCATGAAGCGTATCCCAAATGCCTTTAGCCGAGGGTAAAAACATCACTGAGTGGCTAATCGAGGAATCCATACTATTCAACAAGCATGCAATAACTTGATAATTCTCCTTTGTCCAAGACTTGTAGGTAACATCTGTAGAGCTTGGGGGATCATCCAGAATATACGACAACTTCTCACGAGCTCCTAAAAATACTTTTACAGATTGTGCCCATTGAAGATAGTTGTCACCATTCAACTTAGTGGAGGTAATCTGCAAGGGGTTGGATTCAAGAGACCCTATGCCAAGAGATGAGGGGCCTTTGTCAGCCATAGGAGAGTCCAAGAGATATAAACCTATGCCAAGAGAGGCCCTACGCCAAGAAGGATTGATTCAAGCAACTCTATCTCACTCAATCCTTCAAGATAATAAGAGATAAACCTCAAACAAATATCAATCATCCAAAATACTATGAAACTCAGTCAAAAAAGGACCAACCAAGTGAAAAACAGCCCAACCGCATGTCCATTTGAGGTTAAAAACCTCTCAAACATTGATCTTAAGTATAAAAATAAAAAAATCCTCCATGGGTAGCTTGGGAGGAAGATTTCGGTCCATCTTGAGCAAAAAAACAAAGAAAAGCTTACCGATTTGAGGTAGATCGAAGAAAAACAGAAGATGGGCCCGATTTTTTAATTTCTCTATTTCGCCCAAAATACCATGAAAGGAGGTCCAAAAAATTCTTTAAAAAATCATGACAAATCTTCTAAAATCAAGATCTGTCAAACCCCTAAACTTTTAGCTCAAACGGAGTCCATATGTCCGTACAACGCTGACGTCAGCCATACCGCTGCTGACATCAGCAAGGTGATGTGTTGCTTCTCAATTTGTTGGATGCGGAATGCCTAGATCTATGCTCTGATACCAAGTAGAGAATGATTTGATGATACTAATGTGAAGAAAAGAGGAGAATATTGAGAGAGGAGGAGAGTTTGGGAGAGATGTTGTGTTAGGCTTGCTTGCCCTAACACAATGTTTTATTATAATAAAGCATACAGTACACCGCAGGAGAAAAGGGAAGTGTGCACATGCACTTACACTAAAAGGGACTAAACGGGCCACTAACCACATACACAATACACTCGCATTCTCTATAGGTCTCTCTCCCTTCAAGTTCGAAACCCTGATAAAGAGAGAGAGAGAGAGAGAGAGGCACATGGCTGTCTCTCTCTCCCTTCGATTTCGAAACCCTAAGGGCCTGTTTGATTTGTGAAGGAAACGGGAAATACCCGGTAAATAAGTAATAATTACTTACCATAGAATTCCCCCATCGTTTGCTACGCCTACGCTGACGGCGTTACTTTTTGGCGTGGATATCGATGATGGCTGCCAAATGAATATAGGGCCCATTGTGATGTAAGTGATGAATCAACACTGTTCATCTTATACGTCAGCCTCATTTAGGCTATGAACCCGAAAATGAGGCAGATCCAAAGCTCCAGTGGACCACACCACAGAAAACAGTGGAAATTTAATGTTTACCATATAAAAAATTTTGTGGCCCTTAGAAGTTTTGGCTGAAGCTAATATTTGTGTTTAACCCATATCAATGTTTTTATGAACTCGTGAACAGGTTAGATGACAAATAAACATTAATATGGGCCTAATAAACAAAATAACTTTTAACGGCGGACGTTTAAGGCCATTGTTTCTTGTGATATGGGCCGTTTGAGCATTGCATCGGTCTCAATTTTGGCCTTAGGACCTAAAATCTTCCGATAAAATAGATGGACGGTGTGGATATGTCATGCACATCACACTGGCGTCCACAAATGCAAGTCAGCTTTTTCAGACCAATTTTCAAGTTTTCACGGGTACTTCCCAAATCCCTCGAAATCAAACAAGCCCTAAGCGAGCGAGAGAGAGAGAGAGAGAGAGAGAGAGAGAGAGAGAGAGAGAGAGACGTTGCTAGCAAAGGAGAAGAAGAGGAGAAGAAAGAAGAAAGATTGTCTCCAAGAAGAGGTATGTCTCTTTTTCTTTTCTTTTTTCTTTTAAGAAGATAGGTGTTTTTTTTTTATAGGTAATGGGGTAACGGCTGTTATACCCTGTAATGGCCATTACGACCCATATAACGGCCGTCACGCTTCTTTCTTTGGGACCTCACTGATTCAACCCTGAATCGCGTAATGGTCACAGCCGTTACCTTTACGTATCGATGGTTATAGCCGATACGTACCAATTTGGGACACCTTGTCTTGAACTCTAGTGTTAAACCTCTCTTGAGAGTTAGGTATTCAATTTTTGAATCTTGAAATCTTGAAGTCTTGAACTGTAGTGTTGAATGTCTTGATTAAAAAAATAAATAACAATAATAAAAGTGTACCATACACAATACAATTATACAAATGAATACAATAAAACAAACCAATAGCAAATCTAGTGTTGAGTCTTAAGTCTTCACCATTGAAATGTCTTGATTCTCTTGAATCTTTCTAGATTAAACAAACCAATAGCAATATCTTAACTTGAGTCTCAAGTCTTTTGAGTCTTGACTATTGAAATGGAAAAAAAAAAAAAAAAAAGGAATGTTAGAACTTAAAAAATTAGAATGCTAATGAAAGAAAGTAAAAGAAAAGGTATAGATTAGAGAATGAGAATGAGACTATGAAACAGAAAGTGAAAGAAGACGGATAGAGATGAGAGAATAAGATTGAGAGAAAGAAAGTAAAACAAGATGAGGGAATGAGAGATACAGATTTAATATATATATATATATATAGAGAGAGAGAGAGAGAGAGAGAAAGAGAGAATAGGAGATTCAAATGAGTCTTGAAGACTTGAATCTTTGCTTCTTGAATGAGGATTGTTAGTTGCTTCTTTGCTTCTTGATCTTCAAGTAGATGAAGTGAGTCAAGATTGGGTTTTTTTTTCTTCTTTCTTTAGAGTACTTGCTATTCTAGATACTTGCCATTTTAGATTACAAGCTATTTTTGGATCACATGCTAGACATATTTGATGAACATGGAACATTCATTTTAACTTGCTACATCAAGATTTGAGCTTACTAGAGTTAAAAACCTGCTATAAATAGAGACGATCCAATTGTCTTTATTAACTTAGAAAATACACTGTAGGCTAACTCTTTCATTTGTGGGAGAATGCATGGCATATGATTAATCATCTACATAGCATATCTATACATGCATTGTCATGGGAACAAATAACTTGGGACCTTAAGAGTAGAATGAGTGACCAAAGTTTTCAATACACATTTCATCATAATACTCTTACTTAAATATACAAATTTTCCACTCTTTGTCAAGGAAGCATGTATGGGCGAGTGGTAAATAAGCTCACTTGGAAAGAGTGGGTTGTGGGATTGAATCCTCAGACATGCAAGCTATGTTTTTTTTTTTTTTTTTTTTGAAATTTTGTCCAAGAAGGTCAACACTTACCATGTATATCCAAAATCAAATCATGAACTTTGATGGGGAAGGAAATAAGCTTCTTACACTAAAAATAACAAACTACAACTATCCTCACCAATCACGCCCTCTCTTCACATGATTTCCTCCCTAAAGAATTATGAGGAGCTCACGCTCCCTTGTGTGGAGTACTGGACATGAGTGAGATTAAGGAGAGAGAGAGAGAGAGAGAGTTGCTAGGTGCAAAGCAACATTGAAAGGTAAGATCTTTAACATTCTTTTTTTTTTCTATTATTATTATTATTTTATCTTTTCCTGCATGATTCTATTTTTTATGATCAGTAGTGGGCCATCCCAACAGAAAAATTGTGGGAACATTTGATATCAAATCAAGTTTGCATGTGAATGGGACGTTATAGCTTATTGCGGTCAAGATCTGGCCCATCTTTATACCATCTTGAAATGACATTTCTGATTAATTAACACCATTGAAATCTTAACTCTTGAAATTATCTTGACTTTAAAGAATAATGTCGATTAAGGCCCATTTAATTGATCCAGCCCATCTTTATCTTCTTTTTTATTGTATTTCAATGTATGACCCTAAATCATGCTTGAATTGTGTTCAATTAAGGCCCATTTAATTTATTTTCAACAAGTCAAACCGACAAACACATTCTCATCAAAGAATGGTCCGATACAGCATCATTACATGTCCAAAATACAACAAAAAAAAAAAAAAGGGGATAAATTCTTGACATCTAATTACTCTCTTTTTTCCCTGATATTTTCCTTAATTATATGGCTCAAAAATTTTGTTTGAACGATACGGGCCAATATGGTCCAATACAGACCAATACCAATACACAACGCCCATATCATATCATTTTTTTACCGGGCTAATAAGCCCCCGATACCGACATTCAAGACCATAGTAAAAGAAGGTAGTAAGAAAAGATAAGATGACCTATGATCTAACTAAAGTTATGGCCCTTGATAGAGCAAAATGACAAAAAAAGATTCATGTGGGAATAAGGCTTAGATGGTGATAGTGGTGGTGGTGGTGAATACGTAGAGAGCACTTCCAAATTTCAAGTGTTTTCGCTCAGAGAAAATCAAAGAAATATACGAAAGCGGAGTTCTACAGTAATCTATGAATCTCATCTAACAAAGGCACCTTTTGTCTTCTAACTAGAAGGTCCATTTTACCATTGATTTATAAGTGGGGCGTATGTTGATTTCAAGCATTGTTCTATATGTGGTGACTTGGACCTTTTCTCTTATAGCTATCATTTAATGATTTAGACATTTTCTATCCCAATTATACCATTCAGCTATGGAGGGCCTGGAAGTTAGTAGCACCCGTATCTTAGTTTGTTGACCTTTTCTCTGCACTATGGATACCTTGAACCCACAAAAACAATTGCTTTTTCTTTGGGCCATCTTATAATTTCTTAGATGATTATGGGAGTATTAAAAAGCCCTAACAGTGTTGAGGTTTCTTTATGGAATATGGTGGCGATGGGATTTCACTTTCTGATGGTGTCCTCCAGGTAACAACAAATGCAGCTAATTTGAAGGTGATTTTGCATCTTATCGATCAAATAAATAAATAAAATAAATAAAAATTGAAAGACATGACTTTACGGTGGATGAGAGAAGATACCCCTATGGCAGTCTTAAATTTTCAAGAGATAATTGCCATTATATGTTGGTTGGTTCCACGATGTCGGTTCAAGGAAGGTTAACATCTAGAGGGCAGCCGATCATAAAACATTTGCCAATCTATTATTTGAAAGGTAATCCCAATTTTTATGGGAGAATAGCTACGATGATGATGGTGATGATGACAATGATGGCAATTGACATTTCATGTCATAAATGCAAATTCTGTCTCTTGTGACAAGGAAAGCAAACATTTTGGTAAATATAACAACTATCTAATAAGCTGATTCATGGAAAACATTAAGTTTTGAATTGTCGCACTTCAGTTTACACAGGCATCCTTGTCTCAGCTGCTCGCAGACCTTCCGCCTTTTTATTAATTCTAGTACATTCATATGGATCAACCAAGTTACCATTTCTAAAAGATAGGAGTGGATTTTGATTCCTTCACATTCTACTTGGGTCTATTGCAACATCATTATTGCCAAAATTATCTCGACATTAAAGAATTAGAAACAATTTCAAATTTTCATATACTATAAACCTAAAGAAATTAATTACCAAAGGTCCTGCCATATGCACAATATTTAATGTGTCTAATGAAAGGCAGGCCTTGTAAAAGCTTTCAGTGAAAGCTACGAGAAAACGTACCTCAGGAATTATAGTTCCATAAAGTTCCAGATTGAAGTCAAAGGATTCTCCTTGAGGACCAGCGGCAGAGAAGCTAAAAAGCCCCTTAGGCTCGGTTTTCACGGAGACATTCTTGGCATCCGGCAAAGCAATGGTTAGGTAAACCTTATCAGAACGTTGTGCCCAAAGAACTTCCGGATGGCGACTGCATGCAGAAAATAGAAACTGTTTCATCACTGATCAAACTTAAGTAACAAGTTGCTCTATATTTAATTGACGACAAGAATTTTGCTAACACAAAAGAGGAAAGACAAGAAAATAAATCAGAAAGAGAAGAAGCCAACAACTGCACCTAAGTCACAATTTGGGGATAACATCTCCATAAATGAGCATTGTGGAAATCAACATCTTTTTCAAGAGTACTCATAAGTTGTAGCCAAATTGGTTTCATGACGGGGGCACTTGTCACTCAGAGTGCAAAATATACATATCTTAGACAATTTGTTCAAATGAATAAACCTTAAAAATTTTGAACATTGAAAAACAACACAATCCCAAATAGGTGTCTTTTAAACCTTACAAATTTTGAACATTGGGAAACAGGACAATCCCAATAGGTGTCTTCTAATTAAAAATCCCACAAAGAATCAATGGTAACGTGTGCAAGACGGTTATAGAACAAAAAATCCATTATTACAAACAAATGAGAAAGTCCTGAAGCATGATTTGTAAACATGTACCCATTGATGAAGAGCCTTCTTATGCCATAACATCTATAAGAAGCTTCTCAGCAACATCCTTGTATATGCAACACAATGTTCCATAAAAATGCCACCAAAAAGGGAGCAATGAAGATGAATTAAATGTATAAATTAAAAATAACCGGTGCGAGAAGCACCATTGACACATTAAAATCTGAAAAAAGAATGAAATATCAAAAGATAGCGGTAAAATAATAAAAACATCAATGGGATTGGCCTTATGAATCACGTTTTGCCAATAACATTTGAAACAAGATTTTTATACTAGAGAGTTCCCTGCAAGCAATGTACTGCATCGGAACCCAGGTACAATGAGAAATGGGTGAGGATTTGTCTAGGGCATTACCTAGAAGTGACACGCCATAACAATGCCCAATTGCAGTTCAAAATAGGCAAGGGTTCACACACCATTCTATTTCTAGGTGTTGAGTGTCAAATATTGCATATTCTCCCCTATTTATATCTTGGTTTTATGAACACGATTCTACTTAAAGGTATATTATATACATGTTTGTGTTGCAAGGTTAATCTGAGAGCTTGAATTGGAAAGAATGTTAAAAGCATGAATCTCACAAAACAGTCCAGCAGCCAAAAGACGAGATTCAAAGCTAATTCGGTCCGACTGAAGCGTAACGCGGAAAAGCTGCGGCTGCTTAAATTGAGGTGGTTTCGCGATTGGATTGCGAAAATTCCAAGTCGGTGCGTAAGGTTGAGCTTCACAACTATAAATAGGAGTCCGTAGGGCGTTCCTAGGGATCATCTAGGGTTTAAGGAGTGGAGCAAAAGAGTTAAGAGCCGCCGCCAAGAGTCTTTCTTCTTCTTCCTTAGTTTGTTTTTATGTTTTCTTTAAGAGTTTTTAGTTCAATCATGTCTATGATTGGCTAAACCTCTTAGCTACGGCTAAGAGGTGAAGCTTGTAGCGTGATTGAGATGTTTATTTTGTTTTGATTCATGTTTATGTTGAACTTCATTGATTTCTAGTTGATTTTAAGGAATATTTTCAGTGTTCAATGGTTTGTTATAACTCAAATTATAATAGATCTGCAATAGCTTTAGATATCTTCTTTTCTTAATTGAGATTGTGGGATTGGTAAATCCTGTTGTTTGCCATCGTCTCCGGGGCATGGTTGAGTGACGGAATCCCTTCCAAATCCTCACAATTCTCCTCCTTTGAGACTAGATCAATGAGAAGTTCAGATATTCCATCATCTCTTTCTCCAACTGGATAAGATAAGACCCTGATTCCAGTTGGATCTCTTGAATCAAGCAAGGTAGCATCCCAAGAGCTACAAGTGGATCCTTGGGACCCTAGTTCCCATCTTTAAACTTACAAGTTTCAATTACAATAATTACAATTACTCTTTCCAAATATTCAGATTTAGTTTTAGATCTTCTGCTAATTCTACTTCTAGTTACTTTCAAAAACGTACGAGATTAGTCCTTGTGAATTCGACCTCGGTCTCAACAAGATTATTACTACATCGCGACCCTACACTTGGGGTTGTGAACACTAGGCACGCAGGTAAAGAAGCTAGTCCAAGAGAATGAGTGTAGCCGAAGTGAGGATGTTGAGATAGATGAGTGCAGAGACGATGAAGGATAGAATTAGAAATGAATGCATTGGTAGCACCAATATGTAATAAGACGAGGGAAAGTACACTTAGATGGTTTGGTCATGTGCAACGGAAGCAAAGATTCAAAAGGACGTGGTTGGAGGTAGTAAGAAAAGACTTCATGACCTATGGTCTAACTGAAGTTATGGCCCTTGATAGAGTGGAATGGCAGAAAAGGATTCTTGAAGCTAACCCTGATTAGTTGGGATAAAGCTTAGATGATGATGATTCGAAACAAGAATTGATTGCTTGGCAAAAGTTGTATGACTGGCTACCATAATGACTTCAATAGAACAAATAAAAGAGAGATATAAAAGGAGCAGTGATTGCGCAACAGAAAACGATGATCCAGCTGGTCCCTCAACAGCTAACGCATCCAGTAAATCTTTAGCATCATGGGGAATGTGAACAAAAGATATGACCATTGAATTCGCTATCACAAATATCCCCAATTATACCCTCCAACCCCCACTTCTCATGATTCCCTTCTTTTTTCCTCCTTTTTTTCTTCTTTTTTGAAGGATAAAGATGTAATCTTATTAAAATGGGCTTGAGAGCAAGCCAAAACAATACAGCATGAACTAATTACCATCGAAAAGAGAATGAGCAATCAAATCATCAGAACTGCAAAAAGAAACTGCCCATTCTCTAACATCCCTTCTAAGTTTCCAAAATACTCCTTCCCAAGGGCCCCACTTGTTACGGAAGCACCAAGAGTTACGCTCCCCCATATGTTCCATAAAACAGCTAGCATAGATAAGCGCTAAACTGTCCGGCTGTTCCTAGGGAGCTGCACACCATGCCACATCTCGAGCAATAGATCTATTGAAGAGGGCATGACCCAATCTGAACAAAAGGATATGAACAACCGAGACCACAGCTTCTGAGCATAACTACAATGAATAAAAATATGGTCAATAGACTGCATCTCTCATACACAAAAGGCACGCATTAGAGAGAACCATGCCTCTTTTCTCATGATTCCCTTTAACACACATGAGAGATCATTCCAATTAGCCAACTAGAAAAAAGAGGAATGAGGATCTTTAGCCCAACCAAAGAAGCTTTCTTGGCTTCAACAGCATCCTTAGCTATGATGGGGACCAAAGAAAACAACAATATTTCCGTTATCATCACTACCTACTCCATCATTGCCAAAGGACTAAGATTTCTTGCCAAATCCCATAAAATTTGGCAAACTCCAATAACTGAATTCTTCCACATAATATCTTCTTCTTTTTTTACACTTAACAACACCGTCAGCCACGAACTCCAGTTAGTTTCCTTTCTAAACATTGACGAGATGATTGTGATAACCTCCACAAAGAAGACTCCTATTCATAGTAACCATCGAATGTCCATTTCTGTGATTGATCATGATTTTTCCACTTCAGCACATAACCCCACAGATACTAAGAAATGCTTGCCCTTACAAAGAAAATTTGATGTGGTTACTACATGTACAATGCTGAAGTCATGCTCGGATCATCATTCATTGAAATTATGCTGCCAACACCAGCAACAAGTTTGGCACAAACACTTTTTTCAGGGAGAATCAGGTTCCTAATTGGTTGAAACACGAGTTTTCTGGGTACTTGACTTAGGAAACTTTAGGAGGAATTTGAGTGTTTTTTTTTTGTGTTTGTTATAGTATTCAGATAAGCTTCCTAATCTACTTGTAAGTATTTCTCTTAGTTAGGAATGATGATGCAAGTCTCCAAAATGAACCAGGAAAAAATTTTGATTTTGAAAGGTTCATCTTAGGGATCAGGGATTTGGAAAACTCCTCCCCCCCCCCCCCCCCCCCAAGCTGAAAGTCCATACAGAGAAGAGCCTGTTCAGGATAAGGGAGCTAAGCTGGTATACTTGGGGTAAGATAAGAATCTCTGTAATACTATCTATCATCATAGCATCTGAAATAGATATTTTTTTAAAGAAAAGTGGCCTTGATTACCAAACAGCAGATTTTCAGATTTGCCAAATCCAAATTCCAGGGCAAAATGAATCAGATGGTTAATCATTCAGTCAGTATGATTTCAGGCTATGCTCCATCCACACATTGGACGGTCAAGATTGCCTATATGTGTTACATGTGTAAGATGGAGACATCGACTCTGACCCCTGATGATTCTTTGCCACTGCACTACACACCTGGTTATACTGATGGTGATTCGAGACCATCCATCTGGTGGACCCCACCACTGATGAAAAACAGTGCGGAAACACACTGGACAGCAATCCAAGTTGTTGATTCGGGCCTTCAAATGTATGGTGATTTAAAAAATAATAATAATAATAATAAAAGAAGAACTGTCAACAGTTCATATTGAAAAGGGAAATATAAATCCATCAGATGCCACCGTCATTCATGCAGAGTGGGTTTTGTACCGCAGGCCATCCAATGTAGGACCCACAGGTCAGATGGTCCTTATTCAGCTACTACAGAGCCACGCGCACTGTAAGAACTGCAGGGGTAGCCAATAGAGAAGCACTAGCTTCCAATAGCAAAATGCAGGAGATAAAGACTTCAAATCCAAATAAAAGGAATGCACAGACATAACTGATATTGCAACCCGCAGCTGATCGATTTGCATACAACCATTTCCCATTTTGGGAACTGAAATCATACAAAATGGGAAAGAAAAGAGCTGCTGTCCGTACCTCATTTTTCCTCGTATCGCGAAAACGCCCTCGAGAAGAGAGAGAGAGAGAGAGAGAGAGAGAGAGAGAAGTTTTGAAGCCTGGAAGTGTAAGATGCTAGGAAGACGGAAGAAGAAGGAAGAGAATTTGGGGGGGAATGCGAGGGAGCCTTTCTCCTATTTGTAAAAAGGGGGGAGAGAGGGAGGGAGAGGGAGAGGGAGAGGGAGAGGGAATTGCAAGCGTGCCCGGGAAATGAAGAAGAGAATAAACTTTGATACTTTGCTACTTTGCCACTCTCACAAATATCCTCCATCTTGAAATATCGCGATATTTTCGCGGAAAATACACAGACGATATTCTCGCGTTAATGCTTCCAAAATCTCTCTCTGCATTTAAAAATTAAAAATTGCAATCACAAAATTATCAAAATGCTAACGCCCAAATATTTTTATGATTTTAGCAAGTTATTATATAGTAAGGTTTTCCAGTTATCTATGTCAATCTAGAGCACAATTTGGGTGAGACTCGGAATCAGCTATCTAAGTGAGAACCTAACCGTAGGGGCCACTTGGATGTATGAACTGTATATCAACGTCGTTCATATGTTTTTCAGGCTAGTGAGGCCATGGTCCCAAAAATGAAGCATTAAAATTTTCTGGGGTACTACACGAAAGGATCCACTATTTCCGGTGAACTATTCGGAAGGAAACAGTGGTTAATGACCATTGAAAATTTTGTGGGCCATAAAAGTTTTAGACCAAGCTAATATTTGTTTTTCTCTTTTTGTCCAGAGCTGTATGACCTTATGAATAGGCTGGATGGTCAATAAGCATTAGAGTGGACACCAGGAAACTTTTAATGATGAAAGTTCAATGCCTACTATTTATTGTGGTGTGGTCTACCTTAAACTAGTATCATCTTCATTTTTGGGACCATATTCTAAAATAAGCCGGAAAAGCAGATGAATGGCACAAATATAATGTGGTCTGCCTTAAACTTGTATCAACTTTATTTTTTTTACCCGATTCTAAAATAAGCTTTTTAAAAAAAAAAGAGCATATGAACAATAAGGATATACAATGCATACATCAAGGTGGGCCTTGTGGTCAGTGTCTCACCCATATTCTTGTTCCTAGAGTCTCACCCAAGTTGTACTCATCAATCTAGCGCAAAGTAGCCACTCACTCAGGTTTTGAATAGTTGGGACGCAGCTTAGGTGGATCCTTGAATCCACCGAAGTCAATGGATTCCTAACGATGAGCTCCGCCCCAATATATTTGTCTTATATCCACAGTCTTCATCTATTTCCATGCCCAATTTAGGGCATTGTGGACACCCCACCCAGGCTAGAATCTTGAGAAAGCTAAGGTAATTCGAGAACCATGATCATATCTTAAATTAAACCCTAATCCCAGCTTAAACCTTAATCCGAATCGTAAACCAACAACCAACCTAACCCTAACCCTAACCCTAACCCTAGCCTTAACCTTAAAACCCAGCTTAAACCCTAAATCCAGCTTAACTCTAGCTTAAACCTTAATCCAAACTATAAACCATCACCTTTATAAATATACCCCCGACATTCACACTATTTATTATCCTACTAAGCCAAAAGTCAACTTTCATATTGATTTACTCATGTAGTTCACCATATTTACCATCCTACCAAGCAAAAGTCAACTTTCATATGGATTTACCCATGTAGATCACCTTATTTACCATTTTTACCAACCTCACCAACCACCAAGAGCCAATGAGAGCATGCCAGATGGCATTCCTCTCCCCTCAACCAATCACAAGTTGTCATGTCAACTTTTACCCCTTACCTACCTACCAATTAAAGTAATGCCATTGGAAAAGGCTATAAATAGCCCTCTCCCCTCTTCACATTTCACACACAACTAAGAGAGCCTAAAATCCAAGTGAGAGAGAGAGAGAGAGTGAGGGTGAGGAGGTACTCCTAAGCCTCCAAGTTCAGATTTTTTAGCTCCCCCTTAGTCTCATCCCAACCTTCCTAACCGCATGAGCCTAGCCCGGATTAATCATGGTGCAGTCCATGTCTTAGCCTACTCAAGATCAAGCCAAAGATCCATTCATTTTACATATAAGCATTCATCATGACATTTATTCCCTTCTCAACCCCCCTGCTTCTTTAGATCTCTAGTGAACGTATGCTCTGTGACTTGCCTTACACCGGATCCTATCACATCAGAAATTCCTAGTGATCTAGTCCATTTTTCATACCTCTTTGCATAAGCATCATCACATCCACCTTCTAGACACGCCGTTGGACGTATGTTCTGTGGCTTGTCGAAATCTCGGATCTTGCCGCATCAGAAATCCACGTGTGTGCCTAGTCCTATTTCGACCACATCATCCATCCCTTGAGATTGTTTTACCACATAAAGTAGAGACTGTACATTTGTACGGGCAGAAATGGTGCCTAACACCTTCCCTCTTTATAACTGAGGTCCCTTACCCGGAATCCCAGATCGCAGACCAGGAGTCAACCTAAGGTAGGAGAGTCTTTGAATTTCTCCAACCTTACGTATTCTGCGGTTCTAGCCGACTGCGGGATTCTGAGATTATTCCGCTAGTGGCGACTCCAACATCCACAAATCAGCCTAATCACCCCCACCACCAATACATAACATACAAATTAGCGTGGGCGCCGATTTCCAGTGTCTACAGGCATGAACCTAAAAAATGTGGTAGATCCAATTCTCAAAGTAGACTACACCATAGGAACCAATGTTGATTGAACACCCATCATTAAAACTTCTTAGGGACTACTGGAATGTTTATTTGTCATCTAACCTGATGATAAGGTCACATAAATTCAAATGAAGGGACCATATAAATATTTAACTTGATCAAAAATTGGTGTGGCCTACATGAAGGTTTTAATGATCATTTACTACTATTTCATGTGATGTGGTCCACCTGAGTTTATATCTACTACATTTCTTTTTGTGTTCTAAAATGAGCCAAAGAAGTAGATGGACAAAGTGGGTATAAGACAAATACATCATGGTGATGTTAGCACATTGATTCGTACATCTTATTTGTCAATCATGTGAGTCCATGTTTCATGTAGTCAGTTGAGCACTTGAAAGCTAAAAACCAGAGACACGAGAGGACACGGAGCATCAAGGAACAAAGAACATGTATATGAGGTGCCTCGGTGACCCTAACCTTTAACATAAAATAACCTAAACCTTTAGATGATATTAATCCTAATAGATAAACATTTTTATTAATCATTTTTCAGCCTTATGAGCCTTAATTGAACATGCTTAGATTGGCTTTAAAGGTCCCGAGTTGTTGAAAAACAAATTGGACAATTTTAGGCAATCTTCAGTCCCACTGAATCCCCATTCGTTCCTACCAAAAGTGCTCAAAACGGTATAATAAGCAAAGCCCTGAAAATCGTGTTCGACTCCAGTTGAAGAATCTTTCGACTGGCTTCGGAGCGACAGAAGACCATGTTTAGTCTGACCAAAAGTGTCAAAAATTGTCTAACAACTTTCGTGATTTTTCCACTAGCTAATTTAGTGCAACTGAAGCCAATTTCAGTTGGACCAAAGACTAGCTGTTTCTGCCCATTTCAACCATTAGAATTCAATTCCTTCAAAAAGAAAATCTGATCTTTGGGCTTTTGGTGCAATAGAAGCATGTGTGATTCCATGATCATATCCCTCTTTCTAAGCCTCTAAACCAATGAATTCCAAATCATCTTTCTTGATATTAACACTTTAATGAGGATTTCAACCTCCACCTTAAATATGATCTTGAACTCCACCTTTTTCTAGAGATTAGACCCAACATTATTATATACCCTTTGTCTAAATCCTTTAGAAGAACCATCTACGTGAATCCCATAAGATTATAATATTTCATTAGTTGTAGGAGATTTCGCTATCTTCCTATCACCTTAGTCACCTCAATGGAGCATTGCTTGTAAGGTGTTTGATCTTGGAGCTGAAGCATTGGCAAGCATCGGCATCAACAATTGATAGATCATAAGGGGAGTTGATTGAAGCATAGGAGAGTATTGATCAAGCAACCCGAGAAAGGCGCTATAAAGGGGGCTCAATCTGACATGTAAGTCGTTAAATTATAAGAGTCCACACACTCCTTCCTTGTGTAGGATTGAATGTAGAATTTGTAACCTAAACTCGTGTATGTTCTTATGTAGGACTATATTGTCACTGACACGAGTAGAGTTGGGCATCGAGTCGAGTCGGATCGAGTTAGGGCTGACTCGACTCAATCCGGTTTTGAAATAGGCCTGACTTGAACTCGATCTGACTCGATACCGACTCCAGCATGCCTAACTCGATCCGAGTTCAGTTTGGCCCGGACTGATCCAGACCAAGTCCAATCCAGTCAGAAGTACCAAGTCGGGTCGAGTTGACACCAAGTTGGATTGAGAGATGAGGGAGGGAGGGAGTGGTGAGGAGGAGGAGGAGGGTGATGGTGGTGGGTGGTTATTGGGCTTGTAAGAGGAAGAGGAGGAGGATGAGGGAGGGAGGGAGGAGTGGAGAGGAGAAAGAGGAGGCGGAGGAGGAGGAGGAGGGTGGTGGGTGGTTGTCGGGCTTGGAAGAGGAAGAGGAGGAGGGAGGGAGGGAGGGAGGGAGGAAGGGAGTGGAAAGGAGAGAGAGAGAGAGAGAGAGAGGAGGAGGAGGAGGAGGAGGAGGGTGATGGTGGTGGGTGGTTGCTCGACTTAGAAGAGGAGGAGGATGAGGGAGAAAGAGAGAGAGAGAGAGAGGTTGGGACAGGGTCGGGGTAGGGTTAGAGAGTCAGGTCGAGTAGGGTTTGGATCGAGTTGAGTCTAATCGAATCGAGTTTCGGGTCGAGTTACTAGGTAACTCGAACTCGACTCGGTTTGAGTTTGGATTGGGTGAAGCTTACTCGGTTCGAACCGACTCACCCATTCGATTCGGGTCAAGTCAGATCAGACCGAGTCAGACGAGTCGAGTTATCCGGATCGGGTCGTCCCGTGCCCACCTCTAAACACGGGTGAGTACGTATATAAGTCCTTATATAGGCCACTAACATGGGTGTACATATGGTCAAGTCCGTGTGTAGACCATCAACATAGGTGTGTATGTGGTAAGTCCTTACGTAGGCCACCGACATTAGTGAGTACATGGGTAAGTCTTTGTGCAAACATCTAGCCGGAGTGTACGATTGTATAAGTTAGAGGTGAACTTGATTTAAAACCTCCGATAGTGAATACCGATACACTCAGGGAGAGTGAGTCTGCTGGGAGTGGAGTAGAAAAGCTGAACTACTATATATGCTTGTTGTTATGGGTAAAAATGGACTGGTTAAAAAGAAGACGTCAACTCAGACATCTTTATGGGACACGAAGTTGGTCAGTGCCGGTCACGACCAATGAGCTCCTCAATGGCCAAGAAAGAGAGGTCGGTCACCTACTACATATGAAAGTAGGTCGGCAGGTTGACAAGTCCGCCATCTACCCAATGATAAGGGGATGCTCAAAGCTCATCCGAGTATCCAGGTCGGCCGAGACCACCTCAGACTCTTAAGCTCGACCCCCCCACAACATATGTCATTTGAATTCTACTAAGAAAGGAGTTCGGCCTCACTGCCCTAACACGAAGTATGATGGCAAGTCGTCAATCTACACGGCACTGAGAGAAGGGTCATGACTCACCAGAAAATCCAGGTCGGCATACTACCTCCATGTCAGGTCGGCATACTACCCCCAGGTCAGGTAGGCCAAGACTACCTCGGCCTCGGCCTCCTATTGCACATCTTCGCTGATTCTGAATAATTAGAACTTATTAAGAGAGATTCGCCCGAGATCGACACGCTCAGAATACAAATCTCGCCAGATCTTCGCCGAGTATCTCGAGAGATCATCCCGACATATCCGGGACTTGATTCCCTCTACAATATGAAGATCTCTTTTACGCCACCACCTCTCCTCAATTATAAATAGGAGCATCTCTAATGGTGAAAGGTACGCACAATCTCTAAGCCTAAAACCACATTTACAATTAGACCCAGATTCCCTACCAAACTTAGGTATTGGAGGGTCCCTTGATCTAGCCAGGGTCTCCTTTGTCTTCTTCATGTGTAGGTACTCGAAGGTCTAAAAAGGGTGGACCAGATTTTTGCATCAACAGTTTAGTGCCGTCTATAGGAAATGACATCAAGGTCGCTCCTGCTTTACTAGAAAACCACAATGGTGAAAGGAAAGAAGAAAGCTCTAGTTGTCATTATTGCAGCCATCCCAACTCTTCCTTAATTATTTGTTGCAGTCGTCCCAACTCTTCTTCAATCATCTACTACAGCTATCCCAGCTCTTTCTGAATCATCAACCGAGCAGGATACCCAACCCTACAGGCAACGGACCGACTCTACTCCCGCAGCGCCTGCTCCTCGATCCCGCACCCGGGTTGGTCAATTAGTCTCCTTGGATAACCGAGTCGAAGCCCTGAATAAAAACATGGATCGACTCATGCAACTCCTGGAGAGATAAAATCCACCCCTCGGTCGTGATGCAAAGGAGAGTGCTACCACTGCACCACCTCAAGCACCGGTTAACTCGTAGAGAAACAAGCAACCTCCTAAGCTGCCAGCCCAGGCTCTTTCCCATACTTCGGGAGCGGTCATGGTCGCAGACTCTGACTTGCACCCCCACGCCATAGAGGAAGAGTTGTGGAAAAGCCCCCGAAGCATTGACCGAGAATGAGGGCCCTTGGGAGGCAAAGCTCAGAAAAATTCGAGGGTAGACCAGCGATATTAGACAAGCCTACCGTGCCGAAGTGCCGACCTTAGTAAAGGCCATGTTAGAAGAAACTGAACCGCCATTCATCGACGATATTATGACATCTCCGCTTCCGCCTAGGTTCCGGATGTCGCAGATGACCCCCTACTCTGGAACCACCGATCCAGTCGAGCACCTCGAGTCCTTCAAAACCTGGACGAAGTTTCATGGCACCTCGGGCCCCGTAATATGCCGAGTATTCTCCCTAACCTTATCAGGAGTTGTTCGACAGTGGTTGAGGCAGCTGAAGTCGAGGTCCATCAGTTCCTTCTCGCAGCTCAGCAAAGCCTTCCTCACACAGTTCATCGGTGGGAGAGACATAAGAAAGTCATCAACTCATCTTCTCACGATCAAGCAGAGGGAGGATGAGCTGTTAAGAGACTACCTCATTTGTTTCAATGCCAAAGCTGTCTAGGTCGATAGTTATTCATGTAGCTAGCCTCAAATAAGGAAAGTTCATCTTCTTTATTGGTAAGAATCCCTCAACTACCCTCACCAACCTACTTAACCGAGCTGAAAATATTCCAATGTCGAGGAGCTCTTTAGTTCACGAATAGCTGATCGAAGAGGAAATAACTCGACTGAGGATAAGAAGCGATAGAAAAGATGAGAGCCCTCTGACGTTAACACCAAAAGAAAGAAAGAGGACGACTAAGACCAAGGCCAACATACCAACCGACATCCAGAAATCCCGTCCATCAGTGCACTCCCTTGAACGCCAAGCCGGAGCAGGTACTGAAAGAAGCCGAGCTGAGAAAGGAAACCTGACAACCGAGCTAAACTAATTAACCAAGCTCGATAATAAGACTCATTGACTAACTTCAACCTTGACATCAAATACTGAGGGACGTATTGACTAGAAGATATAGGGGGACTCTTACCTCGCCCATGGAATGTTGACCATTTAAAGATCTACTTCTCCTGAGGACTTAAGAAATCCTTCGACCAGGAGCGTATTGATTGATCGACCTACTCCACAGGGTGACCTCCCTTTCTAAAAGGGAAAAAGGTGCCCGCGACACTACAACCGTGCTTTTTACTGTTCGACGATTTTTGCAATAAAAGAACTTCCCCAGGTTAGAGGAAGAGAACTTCTTTCAAATTTTCAAGTTGTAAAATCGACTACGATGACTTCCCTTAGTATAAGGGAAAAAAGTCATCTACCATGAATTCTACCATAGAAGCGCTTCCCCAAATCGGGAAGAAAATCTCTTTTTTTACAATCCAAGCTACAGAAACTACTAAGGACTTCCCTTAGTGCAAGGGAAAAATAGTTCTCACCAATCGTTCGACCCTTAAAGAAGAGGTCGGACCACTAATTGGTAATGGCACTCACATCGCACGACCTCCAATGAGGATCTCTTAGTGCAAAGAAAAATAATCCTCCTACATAAACTGCTCGACCCCTCATGAAGGAGTTATTGTAGTTAACCCACATGTTCAACAAAAGCAGAATTCTCCTAATGATTTAAATATAAGCTCTTTTAAAAGATTGCTTAAAAACATTCCTATAACCATGTACAACCATTAGATTTACCAAAACTCTCATATCAACAATAATTACGAAAATGCCATTAACCTAGACTATTGAATTCTAGATCACATGGTTCTCATGATCCGATTGATGTGAAATGTATACCATGCCTATCTATCATAAATTAACCATACATGTCAAATTTCAGCCATTAAATTATTGTAAAAGTGCCCCAATTGACAAATCAACCCCTTAATCATTGATTTTGGTGTCCATCGAATGAGGAAAGCTCATGGGTAGTAGTAGTAGAATATTTTCCTTCATATGAATGACTCGGATTGTCCTTCATATGGACTAAATGTGAAATATGAAGATACCACTTTGGTAGGCTTTTCCTTAGTCAAGAAGTTATCCTTTTAAGGCTTATCAACTCTTTATAAATTTAGACCTTTCGATTTACCCACTTTCTGTCATCCATCGCAATTCAAACTTGGGCCACACTTTGATTTCATATGACTACGAGATCATACAAAATTTAGACCCCGATCTGTAATCCTACACCGTTGAATGTTGAAGCTACTTTCTTCATTTTGGCACAACAGGTGAAATTTCAGATTTAGACTATTCATACCACTGATCAACCATCATCAAACTTTGCCCACTCGTTTACCTATCTCAACTATATATCTCCCCCAAAATTGGGCCTTGATCATTAACTATTAACCGTTAATTAAGATCAAGTCCGTTTTGGGCATCCGCTAGGAGAATTTCTAAGATAAGCTTATCTAAGGCTCAGATATGCTTCATATTTGGGCACAAGTGTAAACTTTGATAATGTACTAAGCTCCCATTGAGAGGGCATGTAAGACCCGTGTCCTAGACCGTACCGTTAATCCCGCGGTATTTCCGATCGAATTCCGGCAACCTTCGACCCTTACCGGTATCTGCGCACGACCCTGATTCATACGCCATTAACCCGAGTCGACTCAACCTAAGACTTGTATCCTTGCGACCGCACCGTCACCGCGGTTCCGATGCCGCAACTCGCGCGCCGATCCGACTCTCTGATCAAGAGACGTGGGCTAGCGTTTGGTGCGAGGAAAATATCGCGCGTTGCAAAACCCAAGAGAATCTCTACGATGTGTCACATCAATCCATCAATCCATCAACCCATCAATCCATCATGGGTCAAGTACACATCCCTTTCACCTTTTCCCAAATAAGCCTCAAAAGTCAAAAAGGTTCTTACAACACACATGCCTTCTTACACCTTTTGCCAAAAAAGTCAAAAAAGGTGCCTTACACCCCATCACCACCACATCAACCATCCATCACTCCTCTCCCTTTACAACACTCTCTCTCCCTTCAATTGCAAAACCATTCCCAAGTAAAAAAAAAAAAAAACCCCATACGTATGAGCCCTTCCCCATTTCCTTCCAAGCCACAAGTGTGACCCACCTCTCCACCCTCTCACCTCTCATCCTAGCCATCCATTTCTCATCTCATCCGTTGGAATTGAAGCTAAGGAGCTAAGGAACCCTTAGGAGCAAGAAGATCGGACGGTGGGTGCTTTAATAGAGTAGTTTTCATTTCTTTTAAGATGGGCCAAGTGAGGCCAACCGATCAATGGTTTGGATCTCACTTGGGACCCTAAAATGTGGCCGATGGCCCACTTTGATCATCATGATCATTCCATGATGGGGCCAATCTCCATGGACCCCATCATGATGTTTACTTTCTAGTTGATAAGGGTCATCTAGACCATCTATTTTATTGGAGAAAGAATCTCCACCGTTGGATTGTGGTTTAATGGGCCCACATGTATTGGGACCCACTTTGATGTATGTTGAATGCAAGAGGGGCCCATAGTGGCGGGGCCCCTCCGTCCTCACCGATCTCCCTCTATCTCTCTCTATCTCTCTCTATCTCTCTCTTTCTCTATCTTCCTTGTATTGTGGACCCCACCATGAGGCATGTATTCTATCCAAACCATCTACAAGTGGGGCCCACTTTGAATGTGTTATACCTGCACCATCCATCATGTGTGGCCCACCTAAGCGTGGCCCACCTCGGTGTACGCTGCAACGTCAGACCGTCCAGCGTCCAGGGACGCTGGACGTCACAGTGAAAACACAAATATTGGCTTGCTTCAAGCTTTTGAGGTGGGACGCTCATGCAGGCCCCACCTTGATGAATAAATTCAATCCGTACCATCCATTTCATCCTCCATATCATTTTAGACGTTGAGATGAAAAATGAAATCCATCCGATCTTCAGGCGGGCCATAGCCTGTCAAATAGTAACTCCTACCGTTGAAAGTCACCCTGACAGTTTTATGTGCCGAAAAATGTCGGATATTGAACTCGTTTGGACGATCTTGAGCCACAGGATGCAATGGACGGGTTGGATCTACCTGATGTGGGTCCTACCTGTGGAAAACCACAGAAAATTATCATTTCAAAAAAAAAAAAAAAAAAAGTCTCAAGCAGCATAGCTGCACGGCATTCTTGTGTCAAATCCAGCAGCCGCTCATAACGCGCCCGGCCGACAGGATGACAGACGGATAGCCACCCACGGCTCTAGCCGTGGGCCCCACCATGGTGTATATTTTCCATCCAACCCATTTACTTGGTGGGCCACCTCCTGAGGTGGGCTCCCTCCAAAGATCGGTCCGATCCGAGTCCCGGATGGCCCACACCAAAGAAAACAGTGAGAATTAGAGGTCTGCCATTGAAACCTTTTTGGGGCCCACAGCAGTCTCGGATCAAGCTGAAATTTTTTTATTACCCTTCATCTAGGTCTGAGTGACCTTATGAACTGATTGGATGGCATGTAAACACTACGGTGGGCCCCACGTGGAGCCCACATGATTTATGTATTTTCTCCACCGTCCGCTGGACGGTGGAGCCCGCTATGATACATGTTTTCCCACTGTCCAGTGGACGGTGGGTGTGTGCGTGGGTGCATGCACATGTGTGCGTGTGGGTGTGTGGACGTGTGTATGTGCGTGGGTGCATGCATATGTGTGCGTGTGGGTGTGTGCGTGGGTGCGTATGTGTGTGTGTATATATGTATATATATTTTTATATATATATATATTATTATTATTATTTTATATATATATATATTATTGTATATATATACAAATATATTATATTATATTAAGTAATATACTTTATGGTGGACCCTCATGCGGATCCCCCACCATGATGTATATGTTACATCCAATCTGTCTATCCATCTTGAAGGGCCATTTTATGGCATGAGTTAAAGAATGAAACAGATCTAAAGACCAAGTGGACCCCACCTTGGCATGTTTTGAGGCCCATCTTAGTTTATTTGTGGCCCATTAGTTGAGGCCCACTTTGATGTGAATGAAAGACCCATGAGACTAGGCCCATTCGATGCATTCTAAGGCCCATGGGTTATAGCCCATTGCAATGTACATAAGGCCCATTAGCGAGGCCCATTAGTGCGGCCCATTTGATAAATGTAAGGCCCATGTGATACGGCCCATTCGATGTATTTAAGGCCCAATGGGATGTACCTAAGGTCCATTGCAATGTGTGATCCCAACATGGTTTATGTAATGATGTTTACGACAGGCAATGCCTTGGGAGCAATGTTGGTTTGACGTCCACATTGCAGTATAGTGTTGGTTAAATGTCCGCATTATGACTCTCCCTAGGGCCCATTGTTAGGCCCATACTCGTAGGCCGTCTAGGCCCATCTCCTTATGAACAACATCTATCCCATATAACATGTTTAGTATAGTCCCATGATTCATGATCACACGCATCATATGTATGCTTGGTAAGAGAAGTGACTGATCATAGCATATGCCTTCGGGCATATTGTTTAGGGGCTCCCGGTTAGGCGGTGTTGCCCCACATGAACGCATGAGACGCGCATGATTGCTGCATGACTGGATAGTGTGATTCATGCATTCGCATTGTGTGATATGGTTACTGTACGCCCTAGCGACATCAGGGCCGTAGCCTCCACAGGCATATCGTGGTTGGCAGGATTGGATACCGGAAATCTGGTTCTACATGGGGTGCTATAGATATCCCTGGGTGAAAGTCCCTAAACCCTTATGGTACTAAGAGGTTGCTCCAACGTCTAGACCGAGTGAGTGCACGAGCGCTGATGGCCGATTACCAAGAGGCTGCGCTTTCCACTGTGTCGTGGTCGGTTGGAAGGGGGTACGGCCTTACCCGCCCGAGGGGAGGGGGCAATGCTAGGCTGAGTTTGACCAGCTCGAGGAATGGGTCCGCTATCGACGAGCCGCGCCCGATATTGGCAGGCGGGTAGTGAGGTCTCTTCCACTTACCTTATTGCGCGCGATGGGGCGGCAATCTGGTTTAGAGTGTACTAGACCCCGGTGATATCCCAGATTTTGAGCTGTACTGATATGTGGACTTAGATGAGGATTTGTATGCTTGACTTGCATCTTGCATCGCATAGCCTTGGTACGGTCGACATCATTCATGCCTTGCATCGCATAGCTCGGTATGGCTAATGGTATTCATGAATTCACCAGCATGTTCCGCATTACTCTGATACTGCATATCTGCATTACTACCTTACGCACACACTTTCACCACCCTCTAAGCTTTCTATAAGCTTATGCACGACCGTTCACAGTGTGCAGTGTGTGACGCGAGGATGCAGAAAGTCACCGAGAGGCCGGAGCGCAGAGTCTTTTTTGAGCTTTTTGCCCTTTCTCATTGTATTTCCCTTTATGCTCATTGTACTTGTAAAGTTTTTGATCATAGTGGAAATGTGATGGAGTTTTTGGTTGTTGTTTGTGGGTTATGCCTTTGGTTATGCTTATTACAAATTAAACGGATGTTGAAAAAAAAAAATTCTCCTTGTAGCATCCCAGGATCGGAACCTGGCGTATGGGCGCTTGGAGCCGAGAATGGGGTTCTACGGAGGCTGTCGGCGCCGGATTCGGCGATCGGGAATTTTGTGAGCCCGGTTTCCAAGTTTGGGGCGTGACAGGGCATTTGATGATTTGTTGAATTCTTTTACTCTAATGGAATAATAAATACAGTTGATTTTTTTCTCTTGAATGGTTACCTTCATGAATGTAACTGGATGTGATCTAATTGGAAAAAAAAAAAAAACAGGGTGTGATTTTGAAGCATCCGAATTTTACATTATTAACATTCAAAATTCTTAGGCATGAGTGTAAACTTGGGCAGCGAAATTTCGGGATGTTACAGTGTAAAAATTGGATGCTTTAAAATTGCAACCCAGTTTTTTTTTTTTTTTTTTTTTTTTTTTTAAAAAAAAATTTGATTACATCTAGTTACATTCACGAAGGTAAACAACCATTCACGAGAATAAAATTGATTGTATTTATTATTCTATTAGGGTAAAAGAATTTAACAAATTATCAAATGTCCTCTCAATGGGAGCTTATTACATCATCAAAGTTTTCAACGAAAGATAGATAAAACTAATCGTGCACTATTCTTCTTCTCAATTCGAACCCGTCTTCCACAGAACGGTCGCCGTTCGTTACATCAACTTGTGATTCACCTGCAACATTTGTATGGTTGGAGAGGGTCAACGCCCTCCTCATAGTGATGGTTGCCCTTTAAAGTTTACAATGATTCAAGTGATTCATAAAAATAATAGAAGTGTCCCGATACATCTTATACTCCACAAATACAAGTGATATTAGTATGTGTAAACATTTTATATGAGATGCATGCCAGCAAATATATGTTGTCCATCACACTCAGCAATCATAATCACAATGTGGAAAGTAGTTTAAAGATATCCGGCTCACTCTGCATCTCATACTACGGAGATTCGTCGACGTGTCCAATGTTAATGTGGATTTATACGAATGTCTCAAGGCGACATAACAGCGCGATTGGAAGATTTGTGCGACATGATGTGATCATTGAGCGAGTATTTGCGACATTCAATCCCAAAAAGTGATGTAACATGAATGACGATTGTGCACCACTTACCAACCCACAGGATTACGTGCTGACCAAAAGGGTCGCTACCCAAAATGCATTACGTCCACGATATTATATTAATCACTAGAAGTGGGATTTCCAACATAATACTTGCGTTGTGTGATATAAGTGTAGTAATTAAAATTATGTATCAATGATTTGCATAGTGAAGATAAATGGCATCAAAACTTAAAGCATGTAAGAAAGATATAATCAAATAAATTAAATTACAAAATTTAAAGGAAAAACCCCCACCTTTAATTGTCAGATCGTCCACTATCAAATTTATATGTCCATATGCAAATTTTATCCTAAATCACATGGTTTGAATGGTTATGATTTAGGTTGGGCTCAGTTTATGTTAGTGTTAGGTCTAGACTAATGTAATTTAATTATTTAATTTGAAAGCACAAACTATCTAATTATAGAGGTGGGCGTCTTACATTATTCATCTTCTAAGTTTCAACCCGATGACCCAAATCCAACTAATTGCATGTTCCCTCAACCATTGAGTTGACCCTAAACTCTAGTTTTCTTCTTCTTCTCCTTCCTCTTCTTCTTATTTTTCTTCTGCAGGATCGGATAAAGAACCTGGATGGACTAGAACCTGAACCTGTCTGATCTCAAACGAGTTAACTCGGTCCAGCGTTCGGACTCTCTCTCTTTTTCTCTCTCATTTTGTTATGTACGTCCTCTAGCATCAAGGAGAGGAGGATTTATAAGCTGGAGGGTTTTCTGGACCTTCCTACTTAACTCGTGCGTAGAGTGTTCCGTGCAAGGGTGAATTGCGCAGGTAGGGTTGTACATCGAGCCGAGTTGAGTCTAGGTGGGCCAAGCTCGGCTCGACTCGTCCGTGCAATACTCAAGTTCGAGCTCGCCCTCGAGCTAAACATTGAAGCTTAGCTTGTTTGCCAAAGCTTTCGAGTTGAGCTAGCGGTTTGAGTCAAGTCGAGCTTGTTCATATGTCAATTTATTATATTTTTTGCTAAAAATATAAATTAAATGTCAACAATATTAAGTCTAAAATGTCTTATATGCCACATTACTAAGACAAAAAAAAGAGTGTCACATATACATCTAGATACTATCATACCACATGTTGGTCTTCAACATCAAATCCAAAGAGTGAAATTATATTACAAAATATAAAACATTAAATAAAAAATTTAAAGCTTACATTTCTTCAACCAGTTTTAGATGCATTATGGACCTCGTCTTGACTTCCATTCTCCTCCTCATACTCTTCAACATCGAAACTGCTACCGCCCCAAAATGAATGCAACCAATCTTGCATGCATATCAGTGTTTCAACTGTATTTGAGGCGAGTGAGCTTCGATACTTTCTAACTACCCTACTCCCAGTGCTAAAAACTGATTCTGATGCCACAGTCAAAATTAGAATTGATAATATGTCTCATACCATCACCGAAAGTCTAGGGTATTCATGAGCTCTCGACTTCCATGACTGCGAAACATCGAAATCATCTTCTTGTAGCCTTATGACTGGCTCCTTTAGATACTTCTCCACTTCGGATTCAATTTTATGCATCTCCGTTTCTTCTTCATCTAAAAAAGACATAAAGTCATGAAGTCGCTTGCCTGTAGTAGAAGCACTACCCATAGTTTGAGAAGTATTGGGAGAAAAATATATGAAAATTAGGTTGACTTATGGAATGGACCAACTCTATAAACCAGCATAGACCCAATTGGATTTGAGCCTTAAGGGGTATCTACTGCCGAGGATAGGTCGACCTTCAAGGAGGTCAATGAACTGTAAGGCCACTCAAAGAAGATGCACCTGTAAGTCCACTCAAATGGCCGATTGTCGACCTAAACTATAGGCCGACTATAGGTCGACCATAGCTCAACCATATCTCGACCATAGTTCTAAACAAGGCAGATACTGATCTGACGAAAAGCTCAATATCACTTACGCCTTTACCTCCCGACATTTTCCTGGACCAACAGCTCGGGAATCTCTCTAACGGCCCAAGATCTCTCCAAAGATCTTCGAGGGATCAAATTAGATCCTAAGAACCTCAGAGAATGATAATCTCGAGAGGATCTCGGATGAATCCGAATATCTGTGCGAAACGGTCTCCGGTATATCAGGAAAGACTCCTTACGGTGTGGTCTTTATTCTCTTATAAATAGAGGTACTCCCAGCCTATGTAAGGTATGCATACACATTATAATACTTGATTGGTGATTCTTTTCCTTAAGATCCTGTCCTACAAAAGACCTGAGATCCTGACTTAGGCATCGGAGGGTCCCTTGTACAAGTCAGGGTCTCCTTTGTCTATTGCTTTCGTCTGTGCAGGTCCCGAAGGGTTAACCAAGGAGGGTCTATCGGAAAACTGCATCAACAATTTGGCACCATTTGTGGGAAGGACGGCTTAGCCGTTCTTGCTTTAACAGATAGACTGCAATGACGAAAGGGAAGAAAAGAACTCGATCCTCCCCAATTGCAGCTCCAGTTGCACCTGACCACACACCGTCGCCCCCGGAGCAACCCGAACAACTAGAAAGCCATCGGGACTCTTCCTCACAACATTAGGCTAATTCTGGTTCTGGGAGGCAGGGTCAGCGGTCTCGCGTAAAAGGAGGTCGATTGAACTCCCTCGAAAAGGAGGTCAGAATGCTGAGAGAGAACATAGGCTACATGAAGCAGATGTTGGAACAATTGCAGCTACAACATGTGCAAAGAACCAACAAGGAGGATAAACAAACAGGCTACAACCCTCCTCAACCTTCTTGTACACGCGCGGCCTCTCAGCGAAGCCGACCACCCTCCCAGAGGAGCCAATAAGATAGCTCATCTAAACCAGCCCCATCTCACGTTTCTGATACCGCGGCCTTGCCCGCTTCTGATCTACGTCATGAGCTAGACCGGAAGAAGCGCGGTAAAGCCCTAGTCGAAACTACTGCTGAAAGTGGCGAACCCTGGGAGGCCGAGCTTAAAAACTTGCGAGATAGATCAGAAACATGCAGTAGGCCTACCAAACTAACGTGCCAACACAAGGCATAATGGAGGAATCTAATCCCCCATTCACTACAGACATCATGCATGCGCGACTACTATATCAATTTCGATTGCCTCAGATTGCTCCATTCTCAGGGAATATTGACCCGTCGGAACACATGGAGTCCTTTAGAGTTTACATGGAGCTCCATGCCATTTCTGACGCAGCCATGTGATGAGCCTTTTCCCTAACTTTGGCTGAGGCTACCCGACTGTGGTTCAAGCAGTTGAAACCGAACTCTATTAGTTCGTTCTCCCAACTCAGCCAAGCCTTCATCACGAACTTTATTGGGGAAAAGAAGAGGCTCAAAGCACCTGCCCACTTCCTTCATGTCATTCAGAAAGACGGTGAGCTCTTGAAAGACTACATCAAACACTTTAATCTGGAAGTGTAACATCTTGAATTTTCAAAGCCAGAATTTATACTCATGCCCGAGAAAACCGGGAGTTAATAATGTATAAATTGGATGCTTTTAAAAACCTCACCTTAATCTTTTCATTTGGATCACATCCAGATACATTCATGAAGGTAACATTCACAAGAATAAAATCAACTATATTGATTATTTCTTCAAAGTAAAAGAATAATCAAATGTCCTCTCAATGGGAGCTTATTACATTTATAGAGTTCGTAGCGGAAGTATAAAACTAAATAATAAAATTATCTTCATATTTTTCTTTCAGTATAGTCTTCTATAGGGAGATGGTCCTCTAAGGCTTCAATCTGTACATCACCTGCATCATCTGTACGGTTGGGAGGGGGTTAATGCCCTACTCATAGTGATGGTTATCGTTTAAGATTAACAGTAATTCAAGAGATTCATAAAAGCAATGTAAAGGTTCTGATACGTCTTGTACTCCACAACTACAAGAGGTATTAATATGTACAAGCATTCTACATGAGATGCATGCCTAGCAAAGTATATACAGTTCATCACACTTAGCGATCGCCACAATATGGAATATGATTAGAGTTATCCGACTCGCCCCGCATCCCATACTATGGAGATTCGTTGGTGTGTCCCATGTTTAACATGGATTTATGCGGTTATCCCAAGACAAATACAACACATGACTGGGTGAATCACGCAACCCGGATTGGAGCGACTAATTACGATATGCAACCTCGAAAAAGAAAAGATTGGATTGGAGCGACTAATTGTGACATCCAACCTCCAAAAGAAAAGAATTGATGTAGCACGTATAACGATTTACATACACCAATTTGTGCACCATCACCCATGAAATATGGAATTACGTTTCGCCCCAGGGCCGCTACCGAAAATGCATTATGTCCACAATATTTATTCGATCGGTAGAAAAGGGATACCCAACATAGTACTTACACCAAAAAGGAAAATTCATCGAATCATGGAAGTTCAGGAATATCAAGACATATGCCCAAACCCTTTAAAAACAGATAGCACAAGGCCAATAACATAAAGAGAAGAGTGGCAATGGCCAACTCTGCTAATGTAATAAAGAGGAGAGTGACAATGGTTAACTCAACAACAGAAGAGTAGCAATGGCTAACTCAACAAATAGATGAGTGACAATGGCCAACTCAAATATAAGGAGAGTGGTAATAACCATCTCAATAAAGAGGAGAGTGGCAAGGGCTAACTCAATAAATTGATAAAGGCAAGGGCAAGGCTTGTATCCATCTCCCCACATAAATTCTTGAAGGTCATTCGTAATCAACATTACACTATAATCCCAAAGGGCAAATAATTGATGGTAAAACATATAATTTCAGGGAGGATTCATAGTAACATGAAGACATGTAAAAGGCAAGATAAATATAACAACTTAAATTAATATAAGTTTAAAGGATAAAACCCTCACCTTTTGTTTTCCTGTTCATCTATTACCAGTGTTGATGTCAACACAACCTTATCCTAATTCAAATATTTTGAACGTTGTTAAGGTTAGGCTAAGTTCTCACTCATGTTAACTTTAATCCTAATTAAATCGAGTAGAATTCTTGATTGAGGTATGACTTATGTTATACTCGAATCAGCCTTGTTAGTCTTTGTGGGAAATCTCCACCACCATTGCAAAGAAAAGGAAAACGAAAATCTAAAAGTTCAAAGGGAAATCAGACTTGAACCTGATGTGAATTTCCTTCTTCCTTGCTGCTGGCGATGGCTAGAACTGCTGAACCCAAATTCTGCTAGACTTTAGCAGGGCCGACCAATCTCACCCCTGTTTCCTTGATCTTTCTTCTCTTGTTCTTCACTCTCTCTCTCTCTCTCTCTCTCTCTCTCTCCTTTCTCTCTTCTTGCAGTGCTTCTCAGATTAATGAGCGAGGGTGCCTTTTATAACCATGCAGTGAGGTTTCCAGGCTCTTCTTGCGAAGGTTTACACAAGTCTGGCTTACGCAATCCGTCTCATGTGCAGCGAAATAGGGAAAATGTCTCACGAATATCAGGTTGATATTTCATCCGACCCTTTTGATCCAGCTTCTTGGAAGTGGTAGGAACCTTCTTTGCTTTGACTTGGACGGCCTAGATTGAATCCAAGATCCATAGGTGGGACGTCCATCTCCCGGTTTGTTCTGGGATTTCTGCTTCTAGCATTGGTCGCGGATGGATTGATATTATGTAATCGGTGGGGTCCACAATCACCGTTGCTTGGGAAAATCCACTCCCTTCATTAGCATGAGGAGGTCGTGTTGGGCCATGGGCCAAAAGATGGAGTGAATTTGTTGATCAGGTGTCCACACGCGGAGCAGGGAGATGAGTAAAAACCATTGTTGCACCCGATTTTTAACGCCCACTCTTACAACATGCTGAAGGAGTGGTTATTTTCGGAATAGGTGGGTCCAATCATGATGTTTGTTTTTGCAATCCACTCCATTCATCCTCTTGGCCGGATCATGTAGTCCCATGTGTTCAAATATTGAGTTGATCTGAGCTTTTAGTGGGCCCACAACACATTTCACAAGAAGATGCTACGTAAGGTTTAAAACTCTTTGAAACCACCACTAGCTAGATACGTAATTGACTGTGCTATTTAGTGGGGCCCACATAAATGTTTCCTTAGAGGATCCGCTCCGTCTATCCGGTATGTCACGCCATTTTAGGTCACGAGGTCGAAAATGAAGTAATTCCGTTAATTAGGTGGTCCGTATGGTCCGACCGATTGGCGAGAACACTCACCGTTGAAACCTTAGTAGCCATTCTCATCCCCATGCATATAGTATTATCTGATTTACAGTTCTACCCTCTCTTTTTTTTCTTTTTTTTTTCTAAACTTCCACCATACGTAACTCACGACTCCACTGTCCAAATGTTATGAGATTTGATGGAAGGTCTTTATTTTTCACACTCTTTCCGTCGCCCAAATTTGAGCCCTGATTTATCGAGGATGACTAAGATACTCTTATAATGGTTAATATGCTCCGTAATTCAAAATAGTATTTGTACACATCTAATTGACAAGTCACCGGGTGGTTTGGGCCTATACTTTGAGATCTTCATGATGATTAGTTTACTACAACATTCATGCAACCCATTTGGCGGATCCAAACATGACGGACGGTCAGATGACTCGCTAAAAATAAGGGAACTTGATGGTTAGCACTCTGGCCATATATGTAGGTGGATGTACGGTCAGTTTCATAAATGGATGGACATAAAGTGGGTTTCTGGTGTGATTAGGGGTAAGACATGTATATCGTTAGATTCGAGTGACTTTTCCACACATGTAAGTTCCTCAGATTGTAATTCTAATGGTGGGTTAAGCATATTCATACGGGGTGAACAAGACAAACGGATCGGAATCTTGATCTGATAAGTGTACGAATGGATGTAGAGATTAAGTAGATAGTTTACAATGATCTAAGGGCTGAAATTCAATGTGTACAGTTAATTTATGATAATTAAGCCTGGTATAGAATTTCACATGAAACGGATCACGAGAACCATATGATTTGGAATTCAGGGGTATAGGTTGATGGTATTTTTGTAATTATTGCTGATCTAAGAGTTTTGTGAAATCTAATGGTTCTACATGGTTATATTTCCATTTTAAAACAATTCTTACAACACAACTTACATCTAAATCATTATTGATAAAGAGTTATTCACTGATTTAATCAAAGGAAGGTACATATATCAAACCACATGATCAATGGTTAGATGACTTGATTTATGGATGAAATTTATTCTCCATGGTCTGATTCGTGATTGGAAAGTCGGGGTAAGGTTAGGTTAGCTAGATCGGTATTAATACATTTACATACTAGGTTAAATTCTACGGTAACACTCAAGAACTTTCAATCCTCGGGTATTGAAAAGTTCAGGGTGTTACAGGAAGCTTTGCAGGTTTGGAAGCACTCAGAGGAGCTCGCCCTAAATGCTATCATGAGCGGGCTGGGAGATCGACAGTTCCTATTTTCTTTAGACAAAAACTCTCCTACAACGATGGCCGAACTACTGAACAGGTCGTAAAAGTACACTAATGCTAAAGAATCTCGTATCCTACGAGAGGCCGTCCAAAAAAAGGTTCCTCCAACCAAAGAACGACACACAAGGGCAGAGCCAAGCTCGGCCAATACGAACAGGAAGAGGAAGGACGATCAATCGTGGGACAATCGTCGCTCGAACAAGCGGCCCACTAGTAAGTTTAAAACTTACACTCCTCTCAACAAAACTCCCAAGCAAGTTCTGATAGAAATTCAGGATAAGCGTATCCGCTGTTGGCTGAACAAATTGAAGTCCAATCCAAAAAAAGGAAGCAAAAACAAATATTGTCTCTTTCATCGGGACCACGGACATAACACTAGTGACTGCTTCGACCTTAAACAAGAGATCGAGGCACTCATCCGCAGTGGCCATCTTGGGGAGTACGTCAATCACAGAGGGGATCGGGTCATAGCGAAAGATGAACATCTAGTTAACAATGAACCGACTGGGGAGATCCGAACAATGTTCGGGGGCCACGGAGGCGGAGGAGACTCAAATAATGCTCGGAAGGTACACACGAGGAACATTGGTCGCCCCGAAGAGGAAGCTCTACTCGTTGGGAGACCTCTGAAAGAGCAAAAGGTGGAAGGTCATAGCCTGACTTTCACCGAGGAAGATGCCCG
The DNA here is from genome assembly GCA_030180095.1 of Magnolia changhungtana. Classification (NCBI taxonomy): domain Eukaryota; kingdom Viridiplantae; phylum Streptophyta; class Magnoliopsida; order Magnoliales; family Magnoliaceae; genus Magnolia; species Magnolia changhungtana. Next base: position 4,842,695 of record JASAUF010000340.1, on the reverse strand, counting down.
AGGAATACACCATCTGCACGACGACGCACTTGTGGTCACCCTGACCATAGCCAATCGAAAAGTATTTCGAATCCTTATGGACAACGGATAGTCGGCTGATGTCCTCTTCGCTCAGGCTTTCGACAAGATGGGAGTTGGTTGATCTCTACTTCGTCCTGTTAAAACCCCATTGCTCGGTTTCTCAGGCGGAAGGTCATACCTAAGGGAGCAATACAACTCTCACTTATGCCTGGAGACGGACAAAACCAAGTCACTACAATGGTTAATTTCTTGGTAGTGGACTATCCATCTGTTTACAATGCAATCCTGGGTCGACCGTCTCTGAATGCCCTGCAAGCCGTGGTCTCGACCTACCACTTAGCCATGAAGTTTTCGACCGAGCAAGGCGTTGGGTCAGTGAAGGGTGATCAACACGACGCTCGGCAGTGCTACGCGATGGCACTAAGAGCTTCATATCAAGCAATGACAATCACTTCTTTGGATCCTCGTGAGGACTAGGAAGAAAGAGGTCACCCCATGGAAGACCTTGTTCCCATCCCACTTAATGAATCTATCGCCTTTAAGACTGTCCAAATTGGGTCGTCCCTAATGGCACCTCTACGGGAGAGAACAAGATCGGTTCTTAACTGCTATCCGGCAGTAGCAAGTGACTCGTTTCTACAATGCTAGGGTAAAAGTTAGAAGATTCTGAGCTAGCGATTTAGTCCTTTGAAGAACCTTTCAAAATACCAAGGAACCAGGATCGGGAACTTTAGGCCCAAACTAGGAAGGACCTTACGTAATAACGAGTACAAGCCAACCTGACTCATATCGACTGGAAGATCTGGATGGTTAACTTCTACAACATCTCTAGAATGCTGAATATCTCAAGATCTATTGCCCTTGATAGATTGATGAGCAAGTTTATTGTATATTGATCAGCCTCAAGATAAAGCTAATAAAGATATATTACAACATGACTCCTTTTAAGTATACTATGTCTACCGGATCTGACCAAAGTCCAACCAAGATCCGACCAAGGTCCGATCAACGTCCGACCTATGTCCGACCTACGTCCGACCTATGTCCGACCTATGTCTGACATATGTCCAACCTTTAGGATCCGACCTACATGATTCGACCCAAATCTGATCCATTTATTAGATCTGATTCATCTATTGGGTGCAATCTACTTAACTTAGAAAAATCTACAATAGAAGACACTATTTCAAAAAGGAGCAAGTTTCATTGATAAAGCCCCGAAGGGCACATTTACATCGTTCTACATTCAAAAAGAAAAAGAAAAAGGGAAAGGTATAGCAAAGAGAAGGTGGTCTTCAAGCCTCAGGGGCCTGCTCGGGAGTCGCTTCATCGCCAGATGCATCGAAGCCTGACTCGGATTCGTCAAAGCCAGAGAGATCTAACTCTGGAAAGGCCTCCTTCATGGTCTTGACGTACTTCGCATAGCCCTGTCGATAGAGGGCATTTTTATCATCTACGTACATCTGGGAGGATTAGTATTCCTTAACAGCATCCTCCCGAGCTTGGGCGATGGCAACTCGAGTTCCTGCCTTAAGTTTCTCGAGCTTCATCTCAGTCTCACTAAGCTTCATCCTGGATTCCCTAAGCTTACTCCAACTTCCTCAAGCTTTGCCCTTAGATCGACCTCCCGTCGGACCAACTTTGCAGAAGCTTCTTCGCGGCTTCTAACTTGGCCTCTGTAGACGAGCTTGGGACTGAGCGAGCTTCTGAGTAGTCTCGCCTATTTGCCCCCGCAGTTGTATAATCTCACTACGCACCTTCAACATGCATGGGTCGAGCTGCCAATGCGAAGAAAAATTAAGTTAGCTAAACAATCGAAGAGAAAGATGAACTACTTATGGAGATGTGTTTACCCCAAGGAGGGTCATCATCACAAATACGAGGGTCGAGTCTGCGGAAGAGTCGAAGAAGTTGAGGAATTCTGCCTTGGGCACTTGTCGATCCGCCCAAGGAAGGATCTCCTCAACAGCACGGCAGAGACCTTAATCTTCCTCCTTCTGAACTCCTAGAGGACAAGGTGAAGGACAGTCGATCTATTCCGCCCCTGTAGAATGAGCTTCCACGGGAAGCTCGAAAGCTCCCTGTACCTCAGCAGAAGAAGCCCCTTCTCGAATGGTCATATCGACTATTGTAGCAGCAGCATCAAGGGCGGGCTCCACCTCCACTTCCTCTCCTTCAACCTCCATCACCACAGGGAAAGAAGGACCAACCTTCCCTTTGCTCTTAGAGGAGGTCTTTTGCCTCTTCCTTTTCGGCACCGCTATCTCTTCCAAGGAGGGCGCCTAGAGCTTGGAGGCGGGCCTTACCAGAGGACGAGCTTTAGGCATTTCTGTATTAAAACATGAAGAAACTCAATCATGGAAGTCCATAAAATTTCTAAGTCCTAAAGCTCGGCTAAAGTTCTTACCAACGTTCTTACCGGTGAGAGTGAGGTTTAAGCCCGACTTAAAAAGCAACTCTGGTTAAAGAAGTACTCCCCAAGACCTTTTCTCCTCCCCTAGTGCTTTTGCCCCTCTGATCCGAGCAAGAGATCCACTGTCCAGCAGGGGAGCGTGCTTAGGGATAACTGCGATAGAAGACGTGTGTGAACAAGTTAAGAAAACTCAAAAACCGACCAACCAAGAACGAGCTAAAGAATAATCGCATTCAAAGAATACTGACCTGGGTCAGAAAATGCTGTGGGGACCATGTGCTGATCCAAGAGTAGGTCGACCACCTCCCAACATCCAGAGGCCTAAAACCACTTATCTCTCCAATTCTTATTGGACGATGGAGGGTCGGTAATGAGGCTCCCTCCAGTCCCCCGCCAAGAAGAGAGATAATACCAGCCAAGGTGGAAGTTATTCAGCTTCAACTGGCATAGATGGAGGAACTCCTCGACGGTAAGCTCGGGCTGCTCTAGCTTGGACCATAAGATCACACAGCCGATTAAAGCCCTCCATCTATTGGGGATCATCTGCCTCGGAGCTAAGTTTAGGCGAGCAAGTACTCGCCTTACCAGACCTTGTAGAGGGAGCCTCAGGCCGCATCGAAGGGCAAGCTAAAAAATGGCGACTGCCCTCTCTGGAGGCCGATCAGGAAGCTCATCTGGAGAGGGAAGTCAGAGTATTACAGACTCAGGGACATGATACCCCAGTCCAAAATCTACCCCCCTTAATGAAATCTCAACGATCTCATTGCCCTGATCGAGTAAAGGATCGAGATTTAATAGGATTATGAGTTGATACCTGTAACGCCCTGAAAATCGGGGGTCGAATATGAACTCAACTCCCGAGTTCCAACGCATCACTTATGCAACATACATAATGATGGTTAAATGTTGTCTGAGTTAGAGCAATAAACATGAATGAGATTATACCAAAACAGTAAATCATACTCCAGTTCAATTGTATAAAGGCAAGCGGAAGACTGAAATTTTATATTCAAAGTATGTAAAATAACAAAATTTTGTGAACTCCAGAGTATGAGTACTAACTGAGTACCAATATACATGTATTGTTTCTAAGTCAAAAATTAAAATACAATTCCGTAGATAAGCCCTGGAATCCCCGCGATGCGATTGGCCTAAGCATAGGGCTCGTAGTCTTGCATAAAGGAGAACTCATCCCGATCCTCCTCGAAGTCGGACTCGGCTCCCGAACCGAGGCACCATCTATACCGCGACAGAGTCCGGTGGGTGTTGCAAACACCGTCCCGTAACGTGGGAGTGAGTAGCTAACTCAAGGAACAATAAAGCATAGGTTAACATGTTATCAATTCAATCAAGCAGTAATGATAAAGCAGTACAAATCAAACAATTCTAACTACTCTTATTAAGTGCGAAAATGAAATGACATGATGCTGTATGCCCTTGCCAAAGCACCCTCAAGCGACATCATCTTACGTTCGCGAATGCTTAACTCCCTCAGTGCGCCACATCTACTAAGCACATGCGGTGTGATGATGATCATGATTACCGAGTTATTATTAGTCCATTTCAAACAGCAGTATTGGGAAACTAAGGTACCTCCCTTGTATCATTCCCAAACATGATCCATTCTAGGGTCGTCAATCCTAGCTAATCTCATACGATATTATGGTTTGAGAAGCGTAGTGAAGGCATCGCAAATGGCTCGTCACCTGTCAGCGTGGATACAGATCTCACCGTATGCAGTTCAATTGCTGGCCGTCAGCTCAAGTACAGGTCTCACCGTACTCGGCTCAACTCATACTCTAGTTACTGTGAAAGACTCGTCGCCAATCACAGACACTTGGAGTATACTCGAAGATACTATGGAGGACTCGTCGCCCGTCAGCACGAGCACAGGTCTCACCATACTCGGCTCTCGCCGTAAGTATCGACAGCTCGAATACAGTGTCCCATACCACCGTATTCGGCTCACGAGTTTAGTTATGCAATGGTCACTACGGGGAGGCACATGGCCCCAGCGTAGGTCGACAGCTCGACCACGGTGTCCCATACCACCATGCCCGGCTCATGCATCTTAGCGGATCAAGGTACCATAGTTAACGGGATCGCCACTGGTAAGTTTGGTACCCTAGGTTCAAGCAGTAGCGACCAAACATGGTGAACACACATACACATATCAGTTTACTTGACGAGCCTGACTAGCTCGAGCACACCACAAGTTGGGCAATATGGAGCGCAAAAGCACTCCATGTGGCCAACCACTACCGCCAACCGAAGTACGACTCGGGTTCGCCAGACACATCCTTTGTGGCGACATGAGTCTTAGCCACAATCTCAAGTCTGGTTCCGAATGTTTGGACTATAGACTTAGTCCCAAACTCAAACAGATCTCATCAATAGCATGTGGAGTAAAGCATGATAATGAAGTAATACAAGCATGTTAGCAGGCATGTTATAAAGCATGAAATAAAGCATGAAGTAAAGCACGTTGTAAAGCATGTTATAAAGCACTATACAAGTAGGGATACAATTACATACACATCACAAGTGAGTGGTTATAGCGAACCACCACATGGAGGGGATCCTACATGTCTCTAAGGTAGTCGGGAATTCCATATCAGCGCCTATCTAAGGCACTAACACTTAAGCGTTTTCACACACAAGCATTTACACAAACACTTAGAGTGCGCTATTCCAACATACATGACGTATGTTAGCAAATGCGTATTAGGGCTATTCTTTCGCCAAGCGGTTATTTTATCCGCATATACCATATTCATACAACAAATAATCATGACAATTACACTTCCAAAATTTGCACATATGCGGTATTTCTAGAATACACAATTTCAACATACATGGTGTTTACAAGCGAACATATATTACGGCGATTCCTTTCGCCAAACTAGTATTTTATCCATATATTGTATAATCATACATTAAATAAACATGTCAAACATTTTCCCAAAAAAATACGTATACGGTATTTCTAGAATACACAATTTCAACATACGTAGCATTTACAAGTGAACATGTATTTCAGCGATTCCTTTCGCCCAATTAGTATTTTATCCATATATCATATAATCGTACATTAAATAAACATGTCAAACATTTTCCCAAAAAAAATATGTATACGGTATTTCTACGTATACCTAGAGTATGTGAAATTCCATATTCTTCAACGTTAATCGAAACAGGAAACGGAAAGCACTTTGTACATGTGCAATTGCATGCGAATCATGAATCTACCATTATCTGACATTGAAAGCGTTGAAAACCGTAACTTATACACTTAAAGTCCTCACCTTTGCCCTTGGAATCACAACGAATCAGCAAGGGTTGTTGAGCTTCCGTATACGGGAGTTTTCTAGCCTAAAGAGCGGAATCAGTTAGTCTTTACACAACCTACAACCTTCCTACTTCAAATCAGACCTAGGGTTAGGGTTTCTCACCTTCAAACGGAGTGGATACCGCCGGAAAAATGCCTGGAAGGAAGCGGTGTAGGCCGTGTGATGAGTGAAAGCAGTAGGAGGAAGATCTCCCACAAATCCCAAGCTCTTCTCTCTCTTTTCTCTCTCTCTCTCTAGGGTTTTATCCCAAATTCGTATGGCTGTGAGAGGGGCTGCCCTAAGCTCCTTTTATAGCCAAAACCCTTCCCAAAATAGGCTCAGGTTCAAGGGTTATTGCCTATATAGGTAATTCGTCACTTTTCCAGCTCAAATGAGTGTTTCTGGTGGCCCCCCTTGAGCCAAACGTCAGACTTAAGCTCACCACACATGGATCTATGTGGGATTACGTCTTCGACTCGATCGGATTCCCAGATCGCACGTGGCGGACCACTTTCAATTCAACGGTTAGTGGGCCACGATCCGAAATTTCAAGTACATGTAAATGTTCCTGAAATTTTTCTTAATCCGAGGGCGTAATTTGGTCTGATTCTGACGGTCAGGTTGCTTAATACTGACGCGTAAACGAATGGTGCCAGATCACTATTCCTGATATTTATTTTGGAATGGGAATAGTGTTTTTCACACACCCTCGCTCCGAATCGAAACGAATGGCCGTGGGACATCGGCTGGACCTGATTTTAGAGATGATTGTCAAGCCCAGTGAGGCAGTCCTAGTTCCTTAGCTTCGTGTTAATCGGACTTCCGATGTGCGATCTAGACCTAATACGAAGTTTCGTTTCATTCCCGAGAGCAGATGAAATGAGTTTGGTTCTAAACTTTAGGGTAACCTCGAGTCACTTGTTTTGCAAGTTTTGGGTCTTGCAGATCGTATTTAAAGTGATCCCAACGGATTTCATGGCTAATCGAGTTTAGTACTTAGTTAACTTTGTTAAATTTCTAAAGGATTTAATCCTAATTGATTTCTGGTCGAGGTGGTACTCGAGCCAACGTACGGAAATTTACAGGTCGTTACAATACCAAAATCCTCTGTTCTACAGGCAGATGATCGAAGTATCGGGCTTAAACCTACTCCAACCATCTATTCGTGTGGCCTGAACCTTGAAAAGTAGGAAATAGTATCGTACCTTGGACAACGGGGAAACATCATTAGAAGTAAAAGAAAATAAAGAGAATGATAAGATATTATTATTAGTGATCGCCTAAAGGAACTTGTAACCTTAGTGAACATTATAGGAAATCCTAATGTTAGTAGGAACTTAAATAATTTACTAGTTTTTGTTAATACTAGAATGATTTCTAACCTTTTGTGGAACTTAAACACCTTAGATGTTCTACTAGACTAAAGACTTAAAGGTTGTGGTGGATCTATATATAACTTGCTAAGTTTTCACATTTAGGCACATACGACGACCGATTGTTAGAGTAGAGGTGTAACACCCCGAACTTTTCGAAACTCGGGCATCCAAAGTCCTCGACCGTTACCATAAAATTCAATGTGACCTATACATGTGTACGATACCAATCCAGATATTCTAGCCCTACATCCTTGCCTCGACACTAACTTAACCGTTGGGAATGATCTTCATTCATAAATCAAGCCATCTGACTGTTGATTTCAAGACAAGCCCATCCATCACGTGATTTGACATAAGTACTTTCCTTTAGATGACGTGACGAATAACTCCCTATCCATAATGATTTAGATATACATACTTTTGTAAGAATTGCTTAGAAACATGTCTATAATCATGTGGAGCCATTAGATTTCCCAAAACTCATAGATCGACTGTAATTACAAAATTGCCACTAACTTAGACCCCTGAACACTAGATCACATGGTTCCCACGGTCCGTTTCATGTGAAATTTTATATCATGCATAATTATCACAAATTAACCGTACACCTCGAATTTCAACCCTTAGATCATAGTAAACTAGCTACTTGACGTCTACATCCATCCGCAGCTTATCAGATCAAGATTCTGATCTGCTTATCTGGTTCACCCCATATGAATATGCTTAAACCATCATTAGAACTGAAATTAGAGAAATTTACACATGTGAACAAGTCACTCAAATCTAACAGTATGCATGTCCTACCCCAAATCAATCCAAAAACTCATCTTGTGTTCATCTATTTACAAAATTGACCGTACATCCACCTACATACATGGTTAGAGTGCTAACCATTAAGTTCTCCTATTTTTAGCATGTCATCTAGCTGTCCATTGTATTGAGAGCCGCCAAATGGACCATCCAAATATCAGAATAAACCACTCAGTTGGAAGATCTTAGAACATAGGTCCAAATTACCGGATAATACTGCAACTAAATGTATATAAACGTCACATTAAAACTCAAAGTAGTATGGTCCATTGAAGTGACATCTTTGTTGTTCGTATGTGATTAAGGCCCAAACTTAGGCATTAGAAAGAGCATGGAAGATAACAAATGTTAGTAAAATTTCATCCTATTTGCACGTTGAAGCTAGGAGATACAAATGGCAAAAGTTATAATAAGGCAGAGGGGCATAATTGTAATTATATGATTCAAAACTCATATGCCCAGCAATGTTGCAATATGTTAAGTGAGTTTTTTCACCTATACATTCTTGCAACGTGTGGCCCGCCCATAGCTCGGATCTACTTAAAACTTGGGCCCGTGGGTCCACATAGCGAGTTGAAGTCGGTGAACGGAGTAGATTGCTCACCAAACATCACGTTGGATCCCACCCAGATGTTTGCAAAAATCAAGAAGTTACGTGATTGCACGTACCATTCACGTAACTAATTTCCTTTAATGGCTTGGTTCAACGGTGAACCTAAGCCCGTTGATTAATGGTGTGGCCACACAGAACCTCGGATCCACCCCATATTTTGGCCCCTGGCCTAACATGATCCCACCAAACCAATGAACAGAGGGGATCTCATGAAGGACATCACTGTGGACCCCACACCTAGGGTGTGTATGCACTAAGAGCGTGCCCACCCACAGCACACGGGTTCAGCCTACCCGGTCAAACGAGCATTGATCGATAAAAGAGGAAATTCCTCTCTTCACGTCTTCCTTCCACCAGCAACGGATAGCCGTCCGCTGTTTTGATCAGCGGACCACCATCCATGATCCACTTCGATGATCCAAACCGTCCATCTTGACAGGCTCTCAAAACTGACCAAAACCCAACTCTTCACACCTGTCTCTATGCAACCGTGTACACATGAGATCCGACACAAGCTGAGTTGTACGCACGTCTCATTTCTGAAAATGGAAATCTTCCATGGTTGCTAGGCTGGCTGCGCACATGCAGATCTCCTTCAATCTTAGCCCTCTACCTCAGTGAATCCCTGCCTTACAATCCAGGTAGACTTTAGGGTTTCTTTGAAATGAAAGAGCCCCCGCAAGTGTCTCCGAACCCAACAAGTTTGGAGGAATGCTTGGATGATTGGTGGGTCCCACAACGTTCTAGGATCATATCCATACCATCTATGCGATTTAGATCAGAGGAACAACCGTCCATTGATGATCCGCCATTAATGGCTGGATCATCTTCTTTATATGGCCAAAAATCTCATAATCTTGTGTTCAGCCCTATTCCCTTATATGAGCCGTCCATTAGGTGGCTCATACTCTCAAACGTTCATCCAGATAGCTGGACTTCAGCCAGGCAACTCGGATTATAGCGGGTTGTCTCAAACATTTATTTGCTAAGACAATCAAGCCGCAACTAACTTATGGATTAGTTGCCTTCGAAATCTCTAGAATCGGATTAGTATGGCCATATAAAAGGCACCCTTTTAGGGCAGCCGTTCGAAAGAAAGAAAGAAATCAGAAAAGAGAGAGAAAGGCGCCGCCCGGTGTGCCATATTCGGTCGAGTCAACTCAGTTCGAATCGGGTCGAGTCTCATCGAATCCAACTGCTGGATGGTGGTTGTTGAAAGGAAGAAAAAGAAATGAAAAGAGAAGAGAAGAATGGAGAAGGAAGCATGAAGAAAGAGGAAGAGAAGTTTAGCAGATTTCTCAGCTGCCGAGTTTACTCAACTCACCCAAACTGAATCAACACCTGGTCGAGCTCTGATTGGGTTCTAAGATCATGGATCTTTTCCTCAATCTGCCTCATCCAGATTCTCCAACTTCAACCTTAGATCGTCCAGTTGCAATTCAGATTCTTCAACTTCATCAGAACTGTTGGCAGCCATGAACAATCTCCTCTGTTTCACCTACTGCTTCTTCTTCAATTCTACTTTTTGATCTTCTTCTTCTCCTTTTACAGCTTGATCACGAATAAATCAAGATTTCTATTCATACCAAATCTCTAACCAGCAATCCGTTCATAGCAGATCGTGACCATCTTTATGCGGTCGAGTCGAGTTGAGTCGGCTGTAGCAAGTCGATCCAAGTTTTGCTGAGTTGGGTCTAACTCGAATCCAGGTCATGTTCGGCCATAAGAAAGTAAGAAGAAGGAGAAAAGGAGAGTGTGGAAAGAGCATGAAGAAAGAGGGAGGGAGAGAAGGAAGATATAGAGAAGAGGAAATAGAGAAACAAGTCGCTGAGTCGACTTGGTTCAAAACCGAGTTAGGTCTCCAACTCGCTGAGTTTTCGATTCCAGTCATTACCGGGTCAGGTCTCACAACAAGGTAATTTTTGGGTTTAACTTTTGTTATTATTTTTGGGCTATTAACATGGCATTATTATTATCATTAGAATAATTAGTATGGTTAGGTTCATTATGATTAACTATTATAATTATAATCATTATCATTATTAGACAATATTGTCATTTCCATTATGGATTGGTATAATTATTTCTTATTAGATTATTATTAATAATTATTTTATCATTTTAGCATTTATTAAACTCTAATATTTGTGAAAAACATATTAGATATTGTGGGGAAAAATCAATACCAATTCATAAATTATCATTGGTATTACTAATTTATCCCTCATGCAAGAAGTTAGAGTTTAAGCTTTAAGACCTATACTTAGATTTAGATTGTTGGATAAAGCCCTAAAAATTTACATAATCTAAACCTTTAGCTGTAATCATAACCATATAAATTTTGTTATGTTGTAATCTAATCACACGAAATATTCTAATTTTGTTAGATTTCGATCTTGGGGTATGTACAACTATCTCTGGCATTACCAGGAGACGAACCGACTCTTGAAAGGTGAGGATTACCCTTCAAGATTTTTCTACCTCTTGATGACTAGCTCTGGTAATTATCCTTGTTCATTTACCTCATTCATTGCTTAATATAGTGGATTGTTCTTATTAATTTTGATTCCTTAAGATAATTGATGAATTGGATTCGATATGAAATAGATGCCTCTAAAATGATTTGAAATGTACGCTTTGGATATGCATGTGCTATCTCGATAACATTATACATGATTTAATTTGTTATTCATGATCACTTGATAGAATGATTGGAGGTCCTAGAACTAGAGGCCGTTTTATCTAATAAATTAAATACAACATTTATTGTGGACTTACCATCTTATGGATCATTTGTTGCCTAAGTAGCTTTTGGGATAATCCCTTTTTATTACATCCTTGGGATGGGTTGTTTGGCCTATACGACTTGATTTAATATTTGCCCTACGTGGCTTTAAGGAACCATCTTCATATAACCTTGCGATGATAAGTTCCACTTGTAGAACTATAATTGGCCACTAGTTAAATAGGTTACTCTTAAACATCCTGTTTGTTAGTCTCATGAGCCAGGGATGGTGGAATATGACACTATGCCTGAGCTGTCGGTCTGTGCTGGGTGACAAACCCCTCATAGTGACCTTTGAGCTTTCTTAAAATGATTGTTTGAAATTGGAATAATAATGGTTGGGCTAATCATGCATTTTCATGACATATATTATGGTCTTTTTTGGGTGGTTAGTTCTCCTTGGGTGTACCTTTGTGTGCTTTTCCGGGTGACTAATTCTCCTTGGGCGATCTATATTATTTGGTCTTTTTCGGGTGGTTAGTTTTCCTTGGGTGTACCTTTGTGTACTTTTTCGGGTGACTAATTCTCCCTGGGTGATCTATAGTATATGGTCTTTTTAGGATAGCTAGTTCTCCTTGGGCATACCTTTGAGTATTTTTCTAGGTGGCTAGTTCTCATTGGGCGACCTCGTTGCATAGTCTTTTTCGGGTGGCTAGTTCTCCTTGGGCATACCTTTGAGTACTTTTTGGGGTGACTAGTTCTCCTTGGGCAACTTTTTACCAGCTGGATGTGCATCCCCAGGTCTGTGAGCATGTTCATGCATCCATGCATTTAAATAAGATTATCTTGTGTGATTTATTTAATGAATGCGTATCTGAACCTTGTCTGATTTTCATGGTAATCTTTGTGCAATATTTGTTATACATTGCCTTTGTTAACTATGCTTAATTATCTTGGTAATACGATAAATCTTGAGGGGTATACCTCACTGCGATAGCCATTGACGCTATCGAACCGTACTCAGTGTGCAGGAGACGTAAATGACTTGTATGCTGGTGTTCATGTGGAATAGGAGGAGCCAAATGATCTCGTGACTCTCCATTCCTAATTTTATTTGTATTTAATTTATATTGTTATGTTTGTAAAGGTTAAGACATTGGTTTGTATAAGTTTTTGGGTAACTGCTTGAAACATTTGGATTTGCACATTTGGACTCCCTCTTATACTTGATTGTTCATATTCCGCTAGTTTATTAACTTTGATAAAAAGAAAAAAAATGTATGTGAAATTTGAGTTATAGTTAAAGGTTAACACTCGGGTTTTTGGAAAACGAGTAGTGTACACGGGTTTCGGAAATCGGGGTGTTATAAGAGGTATAGGAGTTTAGCAAAATTTAGCTACAACTTGTTTAAAATCTAAGCTATGATAGCATGCTTAGACACACGCGATTATGGAACACCATTAGCACAGCGAACCACTCGTAATATTAATAATTGGTATGTGCATCATTAAATCTTGAAGTAGTATTTTGTTTATTTTCTTCAAGGGGGGTAGGTTGTAACGACCTTAGTTTTAGGCGCTTAATGGTATACGTTGGTACATATAGGAAATTAATGAACTTTTAAAACTACCACAAATGTTATCGTCGTCCCCAATCATAATAGGAACACTGAATTTCGAGGACAAAATTCTCTTTAAGGGGGGTAGATTGTAACGCCCCGTACTTTCCAGTACTCGGGTGTTACCATATAACCAAACTTAGTGTAAATACAAGCCAGGCTTAAGTAAACATTCACGTTCATTCTAGCCCAAATCCAACCCTTGAAAACAATCCCTATTCGTACATTAAGCCATCCATCCGCTGATCTCCAAGATGGATCACCATACCACCAAAGATACTTATTTTCAGGATTTCGATTCACTAATAGACCGTGGATAGTTTTTTTTTTTTTTTTTTTTTTTTAAATTATAACTACGAACGATGACCCTTAAATGGTTAATCATTCAGTAGCTTACTTAGATACGTACCTTATAAGTGATTTGATCATTGATTAGCTACTTGAGTTCATGTCTTTGAAGTGATTAGATCACCTGATTAACTCTCTTAAACACATGTCTCAGAGTTTATTTTAATGCCTGATTTGTTAGAATACTCTTAAATAAATGTCTAGAGTTAGTTAAAATACTTGATTATTTACTTAACAAATGTCTTAGGATTAACCAGAATGCTTGATTAGTTACTTAATAAATGTCTTAGAATGGGTTAGAATACATGATTGCTTGAGTTAAACCGATGCCTTAGAAGTGATTAGGATACCTGATAGGTTGGCTTAAATACACGTCTTAGACTAATTGAAATATTTTATTAGTTTATTTAAGTACATGTTTTGGAACTTGACTAATCACTCTAAACACATATCAGGGCATCTAATCCCTGATTCAACCACTAAATTCCACTTGAGTGGTCCCTAAGACCCCTTTTAACCGTTGACATCCGATTTTAGAATAATCTGACCCTTAAATCAAGATGGGTCCATTACTGGACCCTCCAATCGGTTAGTATGGCCCACCTGAGATTTGGATCCCCTGATTTTTGGTGAGAGGCCATGTCCAGGACCTCCAAAACTAATGAATAGAGTAGATTTCATGAAGACATCATAGAGGACCCCTATTCCAGTTGAATGTGCATAGGTTGCACATGCACACACGATGCATTAGAATAAGAAACCCGGTCAAACTAGGTTTGACCGAGCATTCCCAAAAGAAGGAGATTTTTTCCTTTTTCCAGTCTCGCACTCAGCACGGATGGACGACTGATGATCTGATCGAGATGGGGCCCACCATCAGGGCTAGTTTGGACGATCCAAACCGTCCATCAGACTTAGAGTGTAGTTCTGACCAAAACCAAGGAAATTTCGCACAGTTCAATATGTGTGCGTGCGCACAATCCTTTCTGCAAACCAGTCCTACAAACACACCCTTTCCAAAAGAGGAAACTGCTCTCCCAGCCAGCTCAGCAATCCGCGTGAGCTGGTCCTACGCCATTCAACCCTCCATCCTAGAGAGATCCCAGCTGCCCTAGCTAGGTTCTTATAAAAGAAAAAGAATGGGAGAGAACCGACCGTTTACCCTCCTTTATGAGAACCCACCACTCAAATTCTCTCCAAGCTCCGATGAAGCTTGTTGGCAAGCTCTCTAGGGACCTCACGAACAGCCTGATGGAGTCAGATTCGAAGAAGAGGTGATGATGGTGAAGACACTATTGATGGCAGCCACCTTCTCCACCGTTCCAAGCTGAGTCAGACTCAGTTCAGGATGCTATTTTCAGTCCCTCACTAGCAGGTGATGGTGTTGGAAGAGAAAGAATAAGAAAGAAAGTGAAAGTTAAAGAAAATAAAAGGATAATAAGAATAATAGATAGAGAGAGAGAAGCAGACAACTGATGCACCACTGCCGAGCTGTTTGGACTTAACCCTTGAGTCCGAGTCAGGTCAAGGAGGGTTCAACGAATCCCTGCTGAACTGAGAGTAGAAGAAGAACAGAGAAGAGAAAGAAGAGGCAGCTAAGGAAAGAAAAACGTGAGAGAAAAGAGAGGAGGGGTTGCTACTACTGTGCCGCTGCACCGAGTCAGGCATGTTGATTGCCGGTTCTGGAATGAGTCCAGACCGAGTGGGGTGAGTCTGGCTGAGTCCAGATGATGGTCGTGGGTGTGAGAGGGGAAAGAGAGAATAGAGAGAGAGGTGGCAGGAAAGGAGAAGAGGAGGAAAAGAGAGAGTAAGGGAGTTGAGTAGGTTTGGCTGCTATCAAGCCAACCGGACTCAACTCGGTTTGAGTCACGGCTTGAACCAGTCAGTCTCCTTGATGGAATTTTTCCAGCTGTAGGAGAAGAAGGAAGAAAAGGGAAAGAATAGGGAGAAGGAAGGAAAGAAGGAAGGGGGGGAGGAGAGAGAGAGAGAGAGAGAGAGAGAGAGAGAGAGAGAGAGAGAGAGAGAGAGAGAATAGATGGGTTCTTGTGTTGATCCGAGTCAACTCGACTCGAACCAAGTTGGCTAAGGTGAGCCCACCTTCCCCTCCCAGATTGAAATTCTTTCAATTAAAATTTCCATTGTTGTCATTTCTATCACTATTACAATCATGAGTATTAGAAGTGGATAGCAGTTGATGAACTATCTATATGGATATTAGCTAGTACATATAAGAATTATCATTATTAAATATTAGTATTGGCGTTAGAACATACTATTCATTTTCACCAAAATGATTGTTAGTGTTGTGTTAGCTAATATTAGAAATATTGCTAATATTGATAATTGTTTGGAATTATTAGCACTATTATTCATCATGGGTTGTTGTTAGATAATTTAATATGGTAGTAGGCATTGTTAAAATTTCTAAAAATTAATAACTAATCTATTTGATTATTTATATTCATCCATTAGTCCCTTTAATAATATCATTAATGGCCACACAAAATAGGGTGTGGATTTCATAATCATCACTTAGAATCTAAACCTAGAACTAAACCCTAAGATGAAACCCTAAACTCTACATTTAAACCCTAAAATCGTGCCTAGACCTAAACTCTAGGATAAAATCCTAGGCCTAAGTAACCTAAACCCTAGGTCTATAGTTTAAACATAAATGATTAGACCATATCACTTATTATCATTACTAGATTCGTTATTATGACTATATTACCCTTTTTCCTTATGAGGTTAATATAATTCTTGTTAATACGATTATTAATATTAGTACTCATTATATTATTGTTAGTAAAATTTTTATTATTATTACTTACATTATTTAAGAGGTTATTAGTCATTATAAGGACATTAGATATTGTTGGTATATCTAAATATCAACTTATGAACCATCATTATTACTATGGATGGATTAAAACTCCTATCATGAATAGTATTTGGCCCACGGTATAGTAATAATAATAATAATAATAATAATCTTAGATTCAAATCCTAGGATCTAAGCATTTAACTAAGCCCTAGGATGAAAATCTTAATTCTACACGAAAACCCTAAAAGATAACCCTAGGTAGTATGTAGAACTTGGATCTAATTGTACATCCTAATTTATGGTAGGATTTGATTTTAAGGGAACAGGCATTCCCTAACGATACTGATAGGCGATGCAAACCAGAAGGTGATGATTCTTCCCCTTAAGCTTTCCATTTTCCCATTAGCTTAAGTTATAGTTTTTATTTTAATTTATAATTGAGATTTCCATTTTATAATCACAGGTGTTAATTGTTAGAATTGAATTGTTATATTATATGCTTAATATTTATCCTGCATATTTATCTTATGTTGGTGGATTATTTGTGGATTGCTTATGGGACTTAAACTGGTACATCAGTGGGAAACCCCCACCTATGAATGTACACCTATACTTGGGATGTAACTCAATTGATTGTGATCGTAATGGGCTTTTGACTTAGTTGTTATTGAGTAGTGATTTAAATTGATCATTGATGTGGGCCTACCATCTAGGGTTGTGGTGTCCAATGGTTTTTAAGGACGGTTTCTTATCACATGGTTTTGATATTGGCCCTACGTGGCTTAGTTTTAATAATTTCCCTATGTGGCTTAATTTTGATATTCGCCCTACGTGGCTTTGTCTTAGTAATTGGCTTAGATGGGTTCGATGTTTTAATTTTGTGCAACCATGAGATGGTAAGCCCCATGTGCTGGATATGATTGGTTATTAGTCGATCGGGTTCCATTAAACATCTTAAGGTGGTAGCCTCATGAGTCAGGGATGGTGGAATGGGATACTATGCCTGAGCTGTCGGCCTATGCTAGGCTCTAGGCTCCCCATAGTGACCTTTGAGCTTATTAAACCTGTTGGTTGTAAATGGATTAATAAATATTGGGATAATCATGCATTCATAGCATTCAGGCGATGATGGGTGGCTAATTCTGAATGTTGTAGCACGTGCCTAATAGGATTTAGTTGGGGTATCGTTTCGCTAGCTCCTAAACCATCGACTATCGACCCACTTTTGGTAAGTTTGGCACTACGCATGTATGTGTACTTTCGATGGTGACCGGCCACATTGCATAGGTTTTGTTCAAAAGCCAACTGGATGAGCATCCTCAGTTGATGTGCACTCATATATCCATGCATTTAATAAGACTGCATCATGTATTGTTTTGTATGCCTTGTATGTTTTCATGACTATGCTTATCTAATGTGGCGGTGTGTAATCTTGAGGGGAATTCACACTGAGTTGGTCATTCATCCATCAAATATACAACCGTACAGGTAGTACAGGTGCCTTAAGTGATATGCAGGTTCAGACTAATGAGGAGCTGTTATGATGGTCAAGGAGGCGTGGTTGTACCTGTCAAGGAAGCTGCGCGATCTTATGGCTTTCGTTTATACATTTTCTTTTATATTTCTCACGTATGTAAATCTTGTAATTGTTAATGGGGACATTGGTTTGTATAAGTCATTATGGGCATGTAACACCTCGTACTTTTCAGTACTCGGGTGTTACCAAGAAGACCAAATAATTTATTTTAAATGGGATATAATTGTACATATATATATATATTATAATACAAAATAATTTTACAATTATTTGTAATAATATATGTTACTTAAATCATTTGTAATAATACATATGTTACTTAAATTATTTAAATTAGGTATGCTATTTATTTCACATTATTTAAATTATATGTAAAATAAATTGTATGTCAACACATTGTCATAAAATTTACGTAAATTGACTACTATTTATATTTTTAAATTTAAACTACATATTATTATATTATATCATATATATAAAATATACATCACTTAGAATAATTAATGTTTATATATATGAAAAAGAAAAATACATACTCACACATATATAATACTTCAAATTAAATACGTTATTTCTTGATAAATAATTATTAATATAAATTATAAAGGTAATACAAGTTGTATATATGTTGATAAAATATGTTATAGTATATGCTAATGTAATTGTTATTACTTAATACATATTATTCGATACTAATATTGAAACTGACGAACGGACCAGATTTCACTTAAGACCACAATGGGCCGCGCAAACCACCAATCGAACACAAATTGGCGTGTATGGCCCACCTAAGTCAGGGGTCTACCCCATCCTTTGGGTCAGGCCCTATTTTGAGCTGACAAAGCAAATGAGCGGGGTGGATTGACCGGGATCGTCCCTGTGGGCCCCAACCTTGATGCATGTGCATGAGGAGTGCGTGCACTCGCTGCACGCTGGATTGGAAAACCCAGTCAAATCGCCTCTGACCGATTTTTTTCCAAAAATGGGAGGATCTCCTACCAGCAATTGTTTTAAATGAACCGACCTATTTTCTTCAATGGCCCACCAACCGACCCTAACACTTGAGCTGATCCGCCCATCTTGTAGGTGGGTCAATTCAGAACGAAACCTGGGTCTCTCACATGAAGAGGTGTACTCTAGAGGGCACAAATCCAACCGTACACGGACTGTGAAAAACCACATTTCTAAAAACTAAAACTATCTTCGTGTGACAGGTTGACGATCCGCGTGAGGGAGTGTCTGGTGTGATCTGGATCATCCAAATAGACCCATCCTAATCGTCCATTCCAAACCACCAGGGGTTTTCTACTGACAGCAAGGAGAAACAACAGGCTGGTTCAGTTTTGCCCACTGTATTTGGAGGAGGTTTCTACCAAACCTCATTCGGATTGTTGCTATCAATCTGACGGCTTAGAAGTGGTTGGGCGGTGCTATCATAGAGAAAGGATCAACCCTCAATGCCAGTCTCTCCCATTCTTCCAGCCGTTCGAGAAAAACGAGCCGAGAGCTTCCAAGCTCGAACCCATTGAAAAATCCTCACTGGAGCTTCGGTTCAGAGCTTTCTAAAGCTCCTATGGACCAAGCCGAAATGCCCAATATAAACAAAATGGAGAAAGACCCACTGTAGTAAGACCTGCCATTAACGCCTGGTCTTCTTCCTCATTGGAGAACGGTCAGGCGAACTGCAGTTTCTAGCTCTGTCTCGTTCACCATGCAAGCCATCTGATGACAGGAAGAAAGAGAGAGAGAGAGAGAGAGAGAGAGAGAGAGAGAGAGAGAGAGAAGAAAGAAAAGAGAGAGAGAAGAGATGGAGAGTAGAGAGAGGTGGCAGTGGTGACGAAGTGCACTGTTGCTGCCTGCACCTTCGACTGTGACGTTGCTGTCGCACTTGCTCAAGTCGGGCCACTCAGTCCAGTCGCTACTAGAAGTAGCTAAAAGAGGAGAAAAAAATAGGGTGAAGAAGAAGAAAGAAAGAAGAGCGAGAGAAAGGGGAGGTGCGCACGCCGGGCAGACTGCTCGACTAAAGAATCGAGTTCGGGTCGAACCAGCTGAGGAAGATGAAGAGAGAGGAAGTTGGGGCTGTCGATTTGAGCCCGGATTGACTCGGTCCAGGTTGCTATGGAACGTACCAACAATAGACAACATTGGGCAGTTGTTTGCTCGTCCCTGGAAGCTGCTAAGTCCGACTCAGTTTGAGCCAAGGTGAGAATGATCCTCTCTAGTTCAGCAGAGGGATGAGAGATGACGGCGAGTTTCAGGAACTCAGTAAGTTGTTTCCCTTTCCACTTAGCTCTTGGCCTGTATGTATTACTGATCCCCTGTATCTACACTTAGCTGGGGCATGGGCTTTAGATGACCTTTGGTTGTGTTGAGTTAATTAAATCGTGTGTGGTTAGCCATCAGTTCAACAAACTCCGTCTAAAACTGAGTTTATGAGCCATTTTGCACCTAGAGCCCTATCTCATCACTAGATCATCGACCTAATGCACTTGAGCTCATTTAGAGTAGAGCTTGACTCATTATTGGGATGTCCTTTAGGTTAGGTTTCTCAATGGAGATGGTATGGATAATTGGTTTATGAATCAGACTTGAGTTTTAGGATTGGGTTGAGCTAAGTCACACTCGTATTGCACCAAACTTGCCAACTCGGTGCACTTCGTGGGGTCTTGAGGAGACCCGATCGATTGAGCTTTATTAAGGTTCCACCACTGTAGGAGGACTTGCCTTAAGGGCAGGTGTGATTATCTGTTCGACTATCTCAAAGCTCCAAAATTTCCATGTTGAGACTTGCCTACTTGATCCAGTAAAATCAAATCATCCCTAAGTTGGACTAAGGTGAGCCGACTCTCTAGTCACTATTAGTATAAATAAATAAATAAATAAATATCTATGTTATTTATCTTCTTGTGTTGGTTGAGTGTAGGTATTTAGTAGAGGCTACCTTAGATCACTCTCATTGAAGTCAAGTAGGTGTGAACATTGCGATTGGATTCAAGTCGATTACATCTAATAATTGATCAAAGGTGAGGACTCACCCTTTGAGCTTCCCACTTAAATTCATCAATCTAGATATGGATGATACATTGATTTCTCTTATTGCATTACTTACCTTATTAAATGAATATGTTAATCTGTTGTGGCATTGATTCATATAATGGACATGTCTCTTCAAATTTAGCAAGTATAACTGATTTGATGCTCACATGCCACTTCCATTTGTATAACCTACTAGTTGATTAAACGTTGCTACTTATGGTCATTTAATGGATAGAATGAGATTTTTTGTGGGCTCCATCTTGCGGTTCATGTTTGCCCTACGTGGCTTGGATCGTCTATTTGCCCTTCGTGGCTTTGATGGGTCGTTGGTGCCCTTTTGTGGCTTGATGCTTATATTCGCATATCTTATTGGTTTTCTAGTCATCTTGCGGTGTTCAGTCGTACCTTAATTTCTGGGTGGAGCGGGTGTTTGCTTAGCGATTTCCTAGCCATCTTGCAGTGTTCACCTACGATATGATTTTCGGACGGTCTAGAGTTTGTGTGTTGTTTGTCTCTTCATCTTGCAGTGTTCAGTCGTACCTTGATTTCTAAGTGGAGCGGGTGTTCGCTTAGCGATTTCATAGCTATCTTGCGGTGTTCACGTATGATATGATTTCTAGGTGAAGTAGATGTTTATATGTTTTTTCCTAGCCATCTTGCAGTGTTCAGTCATACCATGATTTTTGGGTGGAGCTGAAGTTTGTTTATCGATTTTCTAGCCATCTTGCGGTATTTACGTACGACATGATTTTCAGGTGGTTATGTTTGTATGTTATTTGCCTGTTCATCTATAGTGTCAGTCGTCCATGATTTCTGGGTGGAGCTGCAGTTCGCTTATCGATTTTCTAGCCATCTTGTGGAGTTCATGTACGACATGACCTTCGGATGAAGAAGAGGTTTGAAGGTTAATTTTCTATTCACCTCATGGATTTCACTTGTATCATGATTTTCGGGTGGAGCTGAAGTTCGCTTATCGATTTTCTAGCCATCTTGCGGAGTTCACGTACAAATGCGATTCTCAGGTGTAATAGAAAGTTGTATGGTTGATTGTTTGGTTATCTGAACATGTTTCCTTGCATTGCGATTGCTTTTATATTTTGCCTATGATAAAATTCTATTGATTGGCTTGGTTTTTTGAGTATATGACCATGATTATGAAATGCCCTGTTTAATATATTCATAACTTGCGATCTGTAATGGATTATGAATGATGAGTGCGCAATCTTAGAGGGTACTCCTCACTGCGATAGCCATTGACGCTATCAAACCGTAACAGTCGATGCAGGTATAGGGTGAGCCGTTGCTGTTCACTAGGTTGCTGGAGCAGATCGAGTAGCTAAGGAGCTAGGCGAGGTCCTTGCGGCCCGCATTGATCTTGATACACTCATGTTTTACTTACCTGAACTTTTTTATTTGAGATGGTATAAGTCCTGTATGGGCGCTATATTTGGAATTTTGTAATGATCAAAATATTTTTATACAGTGCATGGTTTAATGTAGCTTCGTTGCTGTTAAATCTGATTAATAATAAACGGTTCAAATTTACACTGGATTTTATAGGCTAACACTCGAGTTTTTGGGAAACGGGTCAATACTAGGGTCCTGAAAACATGGGGTGTTACAGTTGGTATCCGATCGAGTCTAGATAAAACAGGCCTTGGGGAAAAATATGACTTGTACAACTTCAAATACTCCAAAGTTTTATTAATGAAATTTGAAACCTGAAACTAGGTTCCATTCCCTTAGCATTAGGGTATTTTGTGAATATAGAAATATAAATTTTAGGATCCCTTGTAATTTTTAGGCGTAGCTATTTGAACTTAGAAATAAAAACTTAGGTTCCTTTGTGAATTATAGTTGTTGGAACTTAAGGACTAAACTTAGGTATCGTAAGGAAATAAGTAACTACCATATTATACAAACATATGCACTCTCCAAGCATAAGCAATCATACTAGGAATTATAATTTAAAATTTCATAATGCTTAGATGATTAGAGTGCGCAGTGAAAGCGTAGTAGGACACATAGGCTTATCACTTGTTAAATTAAAGGACTAAATGATATTCCCTAGAAATCTAGATAATCGGAATCATAGATTGATGGAAACATATTTAAGAAAAGTATACGCGGTTTGATTCAGATTCTAAATCCTAGAAAATTCTAACGACCTCAATGTCTTGATCAAGTAGAAGGTCAAGGTTCACTAGGATTAGAAATGGATACTAAGGAACTCACTGCCTTGATCAGGCAGAAGATCGTTGTATTAGGATTAAACCAACCACAACCATCTGTTTGTGCTAACCCGAACATTGAAAAGATAAACTACTATTCTTTCTCTAGATGGCCTGAAATTTGTTATTGTGAAGTTCACACCCACACATAAATATAGAATAATGATAAAACTTTTCTCTACATCATTCTAGCAAACCCTGGATCTTTAAAGGAAATTAGGATGAGTGTAATTGAATTTTGGGGACGAAATTCTTCTTTGAGGGGGGTAGATTGTAACAACCCCAGTCCTTTAGTTAAACATGAACGCTTATTTATACAAACATGCTTCACCGGGGAACATAGTGAATGGTTAGAGACAGGGAAAATAGATTTTGCCCCATTTAAAGTAGAAATAATGAATTTTGGGGACGAAATTCTCTTTAAGGGGGGTAGATTGTAACACCCCATACTTTTCAGTACTCGGGTATTACCAGGAAGATCAAATAATTCATTTTAAATGGGATATAATTGTGTGTGTGTGTATATATATATATATATTATAATACAAAATAATTTTACAATTATTTGTAATAATATATATGTTACTTAAATCATTTGTAATAATACATATGTTACTTAAATTATTCAAATTAGGCATGCTATTTATTTCACATTATTTAAATTATATGTAAAATAAATTGTATGTCAACACATTGTCATAAAATTTACGTAAATTGACTACTATTTACATTTTTAAATTTAAACTACGTATTATTATATTATATCATATATATAAAATATACATCACTTAGAATAATTAATGTTTATATATATGAAAAAGAAAAATACACACACACACACACATATATAATACTTCAAATTAAATACGTTATTTCTTGATAAATAATTATTAATATAAATTATAAAGGTAATACAAGTTGTATATATGTTAATAAAATATGTTATAGTATATGCTAATGTAATTGTTATTACTTAATACATATTATTCCATACTAATATTGAAACTGATGAATGGACCAGATTTCACTTAAGACCACCATGGGCCGCGCAAACCACCAATCGAACACAAATTGGCGTGTATGGCCCACCTAAGTCAGGGATCTACCCCAACCTTTGGGTCAGGCCCTGTTTTGAGCTGACAAAGCAGATGAGCAGGGTGGATTGATCAGGATCGTCCCTGTGGGCCCCAACCTTGATGCATGTGCATGAGGAGTGCGTGCACTCACTGCACGCTGGATTGGAAAACCTAGTTAAATCGCCTTTGACCGATTTTTTCCAAAAATGGGAGGATCTCCTGCCAGAGATCATTTCAAATGAACCGACCTGTTTTCTTGCATCAGTGGCCCACCAATCGACCCTGGCACTTGATCCGATCCACCCATCTTGTAGATGGGTCAATTCATAACGAAACCCGGGTATCTCACATGAAGAGGTATACTCTTGAGGGCACAAATCCAACCACACATGGACTGTGAAAAACCACATTTCTAAAAATGGAAACTATCTCCGTGCGACAGGTTGGCGATCCGTGTGAGGGAGTGTCTGGCGTGATCTGGATCGTCCAAATAGACCCATCCTAATCGTCCATTCCAAACCACTAGGGGTTTTTTACCCACAGCAAGGATCAATAACAGGCGGGTTCAGTTTTGCCCACTGTATTTAGAGGAGGTTTCTGCCAAACCTCATCCGGACCGTTGCTATCAATCCGACGGTTAAGAAGTGGTTGGGCAGTGCTATCAGAGAGAAAGGATCAGCCCTCAACGCCGGTCTCTCCCATTCTTCTAGCTGTTCGAGAAAAACGAGCCGAGAGCTTCCAAGCTCGAACCCATTAAAAAAGCCTCACTGGAGCTTCAGTTCAGAGCTTTCTTAAACTCCAATGGACCAAGCCAAAATGCCCAAAATAAATAAAATGGAGAAAGACCCACTGTAGTAAGACCTGCCATTAATGCTTGGTCTTCTTCCTCATTGGAGAACTATCAGGCAAACTGCGGGTTCCAGCTCTGTCTCATCCACCATGCAAGCAATCTGATGACATGAAGAGAGAGAGAGAGAGAGAAGAAAGAAATGAGAAAGAGAAGAGATGAGAGCAGAGGGAGGTGGTAGTGGTGATGAAGAGCACTGTTGCTGCCTGCACGTTCGACTGTGACGTTGCTGTCGCACTTGCTCAAGTCGGGTCACTCAGTCTAGTCGCTGCTAGAAGCAGCTGAGAGAGGAGAAAAAAATAGGGTGAAGAAGAAGAAAGAAAGAAGAACGAGAGAAAGGGGAGGTGCGCCTGCTGCCGCTGTACCGCCGACTCAGCAATTGAGTTCGGGTCGAACCAGCTGAGGAAGATGAAGAGAGAGGAAGTTGGGACTGCCGATTTGAGCCCAGATTGACTTGGTCCAGGTTGCTATGGGACGTCCCAACAACAGACTGCATTGGGCAGTTTTGTGCTAATCCCTGGAAGCTGCTGAGTCCGACTTAGTTCGAGCCAAGGTGAGAATGATCCTCTCTAGTTCAGCAGAGGGGTGAGAGATGAGGGCAAGTTTCGGGAACTCAGTAAGTTGTTTCCCTTTCCACTTAGCTCTTGGCCTGTATGCATCACTGATCCCCTGTATCTACACTTAGCTGGGGCATGGGCTTTAGATGACCTTTGGTTATGCTGAGTTAATTAAATCGTGTGGTTAGCCATCAGTTCAGCAAACTCTGTCTAAAACCGAGTTATGAGCCATTTTACACCTAAAGCCCTATCCCGTCACTAGATCATCGACCCAATGCACTTGTGCTCATTTAAAGTAGAGCTTGACTCATTATTGGGATGTCCTTTAGGTTAGGTTTCTCAATGGAGATGGTATGGATAATTGGTTTATGAATCAGACTTGAGTTTTGGGATTGGGTTGAGCTAAGTCACACACTTATTGCACCAACTAACAAACTTGCCAACTCGGTGCACTTCGTGGGGTCTTGAGGAGATTCGATCGGTTGAGCTTCATTAAGGTTCCACCACTGTAGGAGGCCTTGCCTTGAGGGTGGGTGTGATTATCTGACTGACTATCTCAAAGCTCCAAAATTTCCATGTTGAGACTTGCCTACTTGATCAAGTAAAATCAAATCATCCCTAAGTTAGACCAAGGTGAGCCGACTCTATAGTCACCTTCTATTAGTATAAATAAATAAATAAATATCTATGTTATTTATCTTCTTGTGTTGGTTGAGTGTAGGTATTTAGTAGAGGCTACCTTAGATCACTCTCGTTGAAGTCAAGTAGGTGTGAACATTGCGATTGGATTCAAGTTGATTACATCTAATAATTGATCAAAGGTGAGGACTCACCCTTTAAGTTTCCCACTTAAATTCATCAATCTAGATATGGATGGTACATTGATTTCTCTTATTGCATTACTTACCTTATTATATGAATATGTTAATCTGTTGTGGCATTGATTCATATAATGGACATGTCTCTTTAAATTTAGCAAGTATAACTGATTTGATGCTCACATGCCACTTCCATTTGTATAACCTACTAGTTGATTAAACGTTGCTACTTATGGTCATTTAATGAATAAAATGAGATTTTTTGTGGGCTCCATCTTGCAGTTCATGTTTGCCCTACGTGGCTTGGATCACAGTTGCCCTTTTGTGGCTTAATGGTTATATTCACATATCTTATTGGTTTCTTAGCTATCTTGCGGTGTTCAGTCATACCTTGATTTCTTGGTGGAGTGGGTGTTCGCTTAGCGATTTCCTAGCCATCTTGCAGTGTTCACGTACAATATGATTTCCTGGTGAAGTAGATGTTTGTATGTTTTTTCCTAGCCATCTTGCGGTATTCAGTCATACCATGATTTTTGGGTGGAGCTGAAGTTTGTTTATCAATTTTCTAGCCATCTTGCGGTGTTTACGTACGACATGATTTCCTGGTGGTCTAGGATTTGTATATTGTTTGTCTATTCATCTGCGATGTCAGTCGTACCATGATTTTCGGGTGGAGCTGAAATTCGCTTATTGATTTTCTAGCCATCTTGCGGAGTTCACGTACGATATGATCTACGGATGAAGAAGAGGTTTGAAGGTTAATTTTCTATTCACCTCATGGGTTTCACTTGTACCATGATTTTTGGGTGGAGCTGAAGTTGGCTTATTGATTTTCTAGCTATCTTACGGAGTTCACGTACAAATGCGATTCTCAAGTGTAATAAAAAGTTATGGTTGATTGTTTGGTTATCTGGACATGTTTCCTTGCATCGCGATTGTTATTATATTTTGCCTATGATGAAATTTTGTTGATTGGCTTAATTTTTGAGTATATGATCATGATTTTGAAATGCCCTGTTTAATATGTCATAAATTACGATCTGTAATGGATTATCAATGATGAGTACGCAATCTTAGAGGGTGCTCCTCACTGTGATAGCCATTGACGCTATCAAACCGTAACGGTTGATGCAAGTATAGGGCGAGCTGATGTTGTTCACTAGGTTGCTGGAGCAGATCGAGTAGTTAGGGAGCTAGGCGGGGTCCTTGCGGCCTGCATTGATCTCCACTACTAGTTGATATACTCATGTTTTACTTACCTGAACTTTGTTATTTGAGATTGTATAAGTCCTGTATGGGCGCTACATTTGGAATTTTGTCATGATCAGAATATTTTTATACAATGCATGATTTAATCTAGCTTCGTTGCTGTTAACTCTGATTAATGATAAACGGTTCAAATTTACACTGGATTTTATAGGCTAACACTCTGGTTTTTGGGAAACGGGTCATGTACTCGAGTCCTGAAAACACGGGGCGTTAGAGGGCAGCTCTTATATATTTAAATGATAATGCAAACTTTTCTTTATGTTTGATTTGTCCTACTCTGAATGAAAAAAAATGTATACTCGAATTTGACCATCCTTTAAAGTTAACACTCGGGTTTTTGGGAAACAGGTCATGTACTCGAGTTCTGAAAACACGGGGTGTTACACTTTCCTTGTATAGGGAAGCCACATGACGAATAAAGGAAAGTGTAACACCCCGTGTTTTCCATATGGTAGGCAAGTTAAGTTAGTGTACTATAGTAGGTAAGTTAAGTCAATGTATTTACTCCATACAACTACAAGTCTACAACTAAAAAAACTTAATACATCAAGGTTAAGTTTTAATATTCTCCTTATTCTAGATTAGATCCATAATTTTCATTGTCCAAGCTTGGGCTAGTGGTATCCTTTCCGATATGCTCATTAACCTCTCCTGAATTAGAAGGTGGGGAGACTTTTTCACCATGCTCTTGTATAGATTTCGCTAATTTTTTCAAACTATTTTTATGAGCTGATTTATATGGAATACCCAAGATCTTATAGAATGAGGTAAGTTTGAAAATAAACTTTAATGGCTTCTTGCTTGTCGAGCTCGGTCCTGCTTTTGTGTCATGTTGTCGAGGAGCACATCGTTGATATCTTGATGCATCCGCCTCTTCCTTGCTTAACTTCAAGGCTATTTGTAATTGCTCTTCTTCCAGTCTTCTTAATCTAGCTTCATTCTCCTCTTCCTCTTCCTTACTAATTCTCTTTACCCTCTTTATTTTAGATTCTTCGTTGATTAGAACGGGTCTGTTATGGTATATCTTGTAGCTAGTTGTATTTAGTGTGGGGGAGGAGGTGGAAGGCTTCTTATTGGAGTCTACAAGAGCCTGAAATA
Organism: Magnolia changhungtana; assembly: GCA_030180095.1. Taxonomy (NCBI): domain Eukaryota; kingdom Viridiplantae; phylum Streptophyta; class Magnoliopsida; order Magnoliales; family Magnoliaceae; genus Magnolia; species Magnolia changhungtana. The sequence continues at coordinate 4,814,148 of JASAUF010000340.1, read as the reverse complement.
AAATTTGTACCACCTCTGATGCTTTGGGACACGGTTTCGCATCTCCCCCCAACTTGATAAGTGTAGCTTAAGCCGATTTGTTTTGTTAACAAATCTGGCCTCACACAAATTAAATTGAATCTTCATTCTTTCAGAGTCTGGGGAGTAGACTTGGGATCCATAATCCCAAATATTGGTGGTTGGATCATTTGAAGACATTGCTGCATACCATTTATAATATTGTTATAAACAAATTTTAAAAAAATCATTATTACTATTTTATTAATTATTATGTTAAGCTAATTGACGTGTACAATGTGTGAAGTGTTCGAGTGTGGTGCTCATTAATTGTGTTAAATTTATCCCACTTTTTTCCTCGTGATGTACCCAACCGAAACCCTCACCCAACCCTACCCAAACCCTCACCCGACTCAACCCAGCGCCCAACCCGACCCAATCAAGTGCCTAACCCGACCCAAACCCGCACCTGACTCAACCCAGCGCCCAGCTCGACCCAACCCAACCCCCACCCTGACCCGAACTCCTACCTAACTTAACCTAGCGCCCAACCCGACCCAAACTTGCACCCGACTCAACCCAGCGCCCAACCCGACCCAACCCAGCCCCCGCCCCGACCCAAACCGGTACCCGACTCAACTCAGTGCCCAACCTGACTCAACCCCAAACAAAACGCAACCCAGTGCCCAACCCAACCTAACCTAGCCCCCACCTCGACCCAAACCCCAACCCAACTCAACCAAGCGCCCAACTTGACCCAACCCAGCGCCTAACCCGACTCAACCCAGTGCACAACTCGACCTAACCCAACCCATCGCCCAACTCGACCTAGGACCCAACCCAAATCAAAAATAAAAATTCAAAAAATCTCCAATCATACTAATCTATGATCTATGTACATATAAATTAGAAAAACATTAATCACATACCTTTGTGGTGGCCGAATGGGCTGAGCCTAAGACGAGTTGAGTTGGGCGCGATTTGACAAAAGTCGTCGAGTGGGCTGATTCGAATAAGGTTGGGACTTGGTCGAGGTTAGGGAGAGGAGATCCAGGAGAATAAGAGAAAGAGAGGGATAGAGAGGAGTAGAGAGCTCTGAAAGTGCCCTGGTTTGTCAAGCTCTGAAAGAGAGGATTTTAAGGTGAGAAAACTTTTTTCAAAATAGGAAAATCTCTAAGTTTTTCTTGCCTTGTCGATTTTATCGAAACAGCTTCGATATGATCGACCTGCGTTGTCGAGTATTCGATGCTTCATCGATATGATCGGAAAGAGGACCAAATATGTCCAACAACTTCACAACATATCTGGACGAATTATTGATGTATCGATACACCTATCGATACCATCGAGACTCAAATCTCGAGACCATCGAAAGTGGCTCGATAAGATCGATAGATAGTTTTTCAGTGCCCCTATTTTTTAATGAAAATTTCAAATTCATTCAATATATCGATGCTCTTCCGATATGATCTGAAATCAAATATCGATAAGATCGGAAGTCCATCGATGATATGGATAGTGGGCGCATTTTTCTTCTAGCAGATATTTCAGGATGTTTTTAACATTGATCGGGGGCCATTCGAGGAAATTGATATTCATATGTCGATGATATCGAGGCTGAGTCAATTGCATCGATAATGGACACAATCTGTTCAGCGAGTTAAATGGTAAATCTATTGGATTTATCGATGTATCATACTTCCTTCGATATCATTGATATGCAAATTCCGATGACATCGGCTGTCCCCCGATCATATCATAAAAACCTGAAATATTTCATCGCCAGTTTCTCTCATGCTTCAAATGTCGATAGATCGATCCCAGTTTCGATTGGATTAGAGTTTGAAATCCGATGTCATCGACACCTGTTTCGATCCCACCGACAAGTTGGCAAAAGGTTTCAAAAGTGTATGACATTTGAGTTTGTGTCATCAAGGGGACCGTTGATGTTATCGAGAGTATATGCTCGATGATATCGACACTGCTCGATGATATCGAACACTGTCATAAATGTGACCGTTTTATATCCATTGGAACCTTTTGCCTATTTAAAGAGAGACTTGCCTTTATTGCTGTTAGAGAAAGAAGAGAGTGCTTTTGTGTGTTTCAACTTATATCTTATATCCAAAGCCCTTTCTCTCAAGGGAGTTCATCCTCCAATCCACCCTCATCATTGATATTCAATAGAGTGGATTGGGGAATGAACTTCCACATTCAAGGATCCTCCAGCTACTCCTTAATAATAAATCATTATACTGGGATGCCTTGAATGCATAAGATTGGAATCGCTCTATCTTCCTAATAGGAAAATATTTTGAGAGTAGGATTCCATCTTGACCTTGACCCAACCCGAAGGCAAGTATTGGTATATCATCTTGTGTTGCGGTTCAAGGGAGCAGAAGACTCTTCGTCAACAAGGAGGAGGAGAGCTTCGATATTGTGCTAAACGGGACTCATCGACTTATTTGTAAGTATCTAGAGTCCAAGAGGATACTTGTGATCATTCCTTTTTAGGATTGGGTCTTAAGTGGTTCTCACCATTTGAAGTCCGGAGACCTCCGGCGGGAGTGTATGTGGTGGGTGCGTTGTGTGGACCCTTGCTCTGTGGAGAGCATAAACATCTAGTTAGGAGTGAACCAGTAAAACTCCTGGGTTAGATGTGAATCGTGTAGAAACCTCCAATAGGGTCTTATGGAAGATCCTTGGCCTGTGTGCCTAAATGTGGGTGCGTTGTGTTGACCCTTGCTCGTGAGAGTATAAACAGTCAGCCTCAGTGTAGGTTGTAAAGGTTGAAGGTGAACCTGATTTAAAACCTTAGGTTTGAGGTGAACCATTGTGAAACCTCCTTAGTGAGATCTGGTACACTCAAGGGTTGAGTGCGGTTACCGGGAGTGGAGTAGACAAGTAGTCGAACCATTATAAAAATGACTGTGTTTGTGATTGCTCTTCTATGTGTATGATTTATGTCAATGCATTCATATTTTTTTATCTGATCACACCTCACACATATACACAGTCACATCCAACATAAACTAAGTTGCATATTGCTATATCTTAAATAGTTTGTGATTGGATCCTCTACCTGGCTTGGAAGCCAGTAGAGTTACATTTGAGTAATCCTAATAATTGCATATTCATAGGATTAGTGAAGTAGGATTTTTAAATAAATCATGAAAACTCTGAAAAGTCCTATTCACCCCCCTCTAGGACACATTGGCATATTCTGACTTCAACTAAAGTGGTCTGCATTGCAATTTCAATTAGTATCAAAGCGGGTTTCTCTTTAAGGGCTTCACCACCTAGAGAGTGATCTTGATTGAAGTTGGGAATATGGCCAAAGGAGAGGGCTCATCGGTCACTAGACCTCCAGTATTTTATGGCTCAAATTATGCATACTAGAAGGCTAAGATGCACTACTTTCTGAGATCTTTGGACCATGATGTTTGGGATATAGTTAAAAGTGGATATGTGCCACCTACTTAACAAATTGTACTTGACAGTGGCACAACAATCACAAAACCTAAACCCAAAGAAAAGTGGACAACATTCGACAAAGAAAGGCAAACATCTAAAGCCAAGGCTATGAATGCTATCTACTGTGTCGTGTCCCAAGATATCTTCAATCAAATAAGTATGTGTGGGACATCCAAGGAAGCATGGGATCTACTGGAAACAACCTACGAAGGCACAAGCATTGTAAAGAGGTCCAAACTACAACTTCTGACTTCACAGTTTGAAGGCCTCAGAATAGAAGAGCATGAGACATTTATGGAGTTTTTCACTAAGTTAAACATTATTTGCAACTCCATGGGTGGATTGGGAGAGAAAGTTTCGGTACCGAAAATCTGTAGAAAAATTCTAAGATCCCTACCGGAAAGATTTAATCCCAAGGTTACAACAATTGAGGAGTGTAGAAACATAGATGAGATGAAAGTAGAAGAACTGGTAGGTTCCCTACAAACTTTTGAACTACACTTCAAACAAATCCTTAAATCCAAAATAACTATCCTAAAAACCTCTAAGAAAACATTACATGAGGAAAGTGAGAGCGAAAATGAAAATGAAGATAAGGAAGTGGCTTTGCTGGCCCAACAATTCAGGAAATTCTTTCAAAAGAATCATGGTCATCCTTCCAAGGGAAGAAGGTGAACTATAAACCTTCTGTAGGCAAATTTGGTAAAAGAACCAAAGAACTACAATGCTATGCCTGTCATGAGTATGGACACCTATAAACCGAATGCCCAAACAGAAAAACTAAGGGCAAGGCAATGACTGCCACGTGGGATGATACTGAGGAGTCAAATTCAGAATTCAGTGACTCAGAAAGCGATGGAAATCAAAAATCATTGAAAATACTCATGGTCTCCACTACTTCAATCATTCCCACTAAATCTGAGAACAAGATAGAACAGCAAGCCACTGAATCATTTTCATCTGATAATGAGGGAACTGAAGAAGAAGAAAGGGATAAACTACAAGATGCCTATAATCAACTTTATATTCATAGCATCAATATCTTTAAAAGACTCAGAATAATGGAGAACAAAAGTAAGTTGCGGCAGAAAGATTTGGATAACACATTGGAAATCAACACATAATTAATAAATGATCTACAACAATATCATCTGGATAATGATAGACTTGAACAAATTAATACTTTTCTTGAAAACAAGTCTGATAAACTGAACAAACAGGTTGAACTGCTAGAAGATGAGAATAGACTTCTTTACAATGAAAATCATACGCTCCTGTTTGATCTAGAAGAATCAAAGAAGATGGCCCAGATAAACTACAAGTTCTCCCAGAGTGGCAAAAAGCTAGATAAACTGTTGGGAATGGGAAGACCTGGAAAGGATAAAAGCGGCTTAGGATATGAAAAATTTAAGCCAAAGGCTGGAAATGCAGCACCTAGAACTGAAAAATCTGTTGCTTCTGGGAGTAAAACTAGAGCAACTCTAGCATGTCATTTGTGTGGTGATTCAGGTCATTATAAGTTTGAATGCGTAACACCTAGGAGGACTAAACTTAACTCTGGTCAGAATCATGTTAACGAATTATCAACCAGAAAAATACAGAATTTCAAAAGTCCTCTGAAGGATATGGATAGAAGCAATGCCCTTGCACCACCGCTCAAATCGGTTAACAAAATGAAATGGATAAGGAAGAATTAGTTTAGACCATGCAATAGAATATGAACCTGTGCTAAAATGAGATTTTTTAATGAGCTTAAAATGATATATCCGAGGTTCCTTGCCTCAATCTTTTGTATAAACATTCATACGTTTATAATTTTATTGTGTACAATACATGTACATATTTTTTGTTGAGTATACTGTTGATAAGAAATACGAAAAGTATACCTAAAGAGTCTTATGTATGTTGAAAATTGAAAATCTTCATCTTCGATTTGACTATCGATACGACTTTCTCGATATATCGGTAAAAGGTCGATATCATCGACGCCTCTTGAGTATATGAGTAGCCATGTGGCCGAGATTGATATCGAAGACAGACTCGATGGAATCGAACAATAACTTCTCGATGTTATCGAAACAATGATCGATAATATTGACAGATGCCGCCCGATAAAAGTCAGCGAAGTGTAAAAGGAGGCTTATTTTCTTAAGGGTTTCGGTCATCTTCTCTACTCGATTCTCTCGACCAAATTGCTGGAAGCCACGTCAGACTACTCAAATCACTCCACAAATCGGGTAATACCCTTTTACATCATCCCTTTTTGGGTATTTGTTTTTGGAGTTGTCAGGAGTGTTTGTCATTTTTTCCAAATCCTTCAAAATCTACTTAACCACATGGGAAAGGACAAAGGTGTAGCTTCTGGTCCGGGGGAGTCTTCAAGAACTACTCGACAAAAAATCCTTACCTCAAAAGAAAGGACGAGGGCCCCGAAATCTGGGATTCCCACTTGGCAAAGATCACGACAAACTTCATGAGGCAGGTCCTAGACCGAATTTTCGGCACCCTCACCTCCGGATAGCCAATGACCTGCAAAATACAACAGCTGGTTGATCTGATGACCTGTTGATAGGATGACATGGCACCATCCCACTCAGCTCCATAGTGCTGATTCTTGCATACTGTCGCACACACATCATTCTTTATGCTGCGTATGAACATAAGTATCTTTTTGGGTGTTCTACGCTCTCTTGGGTGTGTGTGACGGTTTTCTAATCTGGATAGACTTATATATCTGTGTGTTGTATGTATATGTCCTAATGTGGGATTAATACTGGTACATACTTATGGGTGCCCTGACATGGGCTTGATTTGTTTTTACTGGGATAACTTTTAATTTGCTGCCAATCTTGGGCAGTCTATTTTAGATAGTTGGAAATTCTTAGTTTCATTTTGGTATATGGCTAAATAGAACTCATATTTTTAATGCCATGAATTTGCTCTGAGTTCCCCTGGTTTATCTAATATGGACTGCATGTGATGTCTTTACTGATAATTCTATCTGCTATATCACTGTTTTATCTACTCTACTATGCATCCATATATTTTGAAAATGATGTCTGCTTAAAACTAATATACATCAAATGATCTGCTTATGCCTGGTTCTCCCAAGTCATTTACTCTTCAGTCAATATCACTTGATCCATCTTTGTCAATGACTGACAAAAAGGGGGAGAACATTTGTAAACACCCTGACGAAAAATTGTGAAAAATTGCATATCTGCTTGAATGGTTGTGCAGGTGTTTAGGGGGAGCAGCTGAAACAAGCAAAAGGGAGTTTACAAGTCAGGGGGAGCAGCTACAGAGTATGTACATGGGCTAGAAATTGTAAAATTGTCTAAAAGCATGTACACACAATTTAGGGTGTGTTTGTCTAGAGCATTTTAGGGTGTTTTGGTTTTTTGTCACGTAATTGACAAATGGGGAGATTGAAAGTGCCCTGTTTTGTCAAGTTACGTGAGTGTTGAGTCAGATCATCTACAGAGCCTGATATAAAGATCAATTCAAGCGTCTGCCTCAACCGGATGTGTACAAGCTCGCCACAGGTAAATTTAAAGCCTCACATCCCATGACCCAAAGCACCAGGTGAAGAAAACCCTTAAAAACAAGTTAAAAATCATAGGGTTTTAAGGTGAGAAAACTTTTTTCAAAATAGGAAAATCTCAAAGTTTTTCTTGCCTTGTCAATTTTATTGAAACACCCTCGATATGATCGACCTGCGCTGTCGAGTCCTCGATGCTTCATCGATATGATTGGAAAGAGGACCAAATATGTCCAACAACTTCACAACATATCTGGACGAATTATTGATGTATCGATACACCTATCAATACCATCGAGACTCAAATCTCGAGACCATCGAAAGTGGCTCGATAAGATCGACAGGCAGTTTTTTGGCACCCCTATTTTTTAATGAAAATTTCAAATTCTTTCGATATATCAATGCTCTTATGATATGATCTGAAATCAAATATCGATAAGATCAGAAGTCCATCGATGATATCGATAGTGGGCGCGTTTTTCTTTTAACAGATATTTCAGGATGTTTTTAACGTTGATCGGGGACCATTCGAGGAAATCGATATTCATATGTTGATGATATCGAGGCTGAGTCGATTACATCGATAATGAACACAATCTGTCCAGCGAGTTAAATGGTAAATCTATTGGATTTATCGATGCATTGATACTTCCTTTGATATCATCGATATGCAAATTCCGATGACATCGGCTGTCCTCTGATCATATCATAAAAACCTGAAATATTTCATCGCCAGTTTCTCCCATGCTTCAAATGTCGATAGATCGATCCCAATTACGATTAGATCGGAGTTCGAAATCCGATGTCATGGACACCCGATCACATCGACAAGCTGACAAAAGGTTTCAAAAGCGTATAACATTTGAGTTTGTGTCATTAAACGGACCATTGATGTTATCGAGAGTATATGCTCGATGATATCGACACTGCTCGATGATATCGAAATATGTCATAAATGTGACCATTTTATATTCATTGGAACCTTTTGCCTATTTAAAGAGAGACTTGCCTTTATTGCTGGTAGAGAAAGAAGAGAGTGCTTTTGTGTGTTTCAACTTATATCTTATATCCAAAGCCCTTTCTCTCAAGGGAGTTCATCCTCCAATCCACCCTCATCATTGATATTTAATAAAGTGGATTGGGGAATGAACTTCCGCATTCAAGGATCCTCTAGCTACTCCTTGATGGTAAATCATTATGCTAGGATGACTTGAATGCATAAGATTGGAATCGCTCTATCTTCCTAATAGGAAAAGATTTTGAGAGTAGGATTCCATCTTGACCTTGACCCAACCCGAAGCCAAGTACTGGTATATCATCTTGTGTTGCGGTTCAAGGAAGCAGAAGACTCTTCGTCAACAAGGAGGAGGAGAGCTTCGACATTGTGCTAAATGGGACTCATCAACTTATTTGTAAGTACCTAGAGTCCAAGAGGACACTTGTGATCATTCCTTTTTAGGATTGGGTCTTAAGTGGTTCTCACCCTTTAAAGTCCTCAAGGAGGCCTTCGGCAGGAGTGTACGTGGTGGGTGCGTTGTGTGGACCCTTGCTCTGTGAAGACCATAAACATCTGGTTAGGAGTGAACCAGTAAACCTCCTGGGTTAGAGGTGAAAAGTGTAGAAACCTCCAGTAGGGTCTTATGGAAGATCCTTGGCCAGTTTGCCTAAATGTGGGTGCGTTGTGTTGACCCTTGCTCGTGAGAGCATAAACAGTCAACCTCAGTGTAGGTTGTAAAGGTTGAAGGTGAACCTGATTTAAGACCTTAGGTTTGGGTGCGTTGTGTTGACCCTTGCTCTTCTGTGTGTATGATTTATTTCAATGCATTCATATTTATTTATCTGATCACACCTCACACATACACAGTCACATCCAACATAAACTAAGTTGCATATTGCTATATCTTGAATAGTTTGTGATTGGATCCTCTACTTGGCTTGGAAGCCAGTAGAGTTACATTTGAATAATCCTGATAATTGCATATTCATAGGATTAGTGAAGTAGGATTTTTAAATAAATCATAAAAACTCTAAAAAGTCCTATTCACCCCCCTCTAGGACACATTGGCATATTCCGACTTTAACTAAAGCGGTCTGTACCGCAATTTCAATCTCCTCGGGCGGGCTCGGGCGGGCAGGGATGGCGATAGGCGGGCTGTGACGAGTTGGATAGGGTAAGGGAAAGAGACGGAGTGGGGAGTCGGGTAGGGTTTGTAAATATGTTTTCAAGTTATAAATATATATTATATTAATATATATATATAATATTATTAATATATAATACTCGAGCCAAGCTCGAGCTTCGAGTTGAGTCGAATTGATATGCACCATGCTCAAACTCGGCATGAACTCAACTCAATCTTTAAAAAATGAGCTTGACTCATCCCGAGTTGGCCCTTCAAGCCGAGTTAATCTGAGCTGACTCGAGCAGAGTTGAACGAGCTGTTCGAGCTAGCTTGACTCGTGTACAACCCTATGCGCAGGCGCAGTTGCTGTTTGCACATGATTTTTTCCAGCGCATGTTCATCATGACAGAAATCCGATTCATCTCCCATATTTCGAGGGTTGGTGTGTATCTGAATGGGCCATTAGATGGACGACTTGGATCTTAAAATGGTGTGGAGTCACCTGACCCACGATTAGTTTCGAGTGAGGAAGATGATCCCCACTTCAATGGCAGATCACTCCCCATTAGATGTTTCTTCTGGGCAGTCTGGATACATCCTTTGATGCTTGCTGAGCCACCATATTGAAGATCCAGATCGAGTTTACTTGTGGTTTTTATTAGACGTCTAAGCGGCGTTTCCTGCATGGGATTTCAAGCCGAAAGTAATCTGTTAATCTCGGCGTATGCAGTTTTTCCGTTCCTTCCGGGTTCCGTGCTCAGTCGGAATCTCTCCTATTGTGATTTGGGCAGTTTGGATTGGGTAGAGGCTTAGATCGTGAAGAGTTTTTAGTTGTGGAACTCCTTGGTATTCACGATTTTCATGGGCATTGTTACAGCGTGTGGGAGAGTCTCTTTTCCAAATTGGTTCTTGAGTTGGTGGGATCCACTGATGGAAGTTCTTAAAGAGATCCATCTCCACCACTAATCTCATCTCATCTTGTTAGGACATGGACTCATGTTCGGGTGGATCCGTTGATCGAATGGCCCACAAATGGAGCAAGGAGATGGGTCTTATGAGTTGGTGCGGGAGTTATCAAAGGAAGATGAGCTCTCTTGATTGGTTGTTGCAAACATAGGACATGCAACAACTCATCTTTTGGTTTTATGCATTACACACGTTTGACTAGGTGGGGTCCATGTGATGGGTTTTGAAAGACCCACTTCGTCCATTTGTTTCTTCGTATCATGTTAGGACATGGGGTTAAAAATGAGGCCAATCCATTAATCAGGTGGACCACATAGTCTGGATTAGTTGAAGATGTTCACTATTGTAGGTTTGAAGTGCTTCTTCCGAGATTAGAAATTTTAGGGAAGGAAGTTTCCTTCAAACACGTCTCCATATGTGAGGGAACCCTGTCCGTTGTGTGTAAGTATAATGTGGGGATCATCATAATATTTATAAGGAATCCACTCCATTCATCAGTCTAAGCAGGTCGTATTAGCCCATGATGTAAGGCCCGTATCCTAATCCGTACCGTTTCTTAGACTTCCGTGATCCTCTTTGTTGAATTCATATGACCTGCGACCTGCAGTCGGCATTTACATGTAACCCTAAGTCACATCCCATATACCCAAGTAGACTTGACCCAAGACTTGTACCCTTGCGACCGCACCATCGCCGTGATTCCAACACCGCATCTTGCGCACTAATGTGATACCCAACCTAGGAGTTGTGGGCCGAGGAAACGCCGCGTGTTGCGAATTTCGAGAGAATCTCTACCCAAATATTAATCAATCAATCAAGTACAAACCATCACTCACCCATACCTCTATCTTCCCAAAGTCAACAATACCCATACCTATCCCATCCCTTTCTTACCAAAAAGTCAAGGCAACCCATACCCTCCATGTCACCTCCTCTTACAACACCCTCTCTTCTCTCATTTCTCTCTTCACTCCCAACAACTAAGAGAGAGCAACCGTCCAAGCTTCTGTCACGCCCCAAACTTGAAAACCGGGCTAACAGAATTCCTGATCATCGAATCCGGTGCCGACAACCTTCGTAGTACCCCATTCTTGGCTTGCAGCGCCCATACGCCAGATTCTGATCCCGAGATCCTACAAGGAGGATTTTCCAGCGTACATTTATCTCGTGAGAAGCATAACCACAAGTTTACCCAAATCACAAAGGTAACATCATCATCACATATCCACTAATATAAACAGTTGAATATAGTGCTGAAAGGGAAATACATATATCGATAATCAAGCTCCAAAAGACAGCTGCACGCTCCAAGCTCAACGCTGCTGTGACCTAACGCCACCTGCACGCATCTATTGTACATAAGCTTATAGAAAGCTTAGAGGGTAGTGTAAGTGTGTGCGCAAGGTAAGTGCCAAGTATGCAATGAGTAAAATGTTGAGTATGTAACTCCTGCTCAATAAGTCAACATATCAGTACCGTATATCTCTAGGATCATCACCGAGGTCTATTACACTCTACGCCAACTTGTCGCCCCTATCTGACCACACAACTGGGTAAGTGGAAGAGACCTCACTATCTGCCTGTCAATATCGGGCCCGACTCATTGATAGTGGACCATTCCTCAAGCTGGTCAAACTCAACCTAGATATTGCCCCCTCACTCAGGCGGGTAAGGTCACACCCCCTCCCAACTGACTACGGCACAGTGGGAGATGCGGCCTACTGGTATATGGCCCTCATGCGCTCATTATATCCACTCAGTCTAGACGTTGGGGCGTCCCCTAGCCTCGGAGGTTTAAGAATTTTCACCCAGGGACATCTTTGGCACCTGTATGCTAGAACCAAATATTTTCGATGTCCCATCTGGCCATCCACAACATGCCTGTGGAGGCCACAGCCCTGATGTCACTAGGGCTTATGGTGGCCATATCTTACACAATCCAGTCATACATCAATCCTGTGCATACCATGCGCTTATGTGGGATAACTCTACCTATCAGAAAGTCCTATAACAACCTGCCCAAAGGCATATGCAATGGTCAACCACATCTCATATCAAGCATGTAGATGATGCGTATGGGCATGTATCATAAAAAAAAAACATAAACAACAGCAGCAGAGGCTGCTGCTGCTGCTGACACAAGACGCGCAGCAGTGTCCACCACTACTGCATGGGCAGATGGGCAGGGACCCACGGTCCCAGCCGTGGGCCCCACCATGATGTTTGTTAGTCATCCAACCCGTTCATTGGGTGGGTCACTTCTTGAAGTGGGCCCCCTCTAAGGATGGACCATAAATATGGCCCAGGTGCCCACATCATAGGAAAAATGGTGATTGAACGGCTGCCATTGAAACACTTTTTTGGGTTCACAGAAGTTTTGGATCAAGATGAAATTTGTTTTTTTCCCTTTACTCCAGGTCCGTGTGACCTTACCAATGGGTTGGATTTCAAATAAACATTGTGGTGGGCCCCACATGGGACCCACAGTGATGTATGTATATATTCACACCGTCCACTGATGGTGGACGGTGGATCCCCCCATGAGTTATGTGTTCTATCCACACCGTCCCCCCTGGACGGTGTGTGTGTGTGTGTGTGTGTGTGTGAGCGTGTGTATGTAAATATATATATATATATATTATATTATATTATATTATATATAATATGGTATATATATACTATATATAAATTATATATTATATTATATATAATTACATGATTGTGGGCCCTCATGTGGACCCCCACCCTTGATGCATATGTTGCATCCAAACCGTCCAACCACTTGGCGAGCTTATCTTAACGGCTTGAGACTAAAAATAAGACAGATCTATAGTTCAAGTGGACCCCACCTTGGTATATATAAGGCCCAAGTGATTAGGCCCACCTTGCCATAATTATGGCCCATTGTTGAGGCTCACCTTAATGTGTATGAAGCCATTGTTGAGGCCCACTTTGATGTGAATGTAAGGCCCATGTTATGAGGCCCATTCGATGTATTTGTGGCCCGTGGTTGAGACCCAGTTTGATATATAAGGCCCATGGGGTATGACCCATTGCAATGTACATAAGGCCCATTGATGCGGCCCACTTGATTTATATAAGGCCCATATGAGGCAGCCCCTTTGATGTATCTAAGGACTATGGGTCGAGGCCCAATGAGATGTATATAGGTCCATTGTAATGTGTGATTCCCTATGGTTTGTGTAATGATATTTTATGGCGGGCCATACCTTGGGGACAATGTTGGTTTGGCATCCACATTGTAAGCACAATGTTGGTTAAATGTCCACATTGTAACTCTTCTTAGGGCCCATTGATAGGCCCATGCTTGTTGATAATTCATCACTTTATAACATGCTTAGTATAGCTCCATGATTCATGCCCATACGCATCATATGTATGCTTGATATGAGGAATGTTTGATCATAGCATAAGTTGTTAGACTGAAACATTTACGGGACTCCTTATGAGACGGAGTGCCCCCACATGAGCGCGTGGTACGAGTATGATTGCTGCATGATTTGACGATGTGACTCCTGCATTTCACATATGTGTGACTTGATCACTGCACGCCCTAGCGACATCAGGGCCGTGGCCTCCATAGATACATCGTGGATGGTCGTATCGGATACCGAAAATATTGGCTCTAGTATTGTGGGCACTTAGGATGTCCTTGGGTGAAAATTTCAGAACCAGGGGATGCTCCAACGTAGGGCTGTAAATGGTCGGGTTCGGGGCGGGTTTAGCCAAAACCAGACCCGCCCATTTACTAAACGGGTCTGGGTCCAAATTTTAGACCCAGACCCTTTTACTAAATGGGCGGGTCCGGGTCGGGTCCGAGTCAACCCATTAGACCCATTTATAAATGGGTCCGGGTCTGGTAGAGGGAGATCCACCCAGACCCATTTATAAATGGGTCGGGTCTAACGGGTTTGGTTAAGGGAGATCCAGACCCTGAACCAAACCCGTTTAGAAACAGGTCCAACGGGTCCAACAGATTGTTGATGCATGAAAAGTGTAGTTCTATTTTTAGCCTTAAATAAATAAACTTTTTCCAAAAACCTGAAATTATTTTAAATATCATTCAAATGGAATGTTTGTAAATATTAAAGTTATAGAAACAAAATTAAAAATTTGAGAAATTAAACAAGATATACCTTAGGATTCAATTCTAGACCAATCCTCTAACTCATTAGAATCGTCATCCACTTCTACTACATGCAACTCCTCCTTCAAATCTATAAATTTTACACATGACATACAACCTAGTTAATAGAGATTTAGGAAAGACTTTTCCATATTAACTAATGATTATACATCTATTGGCTGGAGTGGATCTCAAATAAACAACATGGTGGGTCAGATAAAAAATCAAGGAGGTGTATCTTATTTTCAAACTAGTTTGTATTTTATTTTGAAGTGGGAACGTTATTAGTTGCTTAATATATAGGGAAGTGGGAACGCCAGTAGAATATATAAGAAAGTGGGAAGGATATGGGTCTGGGTGGGTCCGGGTCTGGGCGGGTCTCATGTAAGGTAGACCAGACCCGCCCATTTACTAACAGGGTTCGGGTCGGGTCGGGTCGGGTCTAAATGAAAGGAACCCAGACCCAGACCCGTTTGACAAATGGGTCTATCCTTGGACCCAGACCCGTACCATTTAGCAAACGGGTCGGGTTTGGGTCGGGTCTTAATGGGTCGGGTCCGGGTACCCCGTCGGGTCCGCTGACCCATTTACAGCCCTACTCCAACGTCTAGACTAAGTGGATACATGAGCGCCCGAGTGCCGAATACTAGTAGGCCGCGTCTCCCACTGTGTCGTGGTCGGTTGAAAGGGGGTGTGACCTTATCCGCCCGAGTAAGGGGGCTATAAGCTAGGTTGAGTTTGACCAGCTCACAAATGAGTCCGCTATCGACGAGTTGGGTAGGTATTGGCAGACTACTGGTCAGGCGGATAGTGTGGTCTCTTTCACTTGCTTGACTGTGCAGCTAGGGAGGAGGCAGTCAGTGTGAGGTGTATTAGACCCTGGTGATATCCAGAGAGGAACTGTACTGATATGTGTACTTGATGAGTACTGGCTTGCTTGGATTGCATTTCGCATATGACATTCGGCCACGTAGGCCTCGCATTGCATCGGTGTGGTCGATAGCATTCATGTCTCGCATTGCATGGCCTTGGTATGGCCAATAGCATTCATGCCTTGCATCACCTAACCTTGGTACGGCTGGTTGTATTCATGGACTTACGGCATATTTTTGTATTACTCTGATATTGTATACCTGACACTCGCCTTGTGCACACACTTACACCACCCTCTAAACTTTTGTAAGCTTATGCACGATCGTTGCGTGTGAAATAACCAAGCTATATGTCCTAGAGGGGGGGGGGGTGAATAGGACTATGCTAATTTAAGATAATTACAACGGAATTTAAATAACAAGATAGCCAAATAAAGTAAATCAATCCACAATGCTTAAATGAATAACAACCTCAATAAACAAGTATTGAGAGATTGATACAAAAGTTGTTCTAAGGACAACCTTACACCAAAAACCAAAGTTTATGGTAGGACAACTTGATTTCTAGAAAGATCTTTGTATCAAGAACTCAAACTTTCTAAGAATAATCAAATTGAAACAAAACAAAGGAATAAAATGTAATTGATTGTTCTAGGGATAGCCATGCACCATAGAAATGGTAGGGCAACCTTACTAGAACAATTTAGAGAATCTAAAGCTCAAACAAATAAAAGAATAGCTTGAAATAACTTGTAAAAATTTAAATCTAAACTATTACAACATTCCCCACTGAGCTTGAAATTAAAATGATTACAACATTCACATCCACATACATTCCATAAAAGAAGAATCAAAGATAGGAAAATAAAGCACACTTCCACACAACACAAGGAGTTATAGTGGTTCGCCTGTGTGTACACCAACTGTTCAAAAATAGCCACACAGAATGCTACTTCACTCCTAGTATCCTCACATAGGTGATATTAGCTTTCACTATCAAGTAGGTTTTCATAGGTTTACCCAAAACCTTTACAATTGTGTCTTTTTCAAAGGGCTTACACAATTCAAAAAACCCTCACTTCTGAGTTTTCTAGCTCTCCTCAGATAACCAATAGCTTTGAGATTTTTTTGGCTTAACCTCAAATAAAACCAAAATAAATGAATTTACAGTAAATGTAAAATACCTGAATTTCTCCTTCGATGTAGCAGCCCAAAAAGAACCGAGTTGGAGTAGAGATTTAAATGTTCAAGATCAATGTCCAATACTCACTTTATAATGGTTCTAATTTCTAATAGATTTTAAATTAAAACAAATGGGCTAACTTGAATTGATTTTGATTCCAGTAAAAGGAAAATAAAACTTCCGCTTTACAGATTATAATGGAATGCAAGAAACAAAATTAATTAACAAAGCTAAAGAAAGAGAATATTAAATAAGCACACTTAGCTTTAAACGGAACACAAATTTATCTCTCAAAAGGCCGAATTAAATTAGCTTGAATGGTCTATTTAATTCTGAGATTCGTGCTCTATTTATAGTATGAATAAATCACGTCTTCGACTAGTTTTAAGTTGCTACGACTGGTCGAAGATCCAACAGATATTTGAAAATTCAGGCGTGATAAGATAAGACGGTTTCACGACTGGTCATAGGGCACCTTCGACTGGTCGTAAGGCACCTTCGACTGGTTGAAGGTCACACACGACTGGTCGAAGCAAAGTGTAAATCATCGCTGTAGTTTGAGTCGAAGGTATACGATTGATCGAAGAACCAGTCGACACTGTTCCTACGACTAGTCGAACAGTCCCCAGGACTAGTCGAAGCCTAATAGAAAATATCCGAATTTTACAACAAACTTACGATTGATCCAGGAAATTCTTAGACAGGTCGAAGCAGTGCTAGGACTAGTCGACCAAAGTCCAGGACTAGTCTTAGAATAAGCTAGACACACATATATAAAATGTATGAATTATGTATCCAAAATGGCCTACTCTAAAGGTCAACCTATGGTTAGTCAAACCTCAATAGTGAAGTAAGGACATTGAAACTTAAGGACCTTGAAAGTAGTGAAGCTTGAAGTCTTGATGTAGTTCAAACTTGAAAGCATATTCAGATCTTGAGATTAAACTTGAGATCTTGATATTAAACTTGAAAGCTTCTTGAGATCTTGAGATTGAACTTGAAAGCTTCTTGAGATCTTGAGATTAAACTTGAAAGCTTCTTGAACTTGAAAGCATCTTGAGATCTTGACTTGAGAGCAGTTCTTATCCATCAAAGTTGATCTTAAGTAGCGCTTTGATCATCACATATGCAAGCTTCATAACAGTGTCTTTGGCACCATAAATTTGACAACGAAAGGGCTATAAACAATAGCACTTACAATCTCCCCCTTTGTCAAATTAGTGACAAAACACACTTCCAAGATATGTTAGTTCACAGAATATCTTCCAAGATATGTTAGTTCATAGAATATCTGATTAACGAATCATACACCAGTTGTTATCAACTAGTACAATAACATGAACCTGCATATCAATAGTCCTTCTCTTCTACACATACTCCCCCTGAGTAACATCATACTCCCCCTGAGTAACATATGCATAAAGCAATGCGCCAATGCTACTCCATTCTCCATTCATATGAGCATAAGCATTATTCTCCCCTTTTTGTCACAAGAGGACAAAGGAAGCACAGAACAAATAAATTGAGGAGAAATAATTAGAGAGATATATGAGAGGTAACAAGACAAGATAACAGAAAATAGAATAATCAACTCACATAATTCATAGACTGAGCTAAGTCATAGATAACAACAATCTCCCAACTAGTTGTAACACAAGAATAGTAAAGTTATTACAAATTAGATAGCTGAAAAGAACTAATCTGAACCGGATGAAGGAATAGGGATGGAAGGATCAAGTTTATGCATGCCTTTGTTCAAGCGCCTAAGATATTTACGCATATACTTGAATTGTAAATCATGAGCAACAGACATGTTTTCCATCTTAACATTTATATTCTTAACCTTATCCTCCAATGCATACAGTCGTGCATCAAAGTCAGAAGGCTCATAATCTGGATCATTCGTAGAATCAGATCAAACTCTTCAAAGATATCATCCATATTAATATCATCAGAAGGAGGATCACCAGCTACTTCCTCATGTGCTGCTTCAGTATTGCCAACACCATCACCTTGACCAGGGAGTAATTCCAACTTCATCTTATTTAAGTTAGAATTATTGAATATTAGATGACGGATAAGGGCCTCTCCAACTAGCATATCGACTAACATATGAGTAGCCAACACAGTCATCAAATAAGCAAAAGGAATGTCACTGTGTCCAGGATGGAGACGAAAATTAAGAATGAAGTAACAAATCAAGGAAGGTAAATAGATAGACCTACCACTGGTAACAGCATGAAGAACACGAACCATGAAGGAGTCAATTTAGATTTATTACCCGATCGAGGATATAAGTTAGACATAAAGATTTTGTGAAGAACTCTATATTTTGGTAACAAATACCTTGAGGGAAGAGCATTCCCTTTATGAGTCCATTGAGCATTCAGATTGCATAAATCTCTAGTGAAAAGACATTTTTCAGATTCTGAGGGTTTGTCAGATAAGTTATAGATAGGAATCCCCTCATCATTCACAGGAATATCCATAAGAGCTGAAATCAAATGACAATCAATGTCAAATGGTCCTTCTCTAGTGGCTATTTTAAAAGTTAAGTTCTCCAGTGAAAAATCACATATACATGCAAACATGGACTGAGCAATGGACCGGTATGCTGGCCCACCCTAATGTAATAAGTTTTCCCAACCTACAGCTTGAAACATAGGAAGGATATCAAAAGGAGCAACATGATTAATAGAAACTTGATGTTCAACAATAACATTGCGTAATCTAATGTCCTGAACATAAGACGAATCATCATCGGGAGTCCGAAGATGACGCTTAGTGAGAGGGGCTAATCTGGAAGAAGAAGACGGACCACGAGATGTTGCTTTTCTCCCTCTAGATGCCATTTACAACAAGGATTTCATGAAAATAAAGAGTTGCAAAGGTTTGAGAAGATGGTTTTCTCAAAACAGATTTTTTTTTCAGAAGGGAAACCCCAAATCTCAACGAAATTTGAAATAGATAACTTCAAGAGAAAAAGAGAAGTAATTTAGACACAAATCCACAAGAAATAAGCAAATGAAGCGCTAACCTTGAAGGATTTGGAAGGTGGGTTCGACTGGTCGAGCGTCGGCTAGTCGGAGAGGAAAGAAGAAACGAGGAAGAAAGAGTTTTCCCCCAAATATAAGTGATAGTTTTCCCCCAAATATAAGTGATTCATGCGATCTACGACTGGTCGTGGGTTTTCTTTGACCGGTCGTGCCACGACAGGTCGAGGAAATCCTCGACTGGTCGAGTACCACTAAAAATCAGATTTTCATGCATATTTCAAAAAATTGAAAATTTAATCTAGCAAATATATACAATATGATACAAATAGGCATAAATAATCAATTTAAAATGCACATGCCAAGATCAAATTTCATTTTGTTAAACCTGCTTTTGTCGAGCAGTTTAGTGAAAATATCAGCACGTTGATTCTCAGTAGGGATATATTCCAATGATATTACCTTTTCATCAACTAAATCTCGAATATAATGAAATCTAATATCAATATGCTTAGTACGAGAATGCTGAATTGAATTTTTTAAAATATTTATGGCACTGGTATTATCACAATATAATAACATAGAATTCTGTTTAATTCCATAATCACTTAGCATACGTTTCATCCAAACAAGCTGTGTACAAGCATTATTAGTTGTGATATATTCAGCTTCAGCTATTGAAAGTGATATAGAACTTTGTTTCTTATTAAGCCAAGAAACTAAATAGTTTCCAATATAAAAATAACCACCACTGGTTGATTTTCTATCATCAAGATTACCAGCCCAGTCAGCTTCCGAGTACCTAACTAATTGAATACTAGTTTCTTGCAGATACCATAGACCGAGATTAACAGTACTAGCAACATAGCGAATAATTTGTTTAACATCAATCAAATGCGATTCTTTAGGTTCAGACTGATATCTAGCACAAATACCAATACTTAGAGCAATGTCGGGTCTACTAGCAGTTAAATACAGTAAACTACCAATCATACTCCGATATAATTTCGGATCCACATTCTTACCTATAGAATCTTTTGAGAGTTTCAAAGTTGTACTCATAGGAGTATCAAAATTCTTATCATTCTCAAATCCAAATCTCTTAATCAAATTCATAGCATATTTAGATTGAGAGATGAACATTCCATCAGGTCGTTGTTTTACTTGTAACCTAAGGAAGTAATTTAATTCCCCAACCATGCTCATTTCAAATTGAGATTTCATCAAATCTGCAAACTCAATAGTCATGTCAGTACAAGTAGATCCATAAATGATATCATCTACGTAGATTTGAACCATTAAGATATCTTCGTTATGTTTCTTAACAAACAATATTTTATCAACACTTCCCATCTGAAAGTTATGATAAAGTAAAAACTTAGTCAATTTCTCATACCATGCTCTGGGAGCTTGTTTTAGACCATAGAGATCTTTTTTAAGATGGTATACATGATCAGTAAACTTAGGATCTTCAAATCCTGTAGGTTACTCAACATATACTTCTTCATGTAAATCGCCATTTAAAAAGGCACTCATAACATCCATTTGAAAAATTTTAAACTTTCTAAAGCAAGCAATGGATATAAAAAGTCTTATTGATTCAAGACGAGCAACTGGGGCAAAGGTTTCATCATAATAAATACCTTCAATTTGAGTGTACCCTTGTACAACTAATCTTGCCTTGTTTCGAATAATATTTCCAAGCTCGTCAGACTTATTTTTAAAAATCCATTTTGTTCCAATAATATGTTTATCTTTAGGTCTAGGAATAAGATACCATACATCATTTCGAACAAATTGATGAAGTTCTTCTTGCATTACAACAATCCAGTTTTCATCAGCAAGAGCTTCTTGTACGTTAGATGGTTCTATCTAGGATGTAAAACATACGTAATTACATATATCCTCAAGTTGTCTACGTGTACGAACACCAGTGAGAGGGTTTCTAAGAATCTGTGTGGTTAGATGATCTTTAACAGTCCTCAATTCAGAATCAGTCTGAATAGATGAAGTGTCAGATTTATCAATTACTAGAACTTCATCATTATCTGAACTTGAGACTGAAGTGTTCAAGTGATCATCAATGACCACATTGATGGACTCTTGAATCACACCAGTCATTTTGTTCAAAACCCTATAAGCTCGACTGTTTAAAGAGTATCTTAAAAAGATTCCTTCATCACTCTTTGTGTCGAACTTTCCTAGATTTTCACGATCTCGTAAAATATAACACTTGCTGCCAAAAACTCGAAAGTATTTGACAGTAGGCTTTTTATCAAACCACAATTCGTAAGCCGTTTTATTATTACCTTTAGTAGTGTAAACCCGGTTAATGATGTAACAAGCTGTATTGACTGCTTCAGCCCAAAGATTCTTAGAGAGCTTCATACTATTCAACATGACATTAGCTATTTCTTGAAGCACTCTATTTTTTCTTTCAACAATACCATTTTGTTGAGGAGTTTTGGGTGCCGAGAATTCATGTAATATTCCCTGGTCACTACAGAACTTCTCAAAACCGCTATTCTCAAATTCAGATCCATGATCACTATAAATCTTACTGACTTGAGAACTCTTTTCAGTTTGAATCCTTTTTAGAACCTTTTTCACTTCTTCAAGGGTTTCTGTTTTGTCCCTTAAGAAAACAACGCATGTATATCTGGTAAAATCATCCACTATTACCAAGATATATCTTTTACCACCTCAACTTTCTGTCCTTATAGGTCCAACAAGATTTATATGGAGAAGCTCGAGTGGTCTTGATGTGGTATTAGAATTCACCTTTTTGTGTGAGTTCCTTGATTGTTTGCCAATCTGACATTCACCACATATTTTATCCAATTTTTGTAG
The DNA here is from genome assembly GCA_030180095.1 of Magnolia changhungtana. Taxonomy (NCBI): domain Eukaryota; kingdom Viridiplantae; phylum Streptophyta; class Magnoliopsida; order Magnoliales; family Magnoliaceae; genus Magnolia; species Magnolia changhungtana. The sequence continues at coordinate 4,792,002 of JASAUF010000340.1, read as the reverse complement.
TTTGGGTAAACCTCTTATAAGTTCTTATTTGCTCAACCTATATAGATTTCGGTAGTGTACATGTCCAAGACGTTTGTGCCACAAATCAATCTCGTCTGTATGGACCATGTAACACAATTGATTAGATGAACTGGATTCGCTTACAATATAGCAATTTTCAGACGTTCTTTGTCCAGTTAATATTACCAAGCATTTGTTATTTAGAATCTCACAGCTTTAATTAGAAAACCGTACACTATGGTTATTATTGTATATTTGAGATATGCTAAGCAAGTTATGTTTTAGACCTTCTACATATAAGACATTTTTGAATAAAGGAAGGTTATAAAGTTGAACCATACCTTAGCCCATAATCTGGCAGTTGCTGCCATCACCAAATGTGACTGAACCATCAGTCATGACTTTGAGATTGGTGAATAGACTTTTATCACCAGTCATATGCCTTAAACATCCACTATCTAGGTACCATTTAGAATGGCTTGTAGCTTTGAAAGCAGTGTGAGCAACCAAACAAGTGACTTTGGGAATCCATTTCAGAACTATTTTGGGTTTAGGAACATAGTTGGTCTTCTTCTGTTTATAGTTGTGGGAATGACCTACTGAGTTAGATTTTAAGAGCTCCTTGAGTAAATCAACTATTTTTTCAGCCAATGGGTTTCTGTTCTGATTTTTGAAATTGATATAGCTACTTTAGGTTTTTGAAAAGATTTTGTATTTTTAGAAAAACCTTGACAAGTACCTTTTTCTTTTGAGTTTGAGGCTTCTCCTTTCACAAAGTTGGGAGGAGTACTCTTTTGTCTATGAGATATGTATTTATCATATCCCAACCCAGATCGATCGCCACATTTTCTGGATCTGGATAAAAGTTTTTCTGACTTTGGATCTCCTTGGGCATACCTCCTTGTGTCCTTCAAACTCAGAAGAGAAGATACTTCATTCTTGAGTTTCTTAATTTCAGATTTCACATCTTCAATCAGGGAGGTTTTGAATTCCAAATCACATTTTGATTTTTCAAAACTATTTGAAATTAGTGATTTTTCTAAAATGAGTAAGTCGAAGCATTCTTTGAGTTTAAAAAACTTTTCTTTTTGAAGTTTAAGCTTCACAGCAATTTTAAAACTTTCCTTGTATAGGGCATTGTAAGCATCTTTAAGATCTTCTTCATTTTCATAATCACTATTCAGATTTTCTTCACTAGTTAAATCATCATGATCTGAAAAAGTGAACTTGGCTAGAGTCATAAGGGCCTTAACTTCATTGCCCGACTCGGTTTCAGAATCTTCTGAATCAGAAGTAGTTTCAGACTCAAATGATTCATCCCAAGTAGCCAACATACCCTTCCTTTTGGGTTTGTCCTTTTTAGGACATTTGTTTGCTAAATGCCCATATTCATGGCAGTTGTAACACTGACTGTCTTGCAAAGATTTTTGAGTTTTGGGTCTAAATTTCTTTTTATTATTTGATTGTTGAAGATCGACCCTTTTCTTACTTTTGAAAATCTTATAAAACTTCTTAACTAAAAGAGCCATATAATCTTCAGAATCAGAATTTTCTTCAGAAATAATTTTAGAAGATTTAAGAGCTATAGATTTTCCTTTAGGAGCTTTAAAGTTTAACTCATAGGTTTGTAAAGAACCAACTAGTTCTTCTACCCTCATATTGTCTGTATCACGAAGTTCCTGGATTGCGATTACTTTAGAGTTGAACTGTTCAGGAAGTGAGCGTAGTATTTTTACACACACTTTACTTTCTGGAATTTTATCACCAAGACCCCACATTGAGTTTACAATGTCATTTAATCTTGTGTAAAAGTCTATGAACATTTCATCCTCCTCCATATGAATTTCTTCAAATTTGGTTGTGAGGAGTTGGACTTTAGATTTTTTTACAATTGATGTACCCTCGTGTGTCATTTCTAATATATCTCAAGCTTGTTTTGCAGAATCATAGGATATAATTCTTTTGAATTCATCCGGTGATAGTGCACATGTAATTGCATTTAGTGCTTTAGCATTTGCACTTCTCTCACTTTTCTGAAGTGTGGTCCAAGAAAAATAAGCTGTTATTTTTGTGGTTTTTGAACCATTAACACCAGTCACTTTAGTGGTAGGAGGGGTCCATTCATTCACTGTGGCTAGCCACACATTTTCATCCATGGATTTGAGGAAGATCCTCATCTTGGCTTTCCAATAGGCATAATTGGTGCCATTGAAAGGTGGAGGCCTAGTGACTGAAAGGCTATCAAAATTTGACATCTTATATAAAGATTAGATCGTTAGCTCAGGAAGTAAATCTAAATAAAAAGCAATAAGAGCGAGCTATTAGGCTCTGATACCACTTGAAATGGCCAAGCTATATGTCCTAGAGGGGGGGGGGGGGGGTGAATAGGACTATGCCAAATTTAAGATAATTACAGCGGAATTTAAATAATAAGATAGCCAAATAAAGTAAATCAATCCACAATGCTTAAATGAATAGCAACCTCAATAAACAAGTATTGAGAGATTGATACAAAAGTTGTTCTAAGGACAACCTTACACCAAAAATCAAAGTTTATGGTAGGACAACTTGATTTCTAGAAAGATTTTTGTATCAAGAACTCAAATTTTCTAGGAATAATCAAATTGAAACAAAACAGAGGAATAAAATGTAATTGATTGTTCTAGGGACAACCATGCACCATAGAAATGGTAGGGCAACCTTACTAGAACAATTTAGAGAATCTAAAGCTCAAACAAATAAAAGAATAGCTTGAAATAAATTGCAGAAATTTAAATCTAAACTATTACAACATTCCCCACTGAGCTTGAAATTAAAATGATTACAACATTCACATCCACATACATTCCACAAAAGAAGAATCAAAGATAGGAAAACAAAGCACACTTCCACACAACACAAGAAGTTATAGTGGTTCACCTGTGTGTACACCAACTGTTCAAAAATAGCCACACAGAATGCTACTCCACTCTTACTATTCTCACACAAGGGATATTAGCTTTCACTATTAAGTAGGTTTTCACAGGTTCACCCAAAACCTTTACAATTATTTTTCAAAGGGCTTACATAATTCAAAAAACCCTCACTTCTGAGTTTTCTGGCTCTCCTCAATAACCAACAGCTTTGAGATTTTTTTGGCTTATCCTCAAATAAAACCAAAATAAATGAATTTACAATAAATGTAAAATACCTGAATTTCTCTTTCGATGTAGCAACCCAAAAAGAACCGAGTTGGAGTAGAGATTTGAATGTTCAAGATCAATGTCCAATACTCACTTTATAATGGTTCTAATTTCTAATAGATTTTAAATTAAAACAAATGGGCTAGCTTGAATTGATTTTGATTCCAGTAAAAAAAAATAAAACTTTCTCTTTACAGATTAGATTGGAATGCAAGAAACAAAATCAATTAACAAAGCTAAAGAAAGAGAATATTAAATAAGCACACTTAGCTTTAAACGGAGCACAAATTTATCTCTCAGAAGGCCGAATTAAATTAGCTTGAATGGTCTATTTAATTCTGAGATTCGTGCTCTATTTATAGTGTGAATAAATCATGTCTTCGACTGGTCTTAAGTTGCTACGACTGGTCGAAGATCCAACAGGTATTTGAAAATTCAGGCGCGATAAGATAAGACGGTTTCACGACTGGTCGTAGGGCACCTTCGACTGGTCGTAAGGCACCTTCGACTGGTTGAAGGTCACACACAACTGGTCGAAGCAAAGTGTAAATCATCGCTGTAGTGTGAGTCGAAGGTATACGATTGATCGAAGAACCAGTTGACACTGTTCCTACGACTAGTCGAACAGTCCCCAGGACTAGTCGAAGCCTAACAAAAAATATCCGAATTTTACAACAAACTTACGACTGATCCAGGAAATCCTTAGACAGGTCGAAGCAGTGCTAGGACTAGTCGACCAAAGTCCAGGACTAGTCTTAGAACAGGTCAGACACACATATATAAAATATATGAATTATGTATCCAAAATGGCCTACTCTAAAGGTCAACCTATGGTTAGTCAAACCTCAATAGTGAAGTAAGGACATTGAAACTTAAGGACCTTGAAAGTAGTGAAGCTTGAAGTCTTGATGTAGTTCAAACTTGAAAGCATATTCAGATCTTGAGATTAAACTTGAGATCTTGATATCGAACTTGAAAGCTTTTTGAGATCTTGAGATTAAACTTGAAAGCTTCTTGAATTTGAAAGCATCTTGAGATCTTGACTTGAGAGCAGTGCTTGTCCATCAAAGTTGATCTTAAGTAGCGCTTTGATCTTCACATATGCAAACTTCATAACAGTGCCTTTGGCACCATAAATTTGACAATGAAAGGGCTATAAACAATAGCACTTACAGCGTGCAGGTGTCATTGGACAGCAACAACGCTGAGGTAGGAGCGTGTACCAGACTATTTTGGAGCTTTTTGGTCACCTTGTATTTCCCTTTCCACATTGTACTTAAAGTTTTTGATGTAGTGGATATGTAGTGATGTTGTTTTGTGACTTAGTTATGCTTGCGGTTATGCTCCATTACAAAAAAAAAATTCATACTGAAAATCCTCCTTTTAAGATCCCAGGATTGGAATTTGGCGTATGGGCGCTGGGAGCTGAGAATGGGGTACTACTGAGGCTGTCGGCACCGGATTCGGCGATTGGAAATTTTGTGAGCCCTTTTTTCGAGTTTGGGGCGTGACACCACGACCCTGATGTTGCTAGGGCATGTGGTGGTCATATCACAAAATGCGAGATGCATGAATTACACAATCCAGTCATACATCAATCCTACGCATACCGTGCACTCATGTGAGACAACTCCACCTATCAGGAAGTCCTATAACAACCTGCCCAAAGGCATATGCAATGATCAACCACATCTCATATCAAGCATGCAGATGATGCGTATGGGCATGTATCATGATGATATGTTAAGCATACTCGTAATCAGTATCGATAATTGACATCGATAATCGGCCTATATGCAAGGCGGGGTCCATAACAGCCGATGTAAATCATAATATAAAGATCGGCCCTCGGCCTTGGATATGCCAAATCCGGTAGCAATGATGGACCATGCAATATCAATGGGGCCCAATGATTTAGGTTAACCCACTTAGAGAATGATGAGAATGGGCCTAACAAGGCCTAAGGGAAGGTCACAATGTGGACATTTAACCATCATTGCCCATCAATGTGGACATTTAACCAACATTGCTCCCAAGGAGTGGCCCACATAGAGCTAAACGTATAGTGGGCCGATGGCCTCACGCAATGACCTAATATACATCACCATAGGCCTCACTCAAGGGCCACATATACATCACATCGGGCCTCACCATATAGGCCTCATATATATCACATCGGGCCTCACACATGAGCCACATATACATCGCATCGACCTCACACATGGGGCCACATATACAACACATCGGGCCTCATCACATGGGCCTCTCATTCATCACATTGGGTCTCATCTAAGGCCACAAACACATCATAGTGGGCCTCATACGCGGGCCACATTACATCAAGTGGGCCGTATTGCATGGGCCTCATATACATCAAGTGGGTCGCATCGTATGGGCCTCATATACATCATAGTGGGTCGCATCTCATGGGCTTAATACATATCACAATGGGCCGCATTACATGGGCCTCATATACATCGCAATGGGCCTCTCACACGGGCCTAATATACATCATAATGGGCCCCATCGCCTGGCCCTCAAATGCATCACAATGGGCCTCATCATATAGGCCCAATATACATCACAATGGGCCTCACTAAATGGGCCACAAATACATCACAATAAGGTGGGCCTTGCACATTCCAAATGGGCCTTAAATACATCGTAATGGGCCACTTCCATGGGCCTCAAATATATCATAATGGGCCGCACAAGTGGACAACATAGATGAAACACATACAACATGGTGGGCCTGCATTCCCACAACAGGTGGGCCCTACATCCATGGCCAGACGGTGTAAACATAATACATACATCACTGTTGCCCACCATCCCTAGCTGGACTGGATGGTGAGGAGGTACAACATATACATCAATGTGGGCCTTACAGGTCAGCCCCTATAGTCAAGAAAAATAGATAGACAGTATGCTTAGAATACACACATCAAGGTGGGGTCCCCCAGATCTGGACGATGTAGATAGAATGCGGGCCCACATCTGTTGGGCGGTAAGGATAAAATACATCACAGTGGGCCTGCTACCACTGGACCGCATGGATGAAACACATCGGGTGGACCCCACTGCCGCTGGACGATGCAAATAGAATACATACATTATGGTGGGGTCCGGGGCAGAAAATGGACGGACGGCGCGGCTGAAACACATACAGCATGGTGGTTTCCACCGCCCAGGCCGCTGGACGGTGTGAATAAAATACATAAATAATGTGGGGTCCACCATTCATCAAGGCAGGCCCCACACACACGTGGGAGGATGGGGCATGGATAAAACACTTACATTATGGTGGGGCCATGTGTTGCCAGCACATACCACGTTAGGTGGGTCCCCACCATCCAAAAACCCCTGGACGGTGGAGGAAAAATATAAATCATGGTGGATCCCACCGTCCATCAATATACATCAAGGTTGGGTCCCCACAAGTGTGGCCCACTAGAGATTTGAATCTACCTCAATCTTAGATGGTGTGGATGCACCACATGTGCACAACAAGTGGGGTCCACGATCTGGACGGTGTGGCTCACAACACATGTATTAAGGTGGAGTCCCATCGTCCAGCCATCTGGACGGTGCAAACACACCACACACATCAAAGATGGGGTCTCACCGGCCTACCCATCTGGATGGTGAGGATAAGACCCAAACTTCACGTGGACTCCACCGTCCTTGGTTGGACGGTATGGATGAAAGATACATACCAGGTGGGTCCATATGTGTGGCCCACCATCTGCAACGAATCAAGCAGATATTTGTATATCCCTTCCATCCAGCGTCTAGGGTCTGGACAACATGGATGGAACACATACATCATGTGTGTGGGTCCCACCGTCCCAGATGGATGGTGAGGATACAACATGTAAATCATGTGTGGAGTCCATGTGTAGGTGGCCCACCATTGAAATAAGCTAACATTTCTGTTTTCACTTGCGTCCAAACCTGGACGGTCTGGACAATAGCCATTGTGGCTGGTCACGGCCCATCTGGCCTGGTTGGATTTCGGCACCTGATGGACGATGCGGGTTTCATACATGCAACCAGGTGGGGTCCACGATAGTGTGGCCTACCTGTTTTGGATCAAGGCTAATATTTGTCATTTCCCTTCACCTAGGCCTGTCCAAACGGACAGCAGGGTCGTCAGCAAGGTGGGCCCATTATGGACAGCGGTGTGGTCTATGTGGTGGACGACATGGATAAAAAAATTGTAACGTCTCGAAAAAATCCGTACAAAGACCCGAGTACCACCTTAGGCAGAAAATACTAAGGACTGAATTCTTTAGAAATTAGACGAAAATTAATTAAGTAATAAACTGAATTACTTAGTAGATTAGCTTGAACCACTTTCTATACGATCTATAAGACCCAAAACTAGTAGAATCACTAACGCTACATTACTTAAAAACATAGGATCAATCTTAAAACCCAGTTGCTCTCGGGAGCAGCTTAAAACTCTATTTCGGACCTGTACCGCGCATCGAAAGTCTGATAACCGTGGATTATATAGTTATGACCATCTTACTGGACTTGACAACCATCTCAGAAATCAAGTCTAGATAGTATCCATAAATGTACAACTTGGACCCAGAGAGAAGTGTGTGAGAAACGCGAATATCTTTAGAAAATGAACTTAGATTTAAGTAAATTGGGCCATTCCCTTGCAGGCCAAATTTAAGGTTTCTGACCCAAATAGACCCTCAGATCAGGGAAATCTCCCTACACAGATTTGTGTACTTGTGGCCCTGATCGAGTGATGACGACTGTTGAACTGAAACAGGTCCTCCGCGGTCAATCTGTAAATCCGATCGGACCAAAAACTTAACCTGACATAGATCCATTGTCAGGGAGCTTTTCCTGGACCGTATACAGAAGGGGGGCCTCCAGATGAGCTCCGTTGGCCCGAAACAACCGACTTTTGGCTATAATCTAAGTATATCACGGCCTTGGGGCCATTGAGCTCACTTTTCAGCCTATATAAGGCCCTTAAATCCCCTCTCTCCCATGTCATACGAATTTTCTAAACCCTAGGTGAGAAAAGAGAGAAAAGTGAAGGAAAGAGTGAGGAAAGTGAAAGTGCCCTAGTTTGTCAATTAGCGTGAGTGTCGAGTTTGTCAGACAGGAGAGCTCCATAAGAAGATTGATCAAGCGTTTGTCTCAACAAGATGTGTGCCCAAACTCGTCACAAGTAAATCTAAGCCTCACATCCCTTGTCCCAAAACACCAGGTAAATAAAACCCTTAAAACAAATTAGAACATCATAAGGTTTTTAAGTTAAGAAAACTTTTTTAAAATTAGAAAATCTCTAAGTTTTCTTGCTTTGTCGATTTTATTGATACACATCTAGATATGATCGACCTGCACTATCGATGTCCTCGATGACATATTGATTTCATCGAAATGAGGACAAAAGTGTTCAGCAACCACATATATCTTTGGACGGATTTATCGATGTATCGATATACCTATCGATATCATCGACATTTGAATCTCGAGTCAATCGAAGGTGACTAGATAATATCGACAGGCAGATCTCCGGTGCCCCTGTTCTCACTTAAGAATATCATATGTGCATCGATATATCGAAGCCCTCCTTGATACCATCGAAATTCAAATCTTAATGACATCAGAAGGCTCTCGATGATATCGGTCATGGGCACGAAGATTTCCAGTAAAATATTTCAGGATAGTTTATCTATGATCAAGGGTCACTTGATGGAATTGATATTCAAATATCGATGATATCGGTATGGTTTTGATGACATTGAACAGGGACAGAAACTGTCCGGTAAGCTTAAACAAAAATTCCTTGGATTTATTGATGCCTCGACATAGCTATCGATATCATCGACATTCAAATTCCGATGATATCGAAGGTCCCTTGATCATTCTTATAAGCCTGAAATATTTCAAAGTAAGTCTCTCTCATTTTCAAATGTTGAGGAATCGAACCTCACATCAATGAAATCAGAGTTCGAAATTCGATGACATTAACACATGTTTCGATTCCCTCAATCAGCTGGCAATAGGTTTTAAAAGCATATGACATTTGAGTTTGTGTCATCGAGCGAACCGTCGATGCTATCGAGAGTATACGCTTGATGATATCGATCCTGCTCGATGATATCAAACTCTATCATAAATGTGAACGTTTTATATCTGTTGGAACCTTTTGCCTATATAAAGAGGACTTACCTATTATTGCTGGTAGAGAAAGAAGAGTGCTTTTGAGTATTTTACCTTAGATCATATACCCAAAGCCCTTTCTCTCAGAGAAGTTCGTCCTCCAATCCACCCTCATCATTGATATTCAATAGAGTAGATTGGGGAATGAACTTCTGCATTCAAGGATCCTTCAGCTACTACCTTAATGGCAAATCATTAAACTGGGATGCCTTGAATGCATAGATGATCAGAATCACTCTATCTTCCTTATAGGAAAACATTTTATAGAGTAGGATTTCGTCTTTACCTTGACCTAACCCGAAGCCTTGTATTGGTACATCATCTGTGTTGCGGATCAAGGAAGCAGAAGATTCTTCATCAACAAAGGAGGAGATCTTCGATAACGTGCTGAATGAGACTCATCCACTTATTTGTAAGTTATTAGAGTTCAGAAAACACTTGTGATCATTCCTTTTTAGGATTGGGTCTAAGGTGTTTCTCACCCTTTTAAGCCCTCGTAGGAGGCCTCCGAGGGAGTGTACGTGGTGGGTGCGTTGTGTTGACCCTTGCTCTGTGGAGAGCATAAACAGTTAGGTTCCTTGTGTGGATCCTTGGCCAGTGTGCCTAAAACCGGGTGCGTTGTGTTAACCCTTGCTCAGGGAGCATAAACGAAAGTTTCTTGTGTGGATCCTTGGCCAGTGTGCTTAAAACCGGGTGCTATGTGTTGACCCTTGCTCAAGGAGCATAAATAGTCAGCCTAGGAGTAGGTTGTAAAGGTTGAAGGTGAACCTGATTTAAAACCTTAGGTTTGAGGCAAACTGCTGTGAAACCTCCTTAGTGAAATCCATTACACTCAATGGTTGAGTGCGTCTGCCGAGAGTAGAGTAGACAAGTAGTCGAACCACTATAAAAATGACTATGTCTGTGATTGTTCATTATCTTTAATTACTTGTGTGATTTCATTAACTATCTTCATAACTGTTTACACTTCACACACAGTCACATCCATCATTAACTATAAATCATTTCATGTTTATCATTTAAATAGTTTTATGATTGGATCCTCAATTTGGCTTGGAAGTCATTTGAGTTACTCTGATGATATCCTGATGCTTTTCATGCCTATCTACTCAAGATGAAATTAATAGGATTTTTAACAAACATAAAACCTTAAAAAGTTCTATTCACCCCCCTCTAGGACATATTGGCATATTCCTACTTCAACTTAAGCGGTCTTCACCGCTATTTCAATTGGTATCAAAGCGGGTCTCTCTTTAAGGGATTCACTGCCTAGAGAGTGATCTTGACTGAAATTGGAATATGCCCAAAGGAGAGGGTTCATCAGTCACTAGGCCTCCAGTATTTGATGGCTCAAATTATGCATACTGGAAGGCTAGGATGCACTACTTTCTGAGATCTTTGGATCATCATGTTTGGGATATAGTTGAAAGTGGATATGTGCCACCATTTGAAAAAATTGTACTTGATAATAGCACAACCATCACAAAACCCAAACCCAAAGAGAAGTCGACGATGTTCGATAAAGAAAAACAGACTGCTGAAGTAAAAGCTATGAACGCCATTTACTGTGCCGTGTCCCAAGATATCTTCAATCAAATAAGTATGTGTGGAACATCTAAAGAAGCATGTGATCTATTGGAAACAACCCATGAAGGCACAAGCACTGTGAAGAGGTCCAAACTACAACTGTTAACCTCACAGTTCAAAAATCTCAGAATGAAAGAGCATGAGACTTTCATGGAGTTCTTCACAAAGTTGAATATCATTTGTAAGTCCATGGATGGATTGAGAGAAAAAGTTCTGGTTCCTAAAATCTGTCGGAAAATATTGAGATCACTGCAGGAAGGGTTTAACCCCAAAAGTTACAGCTATTGAAGAGTGTAGGAACATAGACGAAATGAAAGTAGAAGAACTGGTAGGTTCCCTACAAACTTTTGAACTAAATTTCAAACAAACCCAAAAATCCAAAACTACTGTTTTAAAAACTTCAAAGAAAACAACAAATGAGGATAGTGGAAGTGAAAAAGATGATGAAGATGAGGAAGTGGCCTTGCTGGCACAACGATTCAGGAAGTTCTTTCAGAAGAATCGTGGCCGTCCCTCCAAAGGTAGAAAGGTGGACAACAAACCTTCTGCAGGAAAATTTGGTAAAAAGACCAAAGAACCATAGTGCTCTGCATGTCAGAAGTATGGACACCTATCTACTGAATGCCCAAACAGAAAAACAAAGGGTAAAGCAATGGCTGCCACATGGGATGATACAGAGGAGTCAAACTCAGAATATAGTGACTCAAAAATCGACGAAGACCAGAAATCCTTGAAAATTCTTATGGTCTCCACTGCTCCAATCATTTCCACAGAATCTGAAAACAAGGAAGAACAACAAGCCACTGAATCACTTCCATCAGACAGTGAGGAATCCGAAAAGAAGAAAAAGAAGAAGAACAAAATAAACTACACGATGCATACAATCAACTTTACATCCATAGCATCAACATAGTTAGAAGACTTGGAATGGCTGAAAAAAAAAAGGAATTGCTTCAAAAAGATTTGGATAAAGCTTTAGACATAAATACTCATCTAATTAATGATTTGTAGCAATATCATTTAGATAACAACAAACTTGAAAGAATTAACATTTCCCTTAAATTTGAGTTTGAAAAATTAAGTAAACAAATTAAAATATTAAATGAGAAAAACATGATTCTTCAAAATGAAAATGATACACTCCTAGTTGAGTTAGAAGAATCCAGAAACATAGCCAAACTAAATTGTAAGTTTTCCCAGAGTGGTGAGAAGTTAGAAAACTTTTAGGCATGGGAAAATTTGGAAATAACAAAAATGTCTTAGGCTATGAGAAAGTTAGAACAAAAATTGGGTATGGAACACAAATACTTAAAAAATCTGATGCCTCCAGTAGCAACATAGAAACTCACCCAGCTTGTCATTTAGGTGGTGATTCAGAACATTATAAGTTGAACAAAAGAAATGTACAACCATCACCACTCAAACTAATTGACAGAATGAAGGAGCCATTAAATCAAGTGGTTGAATCAAATAAGAAAACTAAATCTAAGAATCCTGTCTCAAAGTGGGTAATTAAAGAAAAGTAAAATTGTCTTACTACTCACTCAAATCATTTAACAGGCAATGACACTAAGTGGTACCCAGACGGTAGTTGCTCAAGACATGTCACAGGTGACAAGTCCCTTCTTTCAAACTATAAGAATCTTTATAATGGGATAGTCACCTACAGAGATGGAACCACTGCTAAAGTAATTGGACAGGGAATCATAAGAGGGATTAATTTGCTAAAAAATAAGAATGCTTTCTGCATAAAAGGTTTGGCACATAATCTTTTATAAGCATATCTAAAATCTGTGATGATGGGCATGTGGTCAAACTCAACAAACAAGAATGCAAAATCCTAAACCAATAAGGAAAATCAGTAATGAAGGGTCATCACACAAACAACCACTCCTACATCATCAGAAGCAAAGAAAGGACTGATGTCTAGGTATACTGAGAGTGAAGAACTAGTTCAGATCATGCATCAAGATCTGGATGTGTACTGAAATGATGAAATTTTTGCTGAGCTTCAAAACGTTACATTTGATTTTTTATTTTTTTTTGCATAAACATTGTGATGTTTATAATTTTGAGTTGTACAAAACCTGTACAAAATTTTGGTGTGTATATCGTAAATTCTAGGATAAAACTCTCCTATACTTTGATGTTTGTCAAACTGTGAAAAAATGAAAAATACTCACCTTCGATATGTCTGTCGATAAGCCATGTGCTTTCTCGATCTAATTGATCAACAGTCGATATCATCGACACCTCTTCAGAATTTGGAAAGTCACTTGATTGAGACTATTATCGAAGCTTTTATCGATAACATCGAATGAGGATCATTGATATAATCGAAATGAAGTTCAATGAAATTGAAGGATGCAGCCCGATAAAAGGTGGTTGAGAGGATATTCTTTTTATTTCTTCTGAAAAAGCATTTCACTTTTTCTGTTCATCCCCTCAGCTAAAAGTACATCGGTGGGTCCCGGAAGCTCCTCAAAACTAGTATTACCCTTCCATTCCCTCCATTCCCTCAATTCCAGATTTTATCTTGCTTTTGGTCGGGTATTTTCAGTTTTTTTTTTTTTTTTGAAAGAGGAGTTTTGTCTGTTTTTCCCAAATCTGTCTTCATGGGTAAGGACAAAGAGAAGATGTCTAGTCCTGGGGAGTCCTCTAGAGTCTCTTAACATAAAACCCTTGCTTTAAAAGAGAAGGCAAGAGCTCCCGAACAAGGGACCCCCACTCGTCAGAGGTCACGACAAACTTCATGTGGCGGGTCCCAGTCCGAAACACCAACACCTCCTCCAGCCAGATTAAATCCACATCTAGCAAAATACACGGGTAGGAAGCTCATTCACGAAAGGAAGGTAGATAGGGATTGTTTAAAACTATATAATCTGGAATCCCTGTTTGCTGCAATTGATTGGTTGCCCATTCTAGACTTTTGTGGGCCGTGCCATCTGGAATGGACACGCAACTTTCTTGCCGCTTGTCACTCACCCGTGTCTGATCCTCCTTTAATCATGGTCTCTCTCGATGGTGATGATGTACTGATCACTCCTGCTACAATTGCAAACATCCTAGGGCTGGAAATGTCACCCGTTGGTCTCTCTGAAATAGACCTCGAACACATTGAAATTCGGTCCATGGTCACTAAATACCTCTGTCATGGTAGAGACATTCCTTGGTACTAAGGAAATGCATTGAAATCTAAGTTCATGGAACCACGATTTCGGGTCTTGCATGGTATCTTCACCGCAAACATCTATCCTAGAAGTACTAACCAGTCCGATCTCACAGGATTCATGACCATGATAGTGTATTCAATAGCCAACGGGATAAAAATCTGCCTCCTGACTCTGATTGTACATCAGTTGGTCTACGCTGTTCATACATTCAGGGATCTTCACCTGCCCTATCCCTGGATCATAAACATGGTATGCAACGCCATCGGCTTCCCAACGACCAGTGATCCGAAACTTTCCCTCCAAGTCTTCAATAAGAACAACATTTGAAGGATGGACTTGAAGTTCCACAAGTATCCTGAGGATCTAGAGGAAGGCATACAAGAAAGAGCAGGAGGTGATGGAGATGCTCCCACTGCTGAGGCTGGAATGACTAAGGAAGAAGCTCATACGTTCCATCAAGCACCGTCCACATCTGCACCCGGGCATGCAAAAAGATTTAAGCTCCATCAGGATAGGATTGGAACAATTCAGTGAGATGTCTCCCAGCTCAGGGAATCGGTGAACGAAAGGCTTACCATCTTGGAATGGATGGTATATGGAGTGCAGCAGACCATGTAATAGCTGGTTGATTTGTTCACCTGCCGTTGAGACGACACGGCTCCGTTTTCTTCAGCTTTATAGTACTGTTCTTTAGATGTTGTCACATACACCTTGCTCATATTTTTACGAATGGGTACACGTATCTTTTTGGATGCTCTATGCTCCCATGAATGTATGTAATAACTCATTACCTTGCACAGTCTGATAAATTTTTTTTTTTTTTTTTTTTTGTGTTGTATATGCCCATGGAAGGGCTTAATACTGGTGGTTGTCTGGGTCTTTTTGGGTGCCCATGGATGGGTTGAATTTTATTTTGGTATAGGTTGAATGAACATACCACTGCCAATCTTGGGCAGTATATGTTTTTTTTTTTTGGATAATTTTTTTAAATGGCTGATTATAATTCCCTCCTATTTACTGCCATACTTATGCCTTAAGATCCCTTAGTTTATTCAGTTTATGATATGTGGAATACATGAGATGTTTTTAATGATTATTCTATCTGCTTATATCACTGCTCTATTTAGTCTGCTATGCATGCATATTTTCTGAAAATGATGTCTGATTAAACTGTTTTGATCCTTATACATCTATCCCTTACATATGTATGCTCTCTGGATAATTGGTTCTCCCAAATACTTCAAACTTCACTCAATATCAACTGCTATATTTATCTTTGTCAATGACTAACAAAAAGGGGGAGAACAGTTCAAACACCCCAACAGGAAATGTGTATTTGCTTGTGTATGGTGTTGCAGGTGTTCGGGGGAGCAGTTGCACCAAAATAGGGGGAGTTTGCAATCAGGGGGAGCAGCTTCTGAATATGTTGTGTATATGACATTATTAGCATGTATAATTGTGTAAAGAACATGTACACACAATTTAGGATGTCAGTATAGAAGCTATTCTAGGGTGTTTTGGTATTTTGTCACGTAATTGACAAAGGGGGAGATTGAAAGTGCCCTGGTTTATCAATTAGCATGAGTGTTGAGTCTGTCAGATAGGAGAGCTCTAGAGGAAGATTGATCAAGCGTTTGTCTCAACAGGATGTGTACCCAAACTCGTCACAGGTAAATCTAAGCCTCACATCCCTTGTCCCAAAACATCAGGTAAATAAAACCCTTAAAATAAATTAAAACATCATAGGGTTTTTAAGTTAAGAAAACTTTTTCAAAATCAGAAAATCTCCAAGTTTTCTTGCTTTGTCGATTTTATCGATACACATCTCAATATGATCGACCTGCGCTGTCGATGTCCTCGATGACATATTGATTCCATCGGAATGAGGACAAAAGTGTCCAATAACCACATATATCTCTGGACAGATTTATCAATGTATCGATATCATCGACATTTGAATCTCAAGTCCATCAAAGGTGACTCGATAATATCGATAGGCAGATCTCTGGTGCCCCTGTTCTCACTTAAGAATATCATATGTGCATTGATATATCAAAGCCCTCCTCGATACCATCAAAATTCAAATCTCGATGACATCAGAAGGCTCTCGATGATATCGGTCATGGGCACGTAGATTTCTAGTAAAATATTTCAGGGTAGTTTATCTATGATTGAGGGTCACTCGATAGAATCGATATTCAAATATCGATGATATTGTTACGATTTCGATGGCATCGAACAGGGACAGAAACTGTCCGACAAGCTTAAACGAAAATCCCTTGGATTTATCGATGCCTCGACATAGCTATCGATATCATCGACATTCAAATTTCGATGATATTGAAGGTCCCTCGATCATTCTTATAAACCTGAAATATTTCAAAGCAAGTCTTTCTCATTTTCAAATGTCGAGGAATCAAACCTCACATCGATGAAATCGGAGTTCGAAATCCGATGACATTGACACGTGTTTCGATTCCCTCGACTAGCTGGCAATATGTTTCAAAAGCGTATGACATTTGAGTTTGTGTCATCGTGTAACATCCCGAAAATTGGGGGTCGAGCATAAACTCAACTCCCGAGTTTCAGAACATCACTTATGCAACAAAATGAATGATGATTGAATGTTGACTGTATTTGAGCATTGAACATGAGTGAGATTAAGCCAAAACAACATATCATACTCCAGAGACAGTTAAATTGCAAGCGGAAGACTTTGATAGATAAATAACATATATAAACTATGATGGGTCTCCAGAGTGTGATGGTGTTACCAGGTTAATTAATTATAATGCAATTCTAAAATATACCTAAGGTGAGGAAGTGTAATGTCTTCTATCCCAAGTACCATAGCCCCGTCAATACAATACCAGGTCTTCATAGACCTGCCAGAGATATACAGATAGGAGAACTCCTCCTCATCATCATAGAAGTAGTCCGGCACTGCTTCGTAAGCATCGCCATCACCTGAAACTCAACAAATCTGGTTGGTGTGTACAACAACGTCCCGTAACGTGGGAGTGAGTGATCAACTCAGTGGAACAGTAAAGCATGGGTTAACATGTTATCAATTCAGTCAAGCAGTAATGATAAAACAGTACAATCAAACAATTCTACTATTATTTAATGCAAGTATGAAATGACATGATGTATGCCCTTGCCAAACCACCCTCATGCCACATTATCTTACGTTCACGAATGCGTCCATCCCTCAGTGCTCCACATCTACCAAGCACATGCAGTGCGATGATGAGCATGATTACAGAGTAATTATTAGTTCATTTCAAACAACAGTATTGGAAAACTAAGGTACCTCCCTTGTATCATTCCCAAACATGATCCATTCTAGGGTCATCAAACCTAGATAATCTCATACGATATTATGGTTCGAGAGGCATCGTGAAGGCATCGCAAAGGGCTCGTCACCCGTCAGCACGGATACAGATCTCACCATATGCGGCTCAATTGCTAACCGTTAGCACGAGTACAGGTCTCACCGTACTCGGCTCAATCGCTGGCCGTTAGCTCGAGTACAGGTCTCACCGTACTCGGCTCAACTCATACTTTAGTTGCTGCGAAGGGCTCATCACCAATCACAGACTTCAGAGTGTACTCGAAGACACTACGAAGGACTCGTTGCCCATCAGCATGAATACATGTCTCAGCGTATTCGGTTCTCGCCGTAGGTGTCGACAGCTCGAATATAGTGTCCCATACCACCATAATCGGCTCACGAGTCTGGTTGCTCACTGCTCACTATGGGGAGGCACGTGGCCCCAGCGTAGGCCGACAGCTCGACCATGGTGTCCCATACCACCATGCCCGGCTCATGAGTCTTAGCGGATTGAGGTACCATAGTTAAAGGGATTTCACTGGTAAGTTTGGTACCCTAGGTTCAAGCAGTTACGTCCAAATATGATGAACAAACATTAGACAGATCGGGTTACTTGGCGAGCTCGACTAGCACGAGCGCTCGTTGAGTTGTACGACATGAAGTGCATAAATACTTCGTGTGGCCTAACCACTGCCGACAAGCAACGCACGACTCGGGTTCGTCAAACATGTCCTACGTGACGGATGAATCTCAGCCACGAATTCGATCCCATTACCGACTGCCTGGACCATACAATAGCCCCAATCACATTCAATTGCAAATAGATAAAGCATAATGGATCAAGATTCAAATCATACAATCAAGTCTGGTATTATCCGTTTAGGGCTGCCAGGGCTGTTGCATGCACTCGTTGCTCCACTCCCCCATCACCCATGACGGATCATACAACGTAATTATGAATTTAAACATTCGCATTACATAATTAAAATCATACAATCAGTTGAGCATGTTATCAAGCATATCATAAAGCATATTATAAAGCATGTTATAAGCATGTTATGAAGCACTATAAAACCAGGAATACAAACACATATTTCATAAGTGGTTAAAGTAAACGACCTCATGGAGGAAAACATATATGTCTCTAAGGTAGTTGAGACTCCCATCTCAACACCCTCCTAAGGCATCAACATCCAAACACTTACTCACACAAGCATTTTCACAAACACTTAACATACACTATTTCAACATACATAGTGTATGTTAACAAACATGTATTAGGGCGAGTCCTTTTGCCAAGCAAATATTTTACGCATATATAGTATATTTATACAACAAATAATCATGGCAAACACACCTCTAAAATATACATGTATACGGTACTTTCTACGATACAGTATTTCTACATACATAGTGTATATTAGTAAAACATGTATTTGGGCGAATCCTTTCGCCAAATAAGTATTTTATCCATGTATCGTATATTCATACAACAAATAATCATGTCAAACACATTTTCAAATTTTATACGTATATGGTATTTTCTACGAATACCTAGAATATGTAAAATTCCATAATCTACATCTTTAATCGAAACAGAAAATAGAAAGCACTTTGTACATGTGCAATTGAATACAGATCATGAATCTATCATTATCTGACATTGAAAGCGTTGAAAACCGTAACCTATACACCTAAAGTCCTCACCTTTTGCCGTAAAATCGTAACGGAGTCGATAGGTTTGCTAAGCTTCCGTATTCGGCAGTTTGACAACCTATAGAACGAAATAGGTTAGCTTTTTCATAACCTACAATCTTTACAGCCCCAAAACAGATTAAGGTTGGGTTTTCTTACCTAGAAACGACACCGGGATCGCCAGGATATCGATGAGAAAGGGGTGGTTGAACACATATAGCAGCGGCAGGGAGATGCTCCCACATCTCCCACACTTTCTCTCTCTTTTCTCTCTTTCTCTCCTAGGGTTTTCTCAAATTCGTATGGCTGCAATGAGAGAGGGTTTAAGGTCCTTATATAACCTAAAAACTCTCCGAAACAGACTCCAGGTCAAAGTATACTTATGTTATAATCAAAGCGGAACTTTTTTAGCTCAACGGAGGACTTCTGGCAGGCCTCCTTGAGCCAAAGGTCGGACTTAAGCTCACCGACACCGGATCTACGTTCTATTAAGTTTTCGTTTCTGTCGGGATTCTAGATCACGCGTGGCGGACCAGTTTCAGTTCAATGGTCAGCGGATCTCGATCGGAGATTCCGAGTACATGTAAATGTGTATGAAATTTCTCCTGATCCGAGGGTGTAATTTGGTCTGATTCTGACGGTCTAGTTGCTTAAAACTGATCCGTAAACGAGAGATGACAGATTACTATTCAAGATATTTATTTTGTAAAGAAACATGTGTTTTCACACTCTCTCGCTCCGGACTCAAGCGAACAGCCGTGGGACACTGTTTGAGTTTGATTTCCGAGATGGTTGTCAAGCCCAGCAAGGCGGTCCTAAGTCCTTAACCTCGTATTGTTCGGACTCCGATGTGCGGTCCAGGATCGATCTGAGTTTCAACGTGCTCAGGAAGCAGTCGGGTAATGAGTTTGATCCGAGATTTTTGGGTAACCTAGCGTCAATGATTCTACAAGTTTTGGGTCTTGCAGATCGTATTTAAAGCGATTCTAGCGGATTTCGTAGCTAATCTAATTTAGCACTTGGTTACTTTGTCTCATTTCTAAAAGATTTAGTCCTATAAGATTTCTGTCTGAGGTGGTACCTAGGCCTTTGTAGTTTGTGTATAAAGTGATCCAATTTATACTACTTAGCTAGTTAAGATAGTGTCTAGGGTGCAAGTACTTAGGAAAATTGAAAGAACAAGGTGGTGAAGGGTGGGATTTGTGAAGGAAGTGGGTTCAACAGTAGTTTTAGACTTTGAGATTGAGTTCTGACTAGTTAATAAGGTATTAGGATCAAGCCATTGCCTAAGGACGTCTAATTCTAGGTTGGCAAAAATTCGGGATGTTATACATCGAGCGGACCGTCGATGCTATCGAGAGTATACGCTCGATGATATCGATCCTGCTCGATGATATTGAACTCTGTCATAAATGTGATCGTTTTATATCCGTTGGAACCTTTTGCCTATATAAAGAGGACTTGTCTATTATTGTTGGTAGAGAAAGAAGAGAGTGCTTTTGAGTATTTTACCTTAGATCATATACCCAAAGCCTTTTCTCTTAGGGAAGTTCATCTTCCAATCCACCCTCATCATTGATATTCAATAGAGTGGATTGGGGAATGAACTTCTGCATTCAAGGATCCTTCAGCTACTACCTTAATGGCAAATCATTAAACTGGGATGCCTTGAATGCATAGATGATCGGAATCACTCTATCTTCCTTATAGGAAAACATTTTATAGAGTAGGATTTCGTCTTTACCTTGACCTAACCCGAAGCCTTGTATTGGTACATCATCTGTGTTGCGGATCAAGGAAGCAGAAGATTCTTCATCAACAAATGAGGAGATCTTCGATAACGTGCTGAATGAGACTCATCCACTTATTTGTAAGTTATTAGAGTTCAGAAAACACTTGTGATCATTCCTTTTTAGGATTGGGTCTAAGGTGTTTCTCACCCTTTTAAGCCCTCGTAGGAGGCCTCCGAGGGAGTGTACGTGGTGGGTGCGTTGTGTTGACCCTTGCTCAGTGGAGAGCATAAACAGTTAGGTTCCTTGTATGGATCCTTGGCCAGTGTGCCTAAAACCGGGTGTGTTGTGTTGACCCTTGCTTAGGGATCATAAACAGAGGTTCCTTGTGTGGATCCTTGGCCAGTGTGCCTAAAACCGGGTGCTATGTGTTGACCCTTACTCAGGGAGCATAAACAGTCAACCTAGGAGTAGGTTGTAAAGGTTGAAAGCGAACCTGATTTAAAACCTTAGGTTTGAGGTGAACCGCTGTAAAACCTTCTTAGTGAAATCCGACACACTCAAGGGTTAAGTGCGTCTACCGAGAGTGGAGTAGACAAGTAGTCGAACCACTATAAAAATGATTGTGTCTGTGATTGTTCATTATCTTTGATTATTTGTGTGATTTCATTAACTGTCTTCATAACTACTCACACTTCACACACAATCACATCTATCATTAACTATAAATCATTTCATGTTTATCATTTAAATAGTTTTGTGATTGGATCCTTAATTTAGCTTGGAAGCCATTTGAGTTACTCTGATGATATCCTGCTGCTTTTCATGCCTATTTACTCGAGATTAGATTAATAGGATTTTTAACAAACATAAAACCTTAAAAAGTCATATTCACCCCCCTCTAGGGCATATTGACATATTCCTACTTCAACTTAAGCGGTCTTCACCGCTATTTTAGAAAGGAGAGAGAGTGAGAGAGATAGTTGCTGGGATTCTTCCTTGTCGCTCCACGGGCAGAATCATCTCTCCCGTATTGTTATACCGGCGATTCTGGTTCTGATTTTGGGTAAGAGCTCCTAACCCTAATCTGTTTTAGGGATCCAAATAGAGTGATGAGCCTTTCCCGTAGTGACCTCGAATATAAACTAAGGCTTACGTTGAGGTGACGAGCCTCTTCTTAGTGACCTGAACTTGCCTGTCCACTGCTTTTAGATCAAGGGTGACGCTGCCCTATAACTTACCTATCGTATGTGATTACCTAGGATTGATGACCCTAGATGGATTATCGTTTGGGTAAATAATATAAAGGGAGGTACCTTAGCTTCCCAAACCCGTTGTATGAATAAATCTAATTAAGAACTTGGCTAATCATGCACATGCACCGCATTTGCATGTGCCTTTGGCGTTGGAGTTGAGCACAGAGGAAGGGGTGCATGCCGCAATCGTGAGATGATGTCGCAGAGGGAGTGCAGGCGAGGGCATGCATCATTATTGCATATCATCCTTGCATTAACCATAGTACATAGGAATGCTGTTGTATTGCTTTATCATTATTGCTTGACTGAATTGATAACATGTTAACCTTTGCCTTATAGCTCTACTGAGTTGATCACTCACTCCCACTCTGGGACAATGTTTTAAAACACCAACCAGACTCTGTTGTAGTTTCAGGTGATGTCGAAGCTTATGAGGTGGAGCCTGACTTCTACGACGACGAGGAGGAGTTCTCTTATTTGCAACTCTTTAGCGGGTCTATGCAAACCTGGAGTTGCGTCACCAAGGCATAGGGATATGGATTAGATGACATTATACTTTATCATTTTGTATATTTTGGATATTTTGGAACCAAACATGTAATTATTTAACCTGGTATCATGTTCATACTCTAGGGACTACCACCACTTATACGTTTTATATACTTATCACAGTCTTCCGCTTGCGTAATTTAACTGTCTCTAGAGTATGATATGCTGATTTAGTGTAATCCCTTTCATGTTTAATGTGCTAATACAGACAACATTTAATCATCATTATCTATGTTGCATAAGTGATGCGTTGGAACTCGGGAGTTGAGCTTCTGCTCGACCCCTGATTTTCAGGGCGTTACAAAAATACATCATGGTAGGCCACAAGATGGGAAAGGAGATAGAGAGAGAGATAGAGAGAGAGAGAGAGACATGAGGTAGGCCACAAGATGGGAAAGGAGATAGAGAGAGAGATAGAGAGAGAGAGACATGAGGTGGGGGAGATCCACCACTATGAGCTCCCCTAATGGGCCATATACAACACATACAACAAGATGGGTCCCAAATCATGTGGGTCCTATAACAAAATCACGATCTAGTACTATGAACACCCACCGATTTTCACTTCTTTAGCTCCTTGGAATCCTTGGCTCCTAAGCTCTCCCTTTGATGGAGGATGATGAGATTTGAAGGGTTGGATGGTGAGAATCTTGGGTTAGGAAGTGGGCCACACCTAGCTTCTCTTCTTGGAAAGCTTGGATGGTTGCTCCCTTGGTAGCTTGGGAGTGAAGAGAGAAAATGAGAGAGAGAGTGATGGATGGGAAAGAGGGATGGTGATGGGTGTAAGGAAGTGATGGGTGGAGAGAGAGAGAGATAGTTGACTTTGGATGGGATAGGTATGGGTAGGGTACTTGACTTGATGGGTTGTGTACTTTGATTGGCTAATTGATGTTTGGTAGAGATTCTCTTGGGTTTTACAAATGCGTGACATTTTTTTAAAATAAGCGCGAGCCCACAACTCCTGGCCTGGGTATCGCATCGGACCGCGAGACGTGACATTTGAACCGCGGCGACGACACAGTCGCAAGAGTACAAGTCTCAGGTCGAGTCGACTCGGGTTGACAGGGTGTGACTTAGGGTCGCGCACAAATGCTGATTACAGATCGCTGGTTGCTGGAATTCGACAGGGAGGACTGCAGGAGTCTATGGAACTGTATGGTTTAGGATACGGATCTTACAGCTTCCTAAGGAGAAGCTAGGTGTGGCTCACTTCTTGTCCCCTAATCTCCCATCTCCACCCTTCAATCTTCATTTTCCATCATCAAAGAGAAAGCTTGGGAGCTTAGCATTCCAAACAGCCAAGAAGGAGCGAAATCGGTGGGTGATTGTAGGATATCTACCGTTGATTTTCATTTGAAGGCCCACTTGTGATGGGACCCATTTTGATGTATGTGTTGTAAACAAAGAGGGGCCCATAGTGGTGGGGTCCCTCCACTACACCGATCTCTCTCTCTATCTCTCTCTCTCTCTCTCTCTCTCTCTCTCTTTTTCCTAATTGTATGGCCCACCTATGAAGTATGTATCATATCCATGCCATCCATGCATTGGGCCCACCTTGCTGGACTGTTCGTCCGTCTGGATAGGCCTGGATGAAGGAAAGCACAAATATCAGTTTGGTCGAATAGTGGGCCACGCATTTGTGGACCCACCTAATGTAGGTGTTTTATCTTGACCATCCTTCCTAGATAGACCCCAGATGAAGGGAAACAACAAATATCGGCTTGATATCCTGGTGGGCCACACACGTGTGGACCCACCGTTGTATCTGCTATGTCCACACCGTCCAGATAGGCTGGACGGTGGGACCTGCTTGATGTATGGGTTCATCCACACCGTCCAGCCGGACTAGACGTAGGACTCACTTGGATGGATGTATCCACACCGTCCACGTGGACGGTGGGACCCACCCCACACCTGGGGCCCACCTTGAGACATGTATGGTATATTCAGCCGTCCATCCGTGTGGGAGGTGGAAACGGATTGGCTGGAGCACCTCACATCAGCTATATAGATGTTGTATGACGTTAACAAGTTCTATGGGTCGCATTTTAATGTATGTATTTCTTCCATGTCGTCTATCTGCTCCATCCACACCGTCCATTGCTTGGACGGTGGGCCACCTTAATGTATGTATCTCATCCACACCGTCTAGATCATGGACGATGGGAACCTACCAGGACTTATGTATTTTTTCCTAACCATCCATTCATCTAGACATGGCACCCACACCAATCATATAGCTGTTGTATGACGTCAGCAAGTGGGCTTGATCATGCGATATGTGTTATATCTGGGCCGTCCATCTGGTGGACAGTTGCTGTATTAATGTTAACAAGTTCTGTGGGCCTTGATCATGAGGTATGTTTTATATCTAAACCGTTCATCCGTGTGGGACCCACACGTGATGCATATGTCTTATATCCACACCGTCCAGTGGTCTAGACGGTGGGGACCACCATGATATATGTGTTTTATATCCAGGCCGTCCATCCAGGGGCCTGGACAGCAGCCTGATCATGAGTTATGTGTTAGATCCAAACCGTCCATCCACCTGTGAGCTCGTCTTAAGGCTTGAGACTAAAGATAAGATAGATCTACCTATCAAGTGGACCACACTACAATAATCAGTGGAGGATTGAACGTTTACCATTAAAACCCGTTTGGCATCAGAAGTTTTGGATCGATATGGAATTTGTTTTTCCTCTTAATTCAGGTCTTTGTGGCCGTATGAACAAATTGGATGGAAAATAAACATTAAGGCTGCCCTTGTGAATTTTTAACAGTGAAAATCATTACCTCCACTGCTATTTGTGGTATGGTCCAAATTATCTTTCGATAAGATTCATTTTTGGGTAATGCTCTAAAATGACCTTTATAAATAGATGAATGGTGTAGATATAATAATAATAATAATAATAATAATAATAATAATAATAATAGTAATAATAATAATAATAATAATAACGTTTTATCTACACCGTCCAGATAGGACGGTGGGTCCCACTTGATGTATATGAGGCCGGTGTGATGCGGCCCACTTGATGTATATGAGGCCCACGTGATGCGGCCCACTTGATGTATATGAGGTCCATGTGATGCGGCCCACTTGATGTATATGAGGTCCATGTGATGCGGCCCACTTAATGTATATGAGGCCTGTGTGATGCGGCCCACTTGATGTATAAGAGGCCCATGTGATGCGGCCCACTTGATGTGTACGAGGCCCATGTGATGCGGCCCATTGTGATGTATATTAGGCCCGTGTGAGAGGCCCAATGTGATGTATATAAGGATCATGAGTGAGGCCCGATGTGATGTATATGAGGCCCATGAGTGAGGCCCAATGTGGTGTATGTGAGGCCTTTGTGTGAGGCCTAATGTGATGTATATGAGGTCTATTGTGGTATGTGATTCCACCATGATGTATGTAATAATGTTTATGATGGACCATGCCTTGAGAGCAATGATGGTTTGATGTCCACATTGTAAGAGCAATGATGGTTAAATGTCCACATTGTAATTCTCCTTGGGGCCCATTGTTAGGCCCATTCTCACCTCTCCTTAGTGGGCTAACCCAAACCGTTGGGCCCCCATGATCATTAGGCCCATTCTTGATATGAGTAGGCCGTCTAGGCCCATCCTTAATATGAGAAGAGTACATCATCATCATCATCATATAACATGCTTAGTATAGTTCCACGATTCATGCCCATACGCATCATATGTATGCTTGTTATGAGGAGTGATTGATCATAGCACATACCATTGGGCGGATTATTATAGGACTCCCTGAGAGACGGAGTTGCTCCACATGAGCGTGCGGTACGCGTAGGTTTGATCTATGACTAGATGGTATGACTCATGCATCTCGCATTTTGTGATATTACCATCATACGCCCTAGCGACATCAGGGTCGTGGCCTCCACAGGCATGTCGTGGATGGCCAGATGGGACACCAGAAATCTTTTTCTACATGTGGTGTCATAGATGTCCCTAGGTGAAAGTCCCTAAACCCTCTTAGTACCAGAGGACGCCCTAACGTCTAGACCGAGTGGATATATATGAGCGCATGAGGGCCGTATACCAGTAGGTTGCATCTCCCACTATGTCATGGTCAGTTGGGAGGGGGTGTGGCCTTACCCCCCTGAGGGAGTAGGCAATGTTAGGTTGAGTTTGACTAACTCATAAATGGGTTCATTATCGATGAGTCACGCTGATATTGGTAGGCGGATAGTGAGGTCTCTTCTACTTACCCAGTTGTGCGCTTGATGGGACGACAAGTGGTGTAGAATGTACTAGACCGTGGTGATGATCCCAGAGATGTACGGTACTGATATGTGGACTTATTGAGCAGGAGTTGCATGCTCAACATTTTACTCATTCATTCATTCATTCACTATCCACTCGGGCTGGTGGTGCGCAACTAGTTTGATATGTATACATTCGCAATGGCCAGGATTTCGATTGGGTGCACGACTAACCTGAGATCAGGAGTCTACCACATTGAGTCTAGCTATCCAAATTTAGGTATAGGACTGGTTTGGATAGAAGTCCCTTGTGATGGACCCCACAACTTGCGATACTACATACTATCATCCCAACTTCATACTCCGGTTTGGTCATTTCTTTCACACCGCATATTGCATTGCATCCTCAGTACATATCATTTGGTTTACTATGCTTCTATATTGCATAGCCCGAATAAGGTTGATGGTATTTGTGGCTCTTCAGAATTACATATTGTATTGCATTCTCGATATCTGATATTTGACTCATTATGACTCCGCATTGCATAGCCGATCTGTATTGCATACTCTGACATTGAATGACTTATAGCCTTGCCAGTATTCCGCTTTCGCTGATATTTATATGTTTGACACTTATCTTACACACACACGTACACCACCCTCTAAGCTTTCTATAAGCTTATGCACGATAGATGCGTGCAGGTGACGATAGGACGCAATCGAGCAGAAGCAGGAGGGTGCGGCAGAGCTTCTGGAGCTTTTAACATTTACCTTGTATTTCCCTTTTAGCATTGTACTCGAATGTTTATATTAGTGGATATGTGGTGTTGATGTTATCGTTTATGACTTGGTTATGCTTGTGGCTATGCTCCATTAAAAAAAAATCACACTAAAATCCCCCTTTTAGGATCCCAGGATTGGAATTTGGTGTATGGGCACTGGAAGCCGAGAATGGGGTACTACGGAGGCTGTCGGTGCCGAATTCGACGATCGGGAATTCTGTGAGCTCGGTTTTTGAGTTTGGGGCGTGATATATGAGCCCAAATATCAAGTATATCTGAGGCTTAAATAAGCTTATCTTGGAAATTCTCTATAAGACCCGTATCCTAGTTCGTACTGTTCCGTGTACTCCTACGATCCTCTGGGTCGAATTCCGACAACCCTCGACCTATATCCGACGTTTGCACGCCATCCTAAGTCGAGTCCTGCATACCGAAGTCAACTTGACCCGAAACTTGTACCTCAGCGACCACGCCATTGCCGCGGTTCTAACGCCGCGACTCGCGCATCGATCCGATACCCGGGCCAGGAGATATGGGCCCGCATTCATCTTGAGGACAACACCATGTGTTGCGAATTCTGAGAGAATCTCTACAACATGTCACATCCATCAAGTCAAGTACATCACCATACCTCAATGCCACCTCACCTTATCCCAAGTACAAATGATCACTCCCTCTTTTCCCACAAGTCAACTCTCTCTCCCTACCCATCCCTCTTTTACCAAATTTTCAAACAAACCCATACCTCTCCTTACAACACCCATCCCATATCATCCCATCACTTTTCTCTCTCTCTCTCTCTCTCTCTCTCTCTCTCTCTCTCTCTCATTTCTCAAACCTCTCAAGCAACACTCAACATCCAAGCTTACTCTCCTAAACCCAAGTGTGGCCCACTTTCCACTCTCTCATCTCCCATCTCAATCATTCATCTTTCATCAACCTCCATTAAAATTGAAGGCAAGGAGCATAGGAGTCCAAAGAGCTAAAGAAGGAGGCCGATAGATGGGTGATCCACCGTTGATTTCAGATTTTAGGGCCCACTTGTTGTGGGACCCACATTGATGTATGCAATGTAGAGAGGGCCACATAGTGGCGGGGTCCCTCTATCTCACCGTTTCTCTCTCTCTCTCTCTCTCTCTCTCTCTCTTTCTCTCTCTCTTATATGGATGGTGTATGTGTGTGGCCCACCATGAAGTATATATTTTATCCATGCCGTCCACCAGTGGCCCACATGGTAGTCCGTTTGGACGAGCCCAAACGAAGGAAAAACACAAATATCAACTTCATCCAAGAGTGTAGCCCACCAGACGTGGGGCCGCCATATTGCGTAAGGCCACCCAAACCGTCCATGTGGGGCCTATTAGTGGGGTGAGCCCCCTTTTATCCAGGTCGTCCAGCGTCCCTGGATGCTGGACGCTACCATTTACACCGATTCACACACACACACACGTGTGTATATATATATATATATATATATATATATACTATAATATATTACATATTATATGAATGCCGTGGTGGGCCACTTTTACGTGGGACCCACCTTTATCTTGATATCTACACCGTCCAGATCCATCTGGACAGTGAGTATGGGTAGTCTGCTACCACCGTGCAGACATATATAATATATAATATTATATTATGTAATATATAATATATTAATAATATTATATTGGTGGGCCACTACGTGGACTGCACCATGATGTATGGTTACATTTGCACTGTCCAGTTTGCTGGATGGTGCAGCAGGCATGACATCCAAGCCGTCCATCTAAATAACGTGGA
This sequence comes from Magnolia changhungtana, assembly GCA_030180095.1. Lineage (NCBI taxonomy): Eukaryota > Viridiplantae > Streptophyta > Magnoliopsida > Magnoliales > Magnoliaceae > Magnolia > Magnolia changhungtana. The sequence continues at coordinate 4,762,487 of JASAUF010000340.1, read as the reverse complement.
GCCCATGTGATGTTTATGTCATCCTGACCGTCCAGACACCGGGTCTGGACGAAGGGAAAACACGAATATCATCTTGATTCAAATCATGGTGGCCCACCCACGTGGCACCACCATGATGTTTGTGACTTAGCCTTACCGTCCATATGTTAAGGACGGTGAGCCCCTAATACTCTGGTCCCACATCTAGCCATCCGTCCAGGACGCTGGATGGCCATTGCACAAAAAAAAATAATAAAGTAATAATAAAGAAAATAAAAAAAATTAAAATAAAATAATAATTTATATAATATAAATAGAGAGAGAGAGAGTGGGCAGTGGGATGGCCCACCTATGTGGGACCCATCCTGGTATATGTATTGTATACCCACCTCGTCCATATCATTGATTCAGACCGTCCAGCGGTCTGGACGTGCGTGTGGATACACCGTGATGTATGGGTTGTATCCCCACCGCCCAAAGGCAGGGACGGTGGGGCCAGCTACCACAAGTGGGGCCCTAACTTGATGTATATTTCGTATATGCACCGTCCATTTGGACGGTGCCATGTGGGCCCTGATCATGGTGCAGGTCTGATATCCAGACCGTTCATCTGTTGAGCATGTGGGAACCACCATCACCGTCCATTCATTCAGCGAGCTCGTCAACGACTTGAGACTAAAAATGAAGTAGATTCACATCTCTGGTGGGCCACGTACGTGAACCCCACCCTTGTTATATGTGACCCAGCTAACCGCCCATTCATCTAGCGAGCTTGTCTTAAGGCTTGAGACTAAAAATAAGACAGATCTGGTATCACGTGGACCACACTACAGAAAACAGTGGATTGAACACCCACCATTGAAACCCCTTTTGGGTTACAGAAGTTTTGAATCAATATAATATTTGTTTTTCCCTCCCCTGTTCAGGTCCTTGTGACCTTATGAACAGTCTGGATGGGAAATAAATATGGTGGGCCCTCTAAATTTTTAACTATGGGAATCATTATCACCACTGCTATTTGTGGTATGGTCCAGATGATCTTTTGATCAAATTCCTTGTTTGGATAATGCTCTAAAAAGATCTTTATAGATGGATGAATGGTGCGGCCCAAGTAGTGCGGCCTACGTATTGAATTTGAGAGGCCTAATATGAAGTATTCGGGGCCCATGGGTTGAGGCCCATTGTGATATATTTGGAGCCCATGGGTAGAGGCCCATAGTGATGTGTATTTGGCCTATTTGAATCGGCCCATTTGGAACGGTACGTTTGACTCGGCCCATTTGATCGGCCCATTTGATTTGGCTCATTTCCACTAGCCCATTTGATTCGGCCCATTTGATTCGACTCGTTGATACGGTCCGATGTTATATACATTGGCCCATGGGTGAGGCCCAATGTAATGCATATATGCCCCACAAGAGAGGCCCATGATGATGTGTATTAGACCCTTGTATGAGACCATGGACCCATTATACGATTGACCCTATGAGCGTCATTCCTTAGGAGCAATGTTGGTTAAAGGTCCATATTGAAGAGCAATGATGGTTGAATGTCCACATTGTGACCTTCCTTTGGGCCTTGTTAGGCCCATTCTCATCGATGCCGATTATCGTGACTGATTACCGATTTCAATTGTCATGGTTGATTGCCGATTCCGATTATCGATCGATTCCGATTGTTATGGTCGATTGTCGATTCCGATTATTGATCGATTCTGATTGTCATGGTCGATTGTCGATTAGCGATCGAGGCCGATTATCGATCGATTCCGATTGTCGTGGTTGATTGTCAATTAGCGATCGAGGCTGATTATCGTGACCGATTGCCGATTTCGATTGTTGTAGCCGATTGTCGATTCCAATCATCGAAGCTGATTATCAATCGATTCCAATTGTTGTGGCCGATTGCCGATTCTGATCATCGAGGCCGATTCCAATTGTTGAGGCCAATTGTCGAGGTCAATTATCAAGGCTGATTCCGATTGTCAATTTCGATTGTTGAGGCCAGATATCGAGGCCGACTGTCGAAGCCCAATATGATGAATATATGACCCGTATTTGAGGCCCATTGTGATGTACATTTGGCCCATGTTTGAGGCCCAATGTGATGTATATGCGGCCCATATTCGAGACCCATTGTGATGTGTATTCAGCCCATGTTTAAGGCCCAATGTGATGTATATGAGGCCTATGTGATGAGGCCTATTGTGGTGCATTTGAGGACCAGGAGATAGAGCCCATTGTGATGTATATTAGGCCCATATGAGAGGCCCATCGTGATGTGTATTAAGCTCTTAAGTGAGGTCTATGGTGTTGTATATTAGGCCCTTGTGTGAGGCCATGGGTTCACTATATGTTAGGCTCTATGCGGGTCATTCCTTGGAGGCAATGTTGGTTAAATGTCCACATTGTCGAGGTCGATTGACGATGTCGGTTATTGATACCGATTATGAGTATGTGACAGTATAGCATCATGATACATGTCTATACGCATCATCCGCATGTTTGTTATGAGATGTGGTTAACCATTGCATATATCATTGGGCAAGTCGTTATGAGACTCCTTGATAGGCGGAGATTGTCTCACATGACCGCACGGTATGCGCAGGATTGATGCATGACTGGATTGTATGACTCATGCATCTAACATTGTGTATTGTGATTACTGTACGCCCAAGCGACATCAGGGTCGTAGCCTCCACAGGCATATCGTGGATGGCCAGATGGGACACCGAAAATATGTTATTAGCATCGGGCTGCCATAAATGGCCCTGGGTGAAAATCTCTAAACCCTCTTGGTACCAGAGGACGCCCCAACGTCAAGACCGAATAGATATATGAGCACTCGAGTACCGAATACTAGGAGGTCACGTCTCCCACTGTGTCGTGGTCAGTTGGGAGGGAGTGTGGCCTTACCCGCCTGAGAGAGTAGGCATAACTAGGCTGAGTCTGACCAACTCCTAAATGGGTCCGTTATCAACGAGCCGGGTAGGCATTGGTATACTACTGACAGGCGGGTAGTGAGGTCTTTTTCACTCGCTGGGCTGCGCGGCCTGCAGGGGCAGTATCCAGTTTGAAGTGTACTAGACCTCGGTGATGATCCCAGAGATGTACAATATTGATACGTGGACTTATTGAGTAGGAGTTATATACTCATTCATTCATTCACTATCCACTCGGGCTAGTGGTACGCAACTAATTATTGTGTACCTTCGCATAGCCAGGATTTTGGTTGGGCGCGCAACTAATCTGAGATCAGGAGTTTACCACATTGAGTCTGACTATCCAAATTAGGTATGAGACTAGTTTGGATAGAAGTCCCTTGTGATGGACCCCATAGCCTGTGATACTATGTACTATCATCCCGACTTCACACTCCAGCATAGTCATTCCATTCGCACCGCATATAGCATTACATCCGCAGCATTTAGGATGTTGGGTTACTATGTTTCTGCATGACCTAGATACGGCTGACAGTATTCGTGAACTCATTAGGAATTGTATATTGTATTGCATCCTCGGCATATGATATTTGGCTCTTTATAACTCCTAATTTGCATAGCTGATCTGTATTGCATACTCTGATATTGCATGACTCATGGACTTGTCGGTATTTTCGCTCACTCTGATGTCGTATGATTCATGACCTTACCAATAATTCCGATATTGTATGATTATGGCATTGTATTGAATACTTAGCACTTTCATTATGCACACACTTTCACTACCCACTAAGCTTTTTATAAGCTTATGCACGATAGATGCGTGCAGGTGGCGTTAGGTTGCAGCAACATTGAGCTTGGAACATGCAGCAAACCTCTGGAGCTTTGATTTTGATATATGTATTTCCCTTTCAGCATTGTATTCAAATGTTTATATTAGTGGATATGTGGTGATGATGTTATTCTTATGATTTGGGTATACTTGTGGTTATGCTTCTAATGAGACAAATGTACATTAGAAAATCCTCCTTGTAGGATCTCAGGATCGGAATCTAGCGTATAGACGCTGGGAGCTAAGAATAGGGTACTACGGAGGCTGTTGGCATCGGATTCAGCAATCGAGAATTTTGTGAGCCCGATTTCTGGGTTTGAGGCGTGACATTCTCCTAGTAGATGCCCGAAACGGACTTGATCTTAATTAACGGTCAATACTTAATGATCAGGGCCCAATTTTGGGAGAGATGTATAGTCGAGATAGGCAAATGATTGGGCAAAGTTTGATGGTTGATCAGTGGTATGAAGAGTCTAAATATGAATTTTCACTTGTTGCGCCAAAAGGAAGGAAGTGGCTTCAACATTTAACGGTGTACGATTACAAGTTGGGTTCTAAATTTTGTATGATCTCGTAGTCATATGAGGCCAAAGTGTGGCCCAAGTCATATGAGTCCAAATTTTGTAGGATTACAAATCGGAGTCTCCCTCTTGCTCAAGCGATGTCGTGATTCATTTAGAACCCCCCCTACATGGATATCTACCTATGGTTTAGATCTAAGGCTAAGGTGAGGGATTCCTTTAAGCTTATCTAAATTTACGTTGATATAATTTATCTTGCCTTTCACATACTATGTTTTCATTCTCTCCCTTCAATTGTTTAATTTACCACTCACAATTATTTGTCCTTTGGAAATTATGGTTAATGTGTGAATTTAATTACATATGATCTTTATTTATGTGGGGCGATGGATACAAGCCTTGCCCTTGCCTTTACCAATTTTACTGAGTTAGCCATTGCTACTCTCCTCTTTGTTGAGTTAGCCATTGTTTCTCTCCTCTTTGTCGAGTTGGCCATTGCCACTCTCCTCTTTGTTGAGTTAGCAATTGCTACTCTCCTCTTTGTTGAGTTGGTCATTGCCTCTCCTCTTTGTTGAGTTAGCCATTGCTACTCTTCTCCTTATTTTGTTAGCCTTGTGCTATCTACCTTTATGGCTTGGGCATGTGTCTTGGGATTCCAAAACCCTCATGATTCAAATTATGTCGCTATCAATGCAAGTGATGTGTTAGAGGTGTCACAACTAGTGATTCAAATATTTATTGTGGACATAATACGTTATGGGTAGTGACCCTCTTGGTCGGCACGTCCCGTGGGTTGGTTAGTGTGGTGCATAATCGATGTAAGTAAATCGTCATGCGTGTTACATCACTTTTTTCGGGATTGGATGTCGCAAGTAGTCGCTCTATGAATACATCGTGTTACGTAAATCCCCCAACCGCGTTGTTGTATCACCTTGAGATGTTCGCATAAATCTATGTTAATGTTGGACACGTCAGCGAATCTCCGTAGCTATGAGATGCGGGGCGAGTCGGATTTTCTATGAATTATATTCCACATTGTGATGATCACTACGTATGATGAGTTGCACACACACTGTTAGGCATGCATTCATATATACATTAGTTGTGCATACTGATACCACTCGTAGTGGTGGAGTACGAGACGTATCAGAATCCTTACATGAATTTTATGAATCTCTTGAATTATTGTTAATCATATTCTGCTGCAAACTTGATAATGTAATGAGCTCCCATTGAGAGGGCATTTAATAATTCGTTGAATTCTTTTACTTTAATGAAATAATAAATACAGTCAATTTCATTCTTGTGAATCGTTACCTTCATGAATGTAACTGGATGTGATCTAAATTTAAAAAAAATAGGTTGTGATTTTTAACGCATCCAATTTATACATTATTAGCACTCGATTTTTTCAGACATGAGTAGAAACTCTGGTAGTGAAAATTTGAGATGTTATAGTAACACTCAAGAACTTTCAATAGTCGGGTATTGAAAAGTTTGGGGTGTTATAATCTACTCCCCTTAAATAAAATTTCGTCCCCAGAATTTAATTACTTCTATCATTTTCACTGATTGATTATGCTTAAGTTTTCAATGTATTCCTCAGAAGGTAGATATATATGTCTAAGTGTGCGTATAATTAGCTACATGAAATCGGGACGCTACAACTAATATTGTTTTCCGTTTAGGTGACTAGTGAAAGGAAACGAGGCTAATCCTTTCGAACGAGTTTTTTTTGCCTTGCGACAATAGACGTGGGTCTACAGACTTAAGGACTTGTTGTTTTACCAACATTTAAGTTCAAAACAATCTTCAAATGAACAAAGATACATATTCAAATTAAATAGGGTAGAATGTTGTTGATAATAGACGTGGGTCTGCAGACTTAAGGACTTGTTCTTTTGCCAACACATTAAGTTCAAAACAATCTTCAAATGAACAAAGTTACACATTCAAATTAATTAAGGCATAATGTTGCCAATTTCATTAATATAGTAAAATGATGTTCTTTACAATCGACAAGTTGTGAGACAACTAAATAAATAAACAAAAATGAAAAGGGACAAATACCTGATATGCCTATCGGAATAAATGAATTGAGGCGGGTGTGATCAACCAAATCGAAATTTAGATTATCTCGATTTATAATTTAAGGTTGCAGAAAGACTATCTGCTCTCCTAAGGTACTGTAGCAGGAGCCGCTAAGCACTAACTATAAACTAAACTAAGCTGCGCTAAGAAAAATAAAGGAAAGATAAATAAAAGATAAGTTGATGTGATTGGTATAGGGCTCCGAGTTCTTTTTTTTATTGCTCCTTTTATAGCTTCTCGAGGCGGTAAAAACCCTCGTTAGGGTTTCCTTGTTGCTTCTAGATCCTTTGCACTCATGTCCTTGTTCTGACGGCCACTAATATAGTGCTCCCTTTGATTACTCCGGAATTAACGACTTTGATTGGGAAGGACTCCGGTTAGATTTGGACTCCCTGGCTCCTCGGATCTTCATTCACCGTGGGGTGTTCGTGGTCCATTAGGTAGGCTTAGATTTGTTGAAATCCCTCTTATTTAAGACAACTAGATCTGGGTTGGATTTAGATCAATGTTAACCACTATGCGTTTCTGATGATGTTCTACTAAATAGATTTGGCCAGAGGCCACCAAAAGGTGTTAGATAGTCTTAATCAAGTCTCCTCTAACATTTCACCATTCATTGCGGAGTGGTTTTAGATGCTGGGAATGATAGATGGACATGATCCATCACATCTTAACCCATCGGGTTCTCGATCGAGAAGTAACTGAAATTGTATGAGGTGGTGGTGGGCCAATCAAGCTACATGTGCGTAAGTTTGGCAGAGCAATAAAATGATGACTATGTCTTAGACGGGGGTAATTAGGGCCAAATAAAAATTAGGCATTTTAAACACAATTGTTTAACTTAAACTAATGTGCAAATTAAACTAAGTAAAACAATTTAACACTAAGACTTTCAAGCCTTAGTGGATCCAATCACATAGACTACCAAAGATGTGGCAACCAAGTAAGTAGTTTATAAACACGATAGTGTATATGTGTGTGTGTGGGATGTGCTACCTATATAATCCTAACATTCATCTAATCATGCATACATATAATTCATCAATTCATTATATAAGTATAATTAAACAAGTGGTTAAAGACAATCCTAAACACAATTACGTATAGTGGTTTGGTTTCCCTACTCCATTCTCGGCAGACGCACTCACTCTATGAGTATTCTAGATTTTACTATCGGAGGTTTTAAATCAGGTTCGCTTTTAACATTTACAAGCCTACACGAGGACCAACTCCCTCTAAGACTTACGTGGATTTCTATAAGTTCGCCACAAACCTTAGTCCTAGTCCAAGGACCTACATTTACTCCTGTCAAAGGCTCCCATGGAGACTAACACATACATACCTATGTCTAGTGGCTTATATAATAACTTGATTTAAGTCCTACACAAGAACCAATGTACTATATAAGAATCTAATCGAATTTAGCAATCAAACTCTTACGCTTGATCCTATATAAGGAGTGTATATCGACTCACTCAATGACACTTGTCAAATTGAGCCCCGTTGATGCACCGCTTTAGGTTCTTAATCGATGTTCTTCCATACTTCAATAAGCTCCTCTTTGCTCTCCTAATCATAATGTTGATGCTTTGCCAAGGCTTCAGCTTAAAAATTAAACACCTGACATGTATTGCTCCTTTAAGGTGACCAATGTAATGAGAGGTTGGGTAGAATCTCCCACAACTGATTGGGAAGTTGAATTTCTAGAAATTTCTACTTGATGGACACTCTAGAGGTTGATAGCCACTAGGATTTGCAATAGAATCAGTGTTTAAATTCTAAAGAGGGCTTGAGATCGTGATATTTTTATAAAAGAGCTTGGAATGCTCATTAGAGTAAAGAATCACTAAGATGAGAGCATAGATCTCATTGGGATAGAGCCTAAGATGTTTAGTAGAGCTTGGGATGCACTATGGTCTGTAAAATGCCAAAAATCCCATAAAGATTCTATAGTTAGATTTATAGGAAAAAGGGTCAAATGGATTTATAACGGGTAGTCTTCGGTCATATTGAAAACAAGATTGGTCCAACCAAAACTGTCAAGACATGGTCATTTCTGAAAATTGTAGCTTCGAGCCTAAGTTAGACTGAAGTTGGTTTCATTCGCACTGAAGCCAGCCAAAGGATTCTTCAGCTGGAGATGAATTACACGAATTTAAGGGCTTTGTTGTTGTCCTATTTCGAGCACTTTCAGTGGGACTGAAGGTAGTCCGAATTCCTCTAAAGCATATCTGAACATGTTTAAATGAATTTCTAAGTCTTTGGATGATCAAATAAGGTTTTCCTATTAGGAATGAATCATCTAGAGGTATATTGTTTTGAGCCTAAATGGGTCTAAGGTTAGGATATGCTAAGACACCTCATGTTTACATATTTCTTCACTCTTTGATGCACCGTGTCTTCATGTGTCTTCGGTCTTTCTTATCTTCCAATGGAGACTCAACTAACCCACTGACACAAACACACGTGATTGACAAACAAGGTGCACAAATAAGTGCATTAACAACGATTCTATGGGCATCTGGGTAATTGTTGGGCGGATTGGATCGTGCCTTCTCATCCAACTCGCCCATTGTCGTTGTCCCAATCAATGGACCGCTTGGAGAAACTCTCCTCCAACTTAGTTTTGGACCTAAACCAGGTTGGCTTAGACAAGGGTTTGATCTCTTGATGTTTGAAAACTTTTCAATCATGACTGCTCCAAACATCTCTGGAGAAATCTTCCATTTTGGAAGGACTGAAAGATGGCTTCACCGATGATATTATAGCCAAATTTGTGTTAGATTTGTTCTTCAGCTGATCTTTTATAAGCATACCCGATAGATTTCCTTATAAATAAGCACATTGATTATGACCATGTGGCATGTTACGATTTAGTAGAATATGTAACGTTGAAGACAATGAACTAGAGATCTCTTTGAGTGCAAGTAAGCTTCTGGTGTGTGCTAAACACGTAATGGCACCACATGGCAGTTTCTTATTGGGACAAATTAGGGCGATAGAAATGGATGTAAACAGTCTTCAGCAAATCGCTTGCACACTTATAAATTTAGCAAAGAATGAAAAGCTTGAGGCCCACGCCACTTCAATACAATATAATATTACTCTTTCAATGCCACACTGCTTATCCTTTGTCCACCATGGACGCTCATCATTATTATTATTCAATCTAACTTCTCCATTGTTAGCCAGTGGCATGCTGCAAAATAGCCCAAATTGAATAGATGAAAATTAGTGATGATACATTTGCACAGAGTCATCACTAGCCAAAGGAAACTCGGAATATATGACCAGCTGGACACTATAGAAATATTTGTGAGTTGGAGAATTGTGAGATTTCCTGACTCGAGTGAGTCCTATAGTTGGTTTGCCGTTAGAGATGCTAAGTAAGAGTCTCAGTGATATTAAAAGAAAAGGGTGAGAAAAGGGTTAGCACCCTTTTCGGCCTGCGCAATCGCGCTCTCTGCTTTATAGGATTTTGAATTTTTTTTGAAACATTAACCAAATTTCAGAATATAGCTACATCCATAAGCGGGATTGCAGAGGTCGTGCGCTCAACGTCAGCCTGACTGGCCAGAGTAAAAAAGGGAAGGTAAAGAAAGCAATAAATAAATGACTGTGAAGACCAAACGTACAATGCAATCCCAATCGCCGTTTGGTAAAAAAGCTAGTAGAGGAAAGGTGAGAAATATAAATGCTGGCTTAGATGAGATGTAAGAACGAAAGGAGGAGACTAAATACTCTTTTAGTAAAAGAGATGGTTGGGTATTCCCAGAGCCCTATTCGTAGGCTTCCAGTGAATTTCTTCCTTTCTTCTCTCTCTTTTCCCCTTTACTTTCCTTTTCTTTTCTTTTCTTTTCTCCCTCTCCTTCTCTCTCTTTCCTTGGAACTCTCTCGGTGTTTTTAAGCCTCTCTAGCCTCCTTCCAACCTCTCTTAAACAAGAGAAATGGGCTTGCCTTTTATAGACGGCACCAGTGGGAATCAACCTTCTGCCGGTTGCCTATGTGGTAGTTCATGTCTCCTGAGGTCTCTTTAGTTGACATCAATTGACTTTGGATGTCAGTGAGAATCCAATTCCTAATGTCATACATTGCACATTTTCAAGGTATTTTTGCCACATAAGCCATTTGGATGCCATGTGGTAGCACCCAGTAGGCCTACGTGACCTGTGAGAATCCAATCCCCGGTGCCTTTTCTTCTATTTTGCACCTGGCTAACTCCAAGAGGGTGGTAGGTTTTCCTCGTTCGACCCGTTTAGTTTTCTGATGCTTCCTTGGCTCGATTATGGCCTTATTTCAAAGTTCAATTTGGTTCCTATGAAGTAGTGTCTCTCATCCTGCGTAGGGTGTCTACAACCATACTATAGGAAACCGTTGATGGTGATGCTAGCCATTTTAACCCTTTCAAATTGTAATTTGGGCCCAGTGTGCTTTTGTATGGTACATTTAATCCATTCCCAAGGTGCATTTGATCATGACAAAGAGACCCACCACCAAACATAAACCCGGCGACAAAAAAGAAAGGAAAAGAAAGAAGAAGAAGAAGAAGAGGCCATTCTAAAACTCGGGTGGGCACAACATAAGATTTCAGAGTTTTTTTAGCATAAATTTACATGCCGTGGCCCACCAGAGTTTTGGATCAACATGATTTTGGAGGTTAGGAGAGGTTGCGCACGATGGACGCATTGGATGTCATTAAAAGATCACTGAGCCCCCCACATCCATTTGCCCGTTGAACTCACAATAGAAACCTTTGTATTGAATCCGGCCTCATAATTAATGTATTATTACTTATTAGGACCCACTGCATTATCAATCGGATCTGTCCATCTATTAGACCTTAATAAGGATTGCTTCTTTCAAATATCAAGCTTGTTGAACAATCTTCTTATTCATCACTTAAAAAAAAATAAAATAATAATAATAATCTATTTTACTTTTTTCATATGGTTGCTTAAGTAGCCAGCGATCAAATGGACAGAAATGTCTAATGGTGGACATTACACACAAAGAAAATCCTGGACCCTGCTTGGCTGATGCATCATGGGGCCATAAGCCATTTTGCAGGGAACTTTGGTCAGTTTCAAATGGCCATCTCCCAGGTTTTGAAACTATACGGTGCCTCCTCCATCTTAGATGCTGATCTGAACGTTCAGCATTACTACCTTATGGAAGTTTTATGATCTTAACCTTTGATCACCAACCGATAAAATTTTACATTTCAATTTTCAAGTTCATCTTCATACACATTCATCCCTTCAACAATGTGAATATATATGGGGTGATCTTAGGCAATCTTTGTTGATTATGAATGATTTCTCATTAATTGTTGAGCATCAACACAAGCTTATTGCTTGTTGAGCGTCAAGCAATTCTCACAGTTAGTGTGCATCAACGACTTTTATATAGCTACTGTTTCAATATATCTATCTGCCAACTGCTGCTTGATTCTTGTCCGCAAAGCATTTGAGTGCATCTCTAGCAGTGCAGTATCCCGTTGGCTAACCATTGGTGGGATGATGATCTATTAGCTGAAATGAAGATGATCACACCAATTTTTAAGATTTTTTTTTTTTTTTTTGCTAAATTATAATTTATTTATAATTTCCAATGGTGGGCACAACATATCGCTGGACCGGTGCTACGAAAAATGAGCAGGAGTGATCGCTAAAACTCAAGATTCTCAAAGGATTTTCCATCTTGATTGATTTCATGGCTCCACAGGTCGAAAGCTCCAAATGAGTCTTTTACCAATAACATCTTTAAAAAAAAAAAAAAAACACAATTCTTCTGTGGATTCGAGGGAGAGCGAGTGGTTTTTTTTTTTTTGGGTAACATGGGCCGTGGACCACTCTACTGGTTTCCACCTCAAAAGACCTCTCTTTTTTTTTTTAATACGTATATGGGCTGTAGACTTCTCTCAAGTGGTTTCCACCTCTAGCAACCAGTTACAACTTACGTGTAGCGCCTTCATCCCAACCGTGCAATGTGCATTGATGGTCAGAATTTTGAATGCGCAAGAGCATCATATGCATAACCTCAAAAGACCTCTCTTTTTTTTTAATACGTATATGGGCTGTAGACTTCTCTCAAGTGGTTTCCACCTCTAGCAACCAGTTACAACTTAAGTTTAGCGCCTTCATCCCAACCGTGCAATGTGCATTGATGGTCAGAATTTTGAATGCGCAAGAGCATCATATGCATTTGAATGTATGTGAACATTTTAAGGTCATTGTTACTCGTTTCTTACATCTGCTTTGAACTCATTTTTCACTTTGACACCCATTCTTTAAACCTCTTAGGCTTACCTTCCTCTAATTCTTCTTTTTCACCATCATATGTTGCAACCTCACTACCTCTACCTGCATAGAGCTGCGTGATATGCCTCTTTCCCGACCTATGTTGCATCAAAGATGTCATGTTTGGACATGAGATACGACACACATCACACCACACGATCTTGTTTTCTTCCCCAGAGCACGAGTCTCTGCACTTGGACATGTGTTTTGATCCGTGCTGATGTTGGTAAAGGTGAAACTCGCTTGGGCAACTCACGTCGCATATATCACAGTGAAGGTTGGCCAATTGTCGATTTGGTGGTTGTTTCCGGTCATACTCTTCACACATCTCCAAATGTTTTTTGCCTTGAAAGTGTTTGTGGAGATCGTCTGTGCTCGAACAGGTCATGTGGCAGACATTGCAACGTAAAGTGACCAGTTGTTCGTATGGTGGCCACTGTTGATCATACTGTCTGCACTTCTCTTGATGTTTCTTTCCTTGAAAGTGTTCTTGGAGGTTGAATGCAGACATGCAGTGCACTTGGCAAATGTGGCATCGTAGCTCAACTGACTGCAACAACGATGGCTGACTACCGTGAGGTAGTGTCAGCAAGCTGGCATTATCACTTGCTTTTGACAATTTCCTCTTCGTTTCCATGAGATTCGACCTCTTTGGAAGCCCCTAGGGGAAAAAAAACAAAACAATGAAATGAATAAGTATGCAACATAAGAAGACTAACAAGAAGCATTCCCCTTCCAGTGCTTTGATCATCATCATATCTTTGTCCCAACTATTTGGGGTTGACGAATCTTGTTTTGGTGATTGATCCTATATATGGTCCATCCTCAGTGAGAGAGAAAGCGTCCCCTTTTCACCACCTCAATCCAACTCTTTTTAGATCTTCCCCTCATCTTCTTTTCAGGCCCATCAACCCTAATCAATCTTCCCCTCGTTAAGAGAGTCATCTCTAATCTTTATTGTGTATGACAAAGTTATCTCAATCTGCTCTTTATTAATTTTCCTCTTATCCTTCGTGGTGTTTCATAACTTTCATTACTCAAATTTTATCTTTTGATGAATAATAACTATTCTATCAAACAACTGTTAAAAAAAAATCAGACAATTAAAAATAAGTTCCCAAGACGATGATCATTTGTTATTCAAATTATCTGCGAGAGCCACTATTATTAGCCCATCCCACCCTTCTGACATGTACACCCATAGAATAGCACAACATTGTACAGTAGCTCTACCTAATTAGAAAAGAAAGGTTGTATTTAATGAAAAGTGTCAACCTTACGCTAACTTGAGTACTCAACCCAACCTGAAAAACACATGTTGCCTTGAACCCAACCCAAATTCAACCAGAAAAACTACATGGTAACATGAACATTACCTGACCCAATTGTCAACCTGAGCCTGATCCATTTTCATATTTCCAAACTGAACTTGACCCAACCCAACCCAGATTTTTGGATTTTGGGTGATGAAACTTGACCTAGATGATTCACATGAAAATCCGCACTGCGGATGGCCAAAAACTCTTCTAGATTGGAGCCAGGTCAACTTGGGTCAGGTTGAGTATGCCTAACAGGGTCAGTCAGATTATGAAATAGAGCCCAGTCTGACCTAAATTTGTATTGGGTTACAAAAACCTCAAGGCGTAAATATCTTAGTTATGAAGTGCTTGATATCCACAGAATGAATTTGTCTGTTTTCTTTTTTATCGATCTAACTAATAGGGAGAAGGAAAACCAAACAGCTTGCCTACGTGTATGAGATCTAGGCCTTTCATCTATTCAATTCCCTATAAATCACACTGGTTCCATGAGACTAGCTGGCTACTGCTAGTTAGGAGTATGCTTGTTCATTGAGTTCTGGTTATTGGTTGAGCTTTCAAACGACAAATGTCAATCAGCAGCTCGGATCATCCAACCGATGCAATTGTTGGGGCCTAACAGATAACTTGAAAGTTCAACCAATAACCAGAACTTTCTGGTTATAGAATGCTTGATAACTTGCACCAGGTACATTCTTATCTAGTTATAGAATGCTTGATAACTTGCACCAGGTACATTCTCCTCTGTCAATTGAACATGAAGAAAAGGTAATCCATGAATTCCTAGTGAATTTGCAAAGCTTGAGACAAACTTATGTATTTGAACTTGAAAGAGAAGTGCAAGAATCCATCAAACCAATGCACGGCTTCATAATAAAGAGAAATGCTCAGATCCAATCTATTGGACAAAAAGTTGCCGTCAGCAACCATGTTCTTGCAACATCCAACCCGTCCAACAGGCTGGCACCATGAGGATCACCTTATGTAAAGATCAGCGCCATCTACTCTCAGGCAGTGCACACTTGTAGTTTGTTATTTATTAGCGGTCATACATTATTTTCCGTGGTGTGGCCCACCTGATGAGTGGATGGGGCTGAATTTTGCACTAGGTGATCCTCATCGTGGGGCCATCCTATATTTGCGAGAAGTGCGAAGTGAAGCGACAACAGATTCGGAACCGTCTGTTAAAAATGTTAGCAATTATGAGATACCTAGGAAGCAGGAGCAGGAGCAGCACCTTGACAGAGGGATTGTGCAACTGAGGGCCAATCTATTGGACAGTGTGGATGTTGCATACACATGATATGTTGGAAGTCATCTGCTGGGTGGATGGCAACTTATCATCCAACCTCTTGGATGTGATTTCTCTATAATAAAACTGAAATTTTGTTAAATATCCTTCTGATTTAGTTCTTACAGAAAGCAATAAAGGCATAATCACTTCTAAATTTCATATAAAACAGCAAAAGAGCAGTAAATGTCTTGCTTCTATGATAACCTGCAAATACAGAATGCACCATAACCTATTCACCTTCGTAATGAATTGCCTACACTTAATGCAAGTGGTGGCTAAATTAAGTTACCTTTGTGCGTGCGTGCGTGCGTGACTAGGCCCGGAGTCTATGAAGACCCAAAATGAAGTGGACCCAAAACCACGCAAACAAATTAGAGTCCAAAAACTGCCATGATGTGATTAATCCTAGTCACAACATCATGGTAGCTTTGCCAACATTCACCCATTGAATTTCGGGCATTGCTTTATTTTCGACTTCTCTAGCAGTACATTTTGAGACCACTAATGTTGTGGCCAAGAAAGCCAGATCACCTTAACCTTTTATTTATAGTCCTCCCATTGGTTGACCACTGCAAGGTTCCTCACTGCCCTAAATGTGTGCCACACATCAATAGAGATGATATTGACTAGCAAGCATCCTGAGTAAACCCATCATAGAATCTAAGTTTTTCAACCTTGATCGAGTTCTTCACTCTTTAAAGTTTCAATAAAATCAAAATTAACTACAGTTGCACAAAGCGGAAGTGAAGCGGCAACAGATTCGAGTGCGGAGGGAGAGGCAGCGTCTATTTCAAAATGTAAACAAGGATAAACAGGTAGGAAGCAGGAGTGGGAGTGAGAATCCAAAGCGATTCGAAGTGGAAGTGGCACCTAATTAGAAGGATCTTGCAACTAAGAAATTAACCCATTAAATCTACCCATCTGTTCAACTCTTGATGAAGTGGTCTGGATTCAACTTAGCTAGCTCTCCAGCACTCATTAAACAGCATTCACAAGTAATTACTCCCAAGTAGTATCACTCATCCAATATCTGAATTTTCACAACTGCACATGAACAGGCATGCTTTGCCATGTCTAAACGCTGGAGGCAGGAGCCCTGCTGATGAGACTCGTATCAGGGCTCATGGGCACACGCAGTAACATGACATGCATGTGCGAAATCCTTAATTGTGCCGGCCCTAACATCTAGATGCCATGGTCCTTGGCACCCTGAGTATGTTGAATGTGGACTGTTGGTACCATCCATTGCTTGCACACATATGGGCCACCTGAAGAGTGGATTTATGGTTAAGATATCTCCCAATGAGGCCCACATAGAGAACGTCTCAATCTGACCCACATTCGTCACATTGACCATGAATTCCAAAATTTTATTAAGAGTTACTAGGCCGCATAGTGCAACTTGAAAAACTATTAAACTAAATACATGAATTAAATTTCACATGCCACTAATCTAGATGCTCAAAAATGTTGAACGGCCCAGATGGGTGGGCCTGCAGGATTGACAATATCTACATGATCTTAAGACCTTCGCACAAAGCAGAAGATGGATAGTCTGCGTTTAGTAGTCTGCCTAACCACTACGGGAGCAGAGAGGATCTGACCACCCCTCCAATTCTGTGGTTAAGATGGCCCTCGGATTACGATTAATCATTTAGATTATCTAGAAACAGTCTCTATGGACAATAGATATATTTTCTCCTCCACATTTTCTCTCTCGAAACTCTCTTTTTTGGAATGCTTTGAATGAGGGATCCTTCCATTTTATAAAGGCAGGGATTGGGAGATATGGGAGGAGTTTGGATGAGGCAACGGTTATTCCCATCGCATTCAATATCTCTGCCTCGTCCCAATCCTACACTCAATGAATTTGAAATTCAATTTTTTTAAATTTCAAGAGAAAACAGAGGGAAAACAAGTGGGACCCATGAGCCTATATCCAACATCTCTCACTCCGTCGTGTTGTAGGATGGGCACAATATAGGTTGTCCATCTAGCTTGTTTCATAACCAAAAAACAAAAAAAACATGACCATAAGAATCAGAGGCATGGGGACATCTAGAATACCATTGTCTTCTCAAAGGGGTTTGAGTACTGAGTGACCACCTAACTAGTACTTAATAACCCAAGCTTCACAATATTTATCTTAGTTTGCATGACCACACTGAATGGAGTTGACTTTCGATTTGGAATACTTGGCCGACATATGCACATTATCCAACTTATCAAGTTATCTAGAGACAACAACAACAAAGAACAAAAGGAAAAAAGGAGAACAAACCCAACCCCAATTCAAGAAAAGCCTAAACCCCAAATGCAATGGAAATCACAACAAAGCCCAAACCCTTAGACTAAAAGGGAACCCCAACCCAGGAAGAGAGAAAGGATTAGATTAATCAGGCAACCAATCCCTGATATAAAGCTTAACCATGCTAGCAACACTAAAAGAAGAGGATCTCTGATTTCCAAAACAACGGTTATTCCTCTTGGCCCAAATAAACCAAAGGACCACAAGCATAGCTATCCTCCATCTCAAGCTTCTCTTTCTACCTTGAGCTCCCCAAAGCCAGGAACAAAACAAATCTTTAATGGAGGTAGGCATCACCCAAGCAACATTGAAACAAAGCAAAATACTGCTCCATATTTTGGAGGCAAAGCAGTAATGAATAAATAAGTGGTCAACTGATTCCACATCTCTACGGTAAAGGAAGTAAGCATTAAGAAGAGCTAGAGCCCTTCTGAAAAGATTATCAATTGACAAAATCATGTTCTTGCTGGCAAGCCATGCAAAGGGAGCGACTTTCAGAGGAGCGGCATAAGTCCAAACAAGCCTGGTGTGAGTCGTGAGTAACCTACATTTGAGACAGAGTTGGAAATTAGAAGATAGAGAGACTTCACAGAGAAATTTACAGATTTATTGAGACTGTATAACATTGAGTCTAAAACGCATGGAGAAGGTTGGAGACCCAGTACACGGCCCAAAAGACGAACCACATCTTTATCTTCTCGTTAGTCAGATTGCGACCACAAAGGGGTACCTGCACACCCCTTTCATCCAAAGATGAAAAGCAACTGGTAACTGAGATATCAGAGATGGGGCAAAGCGAACCTAGACTCCGAAACTCTAAGCAAAGGGGGGACTCTCTACACCAAGCATCTTCCCAAAATTTAATTCAATGCCCATCTCTAAGAACTAAACTCACTCCAACAAAAACTTTAGGGGTGACACTTATCGCCTTCCAAACATGGGAAGCACGATAAAGGGAAGAAGTGTTGATCCACTAGCCCGAGAGACAAGAACCGTATTTGCGACAATAATTGATTTCCATAGAAAACTCTTTTATCACAAACATTAGTTTAAGTCCTTTTTAAAGTAATAATATAATACATATACTTTTTGAAAGAATTTTATTAGCAAAAACCTATCAAATACTCGATATTGCTAGTGGATAAATCTTTAAGAGCTTATTAATAGTTCTAGAAACTTAGTGTGATTGTCACATAACCTTCCTCATGCACATGTGTAATTTAGAATCGATTCAACCATTTTCTTAACAAAACCGAGTATGGCAAATCTAGGATCTTCGTGATCATATACTAAAGTAGTGACACTCAATCCCATCCTCCTGTACACAAGATGATAGCTAAGGACAGAAAGAGTCATTTATAGAACTAGCTACTCACGCGTTGTAATAATTGGATAGAATTAAAATAATTTGTAAGTAATAGGTCCTTGCACAATCCTATAATCCACACCATAAAGTAGACTTCACTAGGCATATTTCACGTCTTCATCATATATGAGGTATTGACTCATCCAGTGTTTGAAATATCGGTATCGCACTATATCACACCCTTGGGATATAGATACATATCGGTTATCGCAAAGGATATATCGTTTATGTCGCATAATTTATCGCACTTTTTGGGAAACATGGGGAAACATTGGGAAAATTGTTGAATTTTTCAATGAAACTTCAGGGATTATTAAAAAAGACCTTAATACACACTTTTAAATCATAAAATCTCAAAAAAGAAGAGTACATAATAGGTTTACTTTGTAAAGAGCACTAAGCTATGCACTAGCCGATTGAACTAATGTAACTATAGTCAAATTGAATGCATAATATTAATAAATGTATTAAAACATGTATGAAAATACAATTAATTCATTCAAAATTAGAAATTGTAAACATACTCATCAATGATGTGACTAGCTGATTTTTGGGGCATGATGGACGTTTAATGCTCACCCCACTTGATCTTAGGATCTGCCTGATTTTTGGTCTCATGCTTTAATATGCTATGGAAAAATGGATGGACAGAGTGGATATCTCAAACATCATTGTGGGCCCCACCATGAGCCCCGTAGGACCATCCATCTCTAACTAGGTCCTAGCGGGATGTGGATTGCCTACTGATCTGAGGGCCTCACCATAATATATACAGTTATCCATTTTGTCCATCTATTTTTCCAAATAGTTTTATACCATAATCCAAAATATGAGGTAGATTCAAATCTCATGTGGACCACATCGTTGGAAACATGGGCCATATGAAGTTTTTAATGATGCGTCAGTGGAATTTGGATCTGCTTAAATTTTAGGATTTTTTTTATAGTGAGGCACTCAATCGCCACTGTTTCTTATGGTGTGGTCCACCTAAGATTTGGATCTGCTTAATTTTTGGGACCACATCCTAATATAGGCTAATATAGGCTGGAGAAAAGGATAGATATACTACACGTGGTAAGGTGATGTATATGTTTTATCAGGGGTTTGTGGGGCTAGTGTGATGTATATGTTTTATCCATGCCGTCCATTCATTTTAATAGATAATTTTAGAACATGAGCTAAAAAAGTAGGGAGATCTAAGGCTCAAGTGGACCACACCATAGGAAGCAGTGAGGATTGAACGATTATAGTTGAAAATGTCTTGGGGGCCACATGATTTTTGGATCAATCTAATATTTATGTTTTCTCTTCATCCAGGTCTATCAGACCTTATGAACAGATTGGATGGCAAATAAACATCATAATGAACCCTAGGAAAGTTTCAAGGGTGGGCATCATTGTCACCACAACTTCCCGTGGCGTGGTCCACTTGAGCCTTAGATCTGCCTCCTTTTTAGGCTCATGCCCTAAAATGACCTATCAAAATGGATGGACGGTGTGGATAAAACACATACATTATGGTGGGCCCTACAGAGCCCCCGACAAGACCGACTATATCCGGCTACCGATTCTGCGTAAAAAAAGGACGCGGATTAGCCCTACAAGTTGGAAATCGGATTGCTTACTCACCACGCTCTTGTCGTACCGAGTAAACTCAATTGAGCCCACCTTGAGTGTATGTGGTCTATACACGCCGTCCATCCGTTTTTCCATCTAATTTAAGGGGTTGAGCGCAAAATTGAAGCATATCCAAAGATCAAGTGGATCATACCACTAGAAACTGTGGGGATAATGATTTCCACCGTTGAAACCTTTCTAGGCCCCTTAGTGATGTTTATTTGTCATCCAACCTATTCATAAGATCATACAGACATGGATTAAGGTGAAAAACAAATATAATCTTGATCCAAAACTTCTATGGCCCCCAAGAAATTTTCAACGTTAGACGGTCAATTCAACTCTTTCCTATGGTGTGGTCCATTTAAACATTGGATATGCCTCATTTTTGGGCTCAAGACCTAAAATTATCTAGTAAAAGGATGGACGGAGCAGATAAAGTACATAAATCATGGTGGACCTCACAGAGTTTACTGAGTACACTAAGCGTAATGAGTTACTCTACGCAATCCACTTCCTACATGTTGAGTAGAGACTCGCTACTAAAGTGACATCACCAAGTTCCGTGGGCCCCACCATGATTTATGTGTTGTATCTACACCATCCATCCATTTAGAGAGATCATTTTAGAGCATTAGACAAAGAATGAGGCAGATCTAGAGCAGTAGTGGACCCCACCACAGAAAACAGTGGGGAGAGTGACGCCCACCGTTGAAACCTTCCTAAGGTCCACCATGATGTTTATTTGAGATCTAACCTTTCCATAAGTTAACATAGACATGAAATAAGGGAAAAAACAAATATCAGCTTGATTGAAAACTTTTGTAACCCTTGGAAGTCTTTAATGGTGGGCATCACTCTCCTCGCTATTTTCTATGGTGGGGGTTTACTGGAGCATTGAATCTGAATCATTCTTTGTATCATGCCTTAAAATGATCTCTCCAAATGTATGAACGGTGTGGATACAACGCATAAATCATGGTGGGGCCCACATAACTTGGTGACGTCACTTCATAGCGAGTCTCGCTACCCAAACCTGTCAATAGCTAATCCGCGTCCCTAAAAGGCATCCGAGGCCTTTTTTTTCGAAACAGAGGAACCCAAAAATCTCTCTTTTTCTCTCAAATACACTCTAAATTTGAATCGAAGATTTTTTCGAAAAAACTTATGCACTGCTTCGATCGACTTCCGATTAGGCAATCTCTTTTACAGGTACCAAAATACACTATTTTGAAAGTTTTTTCCTTTTTTTTAAAAAATATTATATATTTTTCGATTTTCTAGGGCTATTATGGTTTTTTCTGATTTTTTGACATTCCCGGCCCTTTAATTGCGAAGGAAATGTTAAAATCCCCGATAAAAAACAGTAAAAGTGATATTTTGCAATATCTCACGATATTTTGCAATATATCGGACGATACACAAGATTCTTCGATTATTTATTTATTTATTAATTTTGTATTTCATGGTCCTTCTGAGTGGTTTCGTATCTCTCGCAATCGATACTGATAATATCAGCCGATATATCGAATGATAGTATCGATATTACGAACACTAGACTCATCTCATATCTTCACGATTTGGTTTTTCAATCAAGTCATAACATTAATCGCATACAAGAGCAATGAAGCAATTGATTTCGACTTTGATTGGTCTCATCTTCAGTCTTTTAGGATCGAAGGTGGATACAACATCTCATTACTCATATTCTCATCCTCTATTCTTCATAATAGAGGGTAGTTTACACCTTAACGTATAAACATCACCCCAATTGTACTTCTCTTGTACATTCAAAGTAGATCTTCCCGTACAAGTGGGTGATTGGCCTATCGACAATGGTAAAGATTCCTCAAGACCTCAAAGAAAATGCTGATGATTTATACACAGTCAATAATAGTGCTCAATACTAAACAAAATGAATTTTTATTCATTAACAGAGATAAAACGTACATTATATATAAGGTATACAACTTCATTACTTAAGCTATTCTCAATCCCAATTCCCTGAAATGAACCAGAAATAAGTCTTTAGCTATAGGTTTCGTCATGGGGTCGCCAACATCTCTTTCGTGAGAATATAGCTTGATCACGAATGTATTGATACTTAACCTCAATGTGCTTGGACTTTTGTATTATTTAGAGTTCTTTGTAAGTCAATGGTAAAGGTGTTGTCTAGTTCAACGATACAAGCTCATGAACGTCTGGTACAATGCGTAGACCTTGTAAAAATCTTTAAACCCATACACACTCCTAAACAGCAACACAACATACGATATACTCGGCCTCCATCGATGATAGGGTTATAGATACCCGTTTCTTACTCGACCATAAATGGCACCTCCTCCGAGCAAGAATACATAGCATGAAGTTGAGTTTCCCTCATCGGGGTCATTGCCCCATATGGCATTAATAATCATTGACGCTTGATATTCGTGCCTCCATAACACAACATTAAGTCCTTGGTTCTTCTAAGATAGCAAAATATTCGTTTAACAGCTTGCCAATGAGATTGTCCCAAGTTACTTTGTAATGGTTAGCTATGCCCATTGCATAACTTATATCTAGTCTAGTGCAAAGCATGTGATACATTAAGCTACATACTACACTTGCATGGGGTACAGAGGACATAGCCGATTTCTCACCTTCAGTTTGGGGACACGACTTCTTGTCTAGCTTGATAGCTTCTTTTTTTTTTTTTTTTCCATAGGATTTAACAACTTTTGAATTCTTCATCTTGAACTGCTCTAAGAGTTTCTGCATATAAGTAGCTTGAAACAAGCCCAAGAACCTCTTAGGGCAGTCTCTAATGATTTTTACCCCGAGAATAAAATTGACTTCACCGAGGTCTTTCGTATCAAAGTTTGAAAAATGCCAATCTTTATTTGTAATAAACAATCGCATATCATTATCATCTAACAAGATATCATCTACATAAAGATAGTATTAGAAAAGATCTTCCAGACTGCTTCAAATATACACAATGATCTTCTTGACTCATTGTGAACCTAAAAGTAGCAATGTCCAAGTAAAACCTTATATACCACTGCTTTAAAGATTGCTTCAACCCATAGATAGATTTTAATAATTTATAGACTTTTTTTCGAGGGTTTTTTTTTTTTTTTTTTGTCCTAATATTTCATGGTCTGCTACATGTATATTTCTTTAGCTATATATGGTCTTTACATTCACTTGATACAACCTTAAGTCTAGACTTGCGACAATGGACAAGATCACGTGAATCGAGGAGAATTTTACAATGGGTGAAAAAGTCTCATTGTAATTAACGCCTTCAATCTGGGTTAAACCTTTTGCAACTAATCATGCTTTGTACTTCTCTAGTGTACCATAAGACTTTCTTTTGATTTTGAGTACCCATTTATTCCCTATTGCTTCACAATTAGGTGGCAGATCTACATGTTTCAGACTTCATTTTTCGTTGTGGAGGCAATCTCCTTATCTATGGCTGCTAATGTTACCCAGTCAGTGGATTTTGGAGGCAATGATACATCCTGATAAGAATCAAGTTTATTGTCGTCGATCGCAAAACAAAAATATAATTCGCTCTCCCTTTTGAAGTATTTTTAAATAATTAATCTTCTTTCACTTCGACATAATTTAGGAGTCTGCTGACGTGTACTCCCACTATTCTGACGGACTATAGAGCATTTATATTGTGAGAAATGGAGCTCCCACTCTCTTGAGATATATTGGGAATTTCAAAAAAGTTTTATTCCAACTTTCTGCATCTTTTGGCTAGGGTATCCATCTTCGATGAAGGTCACGCTTTGAAATTCTATCTCGGTCCATGCTCCACAATCCTCATGAACTAGTATGTATTAATTTGAGTGCATGGAGTGCTTGAGGAATATGCACTCACAAACATATCCCAATTATCCCTAAAGGCATAGGGTCGGTTAGAGAAGGAATCCTCCAATCCACATCTAATATGGAGTCTTGGGAGTGAATTTAAACAGGATTTGCATGTATTTGAGAAAACAGTCAAAGGTCTTAAATTTATGTGACATTAGATACACATATAAGTGACAAATTATTAGCATCCAATTTTGGCATGTATATTAAGGGGTCCATAGTCTAAATGGACTATCTCTAACAGACATTTAGACCCAACCGCTTTGGGAAAAGGTTTCTTAGAGGTTTTTCTGGACACATAATGTTCACAAAATGACAGATTGACTTTGGATAAAGAATTTAACAAACAGATCAAGCCAGTCTTGTTAGACGGTTCTTTCCAAGGTGACCTAACCCCATGCCTTTTTATGAATTCATATACATTCGATTCATTTGATATAGTAGATAAGGCAAGAGGTGCATCATCACTATCTACATCTAAAGTAAATAAATCTAAAATCAAGCTTTCCATATATAGATGGGCTTATTGAGTCTTAAAGAAACTCTACTTCCAGAAA
Organism: Magnolia changhungtana; assembly: GCA_030180095.1. Classification (NCBI taxonomy): domain Eukaryota; kingdom Viridiplantae; phylum Streptophyta; class Magnoliopsida; order Magnoliales; family Magnoliaceae; genus Magnolia; species Magnolia changhungtana. The sequence goes on along the minus strand of JASAUF010000340.1, from coordinate 4,737,493 downwards.
AAACAAATGCCAAAACCATCTCATAGCAATTTAGAAATAGAAATTAAACTCTGATGCATGCCTAGTGCGTAAAGAGTATCATGGAGTACTATTGTTCGCCCCATGTGCATATGGAGATGATAAGCGCCAATCCTTAACATGTCTTCAACAACATTTTTTCCCATATAAACCTTGTAGCTCCTCATGGCTGCAAGTCTAAATTCCTCTCGTCCTTTGTGATCTCATGCCATGTGCATTATTACTCTTGAATGCAAAATCCACTCATTGGATAGAGTATCAACAAAAATGATTTCACAACAAACTCCTATAAACAAAGTATTAAGTGACAATGGATTTACTGTCTTTTTGTTGGCGCACTGACGGGTAAAGCAGTCAAGGTTTTTTTGCAGATGAAAAAGATCACATTGGACGTTTTCTGCTTTTTCTGTCCTTTTCCCTTATTGGGATTAAGACACGTCCCAGGCTTTTGTTACAAGTGGTTCTTCTTTGTCTTCTTGTGACCTTTCAACTCTCCCGGTACCCTTCCTCTTACGAGACTACTATGAGGGACTTTGCTTCACCTGATTGAGCAGCATTCATTTTAAGCTCACATACCATGTGACCACAAAAGTCTCTGAACATTATGATATATCATTGTAGTTAAGCATCCTTTTAATTCGGACCCACGACTCAGGCAAGGAACAATGTATGATGATGATATTCTAATTCTCCCGTCAATCTGCACCCAACATTTCTAAGGTCACCTATCATTTATTTCATTTATCGGATATGATCCTTGATGGAGTAACCAACTAGAGCATCCTATACTCTTGGAATTGTAGTTCCATTGTGCTAATGTGTGCATTCGACTTCCATGGTATTGGTAGGCATTAGCTAGTGCATCCAAATTCCCTTAGCGGTCTTATGAACTTCATATGTAGGTATGAGCTCCTTGTACATGGTGGTTATTAGGATGTTATGGGCTGAGTGGTTCTACTTATGCCACTTGTAGTAACGCTTCATCGTAGCCCAATGGTCGGTTGAGTTGTCATTTTCAGCCAGTTTTGGTTTCTCTTGAACTTTGACCAGAATATGTGAAATATCATTCTCATCTAAAAGGCATCTCACGATGTAGGAGTAATCTTCAAAGTTATCACCGTCAAACTTCTGACCATTTGTTCAATGGTTAAAGCTTTGGTGGTCATCTTTATATTACATAAATATCACTATTCAGCTATAATCAATATGTATTGGCACTAATCATCAACATTTCTACATGTTATAAAAATCTTGTAGCTACAAAAGTTACTAATCAATCTTAAATGAGATTATGAAAGTCCATATATTCGAAGTAGGCGATGTGGATCAATCAAGTCCTCAAAAATACGATGAAGAAGATTCTTTTGCTATAACTATTTGTATAACATATGCAACCATCCATCATGGGTGCAAGCATCATTTGGTGGTTAAGACCAAGCTCCCACTGAGGTTATGCACAACCTTAATAATAGGAATAATCTTACCGCTAGTTTTTCAAGGTTCTAATGATAAAAGTGGCAATGATCTAAACACATCAAGCTAATTATGTTACTTAATGATCAAAGTGGCAATGTTAATCATATTAGTTGGATTTGATCATCAACGTTGACGCTAGTTGGATCCGATCATTAGCATTGACGATCACCATTGCTGATAGATCCAATCATCAGCATTGACGATCACCGTTAATGATAGATCCATGTTGAGATGTGGAGCCACATCTGGACAGGGCCGCTCGACCGGTCGAGTGGCCCACTCAACCAGTCGAGGACTGGCTCGACTCAAAGTCCAGCGAGCATCAAATTTTTTTGGTTCCGAGGTGCTCGACCGGTCGAGGCCCATGCACGACCAGTCGAGGTTACGTAGATTCGTTTCCGGATTTTGCACGGACTGCAGATTTTTGAGTCGGTTTTCGCAGAGGTGCGAAAGGGAAGTTGCCTAAACTATAAATAGGGGTCCCTAGGGCTTTTCTAGGGTTATGGGAGTTATTCTAAAGTGTGGGCAAAGAGTTTTCTCTATACATTCAAAGGAAAATGTTAGTATATTGTTTGTAATCTCGTTTTCTTCATAGTGGAAGTTTGCACCCGTGGTTTTTTACCCTTGTTTGGGGTTTTTCCACGTATATCTTGTCTTGTGGTTTGTCTGGTATGCTTTGATTATACTTCTAGATTATATTTATTTCTGTTTATCGTTTGTGGGTGAGACCGGAGATTAGATCTCGGTTTACTGCGTTGCTGGCGTGCTGCACAACAACTGGTATCAGAGCTATTGGTTTAGTTCTATTGGGAGCGATGACGGAAGAAGGGAAGACTGGAATTGAGAAGTTTGATGGTTCAAACTTTGCCTTCTGGAAGATGCAGATGGAGGATTATCTGTATCAGAAGGACCTCTATATTCCTCTAGGAGGAAAAGAGAAGAAACCAGAGAAGATGACAGATGATGAATAGTTTTTATTGGATCGGAAGACTTTATGAACGATCCAACTTTCTTTGTCTAAGAGCGTCGCCTTCAATATGTCCAAGGTGAAAACCACAAAAGAATTAATGGAAGCCCTAACTACGATGTATGAAAACCCTCAGCGTCCAACAAAGTTCATCTTATGAAACAGCTATTCAACATGAAGATGTCAGATGGTGGAAGCGTGGCTGAACATCTAAACGAGTTCAATACAGTCACGAGCCAGTTGGAATTGAGGACGAGGTCAGGGCGTTATTGATCTTGTCCAGTTTGTCAGACAGTTGTGATGGTTTGGTGATTGCTGTGAACAATTTTTAGGGTCGACAAAGCTGAAATTTGATGATGTGGCTGGTTTAATTCTCGGCAAAGAATCTAGAAGAAAGGCATCAGGAGTTTCAGGGGATTTAGGGAATGCTCTAAACGTTGAAGGAAGAGGAAGATCGCTGAACAAAGGAGGCAATAAACACGGACGGTCTAAGTCAAGGAAGAAGTCTAAGGGACCAAAAGACAAAGACGGGTGTTGTCATTGCGGGAAGAAGGGGCACATGAAACGTAATTACAGGGCGCTTAAGAAACAAGAAGGAAGCTCTCAAGGCGGGAAGGATTCAGTGAATCTATCTGAGGAGAGTGACACAGAGGCATTGATTTTGTCTTTTGATGTGAGGAATGAGTCTTGGGTTATAGACTCGGGTGCTTCGTTTCATGCCACTTCATGTAAGGAAGTTCTGTGTGATTATGTATAAGGTGACTTTGGGAGAGTCTACCTGGGTGATGATGAGCCGTGCGGTATTGTTGGAAAGGGAAACGTTCGTATAAATAAGAAAGACGGAACGGTTTTGAAATTGAAAGATGTTAGACATGTACCGAGTTTGAAATGGAACTTGATCTCAGTGGGACAGTTGGCCGATACCGGATATGTGACGACCTTCACTAGTAATTCCTAGAAGATCACAAAAGGCGCCTTGGTGATATCTCGAGGCAAGAAGGAGGTACTTTGTATGTGACTTCAGGATCGTATAGTTCACTCGCAGTCGCATCAACTGGAGTGAATGGGCAGTTATGGCATCAGAGGTTGAGACATATGAGTGAGAAAGGGATGAAAGTGCTATTGTCAAAAGGGAAGCTACCAGGGCTGCAGTCTATTGACTTGGAATTCTGCGAGGACTACGTGTATGGCAAGCAGAAGAGGGTAAGTTTCAAGAAGACAGGACGCGCTCCAAAGACGCATTTGTTGGAGCTTGTACACATTGATGTGTGGGGACCGGCACAGGTATCATCTCTTGGTGGTTTACGTTATTTTGTTTCCTTTATTGATGATGCTAGTAGAAAACTGTGGGTTTATTTCTTAAAGCACAAATCTGATGTATTTGATATGTTTAAGAAGTGGAAAAAGTAATGGTAGAAAACGAGACTAGTAAAACAGTAAAATGTCTCAGATTAGATAATGGGGGAGAATACTGTGATAAGAGATTTGAGGAGTATTGTGTAGCAAATAGAATCAAACATCAGAAAACGATTCCAGGGACACCGCAGCAGAAGGGTGTGGCTGAGCGTATTAACAGGACCATCCTTGAGCGCGCTAAGAGCATGAGGCTACATGCAAGGTTGTCCAAGATGTTTTGGGCAGATGCTGTGAATACTGCCGCATATCTCATCAATAGAAGTCCCTCAACACCATTGGATGGTGAGCTACCAGAAGAAACTTGGACTGAGAAAGAAGTGAACCTTGCACATCTGTTCGGTTGCACTTCATATGTTCACATTGATGCAGAGCACAGAATCAACCTGGATGCGAAGTTCAGGAGGTGCACGTTTTTAGGTTACGAGCAGCATGATTTTGGCTACAGGTTTTGGGATACAGAAAACAGGAAAATCATCAGAAGCAAAAATGTAGTCTTCAATGAAAAAGTGATGTATAAGAACAGTGTGCAGGAAAATAAGGCTGAGGAGAAAGAATTCGTAGAGTTGGAAGAGTTACCGGACACGGGTGTTACAGCGCCACAGGATGATCATGCACAGGAACATTATGAGGCAGAGCCACAGACACCGGTTGTGAGGAGGTATACTCGGGAGAGGAGACCAACGGTCCGATACTCACCCTCCTTACATTATCTACTGCTGACAAATAATGGTGAACCAGAGTGTTTTGAAGAGGCATTACAATCAGATACACGAGTTAAGTGGGAGCAGAACATGGATGATCAGATGGACTCTCTTGAGTCTAATCGTACATGGGAGCTAGTCACTCTACCTAAGGGTAAGAAAGCTCTTCATAACAAGTGGGTTTACAGACTGAAGGAGCATGATGGTTCAAAACGGTACAAGGTTAGATTGGTTGTGAAAGGGTTCCAACAAAAGGCAGGTATCGACTTCACCGAAATATTTTCACCAGTGGTGAAAATGTCTACGATTCGTATGGTCTTGAGTATAGTGGCTACAGAGGACTTACATCTAGAGCAGCTAGATGTTAAGACAGCCTTTCTTCATGGGGACCTTGAAGAAGAGATATATATGCATCAGCCGACAGGATACGTGGCACCAGGAAAGGAGAACAAGGTGTGTAGACTGAAGAAGAGTCTATATGGCCTAAAGCAGACCCCGAGGCAGTGGTACAAGAAGTTCGACAGTTTCATGTCAGGAAACGGTTTTAGGAGATGTCACGTATACCACTGTTGCTATTTGAAGAAGTTTGATACGTAGTACATAATCCTTTTTCTATACATTGATGATATGCTTATGGCCGGTTCAAGCATGAATGACATCTCAGATCTCAAAAGACAACTGTCTAGAGAATTTGCCATGAAGGATTTAGGAGCTGCAAAACAAATCCTAGGCATGAGGATAAAGTGTAACAAGAAAAACAAGAAACTGGTTTTGTCACAAGCAGAGTACATAACCAAGGTACTTGATCGATTCAATATGGGAGGTGCTAAGCCGGTTAGCACTCCATTAGCCAACCACTTCAAGCTTTCTAAGGAGCAAGGTGCAAAGACGCAGGAGGAACGGGACTACATGGCTAAAGTCTCATACGCGTAGCTATTGAAAGTCTCATATATGCTATGGTGAGCACAAGGCCAGACATTGCTCATGCAGTGGGAGTTGTTAGCAGGTTCATGAACAACCCGAACATTGGGAAGCTGTGAAGTGGATCATCAGATACCTGGTAGGTACTGTGGATATATGGCTGTGCTATAGTGGATCGGAAATCAAGCTACAAGGCTACGTAGATTCAGATTTGGCAGGAGATATTGACAGCAGAAGAAACACTACAGGTTATGTATTTACTCTGGGTAGTGCTGCAGTCAGTTGGGTCTCTCAGTTACAGAAGATAGTATCTATCAGTACGACGAAAGCAGAATATGTTACAGCTACAGAAGCGTGTAAGGAGATGGTGTGGATGCAAGGTTTCATGGAAGAGTTGGGTAAGAAGCAAGCAGATTGCAAGTCGTACAATGACAGTCAAAGTGCAATACACTTGGCTCAGAATTCAGCCTTTCATTCAAGGACCAAGCATATTGACATCAGATATCACTTCATACGTTTGTTACTAGATGATGGATCGATTGCTATGGAGAAGATTCATACAAGTGAGAATCCTGTGGATATGCTGACCAAGGCGGTCACACAGGAGAAGCTGAAGCTCTGTTCAGCTTTGATTGGTCTTCAGGCTTGAAGACGGGGAGGTGGTGCACTCCGGATGTAGAAGACGAAGGTTTATGGTGATGTGTCTTCAAGTAGGAGATTGTTGAGATGTGGAGCCACATCTGGACAGGGCCGCTCGACCAGTCGAGTGCCCTGCTTGACCGGTCGAGTGGCCCACTCGACCAGTCGAGGACTGGCTCGACTCAAAAGTCCAGCGAACATCAGTTTTTTTTTTGTTCCTAGGTGCTCGACCAGTCGAGGTTACTCAGATTCGTTTCCGGATTTTATACGGACTGCGGATTTTTGAGTCGGTTTTCGCAGAGGTGCGAAAGGGAAGTTGCCTCAACTATAAATAGGGGTCCCTAGGGCTTTTCTAGGGTTATGGGAGTTATTCTAAAGTGTGGGCAAAGGGTTTTCTCTATACATTCAAGGAAAAAGGTTAGTATATTGCTTGTAATCTCGTTTTCTTCATAGTGGAAGTTTGCACTCGTGGTTTTTTACCCTTGTTTGGGGTTTTTCCACGTATATCTTGTCTTGTGGTTTGTCTGATATGCTTTGATTCTACTTCTAGATTATATTTCTTTCTGTTTATCGTTTGTGGGTGAGACCGAAAATTGGATCTCGGTTCACTGCATTGTTGGCGTGCTGCGCAACAATCCAATCATCAGTGTTAAAACATTGTTAATGATGGATCTAACCATTAGTGTTGATCATCAATGTTGACAATGGATCCGATCACTAATGGATCCACGATCAATAGTTATTAAGAGGGATTTACACCTACATGCAAGCACACGTCCAATTATCAATGGTAAAGCACTAGATCACGTTAGGTTACACATTTTGGCATTCTCTCCCAAAATGTATGGCCCACCTCATATAACCACATAACAAGACATGATCACTATATAAACATCCATTAAAATGTTCATAAAATCCAAACTTTTATTACTTAATTGCTTTTATTCTTAATCTATATATCGATCATCATCATCATAGGAGATTCAGACTGTTATCACAAAAACAGACCATGCCATGCGATGTATCCCTCTGAAAACCCTCAATTACTTCTCAGCACTTAGCCTAAATCAACCTACAAATGACTGATTAAAGGCCATTAATAAGATGCACTTAATCTTTTTATAAAAAAAAAAAAAAAAAAAAGAAAGAAAAAAAGAAAAAAAAAAAAAAAAAAGAACTTGAGCTTTCGTCAAGGCACATTTCAAGTTTTGCGCACAAATGTGAGGCCCATTTGCACTATCTAAATGCCCATGAACAACGTACTTTGGTCCCTACATTTTGGCACAAAGAATGGAATTAATCAAATGGTATCCCCTAGCCCATCAAATGCCACGTTAAGGGTTAATGGGCACCAGCCCAGATTTCTCCCCATACTATTAAAGTGACTATGGACAACATCTTTATTACATTTATGGTTGTCAATTAGTTTGATAAAATGGGGCCCACTGTCTAATGCTCATTCATGATGGCAAGCATGTTCTGGGCCCCTCAAACCAACAAATAGGACAGGCCCATTACAAATAATGTAGGCCCATCTGCCAAGCCCATCTCAACCTTATTCCTCTCCCTTTAAGGTTTAGTGAAACCCAACACCCACCCCACTCTTCCTTTATTTGGTGGCCCCATAGCGGACAGGGAATGCTGCAGAAAACCCTCAGGACAGACCGTCCCAATCATGAACCATCCGATCATTGATCTGCAATCGGATGGTATATATGAAACAGGAAGAAGACCCAACGGCTGGAGGAAACTCCTGGCCAATTTCCCATCCACAGCAAGGCCCAACAGATGGATGACCAGTAACAGAGAAAGGTGGGACCCACAGGTACAAAATGCCAGGCTCGATCAGTATCATCAGTTACATTAATTGAAAGAGGACTGGAATCATCTACACACCTGTATAACGCAGCGTGTAAAATACCCAAGCTTTGGGGGCCCCATCATGTTCTATAGGTGACATCCATTCCATCCATCAGGTTTGATCCTTGATTCTAGGTCCTAGGGATAAATCAGCCAGATCCACAACTCAGGTGAGCTGCACCTCTGGGAACAATGGGAATGGGATGCAACCATAGGTTTGTGTGTGAGGCCACCATGGTTGTGTGTATCTCTCATCAAAACTTAGGTAGGCCACGCCATGTGAACTTAGAGGTTTCAGGAGCATTTCTACATTGTTCCAATTGGTGTAGTGGCCCACTGAAGTCTTCTATCGGACGGTTCGAATAAGGTTTCTTGACTGATGGGCAGAGTGGATGTAACATATACAACATGGTGGGCCTCACAGATCACGATTTTGGCCCTACTGAAAGTAAATGTACTGTATAAAAAGAGGGGAAAAGGACCAACCTCTGTCACCATGGAAGAAATTGAGGGTCCAAGGCCGCCGTTGTTGTCGTCATTGTCATGGAATAGCGGCGGCGGCAGTGAACGGGCCCTTCTCTCGACAATTTCTCCCCTTCTGTAGAAAGCTAGCTCCTTTGGCGACCGTTGGAATTCGGTAGAAGAGCGGGTGTTGATGGGGCTATATCTAGCTACTTTCATGGCAGATTCCTTCAACCTCTTGTGTGCGGCTTCTCCTTCGTTGGAGATGTATTTCAGAATTTCAAGCGTTTGTTCGATAGGAATGCTTCTATCTCTGCCTTTGTTTTTTATTACGTCTATTCGAAAAGCTTGCTCGCGCTCAATGGACAGATCCAATTGTGTACCAAAATGGTATCTCCCATCACCACCATTCCTTTCTCCTTCGATTCCGTCAACAACACTACCACCATCTCTCGTAGCACTAGCAGCAGAAGAAGGAAAAGAGGAAAGCGAAATGGAGAGATTTCTCATAGCATCAGTAGCAAGACCAGCAGCAGCAGCGGAAGAAGAAAGAGGAATGGTGAGATAGAGATGTAAAGAGCGGTTTCGTATAAATAGCTTTAATAAATAAATAAAATAAAATAAAATAAAATAACCATAGAGATTGAAGGCTCGGTGCCCTATTGGTTGGTAGCATAGTAATGTCAGGTGTGAAAATGTCTCTGCATTAATCACCCCCGATGAGGAGTCTCAAACACGAGACCTCTCCCTCTGATACCAATTTAACGCAGGATAATTAATTGCTTGCTCTAAAAGCTCAAACGGTTATAGTGTGGCGAATTAATCCATTTATCTCATAGCCCAGGCCCCACATCTCATGGGTTAGGACTTCGGTCGAACCTCCTTTATGGGCTCCAAATCACATGGGCCGCCCACCCCGAATGTGTCCCCGCATCCCACGGGCTACCCCACTCGAGCCCGGTGTGAAACGCGCATTAATCACCCCCTGTGAGGAGTCTCGAACGAGACCTCCCCCGTGGGCCCCAAATCACATGGGTCACCCACCCCGAGTGTGCCCCTGCATCCCACAGGGGACCCCACTCGAGCCTGGTGTGAGCTCTGATACCAATTTGATGTAGGACAATTAACCACTTGCTCTAAAAGCTCGAACTGTTAGAGTATGACGAATTAATCTCTTTATCTCATAGCCCAGGCCCCACATCTCATGGGTTAGGATCTCGGCCGAACCCCCTTCGTGGGCCCCAAATCACATGGGCCGCCCACCCCGAGTGTGTCCCCGCATCCCACGGGCTACCCCACTCGAGCCCGGTGTGAAATGCGCATTAATCACCCCCGGTGAGGAGTCTCGAACATGAGACCTCCCTTGTGGGCCCCAAATCACATGGGTCACCCACCCCGAGTGTGCCTCTGCATCCCACAGGAGACCCCACTCGAGCCCGGTGTGAGCTCTGATACCAATTTGATGCAAGACAATTAACCACTTGCTCTAAAAGCTCAAACTCTTAGAGTATGGCGAATTAATCTCTTTATCTCATAGCCAGGCCCCACATCTCATGGGTTAGGACCTCGGCCAAACTCCCTTCGTGGGCCCCAAATTACATGGGCTGCCCACCCCGAGTGTGTCCCTGCATCCCACAAGCTACCCCACTCGAGCCCGGTGTGAAATGCTCATTAATCACCCCTGGTGAGGAGTCTCGAACACGAGACCTCCCCCGTGGGCCCCAAATCACATGAGTCACCTACCCCGAGTGTGCTCCTGCATCCCACAAGCGACCCAACTCGAGTCCGGTGTGAAAATGCCCCTACATTAGTTGGCCATGGAAAAAGGCATTTTTATACCAACGTCCTCTGTACAATGACTAATATGCGTGCGCGCACATGTGCTTGCTGGTGCTTACAACCACTTTACTTTTTCTTTTTTTTTTTTAAATTTTAAGTTGGGCTCTATGTTTCAAATTAATCACAAAGAAAACTTTATATTAAGATAAGCTAACACACAAGAGAATTCATGTAAAACTTGGTTTTCACAATAGAATTAGAAATCAAAGCTTATAAATAATAAGAGAGGTTTTTAACCCTCTTAATCTAAGCTAATTTAAAACATGTGGAGCTACCCATCTATTACGCACACCTGAAACAGATTTAGGGAGAATATGAGCCAAGGGTGTCAGCACGTACAGGGACAAGGGAGTGACGATCTAGGCCATTTATTATTAAGTCTGACTGCCTAAAAATAGTATTATTGTAGACACATCACCCAAAACGAGACTTAGTTTTACTCTTCAATTTCAGCTAAGCTTCAGTGATAATACCACCAAGAGGTTGGACAAATGTGGGGGGATGATGCAGGACAGACAGGGTACATTTTGGGCAGATTCAAGAAATGTTGGACAAACCGGATTGGCCAATCGAGGGGTTAACCAAACCGCTACCAATCAAATCATCAGGGTCCCTCGAAAAGTTGCAAAATGAATATCATGGATAAGTCTATCTCGGAGCGACCCAAGAAACTTCAAAAGCCCAGATGATTCAATTAGGAAAGGTCCCTAGCACAACTTGAGGATGATTACAAAGCAGATTGGCACACCCATGGCCTAATTCACAAGGATGACATTCGATCTCTCAAGATGTCCAGACAACTTGAAAGTATACAATAAAGATAAAGCCACATTTTTCAGACTCCATCGGTATAAAAGGCCCATGAAAACTGAACCGAAAGGGTCTCCAGCCCCTCTAGAGATAATTAGTGGACTTGATTGGTTGATGCTCAAGGACCGGTAATCCATGGAATCCCGAGAACCTTGAAACCTCCAAATACAACAGCTACAGTGCAGGAAATGATTAATTTTCAAAATAGGTACTTGAGGTACCGGTTATAAAAAAAACAACACCCCGCCATAGTAATAATAGCTTACTCAGGGGTGAGCCCTCTATTGGGGGCTTTGCACAAAACCTTAGGATCTAGCCTTCCGAAACAGACCAAAATTATGGAATAATAATGCAATGAACTAAATCAAAACATAAACCACACCACACCAGGGATTTTTATGTGAAAAACCCTCAAAGAGGTAAAAACCACGAGACCTCGTCCAGATCAACAATCCACTATAAAGCAGAACGTTACAACCGATCACAAGCACACACCGCTCGGATCAAACCTTATTCACTCACGCAGGAGTGGATAAACAATAAGAGAAACAAAGAAGAAGGAGAGATCTCACCGATTACAAGGATGTGGAAGCGCTGAGATATGGTAGATCACCTCTACGAGCATAGCCTCCCTTCCACAAGCTTCCTCTCTCTCTCTCTCACCTTTGATAACCCTAAACCCTTTAGCAAACCCTTACAAAGCTTTAGGAAACCCTAGAATACCCTGGAATACGCCTCAATCCCGCATGCACCCCTTTATATAAGAATAGAAAGAGGTAGAATCAAAATAGGAAACAAAATCCGCAAATTCTGCGTTTCCGTAGTTATAGCTGCAGAACTCTTCGATGTTATCATAGTGGTCTTTCGATGACAGCCTTTATATAAGTTACAATTTGACCCCTTTATATAAGTCAAAATAGGAAACAAAATCCGCATACACCCCTTTATATAAGTTACAATTTGACCAAACATTTTTTTAAAGCAAGAGTATCAAAACAAATAAAGATTTTCAATTACATCCAAAAATATAAAAAGTATAAAGATTTAAAACAACTACTTAAAATGCAGTCAAGGTTAAGTTTCTTGGTCAGAAATTGTATCTGGCCGGACCTATGACGGCCTGTGGCCGTCCCCACCTGTATTAAAGTACAAATTGAAATGAGCTTTTTAGTAACCATGCCATGTAACTTAAAATGTCAAAAAGGGGCTTCTTACTGATGGGTTTTTTGACCCGTCATCGACCGGTCGTGAGCCCTGCTCAACCGGTCGAAGGCTGGTGGTCGACCAGTCGAAGGTTCGAGTCGTAACATGACTCAAAGTCCAGCGAGTTTTTTTGCTATTTTTTTACTGTAGCTACGATTGGTTGAAAGGGTCCTACGACCAGTCGAAGACTCGGCTCGACTAGTCGTAGGTTACGCAGTTTGTTCCGTGATTTTGTGCGAAACTGCGGATTTGAGTCCTTTCGCAACCGGGATGCGAAAGGGAAGTTTTCTAAACTATAAAAGGGGTTGCCTAGGGTTTTCTAGGCATAAAAAGAGGGTTTCCTAAAGCTTTACAAGGGATTTGCTAAAGGGTTTAGGGCTATCAAAAGGTGAGAGAGAGAGAGAGAGGAAGCTTATAGAAGGGAGGTTCTGCTCGTGGAGGTTTTCTACTATGCAATCCATATCTCAGCGCTTCAATGTCCTCATAATCGGTTAGATCTCTCCGTTTCTCTATTTCTCATATTGTTTATCAACTCATGCATGAGTGAAGAAGGTTGTAACGTTCTACTTTATAGTGGATTGTTGATCTGGACGAGGTCCCGTGGTTTTTACCTCCTTGAGGGTTTCCACGTAAAAATCTCTTGTGTGGTGTGTGATTGATGCATTGATTGTTTTCATTGCTTATTATCCATAATTCTGGTTTGTTCTGGAGGGCTAGATCCTAAGGTTTTGTGCAAGGCCCCCAACAAAGTGGTATCAAAGCTAAGTTCATTGAACGGGTAAGATCGGTTTGAAATTATGGAAGGTGGCTCATTAAGGATGATCAACCTCAATGGTTCTAACTGGACCATATGGAAGGCTAAGATGGAGGACTTGCTTTATTGCAAGGACCTATATTCTCCAATTTTAGGCATATCAGCGAAATCCAAGGATATGACTGATGATGATTGGAAGAAAATAGACCGAAAGGCGGTGGGGTTTATTAGACAATGGTTGGATGATTCTGTGTTCTACCATGTGTCTACGGAAACCTCAGCCGCTAGCCTATGGCTGAAATTACAAGGGCTATATGAGAGGAAAACAACCGGTAATAAAATTTTTCTGATAAGGCGACTTATGAATCTCAAATTCAATGATGATGGTTCTGTGGCAGAGCATATGAATGAGGTCAGCAATATAGTGAACCAACTCACCTCTATGAAGATGGTCTTGAATGATGAATTGCAGGCTTTACTATTGCTTAGTTCCTTTCCTGATAGTTGGGAGACATTGGTGGTGTCTCTAAGTAACTCCGTGCCAGACGGAAAGATATCCATAGAACAGGTAACTAGCTGTCTCTTCAATGAAGAGACAAGGAGGAAGTCTCAGGGGTCTACTCAGCAAGAGGCCCTTGTGACACAGGAACGGGGGAGAGGAAAGAATAGGAAGGGCGGGAAGGCCCGAGATAAATCAAGAGGCAAGTCGAGTAACAGGAAAGATGTTGATTGCTGGAATTGTGGCAAGAAGGGCAACTACAAGCATGAATGTCGTGGTAAGAAAAACAACAAGAAAGGAAAAGGGAAGGAAGATGAATCAGATTCCACTGCTGTCGCTTCAGATAGCGACATGGTAGTTATTCTTTCAGTAGATCATGATGTATGTCTCACGGCTACGAGTCAGGACACCGACTGGGTGATAGACTTGGGAGCTTCGTTTCATACGACTCTACACATGGACTCCTTCACAAGCTACAAGTCAGGTGACTATGGGACTGTGAAGATGGAAAATTCTGGCGTATAAAAAATTGTGGGAGTCAGTGATATTTGTATGAAGACCGATGTGGGCTGCACATTGGTTCTCAGGGATGTGAGGCATATCCCAAATCTTCGCCTCAACTTGATGTCGATGAGAAGGCTGGATGATGATGGCTATGAAGCCGGTTTGCTGGTGGGCGATGGAAGCTCATCAAGGGTTCGTTGATCGTGGCCAGAGGAAAGAAGTGTTGCACCCTGTACAAGGCAAGTGTTTGTATGTGCAAGGGTGGGTTGAACGCAGTGGAAGATTCAGCTATTGACATGTGGCACAGGCGTCTAGGCCGCATGAGTGAAAAAGGGCTTCATGTACTAGCAAAGAAGCGGCTCCTTCCAGACGTGACAGGTATACCTCTCAAAACCTGTCTTGATTGTTTATCAGGGAAACAACATAGAGTTTTATTTATTAAATCTCCTTCTCATGTTAATAAAGTACATGCATTAGGTTTAGTTTATTCTGATGTTTGTGGTCCTATGAGGATAAAAACCTTGGGTGGGGCATTGTATTTTATTACTTTTCTAGATGATGCATCTAGGAGGGTTTGGATTTATGCTTTGAAATCCAAGGACGAGGTCTTTGGTGTGTTTAAATTGTTTCATGCTATGGTCGAGAGAGAGAGACAGGTAGATCATTGAAGTGCATTCGCACTGACAATGGTGGTGAATACATTGGCGACTTTTACGAGTACTGCAAGTCCCTGGGTATACGGAATGAACAGACGGTTCCCAAGACCCCCCAGCATAATGGTGTAGCTGAGTGAATGAATCGCACCATTGTTGAGAGAATCAGATGTATATTATCCCATGCGAAATTGCCCAAGACGTTCTGGGGAGAAGCAATGCACACGGTGGTGTATTTGATAAACAGGTCTTCATCAGCCCCATTAAATGGAGAAGTACCTGAGAAGGTGTGGACTGGATAGGATCCATCGTACAGTCATCTCATGGTGTTTGGATGCAGGACATCCGTTCACGTACCAAAGGACGAGAGGTCCAAGCTTGATATGAAGATCAGACAATGTGTGTTCTTAGGGTACGGTGATGAAAAATTCAGTTACAGGTTGTGGGATCCAACCGAGAGGAAGCTCGTCAGGAGCAGAGATGTGGTTTTCTTTGAAGATTTGTGTATAGAGGACATTGGTAAGCCAGAGAAGAACCAGCCTAGTTCAGGTGAGCTAGAGGACATCGATCCGGTTACTCCTCTCGTGGTGCCTGATGACGAGGGAGTACAGCAAGGTGCAGAGGACGAGGGAATCCCTTCAGAAGATGGGCCAGGGGAGCAGCCCCCACTTGATCCACCTGTTGAGCCACAGGTGAGGAGGTCATCTAGGGACAGACAGCCGTCCAAGAGGTACTCGCCACATGAGTACATTATGCTGACTGATGGGGGAGAGCCAGAAGATTATTCAGAGGCCCTATTCGAAGAGCATAAGGGGGAGTGGTTGAAAGCTATGCAAGAGGAGATGAAATCCTTGCATAAGAACCACACCTATGATATGGTGAAATTGCCTAAGGGCAAGAAAGCATTGAGCGACAAGTGAGTGTTCAGAAAGAAGGTTGAGCAGAAGAATTCACAGACGAGGTTCAAGGCCAGACTTGTGGTGAAAGGGTTTGGTCAGAGGAAGGGCATAGACTTCGAGGAGATATTCTCACCAATGGTGAAGATGAATCTATACGAGTGTTGCTTGGGTTGGCGGCTAGCATGGATTTGGAGATAGAGCAGTTAGATATTAAAACTACCTTTCTCCATGGTGACCTGAAAGAAGAGATCTACATGCACCAACCAGAGGGGTTCGAAGTCAAAGGCAAGGAGCATATGGTGTGCAGGCTGAGGAAGAGCTTATATGGGCTGAAACAAGCTCCACGGCAATGGTACAAGAAGTTTGACTCATTTATGTTGAAACATGGGTATGACAGAATGGAGTCGGACCACTGTGTGTTCACGCGCAAGTTCTCAGATAGTGATTTCTTAGTTCTACTCTTATATGTTGATGACATGCTCATCATGGGAAAGGACATCAAGAAGATCGACAGGATAAAACAGGAGTTGGGCAAGTCTTTTGTGATGAAAGACTTGGGCCCGGTTAGACAAATCCTAGGAATGGAGATAACCTGTGACAGAAGCAGCAGGAAGCTCTGACTGTTACAAGAGCGGTATATTGAGAAAGTCCTAGAGCGGTTCAATATGAATGCAAAGCCGGTCAGTACTCCACTAGATGGTCACTTCAGATTGAGCGACAGACAGTGTCCCAAGACGAAGGCAGAGGTGAAAGAGATGTAGAAGATACCCTACGCGTCAGCGGTAGGAAGTTTGATATATGCTATGGTGTGTACACGCCCAGACATAGCATATGCGGTTGATGTTGTCAGCCGGTATCTTGCTAATCCTGGCAAAGAGCATTGGGTAGTGGTGAAATGGATAATGCGGTATCTAAGAGGCTTATTCAGGTTGAGCCTATGCTATGGTGACGGAAAACCTGTGTTAGAGGGCTACACAGATGCAGATATGGCAGGTGACATAGACTCCAGGAAGTCTACATCGGGGTTCATGTTCACATTTGCAGGGGAAGCGGTTTCTTGGCAGAGCAAGCTACAGAAGGTCGTAGCATTGTCAACAACAGAGGCCGAATATATTGCAGTCACAGAGGCATGTAAAGAGATGCTTTGGATGAAAAGGTTCCTACAGGAACTTAGCCTAAAGCAGGAGGAGCACGTGGTCTATTGCGATAGTCAGAGTGCTATACACTTGACCAAGAATCCAAGTCAGCACTCCAAGTTGAAGCACATAGAAATTCGGTATCACTGGATCAGGGATACTTTGGAACAAAAGGTGTTACAGCTTGAGAAGGTCCACACGGACGATCATGGGTCAGACATGATGACCAAGGCTTTGCTCAATGGCAAGTTTGAGGTTTATAGAAATCTGGCTGACTTGAAGAAGGTGGATCCCTCCTGGGTAAAAAAAGGGGGAGATTTGATGGGTTTTTTGACCTGTCGTCGACCGGTCGTGAGCCCTGCTCAACCGGTCGAAGGCTGGTGGTCGATCAGTCGAAGGTTCGAGTCGTGACACGACTCAAAGTCCAGCGAGTTTTTTTACTGTAGCTATGATTAGTCGAAGGGATGGCTCAACTGGTCGAAGGGGTCCTATGACCAGTCGAAGACTCGGCTTGACTAGTCGTAGGTTACGCAGTTTATTCCGCGATTTTGTGCGAAACTGCGGATTTGAGTCCTTTCGCAACCGGGATGCGAAAGGGAAGTTTTCTAAACTATAAAAGGGGTTGCCTAGGGTTTTCTAGGCATAACAAGAGGGTTTCCTAAAGCTTTACAAGAGATTTGCTAAAGGGTTTAGGGCTATCAAAAGGTGTGAGAGAGAGAGGAAGAGAGAGGAAACTTATAGTGTAAGACCCGTATCGTAGACCATACTGTTCCGTAGGTTTTCGCGATCCTTCCGGTTGAATTCCGGTAATTCTCGACTCATATCCGATGTTAAGCGCGATCTTAAGCCGAGTCCTGCCTACCGAAGGCGGCTCGATCTGAAACTCGTACCTTGGCGACCGCACCGTCGCCGTGGTTCCAACGCCGCGACTTGTGCACCGAACCGATACCTAGGTGGGAAGATGTCAGTCTGCGTTTGGTTCGAAGAAATGCCACACGTTGCGAATCTCAAGGGAATCTCTACGAGATGTCCCATCAATCAAGTCAAGTACACCACCTTACCTCCATGCCACCTCACCCAACAACAAGTACAAGTGACCTCTCTCCCTTTTCCCACAAGTCAAACCTCTCCCTCCCCTCACCATTCCTCCTTTTTCACATTTTCAAACCTAACCATACATCATTAATTACAACACCACTCCACCCATCCCTTCCATCCATATCTCCCATTACTTCTCTCTCTCCCTCATTTTTTCTCAAATCCCTCCAAGCAACAAAGCTCCATACGTTCTAAACTCTCTCCCTCTCCAAGTGTGGCCCACTTTCCCCTACTCTCACATCTCCCATCTCAACCGTTGGATCATCATCAACCACCATTGAAAGAGGAGGCTAGGAGCTAAGAAGCCTAAGGGAGCAAGGAGGAGGCCAACAAGGTGGGTGATTCACCATTAATCTCATTTTGTAGGGCCACTTGTGTGGGACCCACTTGATGAATGCATTGTATTTGGGAGGGCCCATTAGTGGCGGGTCCCCTCCCCTCTATCACTGTCTCTCTCACTCTCTCTCTCTCTTTATAAATGATGATGATGATGAAGGATGATGAGGCCCACCATGAATCATATAGTTCATGTGGGACCCATTGGATGAATGGGTTGAATCTACACCATCCAACCAATTAATGGGCCCAGATGGAAGGAAAAACACATGTATCAGGTGGTCCAAATGGGTGGGCCACGTGAATTAGGGACCCACCATGATGTAGCATTTATCCACGCCGTCTAGTGTCCCTGGACGCTGGACTATGGCTGGCTAACATGGAGTCGTGTACTGACACGAGCGTGTACTTCCAAGCTAAAAACAAAAAAAAGGAAAATTTACTTTTTGGGTGGGCTTACCATGCAGGCCCCACCTTGATGTATGTATGTGATCCACGCCGTCCGATCTATTCTCTAGCCCATTTTAGGCGTTGAGCCGAAAAATGGGGCTGATCTAATTTTCTGGCGGGCTGTGGGATCGAGAATACTAGTGTTTCCGTCAAAACTCAGGAAAAAGGATTGCTGGGGTCCACCAAAAGCTTGGACCCACCTAAAACTTGGTCTGGACCGTTAATTTTATGGGACTCAGTCAATGGACGGGTTGGATCTTGCTGATGCGGGCCCACGAAGCAAAAAAAAAGGAAAAACAAAAGAAGGTGGTAGCGCTGCTGCTGCATGGGTGACGGGCGGACGGGCTGGGCCCTCACGGCCCAGCTGTGGACCCCACCGTGATGCGTTTCGAACATCGGTACCATCCATCATGGGCCCTCCTTCTAACAACCGTCTGTCCTAAAAATCAGCCGTATACGGAACTCAGGTGGGCCTACCATCTAAAACCATGTGAAGACATGCCAGAACATATAAAGTACTCGGTGGGACCCATTTGGAGTTTGGATGCATCTGAAACTCGATCTGGAGGGCCAGACAAGCGGGACTCACATAATGGGTGGGCTAGATTGTGAATCACATCTCGGTGGGCCCCATTAAAAATAAAAAAATAAAAAAAAAAACACAGCGTCAATGCTGCTGCTGCTGAAGACGCCGCAGGCATTGCCTGCGCCAGGCGGGCGGCACATCCGGGCTGGGCCTCACAGCCCAGCTGTGGGCCCCACCATGGTGCGTTTCAACCATCTGCACCGTGCATTTGATGGTTCCCCTTTAAATTGAGGGGTATCCCAAAAATCAGCCGTATACGGAAGTCAGGTGGGCCATACCATCTAAAGTCATGTGAATACATGTCTAAACATATAAAACCACTTGGTGGGGCCTACCTGAGATTTGGACACGGCTGAAATTTGGTCTGAACCCTCAGCCAAGTGGGACACACCTAATGGGTGGACTGAATCTGTGAACCATATCACAGTGGGCCCCCAGGTCACGTGTGACCTTATAAATAGGTTGCATGACAAATATTCATCATGTGGGACCTGGCTCACGTGACCTTATAAACAGATTGCATGGAAAATAAACATTACCGTGGGTCCCCTCCCTGACCGTGGGACGCTGGACAGATTGGATGTCAAATAAACATTGTAGTGGGCCCCTGGCCCACTTGATCTCATAAACAGGTTGGTGCCAAATAAACATTATGGTGGGCTTCACATGTGGCCCACTTAGATGCATATGGGTCCATGTACTTAGGCCCATCTTGATGTATTTTTCTTAGGCCCATTTGATACACATAGAGCTTATGTGATTGGGCTCATGTTAACGCATTCTCAGGCTCATGGATGATGGCCCATTGCAATGTACCTAAGGCCCATTGGTGAGGCTCATTGAGGTGGCCCACTTGATGAATATAAGGCCTATGAGATACGGCCCATTTGATATATTTAGGGCCCCATGGAATGTACCTAAGGCACATAGCAATGTGTAATTCCACCAGGGTTTATTTAATGGTATTTAAGACGAGCCGAGCCTTGGGGACAATGTTGGTTTAACGTCCACATTGTACGAGTAATGTTGGTTAGATGTCCACATTATAACTCTCCCTAAGGCCACTGATAGGCCCGTATCAGTTTCATGTAGGCCATTTAGGCTCATTTTCATTGAGAGTATAGTTTATTGCTTTATAACATGTTTAGCACAGTCTCATGATTCATGATCATACGCGTCATATGTATGCTTGATATGGAGAGTGACTGATCATAGCATATGCCTACAGACAGATCATTTATGGGCTCCCCGATATGTGGAGTTGCCTTACATGAGCGCACGGTATGCACAGGATTGATGCATGTCTGGCAGTATGATTCATGCACTTGCATCTGTATGATTGAGATATGCCATAGCGACATCAGGGTCATAGCCTCCACAGATATATCATGGGTGGCTGGTTGGATACCGAAAAATCTTGTTCCAAGTAATTGGGGCGCCATAGATGTCCCTGGGTGAGAGTCCCTGAACCCGATGGTACCAGAGGATGACTCCAACGTCGAGATCGAGTGGATATATTAGCGCACGAGGGCCAGCCGCGTCTCCCACTGTGTCGTGGTCGGTTGGAAAGGAGTGGTGGCCTTATTCGCCCAAGAGCAGGGGGCATTACTAGGCTGAGTTTGACCAGCTCGGAAATGGGTTCGCTATCGACGTGCCGGATAGGTATTGGCTGACTATTGGCTAGGCGGATAGTGAGGTTTCTTACGCTCACTTGGACTGTGCTGCTTGGAGAGAAACAGTGCCATTTGGAGTGTACTGAACTCCGGTGATTATCCAGACTGAGAACCGTACTGATTTGATGCTCTAGTGAGGAGTTACATTGGTATGAGGATTGACATGCTTGACCTACATGTTGCATCGCATGGCCTTATTATGGCCGATAGCATTCATATCTTGTACTGCATAGCCTTGGTACGGCTGATTGCATTTACGTACTCATCAGCATGATTCCGCATCACTCTGACATTGCATTCTGAGCACGTTCACACACACTTACACCGCCCTCTAAGCTTTCTATAAGCTTATGTACAATTGATGCGTGCAGGTGACGCCAGGACGCAGCTGTAGTCTCGCCGCAGTTGGAGCGTGCCGCCGAGCTTTTGGAGTTTTGATATTACCACTATCTTATATTTCCCTTTATACGCACTGTACTCAAAGTTTTTTATCATAGTGGATTTTGTGGTGGTGTTCTTGTGGTTATTGTTCGTGGGTTATGCTTGGTTATGCTCATTACGAATCAAATTGATATTAGAAATTCTCCTTGTAGCATCCCAGGATCGGAACCTGGTATATGGGTGCCGGGAGCCGAGAATGGGGTACTACGGAGGCTGTGGGCGCCGAATTCAGCGATCAGGAATTTTGTGAGCCCGGTCTCCGAGTTCGGGGCGTGACATATAGAAGGGAGGTTCTGCTCGTGCAGGTTTTCTACTGTGCAATCCATATCTCAGCGCTTTTATGTCCTCGTAATCGGTTAGATCTCTCCGTTTTCTTTATTTCTCTTATTGTTTATCCACTCCTGCGTGAGTGAAGAAGGTTGTAACGTTCTACTTCATAGTGGATTGTTGATCTGGACGAGGTCCCGTGGTTTTTACCTCCTTGAGGGTTTTCCACGTAAAAATCTCTTGTGTGGTGTGTGATTGATGCATTGATTGTTTTCATTGCTTTATTATCCATAATTCTGGTTTGTTCTGGAGGGCTAGATCCTAAGGTTTTGTGCAAGGCTCCCAACACTTATAACCCGAAACTACCTTTTGATGATTCGAGAAATGCCTCCTCACTTCACCGATTCCTTGTTGTTTTCCTCTCATATGCATCTCCCAGCCAAGAACTTCACTTTCCATGCACTCCGGCTCCTCAAACATTTGCATCCCCTATATGAGGGTCCTATCCTACTCTCCTTCTTGGCACCTTATCTCGACCTTAACTTGATCGCACCAAATCTTCATAGCCATGATCTCTACCTCCAGGAGTGTTTCTAACCTCAATATCTCATGCATTCTTTCAACGGTGCCCAAATATAGTCTCTACTCGATTTAGCTAAAGGATCCAATCAAATTCAGGATTGGCCCTGAGTTTATACTTGGTATTCTCAGGATCCGACCATAAGAAGTTTTCCTCAAGAAACAGAGGAAAGAAAGAAGAAAAAGAAGAGAGGTCACCCTCAAAAGCTGGGCGAAATGCTAGACCAAGGACATATCCATGGTTAGAAGCGTCCACAGATGAAGAGGAAGACGAAGAAGAAGGTGACTCAGGAGGAGAAAGAATATCGAGGAGAATGTGGTCTCCCATACGATCGATGATCGAACTACGCATATCTGGGGCGAGAACTTCCATGATTACCGACCTGGTCTCAAGAACATTAAAGGAAGAAGAAGCCATGGGGCACGAAAGCGAAAATAAAAGATGAAGAATAAAAGCGATGAAACAGTGAAGCTTGAAGAAGAAGACAAGGATGTAAGGTGGAAAAACGAAATGAAAAAAAAATGGATAAGAAACCGTTTTAAATAAATATGACTGTTAGGTTTCACGTCTATATTAAAAGCGGGCAATC
Source organism: Magnolia changhungtana (assembly GCA_030180095.1). NCBI lineage: Eukaryota > Viridiplantae > Streptophyta > Magnoliopsida > Magnoliales > Magnoliaceae > Magnolia > Magnolia changhungtana. The sequence goes on along the minus strand of JASAUF010000340.1, from coordinate 4,714,716 downwards.
ATGACAGTCAATTTCTGACACCACATTACTATGCACGACGACCGAGTGTGAACCCCGTGCCACCACGTGTCGGGCCTTGGAGCGACGGCCCAAGTTGAAATGTCAAATGTCCATTCACATCCTCCATATATAAAGTAACGTGGGGCATTGTTTACAATTCTCTTGGCATGTCCATGCAAACCAATGAGATGTTGCCACATGATAGCACTATGTATGAATGACAGACAAAATCTTACTCACACTTTGAGGATATCTTTTGACCCCCCCTCGACAATACGCCACCTGCCAAAAGAAGAATGACTTAAGAGTTGTACGCATGTCTACGACTGAGAAAAGCGAGATACTACGGGTGGCATGTGTGGTTGAGCAACATGCTCGACAAGCTTATAAAGATCCACCGATATTAGAAATATATTGCAATTCAAATAAGCTTAGCAATGTCGTCTCATAAATCATGCCTAAACGGAAAACTTCCCAAAGATGATCGATGCTTTCATGGAGACTATAAAGGTTCGAGAGACAAACAAATTCTTCACAAATTAAAAGTAAATCAAGGAATGCAATGAGGAATCTGAGTCCAAGTAGAATTTACTTTGATCCCATAACCTTCAAGGATCTATGCATCAGAAAGGAAACCTAAACTGGCGAGGAGACCTCAATTTGGACAATTGCCCTCCTAATCTATATAATGAGCACCTGAAAAAGGGCTTAGGGGAACAATCAAGCCATCAAACAACCCTTCTTATAGCACAACGATGTCTTATCTTAGTTTTAGCTTTAGTTCTTCCACTTCTATTCAACCACATTATACAAAAAGTCCGAAGTTCAGCATAATTTAGATCGCTGCTATCCAACGTCATCGCTGTAATACACCTTGAGTAGTGTAAATATCCACGACTATGATTGGATCCCTATCAACTGAGTATATACTTGGAAGATCACACCGGTCACATCTTGTTGTCCATTCACCTTGATTGTTTATCTACATAGGCGATCGTAGATATTTATCTTTACTTATTTTATTTTCTTGCTAATTATATTGATCTTCATTATAAATTAATAAAAATGGTGATCAACTTTTATTTTTAATTTTAATCATCCATTATTATATCATTGAGAAACTTGAGAATTGTGATCACCGTTGAAAGAGAAAATCCTTATCTCAAGGCATAAAGATCCCATTCAAAAGTATTAACCATTCCTTTCTAAATCGCATTATTATTGTATACTAGTGGGTTAGACATTCAAGTCAACCTTCACAAGTGTGATCTTAAGCACTGATTTAGTGCATGGGACCATAAGCATTCAATCGAACTCAAGTCTAAGTATGACTCTTACATACCCAGCACTATCCTAATTACAAACGTTTGATTGAATACGGATGTTCGGCCTTTGTGTAGTTGAACGATCTATCAGGCCACACCACAGGAAACAGTACCGATTAACATCTATTGGAAAAATATCACTTGTTGTTGCTAGCCCACCATCGACCAGTAAATCTAGAATCATTGCTCATCGCTCCTCGGATTAAGCATATGGAACTTATATAAGAAAAACGGACGGTTAAAAGAAAATTTTCAATGGCCTGAATTTAATTGACACGGATGGATGACTTGTTTAATGCATTACTCTCATTTTTCGAACATGGCATGTATGGGTGACAATGCGCCGGGCTTCATGGCCCAGCTCGAGTGACATGCCAGGGCTTGGGCCGCAGCGATGGCTGGTGGAGGGCTTCAAACCTAGGCCCGTGTTCGTGCCACGCTGGGCTAAGGCAGGGCTTATGACTCTAGGGCGAGGCCAGGTCGAACCTCGGCCGACCTACTGCCTCCCCCAATGGCATAAAACACATGTGATAAGTGTTGCATATGCAACGCACTTGCATTTACTAACTTTCACCGGCATAAATGCCACCTGTACTAATCCGAACTGTCTATCTAGCTAGGTGGATGGATGGTCCTGATTTAGTAAATCACGTTGCCACATGCAGTCGGGAGGAAAACGTGCCTACCATATTCATGTTCTATCGGGTACCGACGTACCGTATCATTTCCTTTTTGTCAGTGGAAACGTTTTTTTGTTCGGAGAGAATCTTTGACATTCCGGCATGCACTCATGACTTGTAAATGTGGCATATATATGTAACTCAAAACCTGTGGGCCACACTTTAGATAGATCATGGACCGATAATCACAAAGTCATGCCACCAATGGCCGATCGTAGGACATCTATTGGACGGCCAATGTCAACTGTCCATTCATCAGAGGCTAGGCCTCAATTTGAACATTTTTTTTTTTTGATTAACATATATTGTACCATTTCTACTTTTTTAGAATGGTAGCATCAACTGGTACACTCTGCCAGAGTATCAAATCGTTCCGTATCTCCACTGTAAATGGCTGATTCGGAGAATCACTCCCACTGTCCCATAAGACAATCTTCTCCTCACCAGTCAACGTAGAGAAACGCTACGTGCAGATGAGGAAAACTTCAATGCTCTGGCGCAGTGTGATGGTTGATACACATGCGCTGAAATATTTAAAAAATTCAATAAAGTAACTAAACTTAAAATACGAAAGCATGGGCCAGTTTAGACGGCTATGAAAATTGCTGTGAGAAAAACCGAGCTATTTTACCGCGCATAAAGAATCATTAGAGGATCGCTACTGTGAATGTCCCAAAAAATGACAAGGCATATAATTGGGAGAGATAGGAAGACACACTTAGTAATTCTCTCAATGGACAATCATCTTCCCACCAAACCAATCTTGAGTTGAGCCCCTCTGATGTTGAGCTCGGTTATAGGAGCCATTTTCTGAGATTAGCAGGTCGAATTCCGCCAGGGTGGAAGCGGATTGCGTACTGAGTAAACTCTGTGGGGTTTACCATGATCTATGTATTTTATAAACTGTGGGGTTCACCATGATCTATGTATTTTATCCACTCCGTCCATCTATTTTATTAGATAATTTTATGACAGAGGTCCAAAATTGAAGGATATCAAAGCTCAAATGCACCACACCACATGAAGTAGTGTGAATTGAACTTATACCGTTGCAAAATTCTTGAGTGTTACAGAATTTTTGTATTAAGCTTATATTTGTTTTTTCCCTTCATCCATGTCTTTAATATTATTAACAGCTTGGATGACAAATAGACATCACCATAGGGCCTAGGAAGGTTTCAACGGTGGAAACCATTATTCCCACTGTTTCCTGTGGTATGATCCACTTGAGAGTTGGATATGCTTCAACTTTGGGCTCGACCCCTTTAATGAGCTGAAAAAACGTATGGACGGTGTGGATAAACCACTTATTTTCACGGTGGGCCCAACTGAGTTTACTCAGTATGATAAGAGCGTATCGAGTTACTCAGTACGCAATCCGATTCCCACCAGGGTGGGGTGAAGATCTTGAAAGATATCCTTCCCCAAACCAAGAAATAAGTATATGCCGTATCTAAAAATCGTGTCAATCAAGGTAATAAATTCAGAGGGAGATTCATATCTAGATAATATCTTCCAACATATCCTATAAATCCCACGAGACATGTTATCTCGACATTACCCAATAGATCCTATAAGTACTCTTGCTGCAGTTGAAGGGATGTAAGGAACAAAAACTCAAGCTCAAGCCTTTTTTTTAATTCAAGTTTGCCGGCCTGACTTAGGCATTAGAGGGTCCACAACCATAATCGACAACCCTGCTATCCTCTACATATTATCTATGTAGGTACATTCAGTAGACCCGCTTTCACAACTGATTACCTCTGTCCACCCAAATTCTAGTGATTACATATTAGTGCCGTCTGTGAGAACGATCGCAAAGCCAAGCTCCCATCAACTCTAGCATGAATCGCTATTTCTTCCTTCTTCCCTTCAATGTCTAAGAAGAAGGGAAAAACACCAGCTACGACCGAGGCTGCCCATGGGGAGTAGCCGAGGATGCTCAGGCCTTTTAATCGCCCCCTGATCCTAGTTAACATCACAAGCAATGGCTCAAAGATCTCGAAACCGGGGTTGCCAACTCATCTCCCTTGAGAATAAGGTAGGAGCCCTGATCGATAACATTGACCGTATCATGTGGCTGATAGAAAGGCAACACACATCCCCGTTGATCAACAAGAAGAGATGGAGGCAGCGACTGAACAATCCCACTTAATACTTTGTGCCCTGAGTCATGCCCAGTAAAGGCCCGACCTAGGGGGAGCATGCTCATCCCAACACGAAGCCTAGAAACCACTGAGCTTGCCGAGTCCGATATGCACCATACGTTAGACAAAGGAAGGCAAGCTCGGGGAAAGGCCGTAGAAATCATGGCTGAAAATGAGGTCCCTTATGAAAAGAAATTAAAGAAATCTAGCATCAGCTGGGTGACATACAGTAGGCCTGCCATGCAAAGGCTCCAGATTCTGTCGATGCCATTCTCGAACAAATTGAACCAACGTTTATAGACGACATCATACAAGCCTAGCTGCTGCGCATATTTCGAATGCCCCAAATATCGCCCTATTTGGGTCTTGGGGGACCCAGCCGAACACCTAGAATCCTTTAGAGTATGGATAGAACTTCATGACGCTTGTGGACCTATGATGTGCAGGGCGTTCACCCTGACGCTGAATGGGGAAACCCGGAAGTGATATAGACATTTGAAAACAAAATCCATAAGCTCGTTTGCCCAACTTAGTAGGACTTTTACCACCTAGTTTATTGAGGGTAAAGATATAAGGAAACCTTCAACCTCCTCACGATAACCTAAAGGGAGGATGATTTGCTGGAAGATTACGTCGTTCAATTTAATGCTGAGGTCATCCAAGTATATGGCTATTCCAATTAGGTAGCTCTCACAGCCATGATGGTCAACCTTAAGTGAGGAAAGCTCTTTTTCTCGTTTGGGAAGAATCCCCCGACAACAATTGCCAACCTCCTCGACTGAGCTCATAAATACTCTAATGCTGAGGAGTTGTTTAGTGCACGTAGAAACACTTGAGGTGGAGGTAGCTTGGTAAGAGAAAAGAAAAGGAAAGAAGGTAATGAGGCATGGGAATATCTTAAAGTACTTTTCATAAAGGCTAGTTCTGCTTGGGAATATCTTAAAGTACTTTTCATAGAGGCTAGTTCTGCTTGGGAATATCTTAAAGTACTTTTCATATAGGCTAGTTTGCCTTGGGCATCCTCATTGCATAGTCTTTTTCCGAGTGGCTAGTTCTCATTGTGCATACCTTTGAGTACTTTTCTGGTTGGCTAGTTCTCCTTGGGAGACCAATTCGTCAGCTAGATGTGCATCTCCATGTCTGTGAGTATGTACATGCATCCATGTATCTAAATAAGAGAGTGTATTATTTAAAACGATATATGCTTGTCTTATGAATTTTCCTTATTGTTATAATGGTCATTATGAATTGATTATTGTAGACTTTTTCTAAAAACTATTCTTAAATGTTATGAAGGTATGGTAAATATTGGAGGTATACCTCACTAGGATAGTCATTGACGCTATTAAACGATATTCAGTGGTGTAGGAGTCTTAGATATTGTGTAGGTTAGTGCTCATGTGAAGCATGAGAAGCCGGAAGATCTTACGACTCTAGATTCTAAATTTCATTTATATTGATTTTGTACTTTCATGTATTTGTAAGTCTTGAGACATTAGTTTGTATAAGCCCTATGGGCAGCCACTTGTATATCTTGTGTACCTGTAATGTATATATAGACTTCACATTTATGATTGATTTGTCTTTCTTCTGTTGCGGTGCTCACTTTAAAAAAAATTATGGTGAAATGTGGACTATCTTTAAAGTTTACCAGTCGGGATTTTAGAAAATGAGTACTAAACTCAAGTTACGAAATTCGGGGCGTTACAACAACTCAGCCCAACACTTAGCAGAGGCAAGTTGACTCAATCAGTTTTCTAGCTAAGTCACTAAGTTTTAGAATTATCGACATCTACCAATCAACATACTTTCTAAATCCATGGGGAAAATCCTTGATCCCAAATAGGACCTAAGCAAACAAGTGATTCTTTAATTATGTTTTGGCAATTATTAGAGGCAATGGTTTTTAAGTCTATTATAGATATGACTTGGGCTAGTAATAGAGGCTATGGTCTTATATCCAAATCTTAAGAGGTCATTGAGTCACAAGAAAAGTAGAGTTCTAGGCTTATAACCATTGGGGAAGAAGTAGGGTGTTTGTTAAAAGATATCTTACCTAAGATCCCTAAAAAAGCAGGGACACCTCATATTTATTTTTGTGACGTAGATTAGGTATTACCATCGCTGTCCCGAGCTAGGAACAGGATGGGGCTCTGAGGGACCCACCATGATTTAAGGGTATATCAATGTCATCTATCCATTTTTCCATATCATTTTATGATAAAGCCCAAAAATGAGACAGATCCAAGGCTCAAGTGGACGACACAATAAGAAACAATTTTAATAATGACTCCCACCATTGAAATATTCATAGGTCCCATCGTGATGTTTATTTGTTATCCGACCTGTTAATAAGGCCACATATGAAATTGCACGTGGTATATGATACCACGGCTATGTACAAAAAATTGGCGGAGCTATAGAATGAAGGTTATGTCCTAAAGAGGGGAGGGGAGTGATTATGACCAAATACAATTTTTACCAATTAACACATAATTTCTTACTTAAACTAATATTTCAATTTAAACTAAGGTAATTAACTCAAGACTTCTAAGAGAATAGAGAGTCCAATCATATATATTACAGTAGATATGTCATTCAAGAAACTATTCTATATATGATAGTGTACATGTGTGTGTGGGATGTTGAGTGTCAAATATTACATATTTTCTCCTATTTATATCTTAATTTTATGAACATGATAAGGCTTAATAGTATATTTTATACATGTTTATGTTGCAAGGTGAATCTAGGAGCTTAGATTGAAAAGATGGCTAAAAGCATAGATTTAGTGCTCAAGAATTACCAAGACAAAAGTTGGATCTTAGAAGACCAAGAATGAAGAATTCACATGCCAAAGAGCCAAGGAAACCAAGTACAAAAGCTGAAGAAAGGACTTGAAGAAATGCAGAATCTGTAGCAGAAAACAGATAGGTTCGATCCGATCGAACCTGCACAGAACATTCCAACAACAAATGATAGAATTCAAAAGCTAATTCGGTTCAACCGATGGACAATTCAGTCCGACCGATACACAGTTTGGTCCGACCGAAAGGAGGATTCAGTGAGACCGAAAGTACACAAAAAGCTCCAGTGAAGAACAATGAATTTTCGAATTAATTCAGTTCGACTGAAGATTAATTCGGTACCACCGACGACTTAAGTTCGGTCCGACTAAACACATCTTGCTTCCATCAAAATCGAGCAATTGCTGAAATAGAATCCTTTTCAAATTTGGACTCAACTTCAGATTCAACTTCGGTCTGACTGAAGGTGACTTCGGTTTGACCGAAGCATAACGCAGAAATGCTGCAGATTGCGTAATTCAAGTCGGTTTGTGGAAATTCTAAGTCGGTGAGCAAGGTGGAGCTTCACAACTATAAATAGGAGTCCCTAAGACGTTCCTAAGAATCATCTAGGGTTTGAGTAGATAAAAGGGTGAAAAGCTGCTACCAAGAGTCTTTCTTCTTCTTCCTTAATTGTTTTTGTGTTTTCTTTAAGAGTTCTTAGTTCAATCATGTCTATGGTTGGCTAAACCTCTTAGCTAGGGCTAAGATGTGAAGCTTGTAGCGTGATTGGGATGTTTACTTTACTTTGATTCATGTTTATGTTGAACTTCATTGATTTCTAGTTGATTTTAAGGAATATTTTCAGTTTTCAATGATTTATCATGACTCAAATTACAGTAGAGCCTGCGATAGCTTTGAATATCTTCTTTTCTTATTTGAGAATGTCAGATTGGTAAATTTTGTTGTTTGCCATCGTCTCTGGGGCATGGTTGGGTGATGGAACCCCTTCCAATCTTCACAATTCTCCTCCATTGAGGCTAAATCAATGAGAAGTTCAGAGATTTGATCATCTCTCTTTCCAATTAGATAAGATAGGACTTTGATTCCAATTAAATCTCTTCAATTAAGTAAGGTAGCATCCCAATTGCTACAAGTGGATCCTTGGCACCCTAGTTCCCACATTTAAATTTACAAGTTTCAATTACATCCTTCATGATTACTCTTTAAAATTATTCAGATTTAGTTTTAGATCTTCTTCTTCTTCTACTAATCCTAATTACTTTTAGAAACATACGAGTTTAGTCCCTGTGGATTTGACCTCGGTCTCATTGAGATTATTACTACATCGCGACCCTATACTTGCGGTTATGAACATGGGATGTGCTAACTATTATCTCCAAATATTCATCTAATCATGCATACATATAATTCACTAATCAATCTCATAAGCATGATTAAACGAGTGCTCAAAAGACAATCCCAAACATAAGCATGTAGTGGTTCGGTTTCCCTAATCCACTTCTTATAAACACACTCAACCCATGAGTCGAATTTCACTATCAGAGGTTTTAAATCAAGTTCACCTCTAACCTTTACAGCCCTACACAAGGATGACAATCATACACAAAGACCTATCTAGCATACACTCTTGCCGGAGGCTCCCATAAGAGACTTCATTTTGTTTTTTATCGTATAACCAACAATCTCGGTCCTAGTCCAAGGACCTAAGTTTACTCCTATCGGAGGCTCTCACGGAGACTAAGACATACATACCCATGTCTGGTGAATTTGATCCAATACAAGAGTATTGGTCATACACAAGAACATATCAAGTTTGGGTCACAAACTCTTACCATCAATCCTACATAAGGAAAGAGAGTATGGACTCACTAGTTAACACTTGTCAAATTGAGACATTTTAATGTGCTGCCTTGTGTTGCTTGATCGATGCACTCTCATGTTTCAATCAGCTCTCCTTTTGCTACCCTGATTGTTGATGTCGATGCATTGTCAATACTTCAGCTCCAAAATCAAACACCTTACATGCATTCCTCCATTGAGGTAACTAATGTGATGGGAGATTAGGTGAATCTCCTATAATATATAGGAATGTTGTAATTTCCTAGGAAATTATCTAGGGTATTTTAGAGGGTTTAAATGAGGATTTTACTATTGGTTCAAGTCTAATACCGAAAATAATGTGGATATTAAGTTCATCTTCTCCATTAAGGTTGGAATCATCTTTCAAGTGATAAATCAAAAGGAAGATTACTTATATCTCATGGTTTTAGAGGCTTGGAATGTGGGGTATAAATGGAGAATCTCCTAAACTTCTATTACACCAAAAACTCATCCTTTTACCCAAGAACCGAATGCCCTTGTATAAGAAACCAATTTACAACGCTTATAAAATGACTAATTAATGACTCTGTTGATATAATGAAAGGTCCTTCAATAGGATTAAAGGTCCTTCGATAGGATCGAACCCTCTGTCGATCCTGTCAAGAAAATTCAAAATTATCTTTATTGGTCGCTGGACTCATTCTTCGATCAGATCAAGTGGTCCTTCAATTCCATTGAGTCCCATTAACAGCCTGTCGATGGAATTGAGAACCACTCGAAACTACTATTTTGGGCATATATTTTCAGAGCATATTAGCACATCTTCTAGCATTACTTATAATGTTCCAATTAGGCTCATAAGGCTAAGAGATAATCAAACAAGGTTTGCCTACTAAGGCATGATCATAAGTCATGATCATCTAGAGGTTTAGGGATTGTTTTGGGTCAAGGGTTAGGGTCATCGAGGTACCTCATTTACTTGTTCTTTGCTCTTTGATGCTCCACATCCTCTCGAGTCTTCAGTCTTCAGCTTCTAAGGGCTCAACCGACTACATGACACATAGACTCGCATGATTGACAAACAAGGTTCACAAATCAGTGCACTAACAACATAAACCTGTATGAAGCCAAAATTGAGTTGGTCGCTAGACAAATTGGATACATTTCTCGATGGCTCAAAGACCTATTCGATGGCTCGAAGATATGCTTGATGACATCAAAGACAGTTCGATGACATCGATCTTTTTGTGGATTTTTGGAGCAACTCGCTGGAACTCTCTGGACACATTCTCGATTAATTGAACATCGTTCGATGACATCGAAGGCATGTTCGATGACAAGAAGAGTTACGCAGTGCGAAAGGTGAAAAGGCGTGACTTCCGAATTCAAATCTTCGATGACATCGAAGACTGTTCGATGACATCGAAGGTATTACGCGGAGTTACGCGGACTGCGTAAATTTGATGCAGTTTTTTGATTTTACATGGACAAGGCTATAAATATGGGTTTCTTAAAGATTTCTAGGTATATCTAGGGTTTTAAAAAGCAGAGTAAAAGGGTGGAGCCATCTCCTAAGAGTTTTTCTTTATTTCTTTCCTAGTTTTTAATGCTCTCTTTGAGGATTCTTGATCCAATCATGTCTATGGTTGGCTAGACCTCTTAGCTAGGGCTAAGAGGTGAAGCTTGTAGTGTTTTTGGGATATTTTTCTTATTTTGATTCTTGTTCTTGTTGAACCTCTTTGATTTCTGGTTGATTTTAAGGAATACTTTCAGTTTTTAATTGTTTATTGTGACTCAAATTACAGTAGATCTGCGATAGCTTTGAGTATCTTCTTTTCTTATTTGAGATTGTGGGATTGGTAAATCCTGTTGTTTGCCATTGTCTCCTGGGCATGGTTGGGTGATGGAATCCCTTCTAAATCTTCACAATTCTCCTCCTTTGAGGCTAGATCAATGAGAAGTTCATAGATTGGACTATCTCTTTCTCCAACTGGATAGGATAAGACTCTAATTCCAGTTAAGATTCCTGAATCAAGAAAGGTAGTATCTCAATTGCTACAAGTGGATCCTTGGCACCCTAGTTCTCACCTTTAATTGATAGTTAAACAATATTCACAATTACTCCTTTATTCCAGATTTTTAATTTAGATATTCTTCTAGTTCTACTTCTAGTTACTTTCAGAAACGTACGAGTTTAGTCCCTGTGGATTCATCCTTGGTCTCACCAAGATTATTACTACATCGCGACCTTACACTTGGGGTTGTGAGCAGTTATATCCTAAAATAATATGTAAAAATGGATAGATGGAGTTGATATACTTATAAATCATGGTGGGTCCCTCAGAGCCCCAACATGTTCTGAGTGGGGCATACGAATACAATAAGGTGGCATAGCACCATACAACTGTGTTATTGAGAAATCCTAACTCTTTATAAATAGATGTTATGCAAGAGGGATTAAAGTGAGAGCTTTGAATGTCCTTAGCCCCATTGGACATCACCTAGATAGAGAAAAGTGAGAGAAAGAGTCTTTTCTCCTCTCCTCCCTCCTTACATCTAGACTTGACTCGAAGCTTCATCAAGTCGAGTCAATCGAAAACCCAAGCGTGCCTTTATTTTGACTCAACTCGATACTTAAGAATTGAATTAGAAATATTTATGATAAATAAATATTAATTTTTTAAATATAAGTAATAAAAATGTCTAAACTTAGTGGTTCTACTTACATGGTTGAGAGCATTGATTTTTGGGCTACCAAGGGATAGGCCTAAGGTTGTCTTAGGCCTAGATTTTAAACTATTCAAGTTCAAATTATTCAAAATTTTGCATTTTCTAGAACCGGGCCAGCCAATCGATAACCGTGATTTCTTTTTTCCTAGAAAGTCTTAGGTTTGATTCTCACCCTCCAATATTTTAAATTAAAAAGTTTACCATCTATATGACTCAACACCACTGATGTGAGTCAACTGAGTCAACAACGACCAGAGGTGGGCACGATCCGACTCGATATGGCCAACTCATTCAGATCTAACTCGACCCAAACTGAATGTGTGAGTCAGTCCGAACTGAGTCGGCTTTGCCCAATTCGAACTCAAACTAAGTCAAGTTCAAGTTACCCAGTAACTCGACCCGACTCGACCCGAAACTTGATCCGGTTCAACTTGACTCAATCCGAAACCCGACTTGACCCGACCCTCTAACCCTACCCGCCTCACCCTACCCCGACCTAATCCCAAACTCTCTCTCTCTCCCTCCCTCATTCTCCTCCTCTTCCAAGCCCGACAACCACCCACCACCATCACCCTCCTCTCTCTCTCTCTCCACTCCCTCCCTCCCCGATCCTCCTCTTCCAAGCCCGACAACCACCCACCATCATCACCCTCCTCCTCCTCCTCCTCCTCCTCCTCCTCCTCCTCCTCCTCTCTCTCTCTCTCTCTCTCTCTCTCTCTCTCTCTCCTCTCCACTCCCTCCCTCCCTTATCTCTCAATCCGACTCGGTGCTAACTCGACCCGACTCGGTACTTTTGACCAGATCGGACTCAGTTTAGATCAATCCAGGCTAGGCCGAACTGGGATCGAGTTAGGTATGTTGGACTTGGTCTCGAGTCGAATCAAGCTTATTTCAAAACCAGATCGAGTCAAGTCAGCCCTAACTCAATCCGACTCGACTCGATGCCCAGCTCTAACAACAACTCAAGCATGTCATGAGCGAGTTAAGGATGAGCTTGGATGTGTTTGGAACAAGCAGGACAACTTGGCCCAACACTTGGTCAAGTCAAATCAATCGATTTTTTTAGTTAAATCACTAAGTTCTAAAACTATTGGCATCTAACAATTAACATACTTTTTAAATCCATGGAGCAAATCATTGATCCCAAATAAGCCCTAAGTAAACAAGTGATTCTTTAATTAGGTTTTGGCAATTATTAGAGGTGGCAATGATTTTTAGGTCTAGTATAGATACCACTTGGGCTAGAAAGGCTTGCCTGTGGCTCAGTGGTAGACATGCTTATGTTTTGGTATGGGTGGGTATGTGAGTGTGTAGGGGAGTGGGTAGGGTCTAAACTAGTTTTAAAATTTTATGATTTTGGTTTTGTAGAAACTTGATGATATCTAGATAGAGATCCTCGTGACTAATAAATCATAATATGGACATCGCATGTGTGGATATAAAAATGCACGAGAGGTCTAAGCCTATTGTAAGATTGGAAATGATGATTGGATATCTTATGCTTAAAAAAATAAGTCCATTCCACAATTCACGTGGGCCACAAATTGTTACTAAAGATTATTTTATAGCCATTTTGACGTAGGGAAAGACGTGTAGAGGTCGAGGAGCACCGTCTTCCTCAAGGATAACTACTTTGAGACTTCTCGAATCCATGAGAAAAAAGCAAAGAAAATATAAAATAAATTCTATAAAAATTCGTAATTTGATTGATGAACAAATAAACGAGTTTACACCCCTTTAAATAGGGATACTAAGCCATGAAATAAGTTTTAGAATTAAACTACAACTAAAACTTCTTATTCCCTTAATAATTTATCTTCTTCTTCCCTACTAACTATGAGGGACAGTTCCTCTGCTTAACCCTTCTTCAATTATAATAGGCCTAACTACTTCTATATCTTTCATGGCTGGTTGTATTGGTTGTAGGGGAAGGGATGGTGAAAGCCTTTGTATTTGGGTCAAGAATGGCCCAAAATAAATCTCGGACTTCTAAAGGAGCTTTACTACATGGGCAGCATCTCCTCCCCGACAAGCTAAATGTAATTTTAACTAATTTATTTTGTTTACAAGTTATTTTCCATATAACTTACATTACAAATTTATCTTTCTATTATTTAATTGTGATAAGTCTAGACTTCATTATACACTCATGGAACTCAATGTTTGGAATTATTCTAGTTGGAGGATTAATGCTTTGAACGTGATTATGAAACTTACCGAGTGCTAGATTTTAGGAGAAGGTGATGCAAAACATTGATGTATTTTCGAATTCTATTATCTGGATTGCTTTTTTTAAAATCACTTGAGCTTATAGAAATTATCCTGTGGTTCTCGAAATATTTTTCGCATACCTTGCTCGGGACTAGCAAAATGCTAGTTACGGATTGTGTTGAGGGTCAAATATTGCATATTATCCCCCATTTATATCTTAGTTTTATGAACATGATAATGCTCAATGTTCTATTTTACTCATGTTTGTGTTGCAAGGTGAATTTAAGGGCTCGGATTGAAAAGGATGCTAAAAGCATGTATTTGATGCTCAAGAATCACCAAGGGGATGGATCTTAGGAAACCAAGATTGAAGAATTCACATACCAAAGATCCAAGAAAATCAAGTGAGGAATTAAGAGAATCAAAGATTTGAAGTGAAGAAAAGGAATCCTGAAATTGTCCTGAAAAAGCATATTCTGAAACTCTGGGTCATTTTATAAAATTGCTCAAAGCAAAGTCTATTTTGAAAAACTGCATAGAGTGACGTCTATTTTAGCAAACTGTGTAAATTTGAAGCGGTTTCTAGAGTTTTTCAACTAGGTGCAAAAGTTGGAGTTCTACAATTATAAATAGGACTCCCTGGGATGTTCTTAGGCATCTTCTAGGGTTTAAGGAGTAGAGCAAAAGGGTGGAGAAGCCGTCACCAAGAGTTTTTTCTTCTTCTTCCTTAGTTGTTTTCATATTTTTCTTAAGTGAATCATGTCTATGGTTTTCTAAACCTCTTAACTGGCTAAGAGGTGAAGCTTGTAGCATGATGGGAAGTTTCTATTACTTTAATTCATGTTTATGTTCAACTCCATGGATTCTAATTTTATATTTAAGGAATACTTTCAGTTTTTAATGGTTTATTGTGACACAAATTACAGTAGATCTGCAATAGCTTTGAGTATCTTCTTTTTCTGATTTGAGATTGTGAAATTAGTAAGTCCTATTGTTCACCATCATCCCTTGGGTATGGTAGGGTGATGGAATCCTTCCTAATCTTTATAATTCTCTTACTTTGAGATTATGGGATTGGTAAATCCTGTTGTTTGACATTCTCTCCTAGGCATGGTTTGGTGATGAAATCCTTACCAAGTATCATAGTTCTCCTTCATTGAGAATTAGGTCAATGGAAGTTCAAATTTGATTTTATTGATATATTTTCCAATTGGATAGGATAGGACTCCAATTCTAATTGTGTTACTTGAATCAAGTAAGAGGGCTCCCTGATCATTACAAGTGGATCTTTGGCACCATAGTTCCCACCTTTAAATTCTTAGTTTTAATTACTTTATTCACAATTACTCTCTTAAATACTTTAGAATTAGTTTCACATCTTCTTCTAGTTCTACTTCTAGTTAATTTCAGAAATGTACAAGTTTCAGTCCCTGTGGATTCGACCTCACTCTTACCAAGATTATTACTACATTACGACCCTACACTTGAGGTTGTCAACAAGTTTTTGGCGCCATTGCTGGGGATTGACGGTTGCATTTTCTGGATTTGATTAGTTTTGGAATTAGGTTAAGATTAGGATTTATTTACTTTCTATTTTTACATTGGGGTTCTTTCTAGTTTATTTTTGGAAACTAACTTTTCTTTCTATTTTCAGATTTAGAAACTTTCCTAATTTGTTTTTAGAAACTAACTTTTCTTTCTATTTCTAGATTTAGAAACTTTCCTATTTTTTTTTTTAGAAACTAACTTTTCTTTCTATTTCCAGATTTAGAAACTTTCCTAATTTTTTTTTTTAAAAATAACTTTCTATTTCTAGATTTAGAAACTTTCTTAATTTTTTTAAAAACTAACTTTCTATTTCTAAATTTAGAACCTTTCTTAATTTTTTTTAAAAACTAACTTTTCTTTCTATTTCTAGATTTAGAAACTTTCTTAATTTGATTTAGAAACTAACTTTCTATTTTTAGATTTAGAAACTTTCTTAATTTATTTTAGAAACTAACTTTCTATTTTTAGATTTAGCAACTTTCTGAATTTTTTTTAGAAACTAACTTTCTATTTTTAGATTTAGAAACTTTCTTAATTTTCTTTTAGAAACTAATTTTTCTTTTCTATTTCTATATTTAGAAACTAACTTTTCTTTCTATTTCTAGATTTAAAAACTTTCTTAATTTGTTTTAGAAACTGACTTCCTATTTCTAGATTTAGAAACTTTCTTAATTTATTTTTAGGACTAATTTTTTGTTTTGTTTTTAGGTTAGGATTTTTTTGAATTTTTTTTATAGGGACTAACGTTGTTTTCTATTTTGTAGGATCTTAACATAGAACTCTCCAAACCGGTAAACTCTTTCTAACTTCTCCTCTACTTACTTTCCATATTGTTGTAGGATTTTTATTTTTTTCTTTAATTTTATGTTAGGATTAGGTTTAGGATTAGGGTTTCACCATGTATATGCAAGAGTGGGAACATCAATATGCTGAGCTAGTTTTAGAGAATGTGAGAAATTGTGAAGGGCTGTCAAATGATTATGTTAGAAAATAACCTACGTTTCAAAATTTTTCTAGAAACATCATCAAGAACCAAACGGAATACAATGCTCCACAAGTTAAGAAATTCTCACGCGATCATATGCGGGAGAATAATTACACCCCACGGATTAAGAAAACAGTACGTGAGTGTTGGGGTATGGGAGTGAGAATTATTATCACTCATCAGACAAGAAGAAAACAATAAGAGATTATATTATGGGTGATAATATGTATCAACAACCATCAGATTCTCCCACTTATGACCCGTATGACTATAATCAGTGGAAACATTAATATTGGAAAGATGAACCAGCAATACATCATTGTGATAATTCTCTTAGGTCTTCTACCTTTGAAATCCATCCAGAAACGATTCAAGAGGATTCACTTCAGGGTTACACAAATGATTTTACTGGCATTAGAAAAATGATAGAAGTGTTTGCATTGCGCCTTAATAAGCTAATGGAGGCTAGTTCACCCCAGCCTCAACTCAATCCAATTCTTCATTCCAAACTCCCTACTTATGATTAGTGGAAACATCAAGATTGGAAAGTTGAATTAACAGTGCATCATAGTGACAATTCTCTTGGGTCCTATACCTCTGAGATCCAACAAGAAACGATCCAAGAGAATTCACTTCAGAATTCCACACAAACTCTAGAGCTCATCCAGCAAAACACACTCCAAAGATTACAAGAACTTATAAAATATATATAATAGTTAGGTTCACGTGATGCGATTATAGAGAATACTGAAATTGAGAATGAGGAGTTCGATTCTGTTAATGATCATATGGTTCAATTTTTCGAAGAGTCGATCTCGATGACTGTCCAAAGTAAAGATCAAGATACATGGGTATCTTTCAAATATAATGATACTGACACGCTTCACTCACATGATACACTTGGCTTCAATGAGAAGGAAGAAGCTAGTTTATTCGAGCCTCAACCCAACCTAGAAACAGAATGTGAGGAAAGTGATCCCATCCCACTTGTGAACTACACTAAATTAGAAGATGGTGAATATTGGGATGACAGTCATGAGTTTACAGCCAAATTCTCCTGGAATTGATCTCAAGTATGGTTCAAGAAAGTGATCATAAGGGATAGGAAGTTCTCGACCATAATGATCTACTCCACTCAGCTAACACACCTGATTTAAATATGGTGGATGAGCCTCTTTCAATCGACCCTTTCAGCTCTTTTGAGGCGTGTGTAGACCACTCTCCTGATTTAGATTATAATATGATTAGGGAGATGGACGAGTCGCTCGATATGACTCTGAAATTTGAAACCACCCAGTGTCACACCCCAAACTCGAAAACTTGGCTCACAAAATTCCCGATCGTCGAATCCGGCGCCGACAGCCTCCGTAGAACCCCATTCTCGGCTCCTAGCACCCATACGCCAGTTTTCGATCCTGGGATGTTACAAGGAGTATTTTCAACATCAGTTTAATTTGTAATAAGCATAACCAAAGACATAACCCACAAACAACAACCAAAAACTCCATTACATTTCCATTATGATAAAAAACTTTACAGGTACAATGAGCATAAAGGAAAATACAATGATGATAGACAAAAAGCTCCAAAATGATCTGCTCTGCACTCCTGCCTCAGCGCTGCTGCGTCCCAATGTCACCTGCACGCAACGGTCATGCATAAGCTTATAGAAAGCTTAGATGGTGGTGAAAGTGTGTGCGTAAGGTAGTAATGCAGATATGCAGAATCAGAGTAATGCGGAACATGCTGATGAATTCATGAATACCACTAGCCATACCAAGGCTATGCAATGCAAGGCATGAATGATGTCGGCCATACCAAGGCCATGTGATGCGAGATGCAACTCAAGCATACAAATTCTTATCTATATCCACATATCAATACAGCTCAAATCTAGGATATCATCGGGGTCTAGTACATTCTAAACCAAATTGCCGCCCCATCGTGCGTAATAAGGTAAGTGGAAGAGACCTCACTATCCGCCTGCTAATATTGGGCTTGGCTCGTTGATAGCGGACCCATTCCTCGAGCTGGTCAAACTCAGCCTAGCATTGCCCCCTCCTCTCGGGCGGGTAAGGCCGTACCCCCTTCCAACCGACCACAACACAGTGGAAAGCGCAGCCTTCTGGTAATCGGCCCTCGGCGCTCATACACCCACTCGGTATAGACGTTGGAGCAACTTCTTAGTACCATAAGGGTTTAGGGACTTTCACCCAGAGATACCTATAGCACCCCATGTAGAACATAATTTTCGGTATCCAATCCTGCTAACCACGATATGCCTGTGGCGGCTATGGCCCTGATGTCGCTAGGGCGTACAGTACACATGTCACACGATGCAAGATGCATGAATCATGCAATCTAATCATGCAACAATCTTGCGCGTATCGCGCTCTCATGTAGGGTAACTCCGCTTATCAGGGAGCCCATAAACGATCTACTCAAAGGCAGGTGCTATGATCAATCACTCATATCATCACAAGATGATGCATATAGACATGTATTATGATATCATGTTGTCACATGCTTGTACTCAGTATCGATAATCGGCGTCGGTCTCGAGCATCGGTAATCGGCACCGCTAATTAGGGTCGATAATCGGCGTCAGCCTCAATAATCGGCACCGATATCAGTACCGGTAATTGGCACCGATAATCAGGGTCAAAAGTCGGCGTCCGTCTCGACAATTGGTACTGATATTCAGCACCGGTAATCGGCACCGATAATCGGAATCGATCAATCACATATGGTGAATGGGGCCCACTTATTTGGGTTAACCCATGAAGGGAATGGCTTAACAAGGCCTAAGGGAAGGTCACAATGAGGACATCTAACCATCATTGCCCATCAATGTGGACGTCAAACCAACATTGCTCCCAAGGCATGACCGCCAAAAGAAACATTAACACATACATCCTGGCAGAACCTCAATCAATGGGCCGATTCGAATGGGCCGAATCAAATCAAGTGGGTTCATTTAGAGCACAAATGGGCCACATGCAATCAAATAGGCCGTACCGATGGGCCTCTCATGTGGGCCATATATATACAACAAATGAGCCTCGTTACTTGAGCCTCGTATGCACCAAATGGTCCTCGGATCTGGGCCTAACAATACAAACAGGTGGGCCTCACCATATGGACCGCTTGGATGCACAAACACAGCACCAGGGATTGGTTAGGATGATTAAGAGAGAGAGAGATAGAGAGAAAGATAGAGAGAGATAGAGAGAGAGAGAGCTAGAGAGAGAGAGTCAGAGAGAGAGTGAGAGAGAGCTAGAGAGAGAGAGAGATTGAGAGAGAGTCAGAGCGAGAGTGAGAGAAAGCTAGAGAGAGATAGAGAGAGCGTGAGAGAGAGAGTGAGAGAGAGCTAGAGAGAGAGAGGTGTAGAGAGAGAGGGCAGCCACGTGCCCCTTTTTTTTCTTTTCTTTTCTTTTCCTTTATTTTCCCTCCTCCTGACACAATAGAGGTGGGTTCCACGTAGGGCCCACCATATATATATATATATGGGAAAACGTACAGCGCTCGGGCTGACGTTAAGCTCCCATGAGGTGAGCTGTGTGGGCCCCACCGTTGATGGTTATCAAGCATCCAACCCATCAGTCAGATGCACCGTTCCAGGGTGGGCCGAGGTCTCCAAAATCAAGTCATTCCGTGATTTGTGTGAGCCACCTCAGATACAACAGTTGAGAGAGCTACCCTCCATTGAAAACATTCATAATTTGTTATTGGGCCCACCGAGATGGGTCCACAAATCCAGCCCACCCATCGTGGGTGTTCCACTTGAATGAGCGGTCAGACCACATTTCAGTGACATCTAATACCAAGGTGGGCCCCACACGGACCACCCTCACAAGGGAATTGAGGCGAAGACCTCAGTGCTGAAACGAGGTGTCTCCACTCCGCCTGCTAGTTGAGCTTTGGATCTGGGTGTCCAACGAGGGCCCAACACGAACGTGGGTTCCACCGTCCAGAATGGTGGACGGCTGGATGAGACACATACACTATGGTGGGCCCCATCAGAAAGGGTGGACGGTGTGGATGGGCCCTGTGGACCCATGCCAGTCCACACTCACTGTTCAGTGCACACCCACTGCCAGTGCACACTCCATGTTAGCCACCACTACAGGGAATCGATGCCCAGACCTTTGTGTTGAAACAAGGTATCCTTCACTCGTCTGCCACTTGGACCATGGGCTGGGTGGGTCCCACGTCAGTTGCACTCCACTGGCAGCCACACCCCTGATAGCACATCAAGGTGGGCTCCTTATGGAAGGTTGGGATGACATATAAATATCATGGTGCGTCCCACATGAATGGGGTCCACCGGTAGGTGCAATGGATGAAATACACACATTAGGTGGGCCATAAACATAGAAAGAGAGAGAGAGAAACACCGGCAAAGATGGAGGGGCCCCGCCACTATGGGCCCCTCTTGCAACCAAACATACATCAAGTGGGTCCCATTACACATGGGCCCATTAAATCCAAAATCCAACGGTGGGAATCCCTTCTCCACTAAAGTAGACGGTCTAGATGACCCTAGGTATACAAGAAAATAAACATCATGATGGGGTCCATGGAGAATGGCCCCATCATGGAATGATCATGATGATTAAAGTGGGCCATCGGCCACATCTTAGGGTCCCAAGTGAGATCCAAACCATTGATCGGTTGGCCTCACTTGGCCCATCTTAAAAAATATGAAAAACTACTCTTATCAAGCACCCACCGTTCGATCTTCTTACTCATATGGGTTCCTTAGCTCCTTAGCTTCGATTCCAATGGAGGAGATGAGGAATGGATGGCTAGGATGGGAGATCTTGGGATGGAAAGGTGGGCCACACTTGGAGCTTTGAAAGAGAGGGAGAGGCTCATACGTATGGAGGTTTTCTTTAGCTTAGGAAGTGATTTTTTTTTTTAAATGAAGGGAGGGAGAGTTGTAAAGGGAGAGAGAGATATTGATGGGTGATGGAGTGATAGATGTGGTGGTGATGGGTGTGTAAGACACTCTTTGACTTTGTTGGCCATTTGTGTAAGAAAGGCATGGCTTGTGTAAGAACTTTTTGACTTTGAGGCTTGCTTGGGAAAGGGTGAAAAGTTGATGTGTACTTGACATGTTGAGATTGATAGATTGATGGATTGATGTGACAACTCGTAGAGATTCTCTTGGGTTTCGCGTGCGCGGCATTTTCCTTGAACCGAATGCTTGCCCACATCTCCTAGCCAGAGTATCGCCTCAGCGCGAGTCGCGGCATCGGAACCATGGAGATGGCACAGTCGCAATGGTACAAGTCTCGGGTTGAGTCGAATCAGATTAACGACGTGTGAATCAAGGTCGTGCGCAACGCCGGTTAAGGGTCGAAGGTTGCCAAAATTTGACCGGAAAGACCGCGGGAACCTACGGAACGGTACGGTCTAGGATACGGGTCTTACACCCAGTTAAGGCCATCATCTGAGGTGTCAACCCTTGACGATATAATGTCTCTACTAAGTAGTAGTAATGAATAAAATCTTCATATCAATGTACTTACTAATCCACAATCTGTCTATGCAGGGCAGGGCGAGATGTATCCAGTGACAATTGACTCTTATCAAGGTGAAGAGCAAGAGATCATGTTTCCCTCTATTCTAAGAGAAGATGAAGGAATCATTGGGTATATCATCATAAACCTCAATGTGAAAAATGAGCCTCTTTCAACTGACTATCTCAACTCTCTGAAAGATCGCTTGGTATATTTTGCAGATTCAAATGATCTCATGATAAAAGAAATAATGGATGCATTGCAAAATAATACCTTAGTGGTTATTACTGACCAAGAGAATCCTTATTCTGAAGCCCCTCCTTACACAGATCTTGAATGTTTACCATTAAGGGAGGAAGAGCTGAAAGTTGAACCAAAGTCTGAAATTTCGAAATATGTTGAGACTACATCACCTACTGAGAATTTCTCTTAATTTTATCTACTTATAGTCTCTGATTCACCATGTTGCGCTAACTCTGAAACTTTCTTTATCTCAGGTGAATCATATGTACTTTGGACACCTCAGGAGATTAAAAGGAAATTTTATGCTGAGGTCCACAAATTTCTCTGGAAATCCATGCTCCAGGACAGCCAAGTCTATTGCAAAAAAGGGCTTTTATCTTGTTAAGAAACCTACTGAGAAATTTATCAAGATATTGGCCAGAGGAGTAACCTTGTGGCATGACTAAATAGCTTTTCCCTGTTTTCCTAGTTAGGTTTACTGCTTTCAAATAATTTAGGATTAGGATAGTTTGCTTTCTGCTGTTTAGGATAGTTTGCTTATTGTCTGTTGAGTCTTTTGTGCTAACCCATCTTCACACTGAGATAATTGGAAAAGTCTAAAAAATTCCTTCTTTGGGTATTATTTTTCCATCACTTCCCTTTTCTTTTCATTGCCTCTTTTGCATTATATATTTATTTCTTTTACATTAAGGACAATGTAGATTTTAGGTTGGGGGTGTGGATTAGACAAGCTAATTAGTGTTTTCTTAGTCTTTGAGCAAAAATTGCGGAAAATTGGAAATTAAAAAAAAAAATTAGAATTACAAGATGTTTAATGTTGATGCCTTATGTCTTTTGGAGTTTAGTCACTTGGGAAATCTCAAAATTAAGTCATTAATCCTCGATTAGAAGTTTTAAACATTAATTGAGTCATGATCTCACATGTCACATCTAGCTTACACAGTAAAGTGTTAGTTTGATATTGAATTGTTAACTTGATGATTATTACATATGGAAGGAACCAACCTGGGGAATTTGTCCATCATGTTCAATAAGAAGAATTGAAAAGAAAGAAAAAGAAAATATCTGGCTAAAAAACAGTTGTCGTCGAAAATGGCTACCTATTAAAGATCTTTAAAAAGGTTGACATAGCGTGAACGCCATCGATGGAAAAATTAAAATCTAGAGGAATAAAGGAGGGAATTAAAAGATGAATTGTAAGGCAAGTTTCGGTTTAGGTTTTGGTTGTCCTAAATGCTCTTTTAACTATCAATGTTATCATGAAAGTGAAGAACTGAACCTTGGATTGTGATAAGTCTAGACTTCACAATATACCAATGGAACTCAATGTTTGGAATTGTTCTAATTGGAGGATTAATGCTTTGAACTTAATTACAAAACTTACCGAGTGCTAGAGTTTAAGAGAAGGTAATGCAAAACATTGATGTATTTTAGAATTCTATTATCTGGATTTAAAAAAGAAAACCACTTAAGCTTATAGAAATTGTCTTGTGGTTCTCGAAATATTTTCCACATACTTTGCTCGGGACTAGCAAAATGCTGGTTGGGGATTGTGTTGAGGGTCAAATATTGCATATTATTCCCCATTTATATTTTGGTTTTATGAACATGATAATGCTTAATGTTCTATTTTACTCATGTTTGTGTTGCAAGGTGAATTTAAGAGCTTGGATTAACAAGGGTGCTAAAAGCATGGATTTGGTGCTCAAGAATCACTAAGGCAAGGGATGGATCTTAGGAGACCAAGATTGAAGAATTCACATACCAAAGATCCAAGAAAACCAAGTGAAGAATGAAAAGAATCAACGATTTGAAGTGAAGAAAAAGAATCTTGAAATCGTCCTGAAAAAGCATATTTTGAAACTCTAGGTCCTTTTGTGAAATTGAGCAGAGTGAAGTCTATTTTGGGAAACTACGTAGAGTGAAGTCTATTTAGCAAACTATGTAAATTTAAGGTAGTTTCTAGAGTTTTTCAACTAGGTGCGAAAGTTAGAGTTTCACAACTATAAATAGGACTCCTTAAGATGTTCTTAGACATTTTTTAGGGTTTAAGGAGTGGAGCAAAAGGGTGGGGAAGCCGTCGCCAAGAGGTTTTCTTCTTCTTTAGTTGTTTTCATATTTTTCTTAAGAGACTTTGGTCCAATCATGTCTATGGTTGGCTAAACCTCTTAGCTAGGGCTAAGAGGTGAAGCTTGTAGCATGATGGGAAGTTTCTATTGCTTTGATTCATGTTTATGTTCAACTCCATAGATTCTAATTTTATATTTAAGGAATACTTTCAGTTTTTAATGGTTTATTGTGACTCAAATTACAGTAGATCAGCAATAGCTTTGAGTATCTTCTTTCATGATTTGAGATTGTGAAATTAGTAAGTCCTGTTGTTCACCCTCGTCCCTTGGGCATGGTAAGGTAATGGAATCCTTCATAATCTTTACAATTCTCCTGTTTTGAGATTATGAGATTGGTAAATCCTGTTGTTTGCCATTCTCTCTTGGGTATGGTTTGATGATGAAATCCTTGCCAATTATCATAGTTCTCCTTCATTGAGAATTAGGTCAATGGAAGTTCAAATTTAGTTTTTTTAATATATTTTTCAATTGGATAGGATAGGACTCCAATTCTAATTGTGCTACTTGAATCAAGCAAGAGGGCTCCTTGATCACTAAAAGTAGATCAGGGAGCCTAGTTCCCTGACACCCTAGTTCTCACCTTTAAATTCTTAATTTTAATTACTTTATTCACAATTACTCTCTCAAATACTTCAGAATTAGTTTCACATCTTCCTCTAGTTCTACTTCTAGTTAATTTCAGAAACGTATAAGTTTCAGTCCTTATGGATTCGACCTCAGTCTTACTGAGATTATTACTACATTGTGACCCTAGACTTGGGGTTGTGAACACCAGACACATCACCACCATCTTAGCTGCACTTGAGCCAACCAGGAAGCACTCGAACCAGCCCAGTCGCACCCTCCCAAATTAAAAATTAAAATATAGTAAATTACCTTTAAACCCTAATAAGCTATTGCGGCCGGGTGGGTGCGAACTGCTAATCGAGATTAAGCGGTTGCCAGGTCCCGGACTCGAGAGATGAGAGAGGGAGTGGAGAGGAGAGAGAGAGAGAGAGAGAGAGAGAGAGAGAGAGAGAGAAGGGTGGTGGTATGTAACACCCTGGATTTTCAGGGGTTGAGTAGGAACTCGGCTCTCGAATTCCTGGGTGCCACATATGCCTTAATGGGCTCCAGATTTTAATGCATTTGGGTTTATCTATAAGCAATGACGGGTTTAGAAAACCATAAGCATGAGAATATTATAAAATGTAAATACGGGAAGTTAAACAGGTAAGATATCCAGAATATAGTACCAAGAAAATCCAACCGGGAACTAGACCCACCTAGATAAATATCCCAAAATGACTAGGGCCCTGGCCCATGTCTCGCGACCATCTAACCATAAACTAGAAGAAACCGCCGAAGTCTGTGAGTGCGTCTGCTCCTCCTCGTCGTTGTCTGCACCGACATCGTCTAGCACATCCAGCTCCAAGGTACCTGCATCTATACCAGATTCTGGTTGGTGTTTTAGAACATCATCCCAGAGTAGAAGTGAGTAGGTAACTCAGTGGTACCATTAGTAATAGGCCACACAAATTATCATGCATAAAGTACATTTAATGAACAACATACAACATAGAACCCTAAATACTGTTGTTAATGCAAATGCAAGGTTCAATGATATGATGCATTCCCCTCACCACCAACACTCCCTCAAGTGACGACATTTAACGATCGCAATGACCAACACTCCCTCAATTGCGACCTCGACTGCCTAATCGCCACAATAATAATGCAATGTTATGAAATATGTTAGCTAGGTTAGTTAATTAGGTTCATTCGTTCAGCAGATTGGAGAAACCAGAATACCCTTAGTGGAGTTGTTACCCTAACCCGATCGGGCGGCTCAAGGGCCGTGATCATATGACTCTCACGATCCTTAACCCTATATGGGGTCGTCAATCCCGGAAACCATAATCTCAGACGAAAACAATTGGGACTTAAATGTCCTACTCACGGTTACTATGAGGAGGTTGTCACCCCAACACGGGCATAGTGTCCCATACCACCGTCCCCAGCTCACGAGTCTAAGTGCTCACTGGACACTATGGGGAGACTCGTCACTCCAGCGTAGGCCGACAGCATGGGCATAGTGTCCCATACCACCATCCCTAGCTCATGAGTCATGTGGGCCATAAATTACAGTTAATAGTGGGTGCAATGGTCTTAGGGTACTTTGGGTTCATATAAGCATGATTTAACATATTTAACGTACAAGGATGGTCGACTTAAGAGTCAATATGCCCCGACGGGCTGAACCGTAACTAATCGACCTGAGAACACTATCTTGTGTAGTCCAATTATGGCCAACAACCTATAGTTTAGCTATTCGGGCCAGATTCACTTGCAGACAGGCCCAACAAAGACCGCCCAAGAAATTATAGGTAGTTAGCCGATCTATAGGGAAATATGCGTCAATACACAACAAGCAGGGTCATCATTGAATACAATTCATTGCAGGATAAACACCATTTTAGTATAAACAACACATGGATAGCAACATATTAAATTCCACCCAATTTTATAGATTATACTTAACATATTCCAGCCTATACAATCACATGGACGGTCATATAACAATACACTGCACTTAATCTTCCATGAACCAACATACATCACATAATTCAGTCATACATTGAAAATCGAGGCAAGTAACTTAACTAGTCAGTCAATTTGTAACATCTCATGCCTTCAACCAAGCATCGTTAATCACGAAATCAAGGAATCAACCACCAATCAACAATTTACAGCAATTCATATCTTCATTCTAAGAAAAATTAACAACTAATCAGGAAATCAACAACCAACCAGCAACGATTTGGAGAAATTTAAACATTTGTATCCTACATGAGATGCAAATCAACAAGTCACATGTTTGGGGTATTGGGGTCTAATCCCTTTCCATAATTTCAGCAATTCCTAGTCCATTATCCTATTTATGTAATCAAAATGAAAATTCAGCCACATGCACTAACAGTTCACCAATTGCATTCATTAAACCTACGCTAGGCGCGATAATCAGCCAACTAAAGGTAATGGTCTGCACCTATTGTTGACCGAAAGCCTTTGCAAGGGTCTTAACATCGCCGGTCTGCAAACTCGACGTGTTGAGACCCTTGTAACGCCTCGGTTTTCAGAACCCAAGTATGCGACTTGCATTCTTAAAACCCAGGAGGTAACTGATGATAATGACAACCATTAAGTGAATCAAAGTACAAATGGCGGAAATGAAAACATAACATAGATGTGATCTAAAGATGGGAACAATATTCTGGCCCACTCGGCTAGGGGCCAATTACATAACCTCAAGTTTCTCAAATTCCAAATGTACTGAAATAAAATTAAAGGGCTAATCTACTGGTTCGGCCTAAAATAGGCGGCCACCTCCTGCTACGGCTCCTCGGCATAGAGCTCCTCCTCGACTGCCACCACCTCCAAGTCTGCCGCATACTCATCGGCTCCTATACCTGCATCCTCTGTAAGGTTGAATATTGATGAATAAGTGGTCAGCTCAGTGTGATCTCCCCTCAAGATTATACACCACTG
The DNA here is from genome assembly GCA_030180095.1 of Magnolia changhungtana. NCBI lineage: Eukaryota > Viridiplantae > Streptophyta > Magnoliopsida > Magnoliales > Magnoliaceae > Magnolia > Magnolia changhungtana. Next base: position 4,687,034 of record JASAUF010000340.1, on the reverse strand, counting down.
CCCTAAATAAGGAATAGCATAAAAATATATAGACAATCCAGAATACAGTATATGCAGTCTTGTTAAATGCATGAATGTATGAATTCAATCATCAACCTGGGTAAAACATCCACACGGCCTATGCCCCGGGTAAAACATCCACACGGCCTATGCCCCAGGTAAAACATCCAAACAGGCAAGAATATATGATGACGATGTATACTGGTGTGCCCCGGGTAAAATGTCCAGACAGGCAATTAAGTATGTCACGTACAACAACAATAGATAATGGTCTGTGCTATGCACACATGGTTTAACCAACCCATTTTTAGTCCAATTGCAACCAACCAATTTAAATGAGCTCAAGGTCACTACGGGGAGCACATAGCCCAGCGTAGGCCGACGGCTCGGGCATAGTGTCCCATGACCACCATCCCCGGCCCATGAGGCTATCACCTTAGGGTGTGTGTAGTACCCACTGACATGTGGTCAATTAGTTCTACTAAAAGGGGCCACTACCATATGCTGACTTGGAATGAATTATCGAATTTGTCATGTACAATGATTAAAGCATGACGACATGTATGATTTAAAGACGAGTAAACGACGGTATTTGTAAATATTGCAAGGTTCATTCCATAGTCAGATAGGAGGAACCACATATGGATAGTGAACCCCAGAATCAATTGCCACAATCCACAACCTCCATGTTAGGGTCTACTGACATCACAACTAGTCTAGTTACACCCCAAGCACGGACTCTCCTTTGCTAGGACTTCTCATGGAGAGCTTTCAGCAATATGTGTGTCACAGCAACATAAATCTTATCATGAATAGGGAATAAGGAACAATACATATATTTCTATCAAAACACACTAACTAAGTTAACATAAGATACATGACATGAATAGTTGGATCATTTACCTAGGCAGTTCAGAGTATATAATCAAGAGTCTAAATGATAGTAAGTATGAGAATCATTTTGTTAAATAGATAAGTCAAGTAAATGTAGTTCATTTGCACATACAATTTATCATTAGTCTAACTAGCCATTAAAATTAACAAACTACTATTTTTGGTCTAGTTAGGGATGGAAAGCTTAAGGGGAGGAAGATCATCACCAGACAAAGCGTAGAGTGCTTCTAGATGCAAGTTTTCTTGAGAAGATAGTGAATTTACACCACTCACGTAACTCCTTGTACAAATTTATTTACATTAGATAATGAGTCACAAAGTTTAATACATGAGGATAGGTGGAGGGTTGGAAGGCCCTAAATCAAGGTTGTTTGGGCTGCAACTAAGGGCGATCAAGCCCACCAACCATGTGCCCTGTAACGCCCTGAAAATCGAGGGTCGAGCATAAACTCAACTCCCGAGTTCCAACGCATCACTTATGCAACAAAATGAATGATGATTGAATGTTGTCTGTATTAGTGCATTGAACATGAGAGAGATTAAGCTAAAACAGCATATCATACTCCGGAGACAGTTAAATTACAAGCGGAAGATTGTGATAGATATATAAAATATAAAAACAGTGGTGAGTCTCCAGAGTGTGATAATGTTACCAGGTCAATGAATTACAAGTACAATTTCAAATTATACTAAAGGTGTAGTGTTATCTACTCAACATCCCTGTAATCCCGTCGATCAAGACACGGCTCACTTGAAGCCATCAGCATACAGCATACACGATCAAGCAGCATTGTCATCATAAAGGTCCGGCTCCGCCTCAGGAGTAGCGTCACCACCTGCAATCAGACAAAGCTGGTGGGTGTTCGGAACACCGTCCAGTAACGTGGGAGTGAGTGATCAACTCAGTGGAACAATAAAGCATAGGTTAACATGTTATCGACTCAGTCAAGCAGTAATGATAAAGCAGTATAATCAAACACTCCTAACTACTCTTATTAATGCAAGTATGTATGCAGTCATGATGTATGCCCTCACCGACATACTCCCTCATGCGACACCATCTTATGTTCGCAGCATGCTTGCATTCCTCAGTGCTCCACATCTTCCAGGAACATGCAATGCATGATGAGCATGATTACCAAGTTGTTATTAGTCCATTTCAAATAGCAGGATTGAGAAACTAAAGTACCTCCCTTGTATCACTCCCAAACATGATCCATTCTAGGGTCGTCAGTCCTAGACAATCTCATACGATGGTGTGTTTCTAGGTCGCTGCAAGGGCTGCCAAGGCTGTTACAAGGAATCGTTACACCACTCCCCCATCACCTTATCAATACAGGCCTAGTTTATACTCTGTTACTACGGGAAGGCTCATCGCCTCACCGCAGATTTAGAGTATGCTCGAGGTCACTACACTGGGTACTGTCAGGGCTGCCAGGGCTATTACACGAAATCGTTGCACCACTCCCCCATCACCCATTAAGCAATGTAGGCCGACAGCACGAATATAGTGTCCCATACCACCATAATCGGTTCACGAGTCTGGTTGCTTACTGGTCACTACGATGAGGCACGTGGCCCCAGCGTAGGCCGACAGCTCAACCACAGTGTCCCATACCACCATGCCCAGCTCATGAGTCTTAGCGGATCGAGGTACCATGGTTAACGAGATTCCACTGGTAAGTTTGGTACCCTAGGTTCAAGCAGTAGCGTCCAAACATGGTGAACATACATTAGATATATTGGGTTACTTGACGAGCCTGACTAGCTTGAGCGCACAATCAACTGAACGACATGAAGTGCATAAGCACTTCGCGTAGCCTAACCACTGTCGCCAACTGAAGTACGACTCGGGTTCGTCAAACACATCCTATGTGGCGAAAAGAATCTCAACCACGAACTCAAGTCTGGTACCAATTGTCTGGACTATAAACATAGTCCCAATCGTAATTAATCTATATTCAAAACATGTGGAGTAAAGCGTAATAAACAAAGTAATTCAGGCATGCTAACAAACATGTCATAAGCATGTATAAAGCATGTTATAAAGCATGTCATAAAGCACCATATAAACAAGAATACAAACACATATATTTCACAAATAAGCGGTTTAAGTAAACAACCTCATGGAGAAAATCATACATGTCTCTAAGGTAGTTGAGAATCCCATCTCAACACCTACCTAAGGCATCATTATCCAAACACTTACTCACACAAGCATTTTCACAAACACTTAGCATACACTATTTCAACATACATAGTGTATGTTAGCAAAACATGTATTAGGGCGAGTCCTTTCACCAAGCAAGTATTTTACGCATATATGATATATTCATACAGCAAATAATCATGTCAAACACACTTCCAAAATATATACATATATGGTACTTTCTATAATACACTATTTCTACATACATAGTGTATGTTAGCAAAACATGTATTAGGGCGAGTCCTTTCACCAAGCAAGTATTTTACGCACATATGATATATTCATATAGCAAATAATCATGTCAAACACACTTCCAAAATATATACGTATACGGTATTTTCTACGAATACCTAGAATATGTAAAATTCCATATTCTACGTCTTTAATCGAAACAGAAAACAGAAAGCACTTTGTACATGTGCAATTGCATGAAGATCATGAATCTATCATTATCTGACATTGAAAGTGTTGAAAACCATAACCTATACACCTAAAGTCCGTACCTTTTGTCGTAGAATCGTAACGAATACGATAGGTTTGCCAAGCTTCCGTATTCGGCAGTTTGGTAACCTATAGAATGAAATCGGTTAGCTATTTCATAACCTACAACCTTTATAACCCCAAAATAGATTAGGGTTAGGGTTTCTTATCTAGAAATGATGCCGGAATTGCCGGAAAAGCGATTAGAACGGAGTGGTGGAGCTGGTAAAGTGGCAGGGTAAAGTAGTAGGGAGATTCTCCCACATCTCCCACACTTTCTCTCTCTTTTCTCACTTCTCTCTCTAGGGTTTCTCTCAAATTCGTATGGCTGTGAGAGAGAGGGTTTTAAGGTCCTTATATAGCCTAAAAAGTCACCGAAATAGACTTCAAGTCAAGGTATACTTAGGTTATAACCAAAGTGAGCCAGTTTCAGCTCAACGGAGGTCTTCTAGTGACCCCCCTTGAGCTAAAGGTCAGACTTAAGCTCACAGACTCTAGATCAGACTTGAGCTTTGAGCATGGTGCGGCCCGCTTGTTTCAATACAAGGTGCAGCTCACCAGCGTCTCATGTGGCCTAGTCCAGGGATTCATGTGAAGCCCACAGTTATGTATGGTGAGGCCCACCGGGTTTGGTAGTGTGGTGCAGCCCATTTGGACTTCCCACCAGGTGCGGCCCACTGAGATTTAAATCTCAGGTGGGACCCACAGCTGTTGGATGGTGTGGCCCATAAAGGCCATCGTGGGGCCCACCCAGACGTGATTGCATGACCCAATGGGCCCATTCTCAGTCCGGCTGAGAGCTGCTTCCATACAACCCCCGTGACCCCCTGTCCAGAGAGCGTCCAACTGCTGAACAGATCCTCGCACAGCTCCAAGGCCCACCTAGAGCCTACCTTTTACGTCAACCTTAGCCCCGATCTTGGCCATTGGCTGACCTGATTTCGACCCAAGACAGAGCCTCAGATAGGCTTGCAGCGAGCCATGAAATATGTGTTAGTGCTATGATTTCATATCCCTTTGGTTGTCAAATTTTGTAGTGTCAAAACCTATATGTCTTGTACTTCTTGTGTTTCTTGTTTGTGACTACACACTGCTTCAAGACAAGATCATGAATGAAGAATGTTTTCAAGACAAGATCATAAATGAAGAATGTTTGCAAGACATATCATGGATGAAGTCTACAAGAACAGAAGACTTCAAGTTTGCTTCTAACAAGTTCAAGATTAGAAGACTTCATCAAGATAAGTCAAGAAAGTACCAAGCTCTAGAAAGCCGTCAATTCAATTCAAGCTTCTCCTTCAAGATCATCTAAGAATACATACCTTCAAGACTTCAATGTTCATCTCACTTCAAGGTTTGTTTGACCTTAGATTGACCTTAGGTTGGTCTGTATGATAGGTCATTCTGGATACATAATCTGAATATTTTAATATGCTTGTTATGACGGTTTTAAGACCAGTCCTAGAATTCTTAAGACCAGTCCTAGCTCTGCTTCGACCAGTCTTAGGTTTCTCAGGACCAGTCCTAGGTTGTTACAGATTTTCAGATTTTCCTGGTTGTCCTTCGACCAGTCCTAGACTTGCTTCAACTAGTCCTGGGAAGTTCTACGACTCTTCCTTCGACTGGTCATAGTTCTACGACTCGAACTCCAGCGACCTATCTAGGGTCCTACGACCAGTCGTAGGTGACACATGACCAGTCGTAGGTGGCCCACGACCGGTCGTAGGTGGCCCACGACCGGTCGTAGGTTACCTAAGATCAGTCGTGGGAATAGCTAATCTAATCCCGTGAAAATCTTTCAAAATCTTTGAAGCTACGACCGATCTTAGGGATCCTAAGACCAGTCGAAGATGAGATTTTTTCAGGCTACAAATAATGTACGAATTTCAGAGTTTTAGACATTCCATTCTATTCAATTCAAGCGATTTAAGGCTATACTCTGAGATAAGTTGTGATTATTTTTTTAAGCTACTGTGCATATTTAATATTCCTTTTGTTAGCATTATTCTATTGTGATTTTGATCCACATTCCAATCTCATTTAGAAAAGAGGAATTTGTGATATTCCTTCTTCTAGGATCAAAATCAAATAGACCTTGCTCTTCTTGATTTAATCTAAAATCAATTAGATATAGAACCATTCTTTAAGTCAGTATTGGACATTGAACGACGTATCATACATTTACTCCGATTGGTTCTACTGGGCTACTTCAAAAGGAGATCCAGGTATTTTACTTTGTAATTTACTTTCTCTAGTTTTGTTTGAGATTTGCCAGAAAAATCTCATTGTATTGGTTATCTGAGGAGAGCCAGAAAACTCAGATTGTGGGGGTTTTTGGATTGTGTAAGCCCAAGATAAAAAGACACAATTGTGAAGGTTTTGGGTGAACCTGTGAAAACCTATTTTGAGAGTGCATGCTAATATCCCCTGTGTGAGGATATTAGGAGTGGAGTAGCATTCTGTGTGACTGTTGGCTAACAGTTGATGAACACACAGGCGAACCACTATATATCGTTGTGTTGTGGATGTGCTTGATTTCTTTATTCATTTATTCCTTCAGTATTGTGGATTGCTTTTGTGGATGAATGTTGTAATTTTCATTTCAAGCAAGTGTGGTTGAATGGTGTAATAACTTAGGATTTATTTCTGTTAGTTATTCTTAATTTATTTTCCATATCATTTGTGATTTCCAGATTGTTCTAGAAATAAGGTTGTCCTACCATAAGCCATTGGTTTTTGGCGTAAGGTTGTCCTTTGAACTGATTCAGTATCATTCTCATATTTCATGTGCTTTGAGATTGTTATTATTTCAGCATTGTTATTTATATCTTTTATTATTCCGCTGTTTTAAGTTTTATTTGGCATTGCCCTATTCACCCCCCTTTAGGGCATATAGCTAGGCCCTTTCAAGTGTTATCAAAGCTAAATAGCTCATGCTTATTACTTATTTATTGGATTTATTTCCTGAGCTAACGATCTAAGCTATATTAAGATGTCAAATTTTGATAGCCTATCTATCACTAGGCCACCACCCTTTAATGGCACAAACTATGCCTATTGGAAAGCAAGGATGAGAATCTTTCTCAAATCCATGGATGAAAGTGTGTGGCTGGCCACAGTGGACGGATAGAAACTATCTATCACTGAAGTAACTGATGAAGATGGTTCAAAATCAATGAAAGTAATATCTTATGCCCTTTGGATCACACTTCAGAAAAGTGAGAGTAGTGCCAATGCAAAAGCACTAAATGCAATTACTTGTGCATTGTCACCAGATGAATTCAAAAGAATCATCTCGTGTGAAAATGCTAAACAAGCATGGGATCTTTTAGAAATGACACACGAGGGAAATCTAAAGTCCAACTCTTCACAACTAAATTTGAAGAAATTCATATGGAGGAGAATGAAATGTTTATGGACTTCTACACTAAATTGAATGACATTGTAAACTCAATGTGGGGTCTTGGTGATAGAATCTCAGAAGGTAAAGTGTGTGCAAAGATACTACGCTCACTTCCTGAACGGTTCAATTCAAAAGTAACCACGATTCAGGAACTTCGTGATACGGATAACATGAGAGTTGAGGAACTAGTTGGTTCTTTATAGACCTACGAATTGAACTTTAAAGCTCCAAAAGGAAAATCAATTGCTCTCAAATCATCTAAAAATATTCCACAAGAGAGCACTTCAGACTTTGAAAATTCCGAAGATGATATGGCACTTTTTGTAAAAAGGTTTTATAAAATTTTCAAAAATAAGAAAAAAGTAGATTTTCAAAAATCAAATGATAAGAGACAATCTAAACCTAGAGCTCGAAAATCTTTGAAAGATAATCAATGTTACAACTGTCAAGAGTATGGGCACTTGGCTAATAAATGTCCTAAAAAGGACAAATCAAAAAGGAAGAGTATGTTGGCTACTTGGGATGAATCATCTGATTCGGAATCCTCTTCGAAATCAGAAGAGTCTGAAAACGAGTCGGGAGATGATATTAAAGCCCTTATGACTCTAGCCAAAGTCACTTTTTCAGATTATGATGAAGTAACTAGCGAAGAGAATCTGAATAGTGATTGCGACAATACCCTTTATAAGGAGAGTTGTAAAATTGCTGTCAAGCTTAAATTACAAAAGGAAAAATTTTCTAAACTTAAAGAAGATTATGAGTCTCTTGTTTTAGAAAAATCTCATATTTTCGATTTTTTTGAAAAGACCAAATGTGATTTAAAAATCAAAACCTCCCAAGTTGATGATTTGAAATCCGAGAACGAGAAACTCAAAAATGAAGTAGCTTCTCTTTTGAGTTTGAAAGACACTTGGAGATATGCCCAAGGTGATCCTAAATTAGAAAAATTGTTATCCGGATCAAGAAAATGTGGCGATCGATCCGGGTTGGGCTATGATAAGAATACCTCTCCTAAACAAAAGAATACTGCTCCTAAGTTTGTGAAAGGAGAGTCTTCGAACTCAAAAGTAAAGAATACTTATCAAGGTCTTCCAAAAAATTCGAGGACCCTTCAAAAACCTAAAAATAGCCATGCCAACTTCAATCTTCAAAATCGAAATCCTTTGGTTGAAAAGATTATTAATCTTCTCAAGGAGCTATTGAAATTTAACTCTATAGGTCATTCATATAACAACAGACAGAAAAAGTCCAACTACACTCCTAAACCCAAAACAGTACTGAAATGGGTTCCTAAAGTTGGCTGCTTGGTTGCCCACACTGCTTTCAAAGCTACAAGTCATTCAAAGTGGTACCTAGACAGTGGTTGCTCCAGGCATATGATAGGCGACAAAGCTTTATTCACCGATCTAAAAGATAGGACTGATGGGTCAGTCACTTTTGGTGATGGAAGCAATTGCAAAATCATTGGCCAAGGTACGGTTCAGCTTTATAACCTTCCCTTATTTAAAAATGTATTATATGTTGAGGGCTTCAAACACAACCTACTGAGTATATCTCAGATATGCGACAACAACCATAATGTAAAGTTTTCTAATCAAGGTTGTGAGATTGTTAATAAAGAGGGTTCTGTTATATTAACTGGTCGCAGAACTTCTGAAAACTGCTACATCGTTAGTGATGCAAGTTCATCTACTCAATCATGTTATATGATCCATACTGATGAGATTGAATTATGGCATAAACGCCTTGGACATGTACACTACCAGAACTTGTCTAGATTGAGCAAAAGAGAACTTATAAGAGGTCTACCCAAATTACAAAAAGTAGACAAAATATGTGGTGAATGCCAGTTGGGCAAACAGATTAGGAGCTCTCACAAGAAAGTGAACTCCAATACCATATCTAGACCTCTCGAGCTTCTCCACATGGATCTCATTGGACCAACCAGAACGGAGAGTCGAGGTGGCAAAAAATACATCTTGGTTATCATAGATGACTTTACTAGATTCACTTGGGTATCGTTCTTAAAAGACAAATTTGAAACCCTAGATGAAGTAAAGAAGATCATCAAACGAATCCAAAATGAAAAAGGTTCTCAAGTTTATAAGATCCGTAGTGATCATGGATCTGAATTCGAAAATAGTAGTTTTGAGAAATTCTGTAGCGATCAGGGAATATCACATGAATTCTCTACGCCCAAAACTCCTCAACAAAATGGTATAGTTGAGAGAAAAAATAGAGTGCTTTAGGATATGGCTAATGTCATGTTAAATAATATGAAGCTCTCCAGAAATCTTTGGCTGAAGCAATTAATACTGCCTGCTACATTATTAATCGTGTTTATACTAGTAAATCTGAAAATAAGACTGCTTATGAGTTATGGTTCGAAAAGAAACCTACTATCAAATACTTTCGAAATTTTAGCAGTAAGTGTTATATTTTACGAGATTGTGAAAATTTGGGAAAATTTGATACGAAGAGTGATGAAGGTATTTTCCTTGGATATTCCTTAAACAGTCGAGCCTATAGGGTTCTAAATAAAAGAACAAGTGTGATTCAAGAGTCCATCAATGTGGTCATTGATGATCATTTGAATACACTTGCTTCGAGTTCAGATGATGATGAAATTCTTATAATCGACAATCAAGATACCTCTTCAACTCAATTTGAACCTAGGACTGTCAAAGATCATCCAACCAATCAAATCCTTGGAAACCCTCTCACTGGAGTTCGTACACGCAAACAACTTGAAAACATATGTAATTATGTTTGTTTTACATCCCAAATAGAACCGGTCAATGTAAAAGAAGCTCTTTCTGAGGAAAATTGGATAGTAGCTATGCAGGATGAGCTTAATCAATTTGTTCGTAATGATGTCTGGTATCTTATTCCTAGACCTAAAGATAAACACATTATTGGAACAAAATGGATCTTTAAAAACAAGTCTGATGAACTTGGAAATATTATACGAAATAAGGCTAGACTGGTTGTACAAGGGTACACTCAGATTGAAGGCATCGATTACGATGAAACCTTTGCTCCAGTCGCTCGCCTTGAATCTATTAGACTTTTTATTTCCATCGCTTGCTTTAGAAAGTTTAAAATGTATCAGATGGATGTAAAGAGTGCCTTCTTAAATGGCGATTTACATGAAGAAGTTTATGTATAACAACCCTCAGGGTTTGAAGACCCCAAGCTTTCTGATCATGTATTTCGTCTCAAAAAGGCTCTCTATGGTCTGAAACAAGCGCCCAGGGCATGGTATGAAAAATTGACTAAATTCTTACTTAGTCATAGTTTTCAAGTGGGAAGTGTCGATAAGATGCTATTTGTTAAGAAACATAATAATGAGATTTTAATGGTTCAAATCTATGTAGACAATATTATTTATGGATCAACTTGTTCTAACATGTCTATTGAGTTTGCAGAGTTGATGAAATCAAGATTCGAAATGAGCATGGTTGGTGAACTAAATTACTTCCTAGGGTTACAAGTAAAATAACAACCTGATGGAATCTTCATTTCTTAAACCAAGTATGCTACAAACTTGGTTAAAAGGTTTGGATTTGAGAATGGTAAAAAATTTGATACTCCTATGAGTACAACCTTGAGACTCTCAAAAGACTCTACATGTAAAGATGTAGATCCTAAGCTATATCGTAGTATGATTGATAGTTTATTATATCTAACTGCTAGTAGACCTGATATCGCTTTTAGCGTTGGTATTTGTACGAGATATCAGTCTAATCCTAAAGATTCACATCTCACTGCTGTCAAACGGATTATTAGATATGTCGCAAGTATAACTAATTTGGGTCTTTGGTATCCTTTTGATACTAATGTTAAATTAGCTGGGTATTCAGATGTTGATTGGGCTGGTAATATTGATGATAGAAAATCAACCGGTGGTGGTTGTTTTTACATTGAAAATTGTTTGGTTTCTTGGTTTAGCAAGAAGCAAAGCTCAATATCGCTTTCCACTGCTGAGGCTGAGTATATCGCAGCAGGATATGCATGTACTCAACTCGTATGGATGAAACGTATGTTAAGCGATTTTGGAATTAATCAAGATTCAATGATCTTACATTGTGATAATTCCAGTGCTATCAATATTTCCAAAAATCCAATTCAACATTCGCGTACTAAGCATATTGACATTAGGTATCATTACATTCGTGAATTAGTTGAAGAAGAAGCTATCTCTTTGGAATATATTCCAACCGATGTCTAACTTGCTGATATATTTATTAAACCGCTCGACAAAAGCAGGTTTACTAAAATGAAATTTGATCTTGGTATGTGCATTTTAAATTGAATATACTTGTCTGCATGTATCATAGTGTACTATATTTTGAATTTTTATAAATTTCAATTTTTGTATAAAAATATTTATTTTTGTCGATGCTCGACCGGTCGTAGACTGCACTCGACCGGTCGTGAAGATCGTGAGCATCTTATAATTTGGGGAAAATCACTTTCTTCTTCATTTCCTCTTCTTCCTTCGACGAGTCGTGGCTCGACCAGTCTTGAGATTTCGTGATTTTCTTCAAGATAAGTCGTTTTTCTTCATTTTTATTGAAGATTTATGCTTTCTATGCTTTGATTTGTTTATTCCATAAGCTAGATCTCGTCTTTTGTTGATTTTTTAGGGTTTCCTCTCTAAAATTCTGATCTAGAGAAACCCACCACTTCTAGTGTTCTTTTTGCTTGCTCCTTGGTAAATCTTGTTGAAAATGGATGTTAGAGGGAAAAAGAAAACATCCCGTGGTCCATCTTCATCTAGATCTACATCTATAACAAAACGGCACCTTCGGTCACCCGAAGATGATCCCAATGATGTACGGGATTTACGTAGTCGTAAAGTTATCGTTGAGCATCCTGTAAGTCTTAATCACATTGAACAATTTGGGATTGCCCCTCTCCTTGAATCTGTTAGCTGGGCTAACATTTTGTTTTGGGGTGGGCCTGCATACCAGTCCATTGCACAATCTATGGTTGCATGTATCTCTGATTTTTCCCTTGATAATTTAACGTTCTCAATTGCTACTAGAGAAGGAAAATTTCTAATAGATCGACATTTGATATCAGGTATTATGGATATACCTGTCAAGGATAAAGGTATTCCGATTCATACATTATATGACAAACCATCAGAATCGGAAAAATAAATGTTAACAAGAGATTTATGCAATATGGAAGTATAATGGACGCACAAAGGTAATGCGCTCCCCTCAAAATTTTTATTACCTAGATACAGAGTTTTGCACCGGATCTTCATTTCAAACTTGTATCCTCGATCCGGCAATAAAACCGAGTTGACTACCTTCATGGTTCGGGTATTGCACTCTGTTGTGTCTGGCATCGTTGTCTGTTTACCTTCTTTGATATGTCATTTTATCATTCAGTTTCATCTTCATCCGGGTCATAGTGATATTCCATTTGGTTATCTTATGACTTGTTTAGCCACAAATATGTTTGTTGCTTTACCTGAGAATGAGGCACCAATTCATCATCTTTTATTCAATAATACTAATTTAAATAAGATGAAGTTGGATTTGCTTCCTGGTCAATTCTATGAAGGTGGTGGTGAAGGTGCTGAAGCAGGAAATGAAGGAGAAGCAGCTGATCTTCCTCCACAGGCTGATATAAATATGGATGATATATTTGAAGAAATTGAAACTGACTCCCAAAATGATTCTGATTACGATCCCTCTTCTAGTTATGATGCACGTCTAAGTGCATTGGAGGAGAAGGTTGATAACCTGAGTGTAGCCCATGATATACAATTTAAATATATGTGAAAATATCTTCGTCGCATTAATAAGGGCTTACTTCAGATTGATCCAACCATCCCTGCTCCTTCATCTGGATCTGATTAGGTGGATTATCCTTTTTTTTTTTTTAATATGATGGATTCTGTATTATTATTACGGTTGATGACTTTGGTTGTATGTTTGGTTTTATTTTATATCCTTTATTTGGATTGATGACATTGAAGTGTTGTATTAATTTGATAATTAATCTTGACTCTTCATATGGTGTTCTCTTTTCTCCTTTGGCCTTCCCTTGTCATTTTGTGACAAAAAGAGGGAGTAGTATGGAACGGGGGAGAAAGGGAGAGAGTAATTGAAGTAATTGAAAGAGGGAGAATATGTTTGATTGTTTCTACTCACTTAGGGGGAGTAGAGTATTTTTGATGGCTCTGATGGCTCATGATTCTTTCTTCATTTTACTCTTATATTAATAAATGTGTTTTGTCACAAATTTGACAAAGGGGGAGATTGTTAGTGCTATGATTTCATATCCCTTTGGTTGTCAAATTTTGTAGTGCTAAAACCTATGTCTTGTACTTCTTGTGTTTCTTGTTTGTGACTATACACTGCTTCAAGACAAGATCATGAATGAAGAATGTTTTCAAGACAAGATCATAAATGAAGAATGTTTGCAAGACATGTCATGGATGAAGTGTACAAGAATAGAAGACTTCAAGTTTGCTTCTAACAAGTTCAAGATTAGAAGACTTCATCAAGACAAGTCAAGAAAGTACCAAGCTCTAGAAAGCCGTCAACTCGATTCAAGCTTCTCCTTCAAGATCATCTGAGAATACAGACCTTCAAGACTTCAATGTTCATCTCACTTCAAGGTTTGTTTGACCTTAGATTGACCTTAGGTTGGTCTGTATGATAGGTCATTCTTGATACATAATCCGAATATTTTAATATACTTGTTATGACTGTTCTAAGACCAGTCCTAGAATTTTTAAGACCAGTCCTAGCTTTGCTTCGACCAGTCTTAGGTTTCTCAGGACCAGTCCTAGGTTGTTACAGATTTTCAGATTTTCTTGGTTGTCCTTCGACCAGTCCTGGACTTGCTTCGACCAGTCTTGGGAAGTTCTACGACTCTTCCTTCGACCGGTCATAGTTCTACGACTCGAACTCCAGCGACCTATCTAGGGTCCTACGACCAGTCGTAGGTGACACACGACCAGTCATAGGTGGCCCACGACCGGTCATAGGTTACCTAAGACCAGTCGTGGGAACAGCTAATCTAATCCCGCAGAAATCTTTCAAAATCTTTGAAGCTATGACCGGTCCTAGGGATCCTAAGACCAGTCGAAGATGAGATTTTTTCAGGCTATAAATAATGCACGAATTTCAGAGTTTTAGACATTCCATTCCATTCAATTCAAGCGATTTAAGGCTATACTCTGAGATAAGTTGTGATTATTTTTTTAAGCTACTGTGCATATTTAATATTCCTTTTGTTAACATTATTCTATTGTGATTTTGATCCACATTCCGATCTCATTTAGAAAAGAGGAATTTGTGATATTCCTTCTTCTGGGATCAAAATCAAATAGACCTTGCTCTTCTTGATTTAATCTAAAATCAATTAGACATAGAACCATTCTTTAAGTCAGTATTGGACATTGAACAACGTATCATACATCTACTCCGATTGGTTCTACTGGGCTACTTCAAAAGGAGACCAGGTATTTTACTTTGTAATTTACTTTCTCTGGTTTTGTTTGAGATTTGCCAGAAAAATCTCATTGTATTGGTTATCTGAGGAGAGCCAGAAAACTCAGATTGTGGGGGTTTTTGGATTGTGTAAGCCCGAGATAAAAAGACACAATTGTGAAGGTTTTGGGTGAACCTGTGAAAACCTATTTTGAGAGTGCATGCTAATATCCCCTGTGTGAGGATATTAGGAGTGGAGTAGCATTCTGTGTGGCTGTTGGCTAACAGTTAGTGAACACACAGGCAAACCACTATATATCATTGTGTTGTGGATGTGCTTGATTTCTTTATTCATTTATTCCTTCAGTATTATGGATTGCTTTTGTGGATGAATGTTGTAATTTTCATTTCAAGCAAGTGTGGTTGAATGATGTAATAACTTAGGATTTATTTCTGTAAGTTATTCTTGATTTATTTTCCATATCATTTGTGATTTCTAGATTGTTCTAGAAATAAGGTTGTCCTACCATAAGCCATTGGTTTTTGGTGTAAGGTTGTCCTTTGAACTGATTCAGTATCATTCTCATATTTCATGTGCTTTGAGATTGTTATTATTTCAGCATTGTTATTTATATCTTTTATTATTCCGCTGTTTTAAGTTTTATTTGGCATTGCCCTATTCACCCCCACTCTATGGCATATAGCTAGGCCCTTTCAATATGACCATTGCTTAGCCAGCTCTCAGCTCAAAACAGAGCCTCAGTTCTACCCGGTTTTGGCCTGATGTACGACCATTGTTTGGCTGGGTCCTGGCCCAAAACGGGTGCTACAGTTAGGTCAGATTTCAACCCGGGACAGAGCCATTGATCGGCTCAGCTTTGGTCTAAACCAGGGACCCTTTTCAAGCTGATTTCTCAGTCCGTCTCACAGCCATTGGTTGGCTTGGGCCTGGACTGAAACAAAGTCATTTTCCAGCCTTGTTTTCGGTATGATCACGGTCATTACTTAGCTGGTTTCTGGCCCTAACTACGGCCACCATTCAGGCCTGTTGTCTTCCTGAAACCCGACCATTGTTTGGCCGGTTCCAGCTCAAAACAGAGGCGCTGAATGGGCAAACGGAAGGTCCGTTTTTCAGCTCCAACAGAGCCATCATATGGCCTGATTGAAGGTCTGCTTCATGGCCTTATGGAGGCCTAATATCTGCCATGACTTCAGTCCAAAACACAGGCATTCCTTGGCCTAATTTGTGGACCAAAATGGCTGGACTGAGAGAGTACGTAGTCCTACAAACGTTGGAGATCAGAACAGGGTGATGTTACCTGAGTTCTAGTGCCCAGCACTCAGCTGTGGCTCAACCCGAATGGCCTTATCATGTCACTGGCCTCCACTGGCTCGATTCAGTCTAAACGGCTAGGTCGACTCAATGTAGAACAGAGATCCACACGCTCGGTCTCACCTTCTTCCCTCACTCTTCTTCCTCTCTCACTCACTCTCTCTCTCTCTCTCTCTCTCTCTCTCTCTCTTGTCGGTCCGAATCCCGAGAGCTACAGGACCTCATTTATAGCAAGGGAGGGGAGGCTTCAACGGTCGGATTTCCATATAGCCAACGGATGGCCGCGATCGCGCCAGTCCCTGTCTTTCCCAGAGAGGAAGGTCTTCTCTTCCTCTCTCCTTCCACAGGCCTTGCCTGGCCATTTTTGGCAAAAAGGAAGAGCACGCCTCCAACGAGAAAATGGACGGATGGGATTGCACGATCGAACCGATCGTGAGCCGTCCAACGGATTTCATTGTGGTCCCACCCCTCGGATACCTTCCACGTTTAACACCTTGGATGGCTTTAACTCATCTCTTTCGTCCGTTTACAAGGGGTTGAACGGCTATAGGGTTTTGTTAAATTGGGCCCCCTCAGAGGATTTGAACGGATCAGATGGCTCGGAAAGTGGCCATGGTGGGCCACTTAGAGGTCCGAAGATCATCAGTTTTGAGTTTAAAAATGGCAGGAGAGAAACTATCTCTCACATTTTCGAATAAGGCTCGGTTAAAGGTAATTTGACCGAGCCCATCGTCCTAGTGTAAGTCGTGTGCACATGTATGGGGTGCATATGCACTCCATGAGAGGGCCCATCATGATGGTTGTGATAAATTCATTCCGTCCATTTTTCTTGAGACCCAGGAATAGGGGTCTCGGTCCATTTTGGTACAAGGTCGAGGCCAAGGTGGGCTGTTATCCACTTCTTTGGACTATTATCGGCCCATATGACATGATCTGTTGATCGGGTGGGCCTGATACTAGTTTTCAACGGTTAATATAAGGTACTGGTTATGATAAAGGCTTGGTTTGTCACTAACTAACTCTCAAGTGTTGGTGACAAGTATGTTGTACCGGTATCAATTGACATAATGGCTTTAATTTAGAGTGTTCGGATAACCTCACCTTCTTGACTGTCGTAGGGCACGTTCTGGCTCCTGGAGACCCTAATGCATGGCCTTAATGTTAGCTGGAAGTCCCATCCTATACATGTGAAAATTTTAAGTTGCCTAATATTTTAGGCTTGGTTGATGCAGGTTTTAAGATAAGGTAACACCCATGTACCAGAGGTACGGGGTGTTACAGCCTTGCATTGCAAGAAAAGGGCGGTAAGATGTATGCATGTGGCTAATCATTAGGAAAAAAAATGGGTTGATGTCTGATTCTTACCTTAGATCGGGTGTATCTCGGTTCTACGACGGTAAGATCAAAATTTCCGGAGTTGCAAGGGCAATGGGTACGGGGAGTTACGATCTCCAAGCACCAAGATGCAATCCTTCACCCTCTCTCTCTCTCTCTCTCTCTCTCTCTCTCTCTCTCTCTCTCTCTCTCTCCCTTTCTCAGAATTTCAACAAATGAGGGAGAGAGGGCTGGATTTTATATGTCTAGAATTATATCAGTTGACCTATAGTTTGGTGTAATTCCCCCAATGGCCATGTGGGCCCATTTTATTTTTTTATCATTGGGGCTTCCCTGATGGACCCTTGGCCCATCTGATTCATGGAACATGTGCCTCATGGCCCGATGAAGGGTTGGGCAAAGTTCGATCGCAAACAGATGCAGGGTTTTGCCGAAATGGCCCGATTTGCGATCAACGGTCACCTATCCTCGATCAATGGTCAGATTTTGCGAGCGAGTGCAGGAAAATATTTCTAGCCTATGGTACAAATTTGGGTGAAATCTGATGGCTGAAATGTCTTAATTTAGTGTCCTAAGTGGTGAGGTCATTTGCTTTAAAATTCATATTTTTAGCCAATACTAGGAAGAGTTGCATTTTACAAATGCCAACAGGACGGAGCAAATTGTCGGTTTGCAGGCGTCATTTGAGTCCATCATCCGCGATGGACCGCAAGCCCAATGAGACGGGCATTACTCTATAATTTTTAGAACTAGCAACCCACTAATAAGGAGTCTAGATCTTGTTCGGGTAATCGGGGTACTTCTAGAATAAATTGGGTAGAGAGACTTCTTGGGTGCAGTAGTTGAGGCATGGCTAAATTAAGTTCATGGTATGACCTATTCGAAATTAGAGAAAATGGTGATTCGGTCATGATCACTCTAAACCGTCAGTTTTAGGCTAAAAGAGTAACTAGGTTGATTCGGTCCATTAATTAAGGTTTGACCCATAGCTGGCTCGAGTTTGGGTAGATCTCTAATTAAGTTATGGTAGTTTGATTAGTCGATGGCAGGTCGGTTAGATTTGGACCCTATGTGAACAGATCATGGGGCTGAACTCGATGTTTAAGTGATCGGTTGGATTCATTGGTCTTCTATGGTCGATCAATCATATTTATACAGTTCTTATTGGTACCAGCCATGAATAAGCCCATCTCGAGTGTCAAGGGTTAGTAAGTGATGACGTGGTTAGTTATAAATAAATAAATAAAATTTAAGAATTTTTGGTAATTTAAATTAGCAAAAATTCGGGGTGTTACATGGTAGTGGTGGGTGGTTGTCGGACTTAGATGAGAAGGAGGATGAGGGAGGGAGAGAGAGAGTTTGGGATCAAGTCGGGGTAGGGTGCGGGTGCGGAGGGCAGGGTAGAGAGAGTTAGAAATTAGTTTTATATATATATATATATATATATATATATATACCCGATCCCGAGTCAAGTCAGGTTTCAGGTCAAGTCGAGTCGAGTTACTGGGTAACTTAGACTCGACTCGATTTGAGTTCAGATTGGGCGAAGCTTACTCGGTTCGAACCGACTCACCCATTCGGTTCGGGTCGAGTCAGGTCTGAACGACTCGGACGAGTTGAGTCATCTCATGCCCAGCTCTATTTACCACTAGAGTTGTCTTTTACTAACTACAACAAATGCCCCTTTTGACATCTCAAATTGTTCGCCTCATAAAGGACCAATTATGTGTTAAGCTTTTTCTCACCATTTACTTAAGCTCCATCATATTATAATTGTTAATGAACCTATTACATGTAAGTGTCAATGACATGAGGACGACATTTATGATGAATTCCTCCTCGGCTTATCTAATTGAATTAACTCATTATGCAGTTCAAGCATTTTCATGATATGTTGGCCAAAGCACCTTCCTTTAGTCTCAAAGATTATAATTGTCTTTTAAGGATATGAACTCGACCATTCATCTGAGCATCAAACATTAGGGGTTCAAATGGATAGAACTGATAAACTGGATTGGAACTGACTAGCCCGCATGGTTTGGTCCAGTTTTAAAGTGCATCAGTTCCGGTTCCGCTTCCGAAAATCAAAGAACTGGTTAGTTCAGTTCAGTTCAGTTCTCAGTTTGGGGTTTTGTAGAACCGAACTAGACCGCGAACCAGACCATAGAATCGAACCCTGGAACTAGACCCCTTGGTCAATAAATATTTTAATTGTTTAAAACATAAAAAAAACTAGACCATCCATCAAATGTATCACAACACGAATAGATATTGGCAGCAAAATCACTTTGAGAACACGAAAGGGTCATAAAAACAAACCATGAAAATATTACTCTCTGTGAAAATTTTCAGTAGAGGAGCTTGGGCTGGATTATAAAAAGTTTTATGTGGCTTTTGGGATAGTCCTTTTTTTATCGCATCCTTGGATGGACTATTTCCCTATGAGGCTTTAATGGAATATTTGCTCTATGTGGCTTTAATGGAATATTTGCCCTATGTGGCTTTGATGGATCATTTTCATATAACCTTACAATGGCAATTTCCACTTGTCGAATTATGATTGGCCACTAGTTTAAGAGGTTACCATTAAATATCTTATCTGTTGGAGTCTCATGAGCTGGGATTGGTGGTATGAAACACCATGCCCGAGCTGTCGGCCTATGCTGGGTGACGAGCCCCCTATAGTGACCTTTGAGAATTTTTAAAAATGGTTGTTTGTAATTGGAATAATAATGATTAGGTTAAGCATGCATTCATGACATACAGGGGATGATGGGTGGCTAATTTTAGATGTTGTAGCACGTATCCTTTATCGCGGTATGTTTCGCTAGCTCCCAGACCATCGATAATCAAGACAATTTGTGTGAGCTAGTCACTTTAGCACGTACTTGATGTATTTTCGTTGGTGACAGCCACTTACATGTGGGTTTCTTCCCACTCGTGGGTTTTTCCTAAAAGTCGGCTGGATGAGCATCTCCAGGCTAATGTGCATTCATGCCTCCATGCATTTAAATAAGAATTGCATTGTGAATTATTTTATATGATTCTTATTTTAGAACTATCATTGACTAGTACGGTGAATTTGAATATCATTTGTTATGATCGTTATGAATGGTTTAGTATAGATATATCTTGATAAAATTATGTTTAACTACTGTGATGGTTTGGTAAATCTTAATGGGTATACCTTATTGGAATAGCCATTGACGCTATCGAACCATATTCAATTGTTGCACGAGACGCAAATGATGCGCATGTTAATGCTCATGGGGAGCAAGAGTTGAATGATCTTGTGGTTTTAGATTCTAGATTTCACTTGTATTGACTTTCTACTTCCCTATATTTGTAAATCTTGAGACATTAGTTTGTATAACATTACACCACTAAAATATCAATTCTAAAACGAAACTAGATTTTGGTTATGAAACGGCTTAACGTGTTAAGCCATTCCAGATTTAGAACCGTGCCAAAAAAAAAAAAAAAAAAAAAGAATAAAATATTATTCCAACCCAGCCAAACAGTGTACGGCCCTTTTCTGATTAAAACTCCCCATCCATACCCTATTCTCTCCCTTTATCCTTTTTTTTCTTCTCATTTGGTTAGAAATTGATTTCCTCTCGTTTTTCTTCTCATTTGGTTAGAAATCGATTTCCTCTCGTTTTTCTTCTCATTTCTTTCAGCCAAGGTCCACCAGCCTCCCACCTAGCCCCTTTCAAAACCCCCATCTCCTGCCAAAACCTCAAACTCATCCCTGTCAAAACTCCCATCATCGTTCGCACCTAGCCCCTTTCAAAACCCTAAACCCCTATAGATCGAAACCCATCGATTTTGCATATGAAACCTTCCGATTTGGCAATGCTCCCCTCCGACACCGTCGATCTTCGTCATCTTCTTTGTTTACCGATCAATCTACAAAGGTAAACTATATGGGCATATGCAGTGCACACACGATCCGCCGAGGAGAGATTGCGGTGCGTGTTTAGAAGATGTTGTGGGTCGGATTCCTACATGCTGTAATGGAAAACAAGGTGGGAGAGTTGTTGGACCAAGTTGCAATTTGAGGTATGAGACGTACAAGTTGTTTGGGCTAAATCATTTCATGCATTCAATATGCAGCGTCTTTTTTTTTCTTGACAGGCCTCAGTGGGCACCCGTGAAGATGGGGTTATGACTGCAGAACTCCTGGAAATCTCTTAAGCTTTTTAATGGTTGAAGCCATTTCATTGATTTCTCTCGAATTCCTTTTTTCTTCTAACCATCAAGGTCCCGAATATTGCAACGAGCCTGCTTCCTTAGAATTTCATGTTTCTGTAGTTGAAATATAATTTGCGTTTATTTTTTTGATGTCCTTCATTTATAAGGTAATTCAAATACACTTCTTGTGGAAGCCGGTCCTTTGCAACTCCTTCCATAGTAAGTTTATTCTATATGAGTGTTGCACATAGGGTCCACAAGTCTTTAGTATATTGTCCACAAGTTTCTAAGCATCTGTTGCTTTCTCATCTTGTTCTCAATAAGTAGTTTGTAGAGAATTTTGAAGTTGCTCATTACATACTTATAGATAGCTTATCCTATAGGGGCCCGCTCGAGTGGTACTGTTACCACCAAGTGATGATGTGGTTATTTCAAACACACGGCTTTATGACAGTTTTTTCAAGCAGAGATGCTCCTTGGTGTTGCTGGCCAAATGGGTACTCAAAACTTCAATGTGGCTGATTTTCATTCTCTGGATTGCTTTCATTTTTCTCTATCCTAGGACTATTTTTTTTCCTTTTATTTTTCTTTTGTAGGAAAGGAGAACTATCCTATTTCACTATAGGAATCCAATTTATGTTGTCCTAATTTTGCATGTAACTGTAATAAAATATGATGTTTCTATTGTTGATGGAAAATACTCCACTAATCATAAACTGAACATTCTTTCTGTGGCCTTGTCTCCACTGAAAATGTAGGCTGTTGGCACTTGGCACTTTTCTCCAACAGTCACTCACAAAACAACCAATTCACTGGATCGGCTATCTTCCTGGCTAATCTCCCACTGTCTGAATTGTATGTCTCAAACTCAAGTGTGTTCCTAGCAAGTCTTTAAACATGTTTTATTTTTGTGCTGCACACTGAAGCATTTGTTGATCATTGATTTGCACTATGCAGCAGGCCTATTTGTGTAATGTCAGCTGTTTCATTTACTTTGGGTTGGGATCTGTAGAGTCTATATAGGGATTTGGGCTGCACAATTAAGCACAGGCCAATTATCAATCAAGTACAGGAGGCATATCTGTAATGTCATCTGTTGTGGTTGCTTTGAGTGGGCTCCAAGGTGCAATCCAATCAGCATATGTTGCATTTCAACATCTCTTTATATTGGTTCTCTAATTCAGCTATCTTTTCTATTGATATCTTCAAGGCAAAATTTTTCACTAAAAACATCTCACTATTGTATTTTGGGGTTATTTTTTCACTGTATCCATATTCTGCTGGCATTCTTCACTATTGTATTTAGAAAAGATAAATTTCTTATATGCTTCTAACTCTGAGATTGATGGTTACAGAGTAACGTAGAATGTGGCTGTCCCATTCGACAGCTATAGATGCAACCATTACGAACTTTATGTAGGCCTTTGTATTGCTGCAGATATCTTCATTATTTCTCATAGGAATATATCTGAATTTATGGTTAATTCACTTGCACTGGAGCTATTTGTAATACATGGTAAATGGACACAATCTGGACTTCTCACATCTTCTAAATATTCTCTTTTTAGGACGCAATCTGGTCTCAAATGCTGAGGGCAGGTCTGTTCGGTATGCGAGGAATTGTTTAGCAACTCAAGCTCAAAATCAATATCCTCACTCATTTTGCCGGAATGAGGCGTTAGCTGTGGGGATAATTCATTGTAAGCAAAAGAAGGTGCCAACTGATAAGGTGGTTCTTGCGACAAGTAAAGTTGGAGGGGTTGTTGGGGGACTTGTGCTCATTGGCCTCTTGATATGGCTTGTACTTAGAAGAAAGTATGTGAAAAAGGTGATGAGAAGGCCACCAAGAAGATTGAGAGGGACAAATTCTTCGACTGGATTTCCCTCGAAGCTGTTTTCAGATGCAATTAAGGCTCTCTCTCTCTCCATTGGTTGATTTTTATGTCAATATCTTCCATGGAGTATATTTTTTTTTGGTTGGTCACAATAAAACCTTGGGATGCTTCAAACTCAAAAATTTTTGTTGTTGCCCCTTTTCATGTTTTATTGAAGAGTCTTTCCATGTGAAACAGTGGTGGCTTAGCTTCAATCAGTGGCATGATGCATCATGCATGTACTACTACTTTGTAGACTAATCACCTTATTTGGATCCTAAATATTTAATGTATTGATTCATTATACTCTGATTAATATGGTTGAAGATTATGGGTTATAGTTAAATTATTTGACTGTTTACCCCTTTCTTTTCTTTGCATTAAGGGTACATATTTCAAAGTATGCGATTGGGAGAACTTGGCCTTCCACCTTATCGGACATTTTCATTGGAGGAGCTTGAGCAAGCTACAAAAAAACTTTGAAACATCAAGCTTCATGGGTGAAGGTTCTCATGGTCAGGTACATGAAGTGCACTGTTATTCTTACCGAATGCTTGATTTGGTGCTCTGTTTTTGGTAAGGTGACTTGTTTTGTTATTCATTTACATTTGTTCATCAACACTAATAGATTGCCTAATAGCAACTATGTTAAGGAGAAAAAGTTCGTAAATGAAAAAGGTACTTGGATGACAATCATAAATTGTACTCTGAACTCTAGCCTCAGAAGCAAAGAAACCAAACTAGATAGAAAAATGGAAAGCGGAAACAGATCAAATTGAATTAAAAAATAATACCATAAGTGGTAGAATTCCATTCAAGTTCGTCAGGAATATAAATGCACTGCCCTTGTTGATGGCACATGCTAGACATACAACGTTAATCATTTCAAAGTCCATTGTTCCATACATTGGGTTTGCAGTTTTGGATCTCGGTAAGCAGTTCTTGATTCAAGCTTGTAGCATTTATGAAAAATTTTCTATGGCTGAGTATATTTGGGCTGACATAGCCTGAGTATATTCGTATCCTGGGATGTTAATCTGTTGGTGCATCTGTCATGAATATATTTGGGCTGACATAACCTGAGTTCTTGCTTATCTTTGTGCTTGCAGTTGGTTGATTTCGTTTTGGCCTTCTAAGAATTCTACTCGCTTATCTAAAGCATATAATTGTGCCACGCATTGTTTCTTAAGTCCTATTGTTGTTATGGACTATGGAATAGTCACCGGGCTACTGTCAGTTTGGTCATTTATTTTGAAATTAAGAAAGATATAGGTTAAGTTGTTTGTTAACATGCTTAATCAGGTGAACATCATGGGATGTACAAGCAACCTGGTAATGATGGGCAATGTTCAAAACTCAAAGTTGACTCAGAACTTGGTCTTTCAGTCTCTGAGTTCCACTTAATTGAGTCATTGAAGAACTGATGGAATTTTTATGAATTGCAAGATTCAAAAATCAATTTGTTCATTTCTTTTTTGGTAAGATTGGAGTTTTACAAGCTCATTGCAGGACATGAGTCCTAATGTGAGCAGGATCCAAGGCTCAAGTAGGTGTAGGGGGCAATGGAATTGTCCATGGTCTTTGATATATATATATAGTTGATGAAGTATATTAAACAACATGATTTAGGTCTTCATCAAGTTGTTGATACAGTCACATCTGTTGCCACGCTATTATCATTTTGCGGGAATATTTTAGACCAATGAAATTTCAATATGACTGAAATGGACAGACAGCCAAAGGAAGGAGAAGAGTTCGAAGTGGAAGATGCTTTAAATGTGACTAAAATGGAAGGACAACTGGAGGAAGAAGAAGATGCTTCACATGTGACTAGAATGGAAGAACAACAGGAGGAATCATGTAATTCTTCAGGCTATATGTTACCATAAGTGCTTTTAGTTCTTAACTTCTAACATCTTGATTTATGTTGAAATTTAAGCTTTCAATCCAATGAGAATAAAGCCTGGTGGGTCATTGCAAGACCAAATTATGTACGATGTGGGCAATATAGTTGATGACTGCCCTCAGTTTGAAAATAGTACAAAAGGCTTGTTTGGATTTTCCAATGGGTGCCTAACAATAAAGAGATGGGATGAGATTAGTGCATTGTTTGGCAAGTCAGGGTACTTTTTTCTTATTTCAGCTTTTGTTTCCAATCAATGTATTGTATTAGCAGATATTTTCTTTATTATTTATTTTTTTTGGTAACTTTCTATCTCTGTGTTCCTAATTTATGTTGCGCATGAAGTTATTTGGAAATGTTGTATATATTATTAGAAAGCAATACTTTTCATTTTCTTTTTCTAAAATTGAATTGTTTTAAATTGTTGAAGCATGTGGTTCCTTCTCTGTGTTTTTACTATAGATGCAGAGTTACTTATATATGAGATGAAATCATTTTTCAACCAAACAGGACCTTGAAAGTTACTACTTAGCATACTACTTTTTTCGAAAGGAGTCGATCAGGATGTGGCCTTCATGCATATTTTGTATCATGTAGCATTGCAATTTCGTCAGGCATGCAGGAGCATTTACAAGTCCAGTCCATGAGCTATGGACCTGAGTCTAGGTCCAGCCCGCCCTGTCCATGAGCCAAGGAATCAGGTTCAGCCAAGAAATCAAGATTTGTTTGGATTCCCATCTCTCTAAGTCATTGGAGTAACTTCTTGTAGCCATCCCAGGTCCCAGTTCTTGAGAATGTTTACTGGAAGGACCTCAACTTTCTTGTCTTTGTCTGGATTGCATTCCTTGCACTACAGATTGCCAAGGTGAGCTCTCTACTATGCCTCATTTTCATGTTAGCTTATACAGAGGTAGAAGAGTGATCGCTGCTTTTTGAATGTGTTGACACATTGCTAGATAGCGGTCTTGATCAAGTGAACCCCTCATCTTTCATTGTTGCGTACCTTAAATCCAGTTTGGATGGTGAGTACTCAAATATGCTGCTGTGTAATTGTTTAAGGCATTGAAATGAAATCTTTTATACTTCCACCTCTCAAAAAAAAAAAAAAAAAAACATTTTATTCTTCCCATGATTGGCATGGTAGTTGCTTATCTACTACTCCCATGTTTAATTAACACGATGCTATTGTTTGTCAGATGTTGTCTTAAAGCTTATCATCCTGAATGTGTGGGCAAGGATTCCACATTGTTGGAGACGGGCAATCAATGGACTTGTAGTAAGCCTCTTCGTACTCCATATGCTTGCTTTTTTTCCCTCCCTTTTTTTAGGGTTGTCTTGCCTCCTCCTTTTGCTGTTGTTTTATGTGAGATTTTTCAGTGTCTCACTTGTGAAGTTGTTGAGTGGGTTGACTTTTTGTTGAATATTTTGAAACCAATAAGTGTGGAACAATATAGTACTATAAAATTTCCATGCCTGTAAGATGCACTTTCAGTTGTCCTTGTGGAATAAATCTTGCTCATCTTTGGGGGTTGAATTACTCTCACCCAATATTGAAGAGTTTCAGGTCATTCGTGGTGGGGATATACAGTTGATAGATCAAGTTACTGTCTATGAACTCTCTAGATGGTTTGCTCAAATTTGCCACCCTCAAATCGATTCTTCTCAATGAAGTTACAGTCTTTGAACCCTCCAGATTCTGAAGAACGAAATTAGAAGTGCTCAAGTTAGCGACATGCAACTACCATCTTGTCATTAAAAATTCCTTTATACATATGCAATTAATGATCTTTTGAATGGAAAACAGCATGGTCACCCAAAAGGTTAAAAGATATCTATCATTGATTTCTATTTACAAAGTAAGCTGGTAGTGGATCGCTACATTTCAACTATGACAACTTTCTTGTCTGATCAATCAACTTCTCATGTCTTCCAATTGAAAGTGTATTTGGGTCTGTGGCTAGAAGCAACTTTTTTCTTTGGAACCCTACTCTATCATGAGAAATGTAGCAACAGCTCTCACTGTTATAACCCAAAGAGTGGCTGTATCAGGCATTGATTTCTTTTTCTCCATTGCTTCGAGTATAACCCTCAGTATTAGAATTATTCAATCCAGAAACATGCCACTGTTGAGTTTCATGTCTTCTTTTGTGGTTCAAATAAATATTTGCCTGTATGTGGGTATGTCTAGTTGGTTTGATCAGCATGTCTAGTTGCTTTGATTAGCACTGCTTGTTTTTTTTTTTTCCTAAGCAGTACGAGACATTTCTCAGCTTGTCATTGTTTTACTTACGTGTCCCTTTTTTTTTCTTTAGATAATCAACTATTGGATCGGCTTTTTGTGCTTTGCATTGACGGGGCCACTAGAAGCTAAGCTAACAGATCAGTATGAGAATCTCCCTATTGCATTACTAGTAACTCAAGGACAAAGGCAATAATGAGGCTTCCTGTATCAAAAAGATCTTTAAATATTTTAAATGTTTTAAACCAATAGAGGGTTTAATCTCTGTACTTGTTTTTAAATACCTGAATTGTACAAGTCAAGAGTGCTGGAGCTATATGCAAGCAATGATCGTGGGATCAATGTAATCCGCAATAAGATCAAGGATTTTGCAGCTGTAGTTGTAGGTTCTGGTAACCACCATGGGTATGTTGCAAATTTACACTCCAATTATGGTTTGTGTAGTAAATTTGCTTGTTCTAGATTACATACAATTATTCATTTTCATTTGCATGCTTTCTCTTGTCAACACCAGGGGTTACCCTTGTCTGCCGTTCAAGATCATCCATTATCCTAAATGAGGCTGATTCAATGACTGAAGATGCTCAGGTACTTGTAGACTGTACCCATTATCAGTCCTTGAATCTGGACCATTGAACTATCTCCCAAGTTGATATTTATAACCTTATAATCATTGAACTATCTCCCATTGAATCTGGACCATTGTTGTATTTTCTCATTAACCATCTATTTGTAGGCCAATGAATAAAAAGGTTAGGAACTTCCATTTAAGGATTTACAATGTTCTCAAGTTGTTAGTTTATACAGGTGGAGCCCATGGTCCCGTGATCTAAGCCGTTGGTTTGATGGCTTGCTATAATGGATCATGACCCATGAAATCTCCTCAATACGGTGATTCAGATGTTTCACTTTCTAGGCTGTAAAATAGATGGTGAGGATTTTTTATTTATTTTTAATGTATTTGTGCAATTGTAAACTTATTGTTGTAAATATATATAATTTTTATTATAAAGTTGTACTATATTTGTTCAATATTAAATTTTAATTGTATATAATATTCTTTGGTTTTTAAATATAAAAACAAATGTACAGCTTTTATTGGCCATTAGTAAATTATGAAAAATACTGTTTCAAAATTTTGGAAACTGACCGTTATCAACATTAAGAACGATTTAAAACCATTCCTAAAATTTAAAATTGACCGTTTACAACCTTCGGAAACTATTCCTAAGAGTCACGGTATCGAGGTATTGAACCGTTCCAGAATTTTTGTGATGCCTCTTTTAGGAACGGTTTAAAACCGTTCCTAAGGGATTTAGGAACGGTTTTAAACCATTCCTAAATGGCATTTTTAGTATAGTGTAAGCCATATGGACAACCGCTCGTATATCTTAAATGTGTATGTAAACTTTCATTTATACTTTATTTGTTTCTCTTCCACTGAAATGCTCACTCTTTAGAAAAAGGAAAAAATATGTGTGAAATTTTGGCTATCTTTAAAGGTTAACACTTGGGATTTCGAAAAAATAGTACTAACTTATGAAAATCGAGGCATCACAGTAGGGTCACCAAGGCATCTCATTTACCTATTCTTTGCTCATTGATGTTCCACGTCCTCTTGTGTCTTTGGTCTTCAACTTCCAACGACACATGGACTCATGTAATTGACAAATAAGGTGCACAAATCAGTGCATTAAGAACATAAACCAAGATGAAGGCAAAACACAAATTTAAGCTTGATCTTCCACAACTTCTAAGAAGTTTTTAATGGTGGGCGTTTAATACCAATTGTGTGCTCTGAGCTTTGGATCTACCTCATTTTTTAGTTTATATCCTAAAATAATATGTAAAAATGGATAGATGGTGTTGATATACCCATAAATCATGGTGGGTCCCTCAAAGGCCCAGCCTGTTCTGAGTAGGTCATATGAAAACAATAAGGTGGCATAGCACCATACAAATGTTTTACCGAAAAATCCTAATTCTTTATAAATAGATGTTATGCAAGAGGGATTAAAGTGAGAGCCTTGAATGTCCTTAGCCCCCTTGGACATCATCTACATAGAGAAATGTGTGTGTGTGTGTGTGTGTGTGTGTGTGAGTATTTTATCCTCTCCTCCCTCCATCCTACATCTAGACTTGACTCGAAGCTTCATCAAGTCAAATCAATTGAAAACCCAAGCGAGCCTTTGTTTTGACTCAACTCGATACTTAAGAATTGAATTAGAAACATTTATAATAAATAAATATTAATTATTTAAATATAAGTTTGTTTTTACTCAACTCGATACTTAAGAATTGAATTAGAAATATTTATAATAAATAAATATTAATTATTTAAATATAAGTAATAAAAAATGTTTAAACTTATTGGTTCTGCTTACACGTATGGTTGAGAGCATTGCTTTTAGGGCTACCAAGGGATAGGCCTAGGGTTGTCTTAGGCCCAGATTTTGAACTATTCAAGTTCATCTTATTCAAAATTTTGCATTTTCTAGAACCAGGCCAGCCAATCGATAACCTTGATTTCTTTTTGCCAGGAAGTCTTGGGTTTGAATCTCACCCTCCAATGTTTTTAATTAAAAAGTTCACCAGCTATGACTCAACGCCACCGTTGTGAGTCAACCGAGTCAACAACAACTCAAGCATGTCATGAGCTAGTTAAGGGCGAGCTTGGATGTGTTTGGAACAAGCAGGACAACTCGGCCCAACACTTTAGTCAAGTCAATCAATTTTTTAGCTAAATCACTGAAGTTCTAAAACTATTGGCATCTACCCATCAACATACTTTTTAAATCCGTGGAGCAAATCATTGATCCCAAATAGGCACTAAGCAAATAAGTGATTCTTTAATTAGGTTTTGTCAATTATTAGAGGTGGCAATGATTTTTAGGTCTAGTCTAGATACCACTTCGGCTAGTAATAGAGGCGATGGGCCTATATCCAAAGCTTGAGAGGTCATTCAGTAGCAAGAATAGTTGGAGTTCAGATTATTATGTCTTGGCTTATTAGGAGGGGAAGAAGTGGAGTGTTTGTTGAAAGATATCCTACCTAATATCCCTAGAAAATCAGGGACACCTGGTATTTATTTTTGAGAGTTGTTGGTCCTCCTTGTCTCTAAAAGGAGTAGAGTTTGAGGAAAACAAGATAACATTGGCTCTTCTCCTATGAAAGCCTGTCAACAAGAGGATTTGCCTCCATAGCTCAGTGGTAGACAGGCCTCTGTTTCAACATTAGACCAGGATCGAGTGCCCATGTTGTGTGGAGTGTGTGGGTAGGGGTGTAAAGTTATTGTAGGATTTTATGATTTTGGTTTTATAGAAACTTGATGATATTTAGACAGAGATCCCTTGGCTAATAAATCACAATCTGGACATCTCAGATTTATTTTTAAGAGTTAGCCTGATTCTCCTTGCATTTGCTCTCCTCTCTCTCTTATGAAAGACTGTCCACAAGAGGATTGTTAATTTGAAACGTATTTCTAGGATATAAAAATGCCTGCGAGGTCTAAGCCTACTGTAACATTAGAAATGATGCTTGGACATTATATATGCCTAAAAAAGTAAGTCCATTCCACAATTCATGTGGGCCATAGATTGTGACTAAAGACTATTTTACAGCCATTCAAATGACGCCAATTAAAACAATCCTAATCATTCAAATTGTGAGACCTACATGGATGGAGCATATCCCTTAACTCACAATATTGCTGAAGCAATTCTAACCACTCAAGTAATGGGTATATAACCAAAAAGAAAAAAAAAAAAAAAAAAAGTAAAAAAGAAAAATATTGCGTGTCTAAATTTGAAGGTCAAAGTAAGATCTTGACACGCTTCAACAAGTAGCAAACAGATTTGGTCTCGCCAAACCCATAGGGGTTTCAACAGACAACAGGTAGGCCTTCCTTATGAGGACAGCAATTCATACAACGCCTTTTTAAAGTTGGGCAAGTGAATCTGTTGAAAGAAAACTGTACAGCACCACATCTCTAGTCTTCCCTTTTTGAATGAAGTACTTCCTCAAGACACCTTCTCTAAGGAAGCCAGCCTTCTCCAGCACTCTCTGTGAACCTGGATTTTCAACGTCTACTAGAGCTTCAAGTCTCTCTAGATGTGGCCACTCCACAAATATGGAATCGATCACCATCTTGACCGCTCGTGTAGCTATCCCTTGGCCCCAGTACTTGGATGCTAGAACGTACCCAAGTTCACCTCTACATCTATCGTTATCAGATCCTGGGGCAACCGAAATAGCCCCGATCGGCCGGTTTCCCAAGCATATGGCTCGAAACCATGGATGGGAAACAACCTTCTCCTTTAAGTAGTTGAGAGCATCTTCTTTGGAAGTGTACGGTTCCCAACTGCAAAAGCGAGCCACCTTACTATCGGTGGCCCATACCATGAAATCGTCGAAGTCCTCCGAGATATCGAAAACCCGAAGAGAAATTTGGGTATCCTCCATTATTTTTCTTGTTTGGTTGGTGATGGGCCTTATGCCACTTGTTCTATCAAACAATGGATAGGAAACCTAAGCAAAATGCATTATATAAGAGTATATACGCAAAAATACGTCTTCCGGATAACTTCTGTTGGTGTACCTTCTTTCCGGCGAACATGTATGTCATTTGTGAAAGAAATCAGTGTCATGAGAATGGTTAATGCCTACCATGAAAATCGTCCTTCCCCAAAATCAGATTGAACTGCTCACCAGCTACGCGACTCTTTATGTTGAGTCAGATCTTCGGTTATCAATTGACTCGAATGGTGTGGCTCAAAGAATGAATGGATCAGGTTGATTTTTGTTCCTTTTAATATTCATAGTCAGACCTACCCTTTTCATGGTGTGGATTTCCTATTAAATTTGCAAATTTGCAGTAATGATAGCACAGTACTATATGTCGTAGTATCATGTCCGTGTAGGTGATCGATTCTCAGAAAACATCCCTTTCAAAATGGGCAGCTGGGCAGCTGGAGATTAAAATATCTTGGCAGCCTTAGTTGACTGCTTCGAGCAAAAGAAACTTGCGCCATCTCATATTTAACCGGGATCGTTTGTTTCGGAGTAACAGGATTTCCTGTTCCTAGAAATCAAGAATGTTACATTCTAGTACCTTATTCAATGACACGTCTTACCTGACCCTGAATCCAGCGATGTTGGTGGGACCCTAACAGTGGCCCACCTCGATGTAGATGTATATGTTGTATATCTATGTTGTCCATGTATTTTTCATATCATTTTGAACACATTGTGTAGAAAAAAAAAAAAAAAAAAAACAAATACAGGTGGACCACACCATAGGAAATAATGGTTGTTGAACGGCCACCACGATAAACTTCCAAGTTTCCACCATGACGTTTATTTGCCACCCAACCTATTGTTGAAAAGGTCACATGGAGAAAGGGAAAACACAAATATCAACTTGATCCAAAACCTTTGTGGCCCGCGAAAACTAGAGCTGGGTGTCGGTCCGGATTGAATTGGATTGGGTCCAACTCGACCCGACCCGAAGTCTCAATTGCCTGATCCGAACTCGATCCGATCCGGGACCGAGTCCAAGTCACCTGATTTGGACCGATCTGATGTATGGTTGACCTGACCCGAACCAAGTCCTACTCGGTCAGTGAAACTGAGTCGGATTGGGTTCGGTAGGATTCAGATCGCTTAAATTTAATCCAATTGTTCCATGTGGTGTGGTCTACTTCAATCTTTAATATATTGCTTATTTGTGCTCAAGGCATAAAATGATATGTCAAAATAGATGAACGACTTAGATAAAACATATACATCAAGGTGGGCCCTACATGGCTCTTAAAGAACTCTCCATTATGGTATACATATTTTTACTGGATATGTATTTACGTGCACTGCACAAAAGTCCCCCGGATACTTTTCACGGCAAGTTACTTGCTGTAACCACGTTAGCAATTTCTGTGGGTCTGATCATGGGGTATGTGTTATATCCAAACCATCCATCCTTTTAGTGAGCTCGTCATAGGGCTTGAGATGAAAAATAAGACAGATCTAAATATCAAGTGGACCACACGAAATATTTAACGGTGAAAATCATTCTCTGTTGCTATTTGTGGTATGGTCCAGATGATCTTCGGATATTATTCATTTTTTGGATAATGCTCGCCAATGACCTCTAAAAATATATGAACGGTGTAGATATAATAAATACATCACTGTGGGGCCCATATAACTTTGATCTCCTTTGAACCGTTCGTACAACTCGGAGCTCGAGGGGCATCAGTCTTGTCTTTGCACGCCACGTTATCACATACTTGCTGTAATGATGTTAGCATGTTCTGTGGGTGTGATCATGGGGTATTTGTTATATCCAAACCGTCCATCCTTTTGGCGAGCTCGTCATAAGGCTTGAGACGAAAAATAAGACAGATACAACTATCAAGTGGACCACACGAAATGTTTAACGGTGAAAATCATTCTTTGCTCCTATTTGTGGTGTGGTCCAGATGATCTTTGAATATTATTCATTTTTTGGATAATGCTCTCCAATGATCTCTAAAAATATATGAACGGTGTAGATATAATAAATACATCACTGTGGGCCCATATAACTTTGATCTCCTTTGAACCGTTCGCACAACTCGGAGCTCGAGGAGCGTTAATCTCGTCTTCGCACGCCATGTTACCACCTACCTAAGCCAGCTACAGGCTACAGCTAGCCTATGCTATAGCGGTAGCTGGCAATTCTTAAATAATTTCTAGGCCTGCGTATTATACACCTCCCTACGCCCGAGTATCAATATTTTTCCCTCCGATCGAAACGGATTGGCTACTCCCTGAGTCCCTGTGTTCGATGATCTATGGGCCTTACCATGATGTATGTATTTCATCGATGACGTTCATTCATTTTTATAGATCATTTTAAGACTTGATACAAAATATTAGAGGGATAAAAATCTCAGGTGGACCACACCACAGGAAAACAATAATGATTGGATATCCTCCATTAAAATCTTTTTAATGCTCCGGATCGGGTCGGATCTGATCGGATTGGATCCATTTGGATCAAGTTTCAGACTGGATCGGTCTGGATTGTCGACGACCCGACCCCGATCCGAAAATCAATCGGATCTGAAATACCTCATTCGATTCGCACCGATCCAGACCGTCGGTTCGGTTAGGATCGGGTCGGATCCATCGGATTGGATCTCTTTTGCACAGCTCTAGTAAAAACCCAGCATCTTACAACTAGTTTGGAGCCATTAGTTTAGTCCCGCTGTTGTCTAGTGTATCGATGCAATACACATCAGGAGTAGTTTAAATATCCACGACTATTATCGTCAGATTTCAATTATCAAATTCATGCTTGATACATCTTCAGTCACATGCTGCCATAATCGTCTTATGGCCGTCTAGTAGTTTTAAAGGTTGTTTTGCCAGTACAGGCCACCATATGTATTTATTCCTTTTTCTTTTTCTTTTTTGCTAATTGTACCGTTTTTACATTCCAAACAATAAAATTAGCGATCTATCCTTATTTATTTATTTTTTTTTAACCTAAAAACTTGGTACACTATCATCATTGAAAAAAAAGTCATTGGTTCCAAAGCAAAAAGATCTCATTCTAAAGGACTAACCCTTCCCTTTTAAAATCACCTGATCATTGTAATAATTGGTGGCTAAATAGTTTGGCCAACCTGTGCCCTTCATAGGTCTAGTCCTAATCTGGCTAGTTTGGCACCTGAGGTAACAAGTGTACAAGCAATTCAACATGAACATGACTCTAGCACGTTTTGCACTAATCTAATCGCAAATTGTAGACACCCCACCTAAAACAAGGATACGTCATTCTTCGAGCTTCAACTTGACTTCAATCAGTTGTCTCCTGCGGACTTGAAAATCATTGAAAACTCAAACGGATCACACTGGAATCATACTCGGCACGCACCGGAAATAACCAACGGACCAGATTGGCCGACACCAAACCCAGTAGCGATTCGGTCACGACCGAGCTTCCAAACTTCAAAACCCCTACAACTCCCTGTATGACACAACTGACAGGCGAAAATGGATAAAATGAATACTCTCTACCCATGGATCACTCTCTGTATCATTTAGTTCTTCCGCGTAGCGTTGTGTTAAGGTCTGAGAGATCATATTTTCAAAATTAGAGAAAAATACGGTCGTCTTGATATATAAAATGGCCATGGTATTATTGGAGGCAAATCCTGACTGATTAGGATGATTTATGATTCATTGGAAAGGTGGTCAAATGATCTTCATAACAAACTTAAGTTTCCTCCAATCTGAGTCATGATGAGGAAAATCTAGCCTGTTTATTAAAACCATGTATTGCCGATTGATTAAAAAAAAAAAAAACTTTGAGTGCGCTTTAAACTAGCCAAACGGGATCTGATTAAGATGATTTCAGTTGCAATGAAAAGCCCATCAGACGACATTTCCTATGATCCTAATATCAGCAAAGGCGGACCATTGGTCAAATTGCAAACAACCGATATCATATATTGGACAGACGTATTTTTAGCATACCGAGCGAGATCCGATCGAAGTGATTCTAATCTTGTTAGAAAGTTTATCTGATCATCTTTCCAACGAGACTAGGATTACCAAAAATGGATGAAAAATGAACAAGATACACATGTTTAAATATTTTGCACAAAAAGACGAAAACCAAATACAACCATGTACCCATATTCCATATATAATCATTATATTTTATAAAAATATATATATAAATACATATAATGATTACTTTTTATAAATAAATATATACATATGCATATAAGTAATGATGACCCTTTATAAGTGTGTGTGTGTGTGTGTGTGTGTGTGTGTGTGTGTGTGTGTATATATATATATATATATCTGCATGTTGTCAGGAGGGAAGAAAATAAAAACATATAAAAACTACCTTTATGCCCACGATTCATGGTGGGCACCCACAAAGCAACCCTATGCATGGGTCGTCCGAAAACAGGGCCAATGCCTATATAAGGCACTCGAGCCACACAGGAGGGGAGAGACAGAGGAAAAATCAAAAGGAGAGAGAGAGAGAAGATAAGGTAAGAACTGGAGCAGACAGGGAGAAACAGAGAGTGAGAGAGAGAAAATAGAGAGTAGAAAGAGAGATAGAAAAATACAGAGAGGGTTTGAGGGTTGGAGTTTGCCTGGATGTGCTCCCTAAGATATCTTAAAGATTTCCATCGTACCGACATGCTGCCCAACACAGGAGACAAAAATGGCCATTAAAGGAGTCAAAAAATCTAAGAATTTATCCATTTCTATTTAATTTGCATTCCACTCTACACATTTCAATTGCATTAATCACTTCCACATTTTATTATGCACCATTCTCCATCTTCCATTTTTCACTTTATTTGCCTGCCTAGGACCTTAAATTCTGTGAAGTAAGGCTAGTTAGCGTTTTATTCCATTAACTGTTTTTACTTTATTTGCCTACCTAGGGTCAACTGGCTCTGTGATGTAAGGCTAGATAACCTTTTTTTTTATTTTATTTTATATCTACCTGCCCAGGATCTTAAATCCTGGAATTAAGGCTAGTTAGCATGTTATCTTATTTACTGCTTTTATTTTATTTGTCTACCCAGAGCCACTTGGCTCTGTGATGAAAGGCTAGATAACTTCTTTTTTCTTATCTCTGCCTGCCCTGCTCACCTGGGTTATGTGAAGCATGGCCAAGTATAAAATGCCAAAATTCCATTAAATCTCCAAAATTTACAAATCCTGTGAAGTAGAGACCGCACATTGTATGGGAGAAAAATGGTGCTTAAACCCTTCATTTTCCGTCACCAAGGCCCTTACTTGGAATCTACGGCCGCAGACCAACTACGGGAGTCATTTGAGTTAGGAAATCGTGAGATTCCTCAACTCCTAAACAATTCTACGGTTTCTAGCTGGCCGTAGATTTTATGCTTCATTTGACTAGTGGTGACTCCAAATCAAATGCATTTTTACACCTGAGTTAATAGCACACATCGCCCACAATAACAAAAATCAATACAAAAGCCAACAAAGTGAATACTGGCCTAGGCTCCATTGGGGATTGTACTAGTTACTAACCTAGGCTCAACTTAAAACACATGATTTTTCGATTTATGGGGATTTTATAAATTCGGCATATTTACTTTCCTGCACTCTAGTGAATACTGGTCTTATTTACTCTTTGTATCATGCTTTCTAACATTCCAGTAAATACTGGTCTCCTACTAATACACTAATTCTCTAATTGTCCAGTGTATACTAGCCATTTACCTTCCTGCCTGCATTCTGCATTCCAGTTTATACTGGTTCGCTTTACTTTCCTACCTACATCCTGCATTCCAATCTATACTGGTCCGCTTTACTTTCCTACCTACATCCTGCATTCTGCATTCCAATTCTCTAATTGTCCAGTGTATACTAGCCATTTACCTTCCTGCCTGCATTCTGCATTCCAGTTTATACTGGTTTGCTTTACTTTCCTACCTACATCCTGCATTCCAATCTATACTGGTCCACTTTACTTTCTTGCCTGCATCCTGCATTCCAGTCTATATTGGTCTCTTTTACTTTCTCGCAAGCATACTGCAATCCAGTTCTCACTGGTCCATTTACTTTTCTGCTAATCCAAGGTACACTGGTCCTCCTGTATTTTCCTGACATTTACGTTTGCCTTTTATAAAAAGAAAAGAAAAGCAAAAAAAAAAAAGACAAAAAAAAAAAAGAAAATACCAAAAAAAGGGAGGTAATCTCAAGGTATACCCATTGCAAGGAAGTAGCGGGCCATTTTGTAACCATTGCGCCCAGAAATCAATTACGGGTTCGTTATCTTGCACAATCATCGTGTACCTACCAAAGCATCATCCGAACCCGTGTACAAATAGCCATGTCAGCTCAAGGTGACAATCATCCAACTCCTCCAGAATCGCTAAGACCACAAGCCTTTCAACTGGCCGCATCCACTCCCTCGACAAGTGAGCTCGCCCATGCTTAAACAGGTTAGAGAATATTGTGAATCACATTTACGCAGAAATGGCACCACTCATTCATAACATGCGTCCGCCAAGCATCCATATAGGTCTATCAGACCCAACTGTCAATTAATTTCAACCCATTCCCCTTAATGGAAATCGGGTTCACTTTCAAAACCCACCAGTCACAACAATTCAAACTCCAACACATCCTCCCCCTGATGGGAGTCAACTAGCACATTCTAGTCAATCACAGTCTGGTCAATTCCAACAACCTTCTCCCAGTGGGAATTTATTTCAATTTCCACTCAGTTAACCACATTAAATACCTATTGTTCATGAATATCCACCCATCCAAGCTCGCCCTCTCGGCGAGACCATATCCCAATTCCCACACCACACCATGCACTCAATCCCTCTGACCGAGGAACATAGGAACATTGAAGAAGTCAACCATTATGAAGAAGAGGCTAACCGAATGCCAGAAGGAGCACGACCTCCTTTGTCTCAACCAAATGAATTTGATCGACTTTGGGAACACTTTGAGAGCCAGCTAAGGGCAATGCGAAATGAACTTCAAAAACAACATGGGGTGGAACTCCCATCCACAAAATTTAGCGATCTTTGCCCATTCCCCGATGCTAAGGTACCTATAAACTTCAAGGTACCCAAGTTTCAACGATACGATGGCACGGGATGCCCAACTGCACATTTAAAGGCTTTTTGTGGTGAACTTGATGTCATGACAGATGATGATGGAGCATTGATCCGTCTGTTCCAAAAATTCCTAAGGGGTGATGCATTAGTGTAACACCCGGCCCATCAGAACAGTGTCCTGAGGCGTCCACATGGGAACTGTCGTAGGACCACTCGATTAAACTGTTCGTGTGAGGGATACCACCAACAAATGAACCCAGGTTATCTCATTAATGCGGTCGAGTTGATTATGGTTGGATCGAGTGTGGGCCATAAAGTTGGTTCACTTGATTGTACTTGGCAGCTGTCTATGTGGGCCATGCAATGGCCAAGGAAGGTCAGAAAAATCTAAAACCTGGGGAGACTATGGACCTCGCTGAGTTTGTGGTCCAACACGAATTGCGGACCTAGTGGGCACCCGAAAATGAAATATCTGCGCTCTCCAGTCGGCACTTGCCAAGTGCGACTTGCCCCAACCTTAGCCTAAAGTTTAAGATTATAAATCAATGACCCTCTTGTTTGAAACAGAGATATGAGACATTGCAGTCGTTGGATCTCTTCTAAATTTACGTTGAAGGCTGAAAACATTTCTCTACACCCGTCCACAAAATCTGAACCCCAATTGTGGAATGGTGACCGTTGATCATAAATCAGCTCCTTACGGTAAAACCCCGCATCCGTTTGCCTTCAAATTTTGCACGGCCCTTTATCAGGCCATGGGGCACCTATCTTACAAATTTCATGGCCAGGGGGCCATCAGAGTAGCCCCAATAGCCAGAAATGGACGCCACAGGGTCATTTGAAGATCGGACCCGTATGATAAACCTTGCATCCATTTGCCTTCAAATTTTGCACAGTCCTTCATCGGGCCATAGGGCACCTATCCTACAAATTTGGTGGCCAGGGGAGTTTCAGGACAGTCACAGCAGTCAAAGAGGGGTCTCACAGGGCTATTAAAGGGAATTAATAGAACTTAAGGCCATTTAGCCCAAAAATCCAGGATTTAAGATCCTTAAACTCCCACTCTCACCCACTCCCACAGCTACTCCAGCAGCAAAAGAGAGAAGAGAGAAAGAAAGGAGAAAGAAGAGAGAGGAAGAGAGTGTAGAAGAAAGTAGGGACCAAGGGACTTGGGCCTTAAAGAATCTCCTTCCTATTCCCCAAGGGATCTCACATCCATAACCACGAAACGAATTCCAACTAATTTAGAGGTAATCACCCATCTTTCCCATAAATTCATTATATCAAGTGAGGTCCTTACATGTATCCTAACATGTGAATGCATTTGACTCGAAACCTTAGCAAATCGACCCGTGAATTTGGCACCCCTAGGTCGATTTCACAAGCTCTCAACGATCCATAGGTGCAGACCATTATCCTTAGGTGGCAAGTACCAAATTTAGGATAAATTTAATGATTGTGAATGTTAGAGTGATGTGCATAAGTGATTTAGGGAAAATCTAGCTAGGAACCTACATGATAGGTCCACCAACATGCATGTAAGGATAAATTGTTGTTTGATTGGCCTTCAACATGTTTGGGCATGAAATTGGTGTTGTGTGTTCATTTCACATCTGATTTTTGCATGATCTTCCCTGTAGCATGTATGATTGCATTATTTCTTGCTGTAGTTTTCTATACTATGAGTAATGTGTTGTCCTTGGTCTCTTAGGTAATCCAACACCACACGCACACAAGTCTAACTTATGCTATTAAGAGTAGTTGCATTCATTTTAACAACTTGAAATTTTATGCTTGATGTATTGTATGCATGATTCCACCTGTACTAGAAGATGAACTCTTAATTGTTATAAGTGTTATTGAATACAACCCATTTTCTGAGTTGGTCAGGGAACTGAGATTTGTAAAGGTGGTTCTGTTGGTTAGACCACCCTATGACTAGAGTGACTGATTTGGGCGGATGCGAATGGGCGACAGTAGTGTGACTACATGGGTTACTTGCACTCGATGTCGTCCATTATGTGCTCGCCTAAACTTGGACGGTCTAGTCCATTGATTAGCCAACCATGCTTATCAACCATGTTTGCCCACGCTTATTTGGAACTTGGAACACCCCTCGCCTACTGACGCCCACTGACAACTACTAGACATTGATCCACAGTCTCGTGAGCCGGGCATGATTGAATGGAACATTATGTCCGAGCTGTCGGCCTACGCTCGGGTGACGAGCCTCCCCGTAGTAACCGCGAGCGATCCTACTTCCCAACACTCCCCATGTGCTTGAAATCGGGGATGAGGACCCCAATGGGATCAAGAATCGCGGGGTCCTAGCCTCGCACGTTGAGCGGTACTGGCCTCGTAAATGGTTAAGGGCATTGATACCGTCAGGGTGTACCAGTTTCCCCAATTTGTTGGTTGAACGGAATTAATTAAAGACTTGGCTAAAACGTCCACGATCGCATCGCATTAGTGAGGTCGCAATGAGGGAGTGTTGGTCATGCGCGATCATTAGACGAAGTCGCTCGAGGGAGTGTTGTTGTGAGGTCATGCATCATACTATAATTTATGCATACGCATTAACAAGATTAGTTAGAGATGTGTGAATGTATTTTTCATTAAATTCACCATGAAATTGATATTTGATGTAACTTAAGGCTAATGACACCCATTGAGTTGATCACTCACTCCCACTCTGGGATGGTGTTTTAAAACATTAACCAGACTCTTCAGTAGATGCAGGTGTGCTAAGCTCGATGAGCTGAGCGGTGCGAGCATAGACGAGGAGGATGAGTTATCCTACTTCTAGCTGATGGGCGGGTCATCGTAGATGGAGCGGGCTGATTATGGGTTGCTGAGTAGAGGACTCAGTGCATTATTCTTTTGGACATTCTTTTTGTGTTTTGTCGGGCGACGTCTTGTGTGGCCCATTTTAC
This sequence comes from Magnolia changhungtana, assembly GCA_030180095.1. Taxonomy (NCBI): domain Eukaryota; kingdom Viridiplantae; phylum Streptophyta; class Magnoliopsida; order Magnoliales; family Magnoliaceae; genus Magnolia; species Magnolia changhungtana. The sequence continues at coordinate 4,645,159 of JASAUF010000340.1, read as the reverse complement.
ATTTTGTAGACTTGTATAAATTAGCTACTTTCATTTCAGTTGACTAGTTGAGGTTGTGGTTTATGTTCCCGTCAATTCCATTTTTACTCATTTAATTTGGATTATATACAAATCACTAAAATATGGGATTATAAGTGACTCCCGGGAACTTGGGGTCGAGTGTTTGCACGAACCCAAATTTCAGGGCGTTACAATTAGACTAGTACACGTCCCTGGACTATCACAAGATTAGAACATGGGAACAATTGTCCCAAGCTTTTGTAGATCGTTTCGCGTACAATCTACTTGGCTGCCCTTAGGTAAAGGAGCGACGAAATGCTGTCTGCATACATAGGGCGATGGAGAGCCATGGATTCACAGGAATCCCGATCGCTGAATCTAGTGTCAACAGCCTCCGTAGTACGCCATTCTCAGCTCCCAGAGCTCATATGTCAGGTTCCGATCCTGGGATCCTACAAGGAGGATTTTTTTTCCAACGTACATTTATCTCATAAGAAGTATAACTACAAGTTTACCAAAAATAACATCATCATCACATATCCACTAATATAAACATTGAGTACAATGCCGAAAGGGAAATACATATGTCAAAATAAAATCAAAGCTCCAGAAGTCAGTTAAATGCTCCAGGCTCCATGCTGCTGCAACCTAACATTACCTGCATGCATCTAATAGAAAGTTTAGAGGGCGGTGTAAGTGTGTGCACAAGATAAGTGCCAAGTAATCAACATAATGCCATAATCATACAACATCGGAAATGCTAGTAAGATCATGAATCGTACTGTACCAGAGTAAGCGAAAATACCGACAAGTCCACAAGTCAAACAATATTAGAGTACGCAATATAGATCAGCTATGCGAATGAGGAGTCATAACGAGCCAAATATCAGATGCCGAGGATGCAATGCAATATACAATTCCTGATGAGTTTACGAATAGCGTCAGCTATACATAGACATATAAATACAGAAACTGCGGATGTAATGCAATATGCAGTGCGAATGGAATGACCATGCTAGAGTGTGAAGTCAGGATGATAATACGTAGTATCGCAGGCTATGGGATCCATCATAAGGAACTTCTATCCAAACCAGTCCTATACCTAAATTTGGATAGTCAGACTTAATGTGGTAAACTCCTGATCTTAAGTTAGTCGTGGGCCCCAACCAAAATTCTGGTCATTGCGAAGGCACACGTAAGAAATAGTTGCACATCATCAGCCCGAGTGAATAGCGAATGAATGAATGAATGAGTATACAATTCCTGCCCAATAAGTCCACATATCAGTACTGTTAATCTCTAGGATCATCACTGGGGTTTAGTCACTCCAAATGACACTGCCGCTCTCCCAGCCGCACAGTCCAAGTGAGCGTAAGAAACCTCACTATCCGCCTGGCCAATAGTATGCCAATACCTATTCGGCACGTCGATAGCGGACCCATTCACGAGCTGGTCAAACTCAGCCTAGCAATGCCCCCTACGCTCGGGCGAGTAAGGCCACACCCCCTCCCAACAGACTACGATACGGTGGGAGACGTGATCTCTTGATATTCGGCACTCGGGCGCTCATGTATCCACTCGGTCTCGACGTTGGGGCGTCCTCTGGTACCAAGAGGGTTTAGGGATTTTCACTCAGGGCCATTTATGGCAGTCCGATGCTAGTAATAGATTTTCAGTGTCCCATCTGGCCATCCACGATATGCATGTGGAGGCTACGACCCTGATGTTGCTAGGACATACAATAATCATAATGCAAGATGTAGGAGTCATACAATCTAGTCATGCATCAATCCTGCGCATACCGTGTGCTCATGTGAGATAACCTCCGCCTATATGGGAGTCTCATAATAACTTGCCCAATGTCATATATAATGGTTAACCACATCTCATAATAAACATGCAGATGATGCGTATGGGCATGTATCATGTTGCATGTTATCACATACTCATAATTGGTATCCATAACCGGCATCAACAATCGGCCTCGACAATGTGGACATCTAACCAACATTGCCCCAAGGAATGGCCCACATAGAGCTAAACATATAATGGGCCCACGACCTCACATAAAGGCCTAATATACAACACAGTGGGCCTTACCTAAGGGCCACATATACACAACAGGTGGGCCCTGCTCATGGGCCTTAAATACATGACATGTGGGCCCTACACAATGGTCTCGAATACATCAAATGAGCCATGCATCATGGGCCTAATACATATTACAATGGGCATTGCCCATAGGCCATGAATACATCACAATGGGCCCCAACTACAGGTCGCATATACATCATATAGGTCTCGACAATCGGCCTTGGCCTCAACAATTAAAATTTACACTTGGAATTGGCCTCGATACTCGGCCTCGACAATCGGAATCAGCCTCGATACTCGGCTTCGACAATCAAAATCAGCCTATACAATCAACCTCGATAAGTCAGAATAAATCTCAATACTTGGCCTCGACAATCGGAATCAACTTTGATACTCGGTCTCGACATATCAGAATCGGCCTCGATACTCAGCCTCGACAATCAGAACGATTAGAATCGACAAATCGGTCACGTCAATCGGAATCGACAATCGGTCATGATAATCAGAATCAATCGATAATCAGAATCGGTAAATCGGTCACGTCAATCGGAATCAGCAATCGGTCATGAAATCGGCCTTGATCGCTAATCGGCCACAACAATCGGGATTGATCGATAATCGGAATCGGCAGATCAGTCACGGCAATCAAAATCGGCGATCAACCACGACAATTGGAATCGATCGATAATCAGAATTGGTAACTCAGAATCGGCAATCAGTCAAGACAATCAGAATCGATCAGAATCGACAATTGGTCATGAAAATCAGAATCGATCGATAATCAGAATCGACAAATCGGTCACATCAATTGAAATCAGCAATCGGTCATGAAATCGGCCTTAATCGCTAATCGGCAATCGGCCACGACAATTGGGATCGATCAATAATCAGAATCGACAGATCGGTCACGACAATCAGAATCGGCGATCAGCCATGACATTCAAAATCGATTGATAATTAGAATCAGTAATTCGGTCACGACAATTGGAATCGACAATCGGTCAAGACAATCAGAATCGATCGATAATCAGAATCGGCAAATTGGTCATGTCAATCGGAATCGACAATCGGTCATGAAATCGGCCTCGGTCGCTAATCGGCAATCGGCCACGACAATCGGGATCGATCGATAATCAGAATCGGCAGATCAGTCACGGTAATCAGAATCGGTGATCGGCCACGACAATCAGAATCAATCGATAATCAGAATCGGTAAATCGGTCAGGACAATCGAAATCGACAATCGATCAAGACAATCGGAATCGATCGATAATCAGAATCGGTAAATCGATCACGTCAATCAAAATTGGCAATCGGTCATGGTAATCAAAATTGATTGATAATTAGAATCGGCAAATCGGTCACGCCAATCGGAAGCGGCAATCGGTCATGAAATCGGCCTCGATCGCTAATCGGCAATCGGCCACAACAATCGGAATCGACCTCGATGATCAGTTAATCAAGGCTTAAGGGGAGGTCACAATGTGGACATTAAACCATCATTGCCCATCAATGTGGACATTTAACCAACATTACTCCCAAGGAGTGGCCCACATAGGGCCAAACATATAGTGGGCCCCTGGCCTCTCATAAGGGCCTCATACACAACATAATGGGCCGAAAATATATCACAATGGGCCATGAATACATCAAGTTGGGCTTCATTCAAGGGTCAGAATATATGGTCTTTAAATACATAACAGGTGGGCCCTGTAATGGGCCTCATATAAATCAAAGTGGGCCTTAACAACAGGCCACAAATACATCAGCCTAATCACATGGGCCTCATATAAATCAGAGTGGGCCTCAACAACGGGCCACAAATATGTCAAGATGGCCCTAATCACATGGGCCTCATATAAATCAAAGTGGGCCCCAACAATGGGCCACAAATACGTCAAGATGAGCTTAATCACATGGGCCACATGTATATCAAATGGGCCACACCCAAATATACGTGGTGATAAGGATTTCCACCATTAGAATTCCCAAGGGTTTAATGGTGGACGTTCAAACCCACCATTTCCTGAAATGTGGCCCACTTGATCCTAGATTTGTCTTATTATTAATATATATATATATATGGTCTCAAGCCCTAATTTTATTTTAAAAATGGTTAGACGGTTAGGATGCAATACATGTATCATGGTGGGTCCCATAGGGATGGACGGCATAGATAAATCACATACCTCATGGTGGAGGTCCACATTGATGAGAGGTGTGGGTACTATACATACATTAGTGGGTCTCATGTGGGGCCCACCATAATGTTTATTTTCCACCCAACCTGTGGATAAGGTCACACAGACCTGGGCCCACCATAATGTTCATTTTCCACCCAACCTGTGAGTAAGGTCACGTAGACCCGTATGAAGAGGAAAACAAATATCATTTTGATTCAAAACTTCCCTGACCCAAGAGGGTTTCAATGGTAGACATTTAATCCACACTGTTTTTAGCCGTGTGGGCCACCTGAGTTGTATACGGCTGATTTTTGGGAAGGGGGACCCACTGGCATAAGGGGCCCACCTAATGCACGGTGTTGATGGCAACACCCATCATGGTGGGGACCACGGCTGGGACCGTGGGTCCCTGCCTCTTCACATCATGCGACAGCGTCCTGCACTGTACGCCTCTGACGGTAGCAGTAGCAGGCGCTGCTGCCTATTTTATTTTTTATTTTTTATTTTTTTGATTTGCATTTTTTATGGTTTTTCCTAGGTGGGGCCCGCCTCAGAAAAATCCAACCCAACCATTGGTCTTTATGGCTTAATACAAACCCATCAAGCCCAATATTCGATGGGTTTTGGTGTACAAAAATATCAGGGTGTGTTTCAATGGCGAAAATACAGTTTTCTATACTACGGCTCGCCAGAAAATCGGATCAACTTTATTTTTCTGCTCAACGCCTAATATAACTTGAGAATTAGGATGGACAGCTTAGATTAAGTACATACATCAAGATGAGGCCTACATGAACGGTCCACCCAAGGCTTGGCTAGCTAGTACATCCCAACGTCAGTTCACACTTTCACTGTTGCCACAACATAGTTGCCACGTCTAGCATCTCTGGACGCTGGACGGTGTGGAATAGCATAGGCATCATGGTGGGTCCCACATGTACGTGGCCCACCATGCATGTACATATATATATGTATTATATTAATATAAATATAATATATATATATATATATCATTTAAATCCAGCATGCGGGACTTCTCACCGTCCCAACATTTCACCTAAACTGTGGTGGGCCATACCGTTTGATGGAAGGGGGTGGATTTAGCACGATTCGGTGGGGCCCACTTCATTCTAGGGAAAGGATAAAGAGAGAGAGAAGGAGAGAGAGGGAGACATAGTGATAGAGGGACCCCGCCACTATGGGCCCCTCTCTATATTGCATACATCATTTTGTGTCCCACATCAAGTGGCCCTAAAGTTGAAATCAACGGAGGATCACCCACCTATCGGCCTTCTCCTTGATCCCTTGGACTCCTATGCTCCTTGCTTTTACTTTTGATGGTGGTTGATGGGGTTTTGATGGTGGGGATGAGAGATGAGAAGGTGGGCCACACTTATTGTTGTGGAAGGGAGCTTGGAAAGGTTTGGATGTGTGGTGCTTTCATGGGATTTGGGAGGTTGCTTGGAAAAATGAAAGAAAAAGTGAGATGATGGATTGATATGGGTTGGGTGGAATGGTTTTTGTAAGGAGAGGTATGGGTTGGGTTGAAATTTTGGTAAAAGAGGAATGGTGAGGGGAGGGAGAGAGTTGACTTATGGAAAAGGAGGGATGGGTTGTTGTACTTGACATTTATTGAAGGATTGATGTGACTTATCATAGACGTTCTCTCGGAATCCGCAATGTGCGGCGTTTCATCAAAAAAATACTCGGGCCCACATCTCCTGGCCCGAGTATCAGATCGATTCGTGAGTCACGGCGTTGGAACCTCGGCGACGACGCGATTGCTAGGGTACAAGTTTTGAGTCGAGTCGACTCCGATATGCAGGACTTTGCTTAGGATCGCGTGCAAACATCGGATACAGGTCGAGGGTCACCAGAATTTGACCGGGAGGACCGCAGAAGCCTACGGAATGGTACGGACTAGGATATGAGTCTCACAATGGCCGCACGAATGAAAACACTAATTGACGAAGAAGAACAGATCTCTATGATTGTCCATTCGGCCAATCCAAATATATCGGGATATCTAATTTCATACCCGTATGCCAATTTTACTCAGCTAATCCGTGCGGGGGAACAGGTGGAGGCAGGAATAAGAACTGGCACAATTGCACCATGGCCCTACCAGTATACCTCGGTATAAAAAGTGAAACCTGAAAGAAAGATAGGCAAATATGGAGTAAGAAATAGAGATATAGCTCCTCCTCGTCCAACGAAAACTAACAATGTTGTTGCCTTCACAAAAGGAATGCCAATAAATTCTCCACATGAATAACAATACCACTCTTAGCAGCAACAACCTAGGTGGAATCCGTGATATGCAAACCAAAACAGGCAAACTAGTACGACCCAAGTGTCTAAGCAATTTACACCATTGGCCCAATCATACACGGACATTCTCGCCACACTCATCTAAAGGCAGCTCTTAACACCTCTCTAGCCTAGACCGCCACCAAACCTGTTGCCTCCAAATTACAAAGAAAATGAGTATAGTGCATTCCATTAAGGGCGGGGTCATACCACAAAACGTTGTTTCTCCTTGAAACATGAAGTCAAAAATTTGATCAATCAGAACCAGATCACAGTCACGCCCCCTGAAATAGCTGCTGCTAACAGTAATAATATACTCCAAAATCCTCTGTCGCAGCATCAAGCATGCCCTAACACTTCCAGCACTCCCACCGTCAATGTCATCCAAGGAGAATATTCCCCCCATGTTTTCTAAGCATTCTCAACCAAAAGCTATGACATGGAGATTCCTCCACTCATTCTACAAGGGGCATTACCCCCTCCTCTATTAGTCCTTCAAGGGAAGGCCCCTGAACCTCATCCCAATCCTCCTTATCACATGGAACAAATATGGGATCTACCATTGGTCCTAAAAGGAAGCCTCTACATCAACACAAGCCAACAACCCCTACTAGTCAGGAATCCACCAACCAGTCGTCCTTATGGGGAAGGCTTCGTCGCCCATGCCCAGTCATGTACCATACCATCTACCCATTGATGCACAAGAATAACGTCCTCTCCCATTCTGCATGCCACACGAACTCACTAGATCCGGCCGGACAATCCAAGAAGACCCTCCTTCACAACCCCTAGTACTCTTAGGGGCATCGTTGGCTTCTCAATTAAACCACACATCTGTTATCACTAACCCTCTACCTTCTCTAGAATCTTTACCTCCTCTGGTTCTTCAAGGAAGGATGGAACTGGTCTCAAACAATAAGGCAGTCAGTCCCCTGGCATTACCTAGAATGCTCTGAGGTAGGAAACATGCATCCTAATGGGAAATGCTTTCGAAAAGAAGGACTCAGAGGAGATCCCAAGGGACCTTTGGCTGGAATGACACACAAGGCCGACACCACATATGATGTAGTAGCCTAGTTTAAAACCATCTCGGCCCAAATATCTGTTTGGGAACTCCTCTGTACATTGCAGGCACACCGGGATATTTTTGTTAAAACTCTGAACGATGCGCAAATTCCCGAGAAGCTGCACTTGAAATGGTTGCGCACATGATAGGGCAACTCCTTGCTCCCCGAGCCATAACTTTCTCAGATGACGAGTTGCCACCAGAAGGCTGTGACCATGCCAGGTCATTAAATATAACCATTCATCATATGGACAAAAGCATCCCACTGGTATTGATTGATAATGGTTCAAGTTTGAATGTTTGTCCACTTCGAACTGCCTTATATTTGGGACTAAATCCATCTATGTTCAGGCCAAGCAATATGAATGTAAGAGCATTCAATAATTCCCGAAGACAAGCATAAGGAGAAGTTGATCTTGAACTATAAATTGGCCCCGATACGTCCACCATTTCCTTTCAGGTTTTGGATTTCCCTTCATCATTCAATCATCTCCTTGGTCGGCCTTGGCTTTACAAAGTTGGAGCCGTACCATCAACTCTTCACCAGAGGGTCAAGTACATCCATGGGAATAAAGTGTTATGCATTCTGGCAGATCCTGAACCACTTTTTCCCACTTAAACAAATCTTCAAGGGGAGCCTAACATCCAAGTTATTGACGCATGGAAACTGGATAGAGACAAATCATATTACAGCTTCCAATTTGAAGTAGTGGATCACGTCCCATCAGTATGTCCTTTAAAATCAAACTATATTTTCACTCCAGCCAAGCATCAAATCTTGAACTACCGCCTTAAACACCAAGATACCGCCAAGGTAATTGAGGTTCAAGAAAGAGTAGGGAAGGCAGGACTGGGATATGAGTCTCCTCCACCAGAAAAACCAGAGGAGGCAGATACCGAGAGGAGGCGGAAGGGCCAAAAGATGAGCCATCCTTCCCATTTCACACCAATCCAATTCGTTAGCGTCGTAGTCATTCATCCAAGTCAAAATCCAGATTTCGATCCACTAGGTTATGATAATAGTCTCACCCTCACTGAGTTGCCCAAGCAACAACTGGGCAAGGGGCAAGAGCTACCCTCTCTTGATTGGACCACAATGATGGTCCCACCAGAGCCACAACAACCTGAAGAGATCTATGACACAAGGAATGAAGGAAGGTCCGATGAATCTGACACCGAGTCAGAAACCAGACCTCGCTACATCATGATGATTGAGCACAACAGAAAAAATCAGCCCACTACATCCCAAAACCCTGCCTCTCAAGGGGAGAGAGCGCAGGGCTCCACCTGGTTCACCACCCCCATGATGTTTGAGTCGACCAGTCAATCTGCTCAGAGTACTGGTCTGAACAAAACGTCCTTGTAAATAAACATTTATAGCCCAGGCAAGACCATAATAGACACTAGTTCGAAACTCCAATTTGCTCGGTGTTCGATAAAATTAAAACACACAAAAAAAGAAAATCCTCAAAAACCAAAAACAATAGAAAACCCTCAAAAACAAAAAATAATAGAAAATCCACAAAGCCCAAAAACAAAGGAAAATTTACAAAAACCAAAAACATCAAAAAAAATTTCAAAATTCTAAAAAATCAGAAAACTTTTCAAAAGCCATAAGCAATAAAGTGTCAGACTCATCTGAAGAGCTAAATGGAGCCGAAGTTCACATCTATGACTTTGACATAGAGCTAGACTTCGAACTCATGGGTTTAGAAGAGGTCAAGGACAAGGGAAATGATGATCCGACTCTCGAGCTTGAGAATATCCTCAATAAGTTCGATTCAAAAGCCAACGTTGCACCTGACGATTTCGAGGTGGTTAATCTCGGAACCCCCGAGAATCCTTGAGAAGTATGCATTGGAAAATCTTTATCTCTGAGTGACAGGAGAGAATGATTGAGTTTTTGAAACCGCGGTTATCAAACTTTGCCTTCTCCTACGAAAATATGCCTAGACTTGACGAAGATCTGGTGGTACATCATCTATCCACAAAGCCCAAAATCAAGCCGGTCAAGCAGAAGTTAAGGAGAATGCGACCAGAGTGGATCTTGAAAATATGGGAAGAAGTAATCAAGCAATACAACGCCGGTTTCCTGGTAGTATCTAACTATCTGGAATGGCTGGCCAACATAGTTCCCATTCCCAAGAAAGACGGCAAGGTTCGGATGTGCATCGACTTCCGTGACCTCAATAAACCCAATATGAAAGACGACTTCCCACTGCCCCACATTAACACTCTGGTCAACAATACGGCAGGTTACAAAATCTTCTCTTTCATGGACGGTTTCTCTGGCTACAACCAAATCAAAATGGTTGCAGAAGACCATGAAAAGACATCATTCATCACGACGTGGGGAACCTTTTGCTACCGATTCATGCCATTCGGGTTGAAAAATGCCGGTGTAACGTACCAGTGAGCCATGACGGGCATCGATGGGCATTTCAAGGACCTCGAAAAGCTCTTTGACCAATTGGAAAAGTTCAAGCTTCGACTCAATCTACAAAAGTGTGTCTTCGGGGCAACCAGTGGCAAATTGCTCAACTTCATCCGGTGGTTGCATGATTAGAGTGATAGTCAATAGGCCCTTAAGCATGGAAAAAGCTTTGTGGCATTCTTCAGACCACTCAAATGAGGTATCCTTTTGAAAAAGATTGCACAAAGGATTAGATATGTGGCTGAAGTTCTTTATGAATTTTCTATAGAAGTTAGTGTGTCCTAAGAAGGAACGCACATCGTGTATGTTTTTGGGTGGAGGTAGGTTAGAGATAATATCAATTTTGGCTTTATCCACCTCGATTCCATTAGACGATATGATATGTCCAAGTACAATTCCCTTGTGAACCATGAAATGACATTTATCCCAGTTGAGCACAAGGTTCTTTTCCTCACATCTTCTCAGCACACATTTTAGATTTTCAATGCAATCGCCGAAAGAAATATAGAGAAGTCATCCATGAAGACCTCTAAAAATCACCCCACCATTCGGAGAAGATACTCAACATGCATCGCTGGAATGTGGTGGAAGCATTACAAAGTCCGAATGGAATCCTTCGGTATGCGAAAGTGCTAAAGGGACATGTAAACGTTGTCTTTTCTTGGTCTTCAGGGGCTATCTCTATTTGGTTATAGCCCAAATCACCGTCCAAAAAATAGTAGTAGGAATGATCAGCTAACCTTTCTAGAATTTGATCAACGAAGGGAAAGGAAAGTGGTCTTTCCTAGTAACAGTATTCAATTTTCGGTAGTCAATGCATATTTTTCAACCAGTAGTGACTTTAGTTGGCACGAGTTCATTATTGACATTAGCTATGATGATGATCCCAGCATTCTTGGAAACCACTTGAGTTGGACTCACCCATTGGCTATCGGATATTGGGTATATGATACCCACATCCAATAGTTTGAGCACATCGGTTTTAACAACCTCTCTCATGTTTATATTTAATCGGTGTTATGGTTGTCTAGACATTTTCGCATCATTCTCAAGGTGAATGTGGTGAGTGTAAATCAAGGGATTTATTTCCTTAAGGTTTGCGATGGTCCATCCAAGGGCTCCTTTGTGTTCTCTCAGAGTAGCTAAGAGCATAGTCTCTTGCTTTTCATCCAGGTGAGCAGAAATTACATCGGATATGTCTCATCTTTACCTAAGTACACATATTTAAGATCATTCAACAACGGTTTTAGGTCAAGCTTCGATGCCTTGATGCTTGAGGGTAGATGATTTGTCGTGTTAATGGGCAATTGTTCAAATTGTGGGCTCCACTGATCAACTTCAAGTACCTGTGTCGCATCAAGTAAGGCATACATCTCCCTAATCACATCATTATCCAAATTAGGGGAGTGGGCTAAGCACGTCTCCAGAGCATCAAGGTATAGAGTCAAGATAGCTCGATCTTCCTCGAATGAGTCGATCAGATTAATTTCATGGGCATCGTCAACTTCTTCGGGTTGTTTACACATATTAAAGATGTTTAGCTCTAATGTCATGTTCCCGAAAGTCGATTTCATAATCTCATTAATTGAAGAATGCATTTGATGTGGCCAGGAATGGATGACCTAAGATGACTGGAATCTGAGTGCTCGTATCTATAATGGGTTGTGTATCCAAAATGATAAAGTCTACTGGCTAGTAGAATTTATCGACTTAGACAAGCACGTCCTCAATCATTTCTATCGGTATATGAACCGATCGATCAACTAATTGAAGTGTGGTCGTGATGGGTTTTAATTCACCAAGGCCAAGTTGTTCGTAGACCGAGTAAGGAATCAGATTCACGCTTGCTTCTAAATCAAGCACGTCCTCGATCATTTCTATCATTATACGAACCAATCGATCAGCTAATTGAAGTGTGGTCTTGATGGGTTTTAATTCACCAAGGCCAAGCTGTTTGTAGACCGAGTAAGGAATCAAATTCACGCTTGCTCCTAAATCAAGAAGTGCATGCTCAATCCGATGGTCCCTGATTACACAAGAGACAGTTGGGCTACCCGGATCTTTGTGCTTTTATGGCACATCTTGCTTTAGGATGACACTCACGTTTTTAGTTAAAAGGATTTTCTTTTGTATGCTTTTGCCATCTTTTGGCCGTGCAAAGGTCTTTCAGGAACTTGGCATACCGGGGTATTTGTTTAATGGTATCCAAGAGAGGAATGTTGACCTTCACATGTTTTAGAACCACCAAAATATCCTGGGAATTAGATAGAGGTTTTGGTGCAATCAACCGCTAGGGGAAGGGCACAATCGGCTTATATGTTCTTTTCTATTCTTTTTCTTGTGGAGCAATACTAGGTCTATCATCTCTCTCAGCTTCTTCCAAGTCCTTAGGCTTTTCAGCCCTCGTCGGGATGGTCTTATCAATCGTCTTTCCACTTCTGAGAGTGGTGATAGACTTAGCTTGCTCCATGTGATTGGAAGAGCTTGAAATTAGGGATAATCCACTTATGCGATTAAGTGTGGAAGTATGGCGGAGCTAGAGAATGAAGCCTATGTCCTAGAGGGGGAGTGATTAGGACCTATTTAAAATTATGCCAATTAAAAATAGAAATTGCCTCACTTAAACTAATATACAATTAAACTAAATAAGGCAATATAACTCTAAGGCTGCTAAGCCAATAGATGGTTCAATCACATAGACTACAAATGATATGCAAATGGGATCACCTTACCTCTGGTTGCTCCCAAAACTCATCATCAAGTCCAAAAACCGAATGCCCTTCATAAAAAGTTCGAGCTCCAATGGTAAAAAAAATGGGCAGAAAATAGCTTTGTTGATGTCATCGAAGGGTTCCTTGATGTCATCGAAAATTCAAGATAAAAATGATGTTTTCTTGCTGGACAGATCTTGACCAACTTCAATGTCATCGACTTGATCTTTGATGACATTGAACATCATGCTTCGATGCCATCAAGAGAATTAGGGAAAAAATCCAAAAACCATGTTGGACATTTCTGGATCTCAAATCGATGCCATCGAAACTTAAGTTTCAATGTCATCGAGAATTCCTGTCAAAATTTCAGTTTGGTTGCTGGACATCTCTAACTCTCGATTGATATCATCGGCCAGGTCTTCGATGTCATTGAAGATTGTTCGATGGCAGCTCGATGCCATCAAATATCACTTGGAATCTGCTGTTTTGGGCTATCTTTTATATAGTAGATTTGCACCTCTTATAGCCTTGTTTATCATATTTTTCTTAGTCTCCTAAGGCTAAGGGATGATCGATTTATATTCATATTGGGTCAAGATCATCTAGAGGTTATAGGGTTGTTTTCGGTCAAGTGTTAGGGTCATCAAGGCACCTGTTTACCTGTCCTTTCTTCCTTAATGCTTCATCTGCGATTGTGTCTTCGGTCTTCTCTTTTCAAAGGCTCAACCGACTATATGACATAACGACTCATGTGATTGACAAACCAGGGTGTAAAAATGAGTGCATTAACAATCTCCCCCTTTGTCAACTACATGACAAAAATCTAACCTAAGACCTATGTCATGGTCCATACCAATGACATACCCAAACAACTAAAAATAATTACACGTCAAAATAAAACATTTACAACTCAAAACACTAAGACATCTAATGCTTGCAATGCTCCCCCTAAATTGCTTCCCCGATCAAACCTACAACACAAAAAATAGACCCAACACAAGAGAATGCATTGTTTTGGTGGGATTTGATCTTTCTTTCCCTTTTAGTTAGTATTTGACAAAGGTTAGTTCAAAGAAAATATACCAATAAAGATCACATATGAACCAACACTATTAGTAAAAGATTTACAATTGTAAAGCTTAAACTAATAAGGGTTAGGGATGCATATTAACAAAACCATGGAGCATGCTTATTAAGGTCATTCAATGAAAAACAAGAGTGACTAAAGATAATTTAAGCTCTAAACATGAAATTTTCAATTCAACACATTTAAAGCTTAAATTATCAAATTAAATGAGGCTAAGTCCTCAGATTTTACAGTAAAGCTCAAAATGAGGCTAGAATCCTCTGGTTTAACTATTAGTTCATGTATGAGGCTGAAATCCTCAAATTCAACAATAGAGCACAAAATAGGAGGCTTGATCCTCTGATTTACCATTTCAGCTCAAATAGACCTCTAAGGTCACCTCTTTGTGGAGTTATGGTCTCCCAAATTTTTAGGGAGGGATGGTGTGATGTGAGCCGAAAAAATGCACATGTGGCTCTTATCTTTCAAACTGGAGGAGTCATCTGAAGTGGATTCGGACTCCTTCGTATCATCCCATGTTGTCGTCATTGCCTTGCCTTTAGAATTTGATTTTCTAAGGCAATCGGGGGCAAAATGTCCATAATTTCCATAGCTATAATATTGGACTTGTTTAGATGGTTTAGTGGATTTTCCTTTATGTTTGTCCACTTTCTTGTCCTTCTTGTCACAACTCTTCTCTCTAGTAAATTTAAGGAAGTTCTTAAGTGTATTAGCTAATTCCTCTTCATCCGCATCATCACTATCACTTTCAGATTTTACTTATTTATGCTGATGTGAATGCCTATATGATAATTTGAGGACGGCTAGTTTCTTACCTTTAGAGGATGCCTTAAAGCGTAGTTCAAATGTTTGTAGGGAACCTATAAATTCTTCTACTTTCCTTTCATCTATATTCATACACTCTTCTATTGAGATTATCTTGGGAGTGAACATATCCGGTAGGGATCTAAGTATTTTTCTACATATACGCCCTTCCAAAATCCTCTCTCCTAAACCCCACATGGAATTGCAAATGTCATTAAGTTTAGAATAGAATTCCATGAAAGTTTCAGACTCTTCCATCCTAATGTTTTCAAATTTTGTGGCTAAGAGCTGAAGGTTCGATCTTTTCACCGTGCTAGTTCCTTCGTGAGTGATTTTCAAGATATCTCACCCTTCTTTTCCCGTTGTACATGTACATATGCGTCTAAATTTATTGGAGGAAACCGCACAGAAAATAGCATTTAGAGCTTTGGCATTATAAGAATACCAGGCTCTCTCAATGGCACTCCATTTGGATTTTTCTTTGGGAGCGCTAACTGTGCTACCATCAATCACGATCTGATTCATGGGAATTGTCCATCCTTCTTCGACAATATCCCAAACTGAATGGTCTAAGGACACTAGAAATATCCCCATCCTAGCCTTCCAATAGGCGTAGTTAGACCCATCAAAGTACGATGGTCGTATGACAGCATTACCCTCTTGGTTAAACAATATTCTTAAAAGCTCCTAAGATTAACTCCAGGTGGTTAAGCCTTTCAAGAGCTACCCGCTTTGATACTAATTGAAATTGTGGATAAACCACTTATACATTTTGTAATGCCCTAAAATTCGATGGTCAAGTAGCAACTCAACTCTCGAGTTCCAAAACATCACTTATGCAACATAGATAATGATGATTAAATGTTGTCTGTGTTAGTGCATTAAACATGAGTGAGATTATACTAAAACAGTAATTCATACTCCAGATCAATTGTATAAAGGCAAGCGGAAGACTGAAACTGTATATAATTATATGTAAAAGAAACAAAACCATCACAATCTCCAGAGTATGAACCCAACTGAGTCACCATATACATGTATCTGTTTTACGATCAAAATGTCAAAAATACAACTAGAGAAGTAAGCCCTGTAAGTCCCGTCGATCCAGGCAGTCTAGGCAAAGCCACCAGCATACTGCATATACGAGAACTCGTCCTGGTCCTCGTCGTAGTCCGGCTCAGCCTCCTGAGTCGTCACCTCATCTGCACCTAAGACAGAGTCTGGTTGGTGTGTACAACACCGTCCCGTAACATGGGAGTGAGTAGCTAACTCAGTGGAACAATAAAGCATAGGTTAACATGTTATCAATTCAGTCAAGCAGTAATGATAAAGCAGTACAATCGAACAATCCTAACTACTCTTATTAATGCAAGTATGAAATGCAGTCATGATGCATGCCCTCACCGATATACTCCCTCATACGACACCATCTTACGTTTGCAGCATGCGTTCATTCCTCAGTGATCCACATCTTCCAGGCACATGCAGTACAATAATGAGCATGATTACCGAGTTGTTATTAGTCCATTTCAAACAGCAGGATTGGGAAACTAAGATACCTCCTTTGTATCATTCCCAAACATGATCCATTCTAGGGTCATCAAACCTAGATAATCTCAAATGATAGTGTGGTTCTAGGGCGCTGCAAAGGCTACTAGGGCTGTTACACGCAATTGTTACACCACTCCCCCATCACCTTTTTTAACGGTTCATCACTAACTTGATACAGGCTTAGTTTATACTCTATACACCCCGACAAAACTCGTCGCCTCACCGCAAATTCAAAGTATGCTCAGGTCACTACAAAGGGCTCGTCACCAATCATTGTAGGCCGACAGCTCGAATACAGTATCTCATACCACCGTATTCGGCTCACGAGTCAAGGTTGCTCACTGGTCACTACGGGGAGGCACGTGGCCCCAACGTAGGCTGACAGCTTGACCACGGTGTCCCATACCACCATGCCCAGCTCATGAGTCTTAGCGGATCGAGGTACCATGGTTAACGAAATTTCACTGGTAAGTTTGGTACCCTAGGTTCAAGCAGTAGCGTCCAAACATGGTGAACATACATTAGACATATCGGGTTACTTGACGAGCCTGACTAGCTCGAGCGCACAATCAACTGAACAACATGAAGTGCATAAGCACTTCGCGTGGCCTAACCACTGTCGCCAACGGAAGTACGACTCGGGTTCGTCAAACACATCCTACGTGGCGAAATAAATCTCAACCACGAACTCAAGTCTGGTACCGATTGTCTGGACTATAATCATAGTCCCAAACGCAATCAATCCTTATTCAGAGCATGTGGAGTAAAGCATAATAAACAAAGTAATTCAAGCATGTTAATAAACATGTCATAAAGCATGTTACAAAGCACAATGTAAATAAGAAATATAAACACATATATTTCATAGTAAGCGATTAAATTAAACACCCAATCATAGAGGAAATCATATACGTTTCTAAGGTAGTTGAGAATCCCATCTCAACACCCACCTAAAGCACCATCATCCAAGCACTTACTCTCACAAGCATTTTTACAAACACTTAGAATACACTATTTCAACATACATAGTGTATATTAGCAAAACATGTATTAGGGCGAGCCCTTTTCGCTAAGCAAGTATTTTACACATATATAATATGTTCATATAGCAAATAATCATGGCAAACACATTTCTAAAATTTATATGTATACGGTACTTTCTACAAATACTAGGAATACAGTATATTCAACATAGTTATCGTATAACCGAAAAGCGAAACGGACAGCACTTTGTACATGTGCAATTACATACAGATCATGAATCTATTATTAGCTGACATTGAAAGTGTTAAAAACCATAACCTATACACCTAAAGTCCACACCTTTTGTCATAGAATTGTAACGAATCCGATAGGTTTGCTAAGCTTTCGTATTCGGCAGTTTGGTAACCAATAGAATGAAATAGGTTAGCTATTTCATAACCTACAACCATCACAACCCCAAAACAGATTAGGGTTAGGGTTTCTTACCTAGAAACGAAGTCGGAATCGCTGGGAAAGTGATTAGACTTGAGTGGTTAAGCTTGTAGAGCGGCAGGGGAAAGTAGTAGGGAGGTTCTCCCACTTCTCTCACACTTTCTCTCTCTTTTCTCACTTATCTCACCTAGGGTTTCTCTCAAATTCGTATGGCTGAATGAGAGAGGGTTTTAAGGTCCTTCTATAGCCTAAAACTACTCCAAAATAGACCTAAGGTCAAGGTATACTTAGGTTATATCCAAAGTGAGTCAGTTTCAGCTCAACGGAGGACTTCTGGCGGGCCCCCTTGAGCCAAAGGTCGGACTTAAGCTCATCAACTTTGGATCCAGGTACCATTAAGTTTTCGTTCTAGTAGGGTTTCCAGATCACAAATGGCGGACCAGTTTCCATTTAACGGTCACTGAATCACGATCGGGGATTTCAAGTACACTGCCATGTATATGAAATTTTTCCTAATCCGAGGGTGTATTTGGGTCAGATTCTGACGGTCTGATTGCTTATATCAGGCTCGCAAGTAACAAGTCTCAGATTACTATTTGAAATTTTTATTTTTAAAGAAAACCAAGTGTTCTCACACTCCTTGCTCCGAACTCAAGTAAACAGTCGTGGTACACAATCTGGATTTGATCTCCGAGAGGGTTATCAAGCCCAGCGAGGCGGTCCTAAGTCTATAACTTCGTATTATTCGGACTCCCGATGCGCGGTCCAGAACTGATACAGAGTTTCAATGTGCTCCCGAGAGCAGTCGGGTAATGAGTTTGATCCTAGATTTTAGGGACCTAGCGTCAATGATTGTACAAGTTTTTGGTCTTGCAGATCATATTTAAAGTGATTCTAGCGGATTTCATGGCTAATCTAGTTTAGCACTTAGTTAACTTTGTCAAATTTCTAAAGGATTTGATCCTAAGCGATTTCTGCTTGAGGTGGTACTCGGGCCATTGTACGGAATTTTTCGAGTCGTTACACATTTAGGTGCAGAAGTATGGCGGAGTTAGAGAATGAAGGCTATGTCCTAGAGGGGGGTGATTAGGACCTATTTAAAATTATGCCAATTAAAAACAGAAATTGCCTAACTTAAACTAATATGCAATTAAACTAAGTAAGACAATATGACTCTAAGGCTTCTAAGCCAATAAAGGGTCCTATCACATAGATTACAAATGATATGCAAATGGGATCACCTTACCTCTGGTTGCTATAAAAACCCATCATCAAGGCCAATAACCAAATGCCCCTTATAAAAAGTTCTAGCTCCAATGATAAAAAAAAAAACGAGCAGAAAATGGCTATGTCAATGTCATCGAAGGTCCTTCGATGTCATTGAAGGATTCCCTGATGTCATTGAAAATTTGAGATAAAAATGATGTTTTCTTGCTGGACAGATCTGGACCAACTTCGATGTCATCGACCCGATCGTCGATGTCATTAAACATCATGCTTCGATGTCATTGAAGTGGCTTCGTTGCCATCGAGAGAATCAGAGAAAAAATCCAAAAAACCTTGCTAGACATTTCTGGATCTCAAATTAATGCCATCGAAACTTAAGTTTCAATGTCATCGAAGCAACCTCGATGTCATTGAAAATTCTAAACAAAATTCTAGTTTGGTTGTTGGACATCCCTGACTCTCGATCGATGCCATCAGTCAGGTCTTTTTGTCATCCAAGACTATTCGATGGCATCTAGATACCATCGAACATCACTTAGAATATGCTATTTTGGGCTATCTTTTACACAACGAATTCACACATCTTCTAGCCTTATTTATCATGTTTTTCTTGGTCTTCTAAGGCTATCAATTTATATTCTTATTAGGTCAAGATCATCTAGAGGTTATAAGGTTGTTTCGGGTCAAGGGTTAGGGTCATCAATGCACCTGTTTCCCCATTCTTGTTTCCTTGATGGTTCATCTTCGCTTATGTCTTCAGTTTTCATTTTCCAAAGGCTCAACCGGCTACATGACACAACGACTCACGTGATTGACAAACCAGGGTGCAAAAATGAGTGCACTAACAGAACTCGGGTCACTTATCTCACATTATGGCTTTAGATTGGGTAAAGGTTAGGGTGGAAAGGTCCCTTTCCCCCCAATCGCTAAGTGTGACTCTATCCTTTATATGGACTTAGTAAGGTCCTGGAATGTTACGCCCCAAACTCAAAAATCAGATTCACAGGAATCCCGATCACCGAATCAGGTGCCGACAGCCTCCGTAGTACCCCATTCTCAGCTTCCAATGTCCATACACCAGATTCCGATCCTGGGATCCTACAAGGAGGATTTTTTTATTATTTTAACGTACATTTATTTCATAACAAGCATAACCACAAGTTTACCCAAATCACAAAGGCAACATCATCATCACATATCCACTAATATAAACATTTGAATACAGTGCTAAAAGGGAAATACATATGTCGAAAATCAAAGCTCCAAAAGTTTGTTGTACGCTCCAAGCTCAACACTGCTATAACCTGACGCCACCTACACGCATCTATCGTGCATAAGCTTATAGAAAGCTTAGCGGGTGGTGGAAGTGTGTGCACAAGGTAAGTGTCAAGTATGCAATACAATGTCATGAATCATACAATAGAATAAACAAAAATACTGACAAGATACGATATCAGAGTAAGCGAAATTATACTGGTAAGTCCACGAGTCATACAATATCAGAGTACGCAATATAAATCAGCTATACAAATGAGGAGTCAAAGAGAGCCAAATATCAGATGCCGAGGGTACAATGGAATATGTAAATCTTGCTAAGTTCGTTTAGGCCATATAAGTGCAGAAACATAGTAACCCAAAATGCTAAGTACTGCGGATGCAATGTAATATGCGGCGGGAATGAAATAACCATGCTGAAGTGTGAAGTCGGGATGATAGTACGTAGTATCACAGGCTATGAGGTCCACCACAAGGGACTTCTATCCAAACCACTCCCATACCTAAATTTGGATAGTCAGACTCAATGTGATAAACTCCTGATCTCAGGTTAGTTGCGCGCCCAACTGAAATCCTGGCCATGCGAAGGTACACATAACAAATAGTTACGCACCAACAGCCTGAGTGGATAGTGAATGAATGAATATACAATTTCTGCTCAATAAGTCCACATATCAATACCGTTACTCTTTGGGGAATCACCAGAGTCTATTACACTCTAAACTAGATTGCCGCCCCATCGTGCGCAAAAAGGTGGGTGGAAGAGACCTCACTATCCGCCTGCCAATATCGGGCCCGACTCGTCGATAACAGACCCATTCCTCAAGCCGGTCAGACTCAGCCTAGCATTGCCCCCTCTTCTCGGGCAGGTAAGGCCATACCCCATTCCAACCGACCATGACACAGTGGGAGACGCGGCCTAATGGTATACGGCCCTCATGCGCTTATGCATCCACTCGGTCTAGACGTTGGAGCAACCTTTGGAACTAAGAGGGTTCTGGGACTTTCACCCAAGGATATCTATAGCACCCCATGTAGAACAGATTTTCGGTGTCCCATCTGGTCATCCATGATATGCATATGGAGGCTACAGTCCTGATGTCGCTAGGGCGTACGATAATCATTATCACAAAATGCGAGATGCATGAGTCACACAGTCCAATCATGCATCAATCCTGTGCATACTGTGCGCTCATATGGAGCAACTCCGCTCATCAGGGAGTCCCATGAACAACCTACCCCATGGCATATGCAACGGTCAACCATATCTCATATCAAACATGCAGATGATGCGTATGAGCATGTATCATGATGTTATGCTGTCACATACTTATAATCAATATCAACAATCAGCCTCAACAATGTGGACATTTAACCAACATTGCCCCCAAGGGCTAGCCCACATAGAGCCTAACATATAATGGGCCCAAGGCCTCACGCAGAGGCCTAATATACAACACAATGGGCCTTACTCAAGGGCCAAATATACGCAACAGATGGGCCTTGCTCATGGGTCTCAAATACATGACATGTGGGCCCTACACATGGGTCTCGAGTACATCAAATGCGTCATGCATCATGGACCTAATACGTATCACAATGGGCCTTGTCCATAGGCTACGAATACATCACAATGGGCCTTGCCCATGGGCCTCAAATACATCATAATGGGCCTTGCCCATGGGCCTCAACTACGGGTCGCATATACATCATGTAGGTTTTAACGATCGGCCTTGGCAATCGAAATCAGCCTCGACAAACAAAATCGACACTCAGAATCGGTAAATCGGTCGCGTCAATCGGAATCGGTAATCGATCACGATGATTGGAATCGATCGATAATTGAATCAGTAAATCGGTCACGTCAATCGAAATTGGCAATCGGTCACGACGATTGAAATCGATCGATAATCAAAATCGGTAAATCGGTCACGTCAATCAGAATCGGCAATCGATCACAACGATCGCAATCGATCAATAATCAGAATCTGCAAATCGGTCACGTCAATCGAAATCGGTAGTCGATCACGACGATCAGAATCGATTTATAATCAGAATCGGCAAATCGATCACGTTAATCGGAATCGGCAATCGGTCACGACAATCGAAATCGATCGATAATCAAAATCGGCAAATCGGTCACGTCAATCGAAATCGGTAGTCGGTCACGACGATCAGAATCATTCGATAATCAAAATCGGTAAATCGGTCACGTCAATCAGAATGGGCAATCGGTCACGACGATCAAAATCGATCGATAATCATAATCGACAAATCGGTCACGTCAATCGGAATCAGCAATCGATCACGACGATCGGAATCGATCAATAATCAAAATCGGCAAATCAGTCACGTCAATCAGAATCGGTAGTCGGTCATGACGATCAAAATTAATCGATAATCAGAATCGGTAAATCGGTCACGTCAATCGAAATCGATAATCAATAATCGGAAGCGATCAATCACACACGGCGAATGGGGCCCACTTATTTGGGTTAACCCACGCAGAGAATGGGCCTAACAAGACCTAAAGAAAGGTCGTAATGAGGACATCTAACCATCATTGCCCATCAATGTGGACATCTAACTAACATTGCTCCCAAGGAGTGACCTACATAGGGCCAAACATATAGTGGGTCCAAGGCCTCGCACACAATCATGATGGGCCTCATTTATGTCATATCGGCCTTGTCATATGGGCCAACATACGTCACATCGGGTCTCGAATACATCATATGAGCCTCATTGCACGGGCCTCAATACTGGGCCTCATATATCGAGTGGGCCTCATTACATGGGCTTAATTAATACAAATGGGTGGGCCCCGCCCATGGGCCAAAATACATTATGATGGGTCGCACCAATGGGCTTTATGTATATCAAATCGGGCCGCACCAATGGACATCATCTATACCAACTCAGGCTGCGCCAATGGGCCTCATGTATATCAAGTCGGGCCCACCCTTATGTATTTTGAGATCCAGCCTATTCATAAGTTATTATAGAGATAAATGAAATGACAACAATTATTAGTTTAATTGGAAACTATCGTGGCCCTTAGAAGTTTGAACGGTGGATGCCACTGTCTACTATTTAAATCGTGGGGTCCACATGAACTTTAGATCTGACATCATTCTTTTTTCCATGTCGTAAAGTGACTCACAAATGGTTGAACAGCATGGATACAACACATGCATCATGGTGGGTCCCACCACCCAAACGGTGGACCGTGTAGATAAAACACATACATCCCTGAAGGGGGCCGCCGAGCTCACTGACATACAGCCCATTTGCATTAAAGACAGAGGTGGGTCCCACGTAGGGCCCACCCTCGTATGTATACATAGGAAACGGATTGGCTACTCCCCTTGCCAGCAGCCAATGGCTGGTGGTCGATGCTCTGTGGACTCCATCATGATGTATGTGTTTCATCCATTCCGTCCATCTATTTTTATAGATCAATTTATGTTAATATAGAAAAAATGAGATATATGCCAGTCTCAAGTGGACCACATTACAGGAAACAATGTTGAATGAGCTTCGACCATTAAAAAATTTTTGGGGGCCATAAAAGTATTGGATCAAGTTGATCTTTGTTTTTTCCCTTCATCTGGGTATTTATGACCTAATAAATAGATTGGATGTAAAATAAACAGTACAATGGGCCTTAGGAGGATTTAAATGATGGATATCCAGTCACTATTATTTTCCTGTCATGTGGTCCACTTGAGACTTATATACCTCTAATTTTTAGGATTAAGACCTAAAATGATATTTTAAAATGGGTGAACAAAATGGATGAAACACATATATCATGGTGGGGCCCACAGAGCACCAACCACCAGCTCTGGGGCTGGTGTCAGGGGGAGTAGCCAATCCGTTTTCGTATACACAACATAGTGTATATAATATATATAGCCATTGTCAGACCATGCATTAAAGAGGCACATGAATATAAAATATATAATATATTATATAGATTTAGCTGTTGTTGTGCAGCTTTGCATTAAAAGGGAGCAGAGGTGGGTCCCACGTAGGGCCCACCCTCATATGTTAGTATATAGTATTATATAATATTATAATATAATATATAATATATTATATCATACACCGATATAATATAATATAATATATTAATATTATATTAAATGAAAGAGGAACGTCCATATTAAATGAAAGAGGAACGTCCAGGCCCTGGACGGCGGAAACGGATTGGCTACTCCCCCTAACACCAGCCAATGGCTGGTGGTCGGTACTCCGTGGGCCCCGCCATGATGTATGTGTTTCATCCATGCCGTCCATCTATTTTTACAGATCATTTTACGATATGAGACAAAAAATGAGGTATATCTCAATCTTAAGTGGACCACATTACAGGAAACAGTGTTGAATGAGCGTCGACCATTGAAAAACATTTTGGGGCCATAAAAGTTT
This sequence comes from Magnolia changhungtana, assembly GCA_030180095.1. Taxonomy (NCBI): domain Eukaryota; kingdom Viridiplantae; phylum Streptophyta; class Magnoliopsida; order Magnoliales; family Magnoliaceae; genus Magnolia; species Magnolia changhungtana. The sequence continues at coordinate 4,620,564 of JASAUF010000340.1, read as the reverse complement.
TGGATCAAGCTGATTTTTGTTTTTTCCCTTCATCTGAGCCTGTATGACTTAATCAACCTATTGGATGTCAAATAAACAGTACATTGGGCCTTAGGAGGATTTTAATGATGGATATCCAATCACTATTGTTTTCATGTGGTGTAGTCCACCTAAGATTTATATACCTCCCATTTTTGGGATCAAGCTATAAAATGATTAGTAAAAATGGATGAACTGATAGGATGAAACACATACATCATGGTGGGGCCCACAGAGCAATCGACCACCAGCCACGGGGCTGGTGTCAGGGGGAGTAGCCAATCCGTTTCCCTGGACGGCATGGAGTTCACGTACATCAAGGGAGGCCCCACACGTGGGGTGGGTCCCACTGTCCAATGACGGTGGACATGAAACACATGCATCATGGGCACCACCGTCTACTACTGGACGATGTGCATACGAAACATACATCAGTGTAGGTTTTACATGGGTGGACGGTGTGGGAAAAATACTTACATCAGTGGGTCCCATACGGGGCCCACCATAACATTTACCTACCATCCAAACCATGGATAAGGTCACACAGACCCTGGTTGAAGAGGAAAAACAAATTTCATAACGATCCAGCACTCCTGGGACCTAAAAAGAGTTTCAATGGTAGACGTTCAGCCCCTGTTGCTTTGAAGTGTGGACCACCTGAGTCCCGTAAATGACTGATTTTAGGGTGGCCTGCTGCCCTAAGGGGGACCTACCAAATGCACGGTGTTGATGACAAACACACATAACGGTGAGGCCCACTGGTGGGACCCACGTCCTAACCCGTCCGCCCATGCAGCAGCATAGGACGCTACTGGGCGTCCTCAGTCAGTAGCAGCAGCGTCTGTTGCTATTGTTATTATTATTTAAAAAAAAAAAAAAAAGAATTGTTCAGATTTTTCCTAGGTAGGGCCCGCATCTGAAAAATCCAACCCGGCCATTGGATTCTATGACTCCTAATCGACCAAATGAGACCAATATACGACGTGTTTTTGGCGAATAGAAGAATAAAAGTAGGTTTAACGGTGATACCACTATTTCTTATGGTATGGCCCTCCCGAGAATCGGATTGGTCTCAAATTTTCGTTCAACACCTAATATAATCTGAGGAAAAGGATGGACGGTTTATATTAAACTCATACATCAAGGTGGGGCCTACATGAGCGGCCACCCAAAAGTTGGAATCAAGCTAGCATTTTTGCTTATTAGGTGGTCTGTACACCACACCGTCAGTTCACATTTCTCTCCATGGCCACGTCCAGCGTCCCTGGACACTGGACGATTTGAATGCAAAACATGTCTAAGGTGGGTCCCACTTACAGACGTGCTAATGAGGGGTGGGCCCTACCTAGGTGGGCCACTAAATGGCGGGATGGTGTGGATAAGCAATACATCAATGTGGGGTCTATCCGGGTAGGCCACACAATCACATCATCACACTCAAAACAAAAGAAAAAGAGAGAGAGAGAGAGAGAGAGAGAGAGAGAGAGAGAAAGAGAGAAAGAAGCACCCACCTCAAGATATTGAACTCCTCCTTCCTCCAATAAGTCTTAGAGCTCCAAGGAGGTTAATTTAACGGTCGAGATGGGGTTTGGTGGGCTGGATTAGTAGGAAGATTGGATGGGAGATGGCTAGATTTTGGGTTGCTTGGACATCCCAAGCTTGCAACAATGGAGGAAAATGAAGAAGAAAGAGGGAGGGAGAGAGATAGGAGAGAGAGAGGTGATGGCAATTAATGAGTTTGACTTATGAGGAAAAGGGAAGGGGTGGTTACTTGTAAGGAGTTAGGGCTAAGGGTAGGGTAGGGTGATGTCACACCTAAGGTGACATCATAGTAATTATGTTTCTAGGGAAGTACAACAACATGGATAAGTGGGTCCCGTGATCAAGTAATCAACGGCTAAGATAATGCACGAGCCGGATCTCATAATCTGAGCATCGCATTGACGCAGGAGACGCGTCGTCAAAACCGTGGTGACGGCGCTGTCGCAGTGACATAGGTCTCGGCTTGAGTCGGCTCGGGTTTACATGATGTGACTTAAGAGCGTGCGAAAATGCTATCTATGTGTCGCTGGTCGTCAGAACTCGACTGGGAGGATCGCGAAAATTTATGGAACGGTACAAGCTAGGATACGGGTCTTACATGGAATGCTTGTAAAGTGCTTTGATTGAAGAACTTTTAGTTTTGTATGTGCCTCAGAACCAGATCCTCTTGGGGTTTTTTATTTGGAAATTGAAGTAGGACCCCTTGAGATTTTCTATTTACACCAGTCATTTGGCCGCTCCTCCGACTGAAGTTGGGATGATTCCTCCAATTAGGACTATATGCGTTTGCAATTGGCGTGCTGAATGGTCGTTGGTAGTTGTTCATAGCATTCGATTGCTCGTGTAATAATTCTTAAAATGCAAGAATTGTAGGACAATCCTGTGTCAAGTGTATGTTACTAGCACAAATACCATAAGCAACTTCTATAGCTTGATCGGGTTTAATAGTTTCTACCTTCTTAAGTTTCGTCGCCTCGACTTTTCTTACGAGAGTGGCCACCCATGCACTCATGTCGTCTTCTTCACTTAAGACATAAATTCCTCCCCATTCTCTTGACTGAGTTGGCTTAGAAGTGGCGGGCCTTGGGGAGGTGTCCCATGATTGTGTGTTTTCCGTGAGTAGATCAAGATAATCCCACACATCATCAGCCTTCTTGTTCATGAATTCTTCGTTACATATCATCTCCACAAACTGGTGCATGAGCGAAGTCAATCCATTGTAGAAAAAAGCTTATCACCTGCCATATTTCGTAGCCATGATGTGTACACGAATTCATGAGGTCCTTGAACCTCACCCAACATTAGAAGAAGGTTTCTTTTTCTTTTTGGGCGAAGTTCATGATTGTCCTCCTTAAAGTGTTTGTTTTATGAAATGGAAAGAACTTTTTAAGAAATTCTTGGGTCATCTCAGCCCATGTGCCAATAGATCGTGGCTTTAAAGAGTGCAACCACGACTTAGCCTTCTCCATGAATGAGAAGGGAAACAACTTCAGTCTTACCATGTCATCAGACATGTTTGGAAAGTGTAATGTGGAGAATATCTCGTCGAATTCTTTTAAGTGCAAGTACAGACTTTCATAATCCAGTCATGAAATTTAGGAAAATTTATATCACTCCAGGATTAAAATCCACATTTCCTGCATTAACTAGAAACACAATGCAGGAAGGTGTACTCACCCTCTCAGGTTATAAAGAATCTCGTAAAGTTCGAGGTGAGGGAGCATGATGCACCTCATTCTCATCTTGAACTTCCTCCACTGGATGTTGAGGTTGATTTGTAGCCGTCACTTCAATTAACTCAGAGGTCTCAAGTGATGTCTAACTTGATGATGGATAAGCAGCCCTTCAACTAGTCCTCCTTCGCTCAAGAGATGTAGAGTGTTGTCATGAACCCGCTTGGGCATGAAACACTCACAGCCTCAAAGTTTTAAAAACTACTCCTATAAATAGACATTTAGAAACTAGGAATTGTAAAAGAGAAAAAGTTAGAAGGATATAACCGAAGAGAGCTTGCTTAGTTAGATGCTACAAAACAGAAGACTAAGTTGGTATCTTAAACAAATTCAGAAAACATAAGAAAAATAGGCAAAAAGTTAGTCCTAATCCTAATTAATTCTAAAACTTAAATAATTCAAAAAAATACAATGTGGTCCAGTCCTGGCAACGGCACCAAAAACTTATTCGCTTGTACCCCAAGTGCAAGGTTGCAATGTAATAATAATCTAGGTGCGAGCGAGGTCGAACCAACAGGGACTGAATATATGTAAATTTATGAACTATTAAGAATTAGAATCAACAACTAAACTTAAACTATAATTGAAAGTGATTGTTATGTAGTGAAATCACCTTGCAAGACAAAATATACATAAATAGATCAATTAAATGCTATCATGTTTATAAAACTAAGGTACAAACAGGGGGAATATGCAATATTTCTCACTTAACACCATATAATGCCTCTTTGGATGTTGAGAGTGAAATATTGCATATTTCCCCTATTTATACCTTGGTTTTATAAACATGATAGTGCTTAATCAATTTAATTATGCACGTTTTCATGTGCGAGGTGATTTCGAGAGCTTAAGGTGAAATTGATGTCAAATGGAAGATTTATGCTTAAAATATTACTAAATGAATATTTGGAGATTTGGAAGTCATTAATGAAGAATTCACATGCTAAAGATCTAAGAAAACCAAGGAATGAAGACAATCAAAGATTTGAAGTGAAGAAAATGAATCCTGAAATTGTCTTGAAAACAAACATATTCCTGAAATTGTCCTGAAAAATCATATTCTGAAACTCGGAGTCCATTTTGGAAAACCGCGTAGAGTGAGTAAATTTGAGGTAGTTTAAACTCCGAGTCTATTTTGCAAAACTGCGCAGAGTGCGTAAATTTGAGGCAGTTTTTAGATTTTTCAACTTTGTGTGAAAGTTGGATTCCACAACTATAAATAGGACTCCCTAGGATGTTCCAAAGCATCTTATAGGGTTTAGAAAGGTCTCAAGGAGCATACACAAGAGTGAAGCAGCCGCCAAAGAGTTTTTCTTCTTCCTTAGTTTATTTTTCATGCTTTCTTTAAAAGATTTGGTTTCAATCATGTCTATGGTTGGCTAAACCTCTTAACTATGGCTAAAATGTGAAGCTGTAGCATGTTTGGATGTTTACTTTGCTTTAATTCTTGTTCTTATTGAACTTCATTAATTTCTAGTTTAATACTAAGGGAATATTTTCAATTTTTTGTGACTCAAATTATAATAGATGTTGTGATAGCTTTGAATATCTTCTTTTTCCTGTTTTAAGGAAGTGAGATTGGTAAATCCCGTTGTTCACTATTGTCCCCTGGGCATGGTAGGGTGATGGAATCCCTTCCAATCATCACAATTCTCCTCCATTGAGAATTAGGTCAATGAAAAGTTCATATTTGATTTAAATTGCTTTATCTTCTAATTGGATAGGATAAGACTCCAATTCCAATTGTGTTTCTTGAATCAAGTAAGGCATCATCTTGATAACTACAAGTGGATCCTTGGCACCCTAGTTCCTACCTTTAAATTCATAAGTTTTAATCAACATTATTCACCATTACTCTTAATTATTTAGATTTCAATTTAGATCTTTTTCTACTTCTAGTTCTAGTTATTTTCAAAATAGTACAAGTTTAGTCCCTGTGGATTCAACCTTGGTCTTACTGAGTTATTACTACATTACGACCCTACACTTAGGGTTGGGAATAAGTTTTTGGCACTGTTGCCGGTGACTACGGCTACATTTTTTCTGGAATTAATTGGTATTAGAATTAGGTTACGATTAGGGTTTATTTTTCTGTTATGTTTTTAGGTTAGGATTTTTCTGAAATTATTTTTAGAAACTAACATTATTTTCTGTTTTGTAAGATCCTAACATAGAAACTCTTATTCGGTAATTTTGTTCCAACCCTCTCTCAAATCTTTTATAGATTTCTTATTTATTTTAGCTTTTCACTTTTCTTTTCAGGTTTAGTTGTTAAGTTACTTGAGGGCTGAGAGTGTTTCATGCCCAAGTGGGTCCGTGATAACACTCTACGTCTTTTGAATGAAGGAGGATTAGTCGAAGGGTTGCCTATCCATCAAGGGATTAAACACCACTTGAGACCCTCTTAGTCAATAGAAGTAATGGATGCAAATCAACCTCATTGAGGAAGTTGAAGATGAAAACGATGAGTTAAATACACCCCCGCCTCGTACTCTATGAGATTATTTACAACCGGCGGGGGTGAGTACACATTACTACATAATATTTCCATTGAATGCAGGAACTATGGATATTAAACTAGGGGTAATTCAACTCCTCCCTAATATTTTCATTGACTATAATATGAAAGTCCATACTTGCATATGAAAGAGTTTGATGAAATCATATCTACATTACACTTCCCAAACGTGTCGGAGGACATTGTTATACTGAAATTGTTTCCTTTCTCTTTGAAAGAAAAGGGTAAGTCATGGTTACATTCCTTAAGACTAAAGTCCATTAGCACATGGGCTGAGATGACAAGGGAGTTCCTTCAAAAGTTCTCCCCCCATCATAAAATAAATACCTTAAGGAAAGCAATCATGAATTTTGCACAAAAAGAGGATGAGACCTTCTTCCAATGTTGGGAGTAATTTAAGGATCTCATAAATTCATGTCCACAATATGGCTACAAAACATGGCATATAGCAAGCTTTTTCTATGATGGATTGACCTCACCCATGCGCCAATTTGTGGAGATGATTTGTAATGGAAAATTCATAAATAAGGAAGTCGATGATGCATAAGATTATTTTATTATCCTAGATACTCAACTCATCATAGATGTGAGCACTCAAATACTCGTCATTCTTGGTTGCCCATTCATTGTTACATCAAATGTTATCATTAATTGTAGGAATGAAATTATAAATTTATTTTCAAAAATATTGAAAGTGCCCTGGTTTGTCAATTAGTGTGAATGTTGAGTCAGTTAGACAACAGAGCCTGATACGAAGATCATTTCAAGCGTCTGCCTCAACCGGATGTGTACAAGCTCGCCACAGGTAAATCTAAGCCTCACATCCCTTATCCCAAATCACCAGGTATACTATAACCCTTAAAAAATGCTAGAATATCATAGGGTTTTTAGGGTAAGACAAAGTTTTCAAAATAGGAAAATTATCTAAGTTTTCTTGCCCTGTTGATTTTATCGATACACATCTCGATATGATCGACCTGCGCTGTCGAGTCGTCGATGCTCCATCGATACCATCGAAAAGATGACCAAATATGTCCAACAACCTTATACACATCTGGACGGAATTATCAATGTATCGATACACATATCGATATCATCGATATTCAAATTTCGAGTCTATCGGAAGTGATGCGATAGTATCGACAAGCAGAATTCCGGTACCCCTATTTTTCTTAAAGAATATCATATATGCTTCGATATATCGAAGCCTCCTCGATACCATCAAAATTCAAACCTCGATGATATCGATAGGCCCTCGATGATATCGGTCTTGGGTGCCAAATTCTCCAGCAACATATTTTAAGGTGTTTTATCTATGATCGGGGGTCACTCGATAGAATCGATATTCAAATATCGATGATATCGATGCCGTATCGATTGCATCGAGTATGGACATAAACTGTCCAGCAAGTTTAATGAAAAATCCTTTTGATTTTTCGATGCATTGACACAACTATTGATATCATCAACATTCAAATTCCGATGATCTCGAAGGTCCCTTGATCACTCATGAAAACCTGAAATATTTCATGTCAAGTCTCTCTCATTTTTCAAGTGTTGATGGATCGAACCTCTCATCGATAGAATCGGAGTTCAAAATCCGATGACATCGACAATTATTTCGATTCATCGACCAGCTGGCAAAAGGTTTCAAAAGCGTATGACATTGAGTTCGAGTCATCGAGCGGACCATCGATGCTATTGAGAGTATACGCTCGATGATATCGAACCTGCTCGATGATATCGATCGAACTCTGTCATAAATGTGACCGTTTTATATCCGTTGGAACCTTTTGCTTATATAAAGAGGACTTGTATATTGTTAATGTGAGAGAAAGTAGAGAGAGCTTTTGAGTGTTTAACTTTATATCTTATACCCAAAGCCCTTTCTCTCAAGGGAGTTCATCCTCCAATCCACCCTCACCATTGATATTCAATAGAATGGATTGGGGAGTGAACTTTCGCATTCAAGGATCCTTCAGCTACTACTTAATGGCAAATCATGAAGCTGGGATGCCTTGAATGCATAGATGATTGAAATCGCTCTATATTTCTTATAGGAAAATCTTTTGAGAGTAAGATTTCATCATAACCCTGATCCAACCCGTCGCTATGTATTAGTACATCTTTTGAGTTACGGATCAAGAAGACTGAAGACTCTTCATCAACAAAGGAGGAGATCTTCATCAATGTGCTTAATGGGACTCATCCACTTATCTGTAAGTATCTAGAGTCCAGAGGATACTTGTGATCATTCCTTTGTAGGATTGGGTCTTAGGTGTTTCTCGCCCCTTCAAGCCCTCGTAGGAGGCCTCCGGCGGGAGTGTACGTGGTGGGTGCGTTGTGTGGACCCTTGCTCTGTGGAGAGCATAAACATCTGGTTGAAGGTGAACCAGTCAAAACCTTAGGTTTGAGGTCAACCACTGTGAAACCTCGGGTTTGAGGTGAACCGTGTAGAAACCTCCGGTAGGGTCTTATGGAAGATCCTTGGCCGGTGTTCCTAAAAGTGGGTGCGTTGTGTTGACCCTTGCTCATGAGATCATAAACAGTCAGCCTCAGTGTAGGTTATAAAGGTTGAAGGTGAACCTGATTTAAAACCTTAGGTTTGAGGTGAACTGTTGTGAAACCTCCTTAGTGAAATCCGGCATACTCAAGGGTTGAGTGCGTCTGCCGGGAGTGGAGTAGACTGATTATCAGACCACTATAAAAATGACTATATTTGAGATTGCTATTTTTCTGAATGTGTGATTTACTTTAATACTTTCATATCTGAATATCTGAAATCACACCTCACACACATACACATTCATATCCATCATAAACTAACTTGCATACTGTTCACTTATTAAATAGTTTGTGATTGGATCCTCTACTAGGCTTGGAAGCCAATAGAGTTATTTTTTAGTAATCTTAATATGAGCCCGTTGTTAGGATTAGTGCAATAGGATTTTAAATAAACCATAAAAACTTTAAAAGTCTTATTCACCTCCCTCTAGGATATATTGGCATATTCCTACTTTAACGAAAGCGGTCTTCCCCGCTATTTCAATTGGTATCAAAGCAAGTCTCTCTTAAGGGCTTCACCGCCTAGAGAGTGATCTTGACTGAAGTTTGGAATCATGTCCAAATGTGTCTAAGAGGGTGTGACAAACCAGAATAATTGTCTTGTAATTCATACCACCCTGAAAGTCGGTAATAATTCAAAGTGGTACCTTGATAGTGGATGCTCTATACACATGACTAGTGTTTAAACTCACTTTTGTGAGTACTCGAACTTTGATGGAGGATCAGTCACATTTGGAGATGGTAGCTCAGCTAAAATTGTTGAATAAGGAACAATAGCTGTACCAGGCCTTCCAAAGATCAAACATGTCCTCTGTGTAGAAGGTCTGAAACATAATCTCATTAATATCTCCCAAATCTGTGACAAAGAACATCTTGTCACTTTCTCAAAGGATGTGTGTAAAATTTTAGATCATACAAGAAAATCTCTCATAAAAGGTTTATGCACTAATGATAACTGTTATGTCATTAAAAGTATAAGTGAGAATGTGCTATCCAAAAAATGTAATATAGTTGTAAAGAATGAATCCAAACTATGGCACCAAAGGTTGGGACATGTTCACTACCGAAATTTAGCAAAACTCAGTTCAAAATTTTGGTCAGAGGACTTCCCAAGATTAGAAAAGAAGAAAAAGTTGTCTATGGAGAATGTTTGAAAGGAAAACAGATAAAAGTCGGACACGAAAAGACAACCACCATAGCAACAACAAAACCTTTGGATCTGCTACATATGGATCTAGTTAGACCAACTAAAGTAGAAAGCCATGGCAAGAAAAGATACTTCCTGGTGGTGGTAGATGACTACACCAGATTTACTTGGGTCGTATTTCTTCGAGAAAAATCGGATGCCTTTGATGAATTTGTGATCCTGGCAAAGTGGCTCCAAAATGATAAGGGATACAGCCCAATCACATCAGAAGTGATCATGGTGGAGAATTTGAGAATGAAATATTCAAAAAATATTGCAATAAGAAAGGAATTCGTCATGAATTCTCAGCTCCAAAAACTTCTCAGCAAAATGGAGTCGTTGAAAGAAAAAATCGAGTATTGCAGGAAATGAGGTTAGTTATGCTAAATGAGAAAGATATGGCAAAAAGCTTTTAGGCAAAAGCTGTCAATACTGCCTGCTACATCATAACTAGAGTACATCTTAGAGCAGGTCTGAATAAAAGTCCATATGAACTATGGTATGGGAAACTGCCTAGTGTGAAATACTTTCGAGTCTTTCGTAGCAAATGTTATATCTTAAGAGACAGAGATCACCTAGGGAAATTTGAGTCTAAAAGTGATGAAGGTATCTTTCTGGGGTATGCCATGAATAGTCGTGCGTATAAAGTATACAATCTAAGAACCCTTACTATTCAAGAGTCAGTCAATGTGGTAATTGATGATCAACCCCTACACCTGTGAATAAATTAGAAGATGATGTAGATTCATGTATATTAGAAAAATATGATAACAAAACTCCATCACCCAGTGAACCTCAATCATCATCTGACATTCCCATCATAAAGGATCATCCTCGAGAACAAATTATTAGAGATCCTAATGATGGTGTAAGAACTCGATAACAAATAGAAAATATCTATAGCCATTTTTGCTTTACCTTAAAGATTGAACCCAAGAACATTGTGGAAGCTCTTCAAGATGAACATTGGATAAATGCTATGCAAGAAGAACTTCAACAATTTCAAAGAAATGAGGTATGGCAATTGGTTCCCAGACCACTCTATACAAATGTTATTGGAACCAAATGGGTCTTCAAAAATAAATCTAATGAATCAAGAAATGTAATCAGGAACAAAGCAAGGCTTGTAACTCAAGGGTACTCACAAATAGAAGGCATTGATTTTGATGAGACATTTGCTCCTGTAGCTCGCCTTGAGTCTATCAGAATTCTCTTGTCCATTGCATGCGCATTAAAATTTAAACTATTTCAAATGGATGTTAAGAGTATTTTTCTTAATGGAGATCTTGCTGAAGAAGTCTATCTAGAACAACCAAAGGGATTTTCATATCCGAAGTATCCTCATTATGTATATCGTCTGAACAAAGCCCTCTATGGTCTCAAATAAGCACCACGCGCTTGGTATGAATGATTGACAAATTTCTTTTGGACCATAAATTCTGCAGAGGGAGTGTTGATAAGACTCTGTTTACCTAAAGAACAAAAGACTCACTGCTTATTGCACAAATTTATGTGGATGACATAGTCTTTGGTTCAATATGTGAAGATATCGCATACAAATTTGCTGACCTCATAAAATCATAATTTGAAATGAGTATGGTTGGTGAACTAAACTTCTTCCTAGGATTACAGGCTAAACAGCTATATGATGGAATCTTTATCTGTCAAACCAAGTATGTGAACGATTTGGTGAAAATGTTTGGTCTTGAATTTGGTTGCTCTTATCACACCCCCATGAGTACCACACTCAAACTTTCCAAAGATACAAATGGCAAGAGTGTGGATCAACATCTCTACCGGAGTATGATAAGTAGCCTACTATATCTCATAGCTAGTCGACCTGACATATCTTTTAGTGTGGGGGTATGTGCTCGATATCAGGCAGATCCGAAGGAATCTCACCTAATGGTCGTCAAGAGGATCATTAAATACATAGGAGGAACTACCTCCTTCGAACTGTGGTATCCATTTGAAACATCCGCCATCATCGTTGGATACTCTGATGCCGACTGGGCAGTAAATTTGGATGATCGAAAATCAACAAGCGGAGAATGTTTCTATGTTAGGAACTGTCTAGTCTCCTAGTAGAGCAAAAAGCAAAATTCAATGTCATTATCTACTGGAAGTTGTTGTGCACAACTTTTTTGGATGAGGCAGATGTTGTTGGACTACGGGATTGAATAACCCACAATGAGTCTTTTCTGTGATAACACAAGCGCAATCAACATTTCAAAGAATCCTGTTCAACACTCTCAGACTAAGCACATTAATATCCATCATCATTTCATCCGAGAACTTGTTGAAGACAAGATTATTACATTGGATTATGTTTCCACAGAAAAGCAACTCGCAGATATCCTCACCAAACCTCTTAATACAAATAGGTTTAGTGACCTTCAAAAATCCATTGGGGTCTACACTAACTAAATCTCAGTAGACATGAGCAACACAGGTCATGACATTCTCAATGATATCTGAATAATGTCAATAACATCGAAATTTATAGATCAATGATATTCAACGTTGATGAAATTGAAGAAACTTGGGAATACACGATGATGACTTTTTTAACAGATAGGCTGAAAATATTTCTTCTCTTTGGATAAACTGTTAATTCTACTGCTGTCTGTGGCAGTATGTGCTTTCGATATTTGAATATTTTGGTAATGGCTAAGTATCATTCTTATCTTTACTGCCATTTTTAGACTTTAAAGATCCCCTGGTTTATCTGATATGGAATGCATGTGATATTTTGTACTAATTATCTACTTTTATCACTGCCTTATCTGATATGATTCCATATTGTCTGAAAATGATGTATGCTTAAAAATGGTTTAATCTTTATACATCAATATCTGTCCGGTTCTCCCAAATACTTATCTCTTCAGTCAATATCAATTGTTATATCTTTATCAATGACTGACAAAAAGGGGGAGAATAGTCCAAACACCCCATACGAAAAATTGTATATCTGCTTAGATGATGTTGCAGGTGTTAGGGGGAGCAGCTACATCAAGCAAGGGGGAGTTTACAGTTAGGGGGAGTAGATATTGGGCTGTGTACATGGGTTCAATAGAAATTGTAAAATTATATAAAATGCATGTACACATAATTTAGGATGTGTTTGTCCAGTACTCTAGGGTGTTTTGGGATTTTGTCACGTAATTGACAAAGGGGGAGATTGAAAGTGCCCTGGTTTGTCAATTAGCGTGAATGTTAAGTCAATTAGACTACAGAGCCCGATAGGAAGATCATTTCAAGTGTCTGCCTTAACCGGATGTGTGCAAGCTAGTCATAAGTAAATCTGAGCCTCACATCCCTTTTCCCAAATCACCAGGTATACTAAAACCCTTAAAAAATGCTAGAATATCATAGGGTTTTTAGGGTAAGAAAATATTTTCAAAATAAGAAAATTATCTACGTTTTCTTGCCTTATCGATTTTATCGATACACATCTCGATATGATCGACCTGCGGTGTCGAGTCATCGATGCTCCATCGATACCATCGAAAAGAGGACCAAATATGTCCGGCAACCTTATACACATCTGGACGGAATTATAGATGTATCAGGACAGAATTATAGATGTATCAATACATATATTGATATCATCAATATTCAAATTTCGAGTCTATCGGAAGTGACTCGATAGTATCGACAGGTAGAATTCTGACACCCCTATTTTTCTTAAAGAATATCATATATGCTTCGATATATCGAAGCCTCCTCGATACCATCAAAATTCAAACCTTGATGATATCGATAGGCCCTGATGATATCGGTCTTGGGCGTCAAGTTCTCCAGCAACATATTTCAAGGTATTTTATCTATGATCAGGGGTCACTCGATAGAATCGATATTCAAATATCGATGATATCAATACCGTATCGATTGCATCGAGTATGGGCATAAACTGTCCAGCAAGCTTAATGAAAAATCCTTTTGATTTTTCAATGCATTGACACAGCTATCGATATCATCAACATTCAAATTCTCATGATATCGAAGGTCCCTCAATCACTCATGAAAACCTGAAATATTTCGTGTCAAGTCTCTCTCGCTTTTCAAGTGTCGATGGATCGAACCTCTCATCGATGGAATCAGAGTTCGAAATCCGATGACATCGACAATTGTTTCGATTCATCGACCAGCTGGCAAAAGGTTTCAAAAGCGTATGACATTGAGTTCGAGTCATTGAGCGGACCATCGATGCTATTGAGAGTATACACTCGATGATATTGAACCTGCTCGATGATATCGAACTCTGTCATAAATGTGACCGTTTTATATCCGTTGGAACCTTTTGCCTATATAAAGAGGACTTGTATATTGTTGATGTGAGAGAAAGTAGAGAGAGCTTTTGAGTGTTTAACCTTATATCTTATACCCAAAGCCCTTTCGCTTAAGGGAGTTCATCCTCTAATCCACTCTCACCATTAATATTCAAAACAGTGGATTAGAGAATGAACTTTCACATTCAAGGATCCTCCAGCTACTACTTAATGACAAATCATGAAGCTGGGATGCCTTGAATGCATAGATGATTGAAATCGCTCTATATTCCTTATAGGAAAATCTTTTGAGTGTAAGATTTCATCATAACCTTGACCTAACCCGTCGTCATTCATTGGTATATCTTTTGAGTTGCAGATCAAGGAAATGAAGACTCTTCATCAACAAAGGAGGAGATCTTCGTCAATGTGCTTAATGGGACTCATCCACTTATCTGTAAATATCTAGAGTCCAGAGGACACTTGTGATCATTCCTTTGTAGGATTGGATCTTAGGTGTTTCTTGCCCCTTCAAGCCCTCGTAGGAGGCCTCCGGCGGGAATGTACGTGGTGGGTACGTTGTGTGGACCCTTGCTCTGAAGAGCATAAACATCTGGCTGAAGGTAAACCAGTCAAAACCTTAGGTTTGAGGTCAACTGCCGTGAAACCTCGGGTTTGAGGTGAGCCGTGTAGAAACCTCTGGTAGGGTCTTATAGAAGATCCTTGGCCAGTGTGCCTAAAGGTGGGTGTGTTGTGTTAACCCTTGCTTTGTGGAGAGCATAAACATCTGGTTGAAGGTGAACCTTAGGTTTGAGGTTAACCACTGTGAAACCTCGGGTTTGAGGTGAACCGTGTAGAAACCTCCGGTAGGGTCTTGTGGAAGATCCTTGGCCAATGTGCCTAAAAGTGGGTGCGTTATGTTGACCCTTGCTCGTGAGAGCATAAACAGTCAGCCTCAGTGTAGGTTGTAAAGGTTGAAGGTGAACCTGATTTAAAACCTTAGGTTTGAGGTGAACCGCTGTGAAACCTCCTTAGTGAAATCCAGCACACTCAAGGGTTGAGTATGTCTGCCGGGAGTGGAGTAGACTGATCGTCTAACTACTATAAAAATGACTATGTTTTAGATTACTATTTTTCTGAATGAGTGATTTACTTTAATACTTTCATATCTGAATATCTGAAATCACACCTCACACACATACACAGTCATATCCATCATAAACTAGCTTGCATACTGTTCACTTATTAAATAGTTTGTGATTGGATCCTCTACCAGGCTTGGAAGCCAGTAGAGTTATTTTTTAGTAATCCTAATATGAGCCTGTTGTTAGGATTAGTGCAATAGGATTTTAAATAAACCATAAAAACTTTAAAAGTCCTATCCACCCCCCTCTAGGACATATTGGCATATTTCTACTTCAACGAAAGCGGTCTTCACCGCTATTTCAAATATGAAATTGGAGCTCAACATATTTTTTAACATGAACAAATAGCCAGATGATGATGACGATACCCACGACATTAACATGATCGATTCTTTCGTGGAAGATAGAGCACTCCTGACTCTATAATCTGACACTTTAGAGACGTGTTTGGCCCACTCCCTTCATTTAGATGATGACATGACTAGGAAGATGGATGTCTTGCTTGATGCTACGTCGGTACTTAAAGTTAACCGGTGGAGGCCATAATTTAAAAAATTGCCCCAAACCGTTGTAATCCCCCTATCGTCTAACCTCAAAGCACCGAAGCTTGACTTAAAACTTTTGTCTGCTGATCTTAAATATGTCTATTTAGGTCAAGATGAGACATAACAGGTGGTGATCTCTTCCTACCTTGAGAAAGAATAAGAGAGTGTGCTCATTTCCACTCTCATTGAGCATAAAGGAGCTCTTGGATGGTCGATTGCGGACCTCAAGGGAATTGACCCTTTGATTTGTACTCATTGCATGCATCTTAAGAATAATGCGAAAACCTCCCGACAACCACAATGTCGACTCAATCCAAATATGAAAGAAGTGGTTAAGGCTGAGGTAATTAAGTTGTTAGATGTGGGTATCATATACCCTATATCCGACAGTCAGTGGGTGAGTCCAACTCAGGTCATTCCTAAGAAGTCCAGAATCACCATCGTAGCCAATGCCGACAATGAACTCGTACCAACTAGAGTTACTACTAGTTGAAGAATGTGCATTGACTATAGGAAGTTGAATACTGTCACAAGGAAGAACCACTTTCCTTTTCCCTTCATTGATCAAATTTTGAAAAAGCTAGCCAATCACTCTTACTATTGTTTCCTTGACGGATATTCGGGATACAATCAGATAGAGATAGCCCTTGAAGATCAAGAGAAAACAACATTCACATGTCCTTTTGGCATATTTGCTTACCGAAGGATGTCATTCGGACTATGTAATGCCCCCGCCACTTTTCAGTGATGCATGTTGAGGATTTTTTCTGACATGGTGGGGTAATATTTAAAGGTTTTCATGGACGACTACTCTGTATTCAGTCCATCCTTCAGTGAGTGTTTGAAAAATTATAAATGTGTGTTAAAGCGATGCGAGGAAAAGAATTTGGTTCTGAATTGGTAGAAATGTTATTTCATGGTTCCCAAATGAATTGTTCTTAGACACATAATTTCGTTCAAGGGAATTGAGGTAGACAAGGCAAAAATTGATCTTATCTCTAACATACCTCCACCCAAGAGCATATGTGACGTGCGATCCTTCATAGGACACTCTAGATTCTATAGATGATTCATAAAGGACTTTAGTCATCTCACTCGTCCTTTATGCAATCTACTTAAAAAGGATGTACTATACTAGTGGACTAAACAATGTCAAGAAGCTTTCACTAAGCTCAAGGGCATGTTAACTACTGCACCTATCATGCAGCCACCTGATTGGAGCATCCCTTTTGAGATTATGTGCGATGCATCTGACTATGCTATTGGGGTGGTGTTAGGCCAGATAAAAGAAAAGAAACCCTACATTATTCACTATGCAAGTATAACTCTAAATTCTGCCCAAGTGAACTACTCTACTACGGAAAGGAACTCTTAGTCGTAGTGCTCGCTTTGCACAAATTTATGTCCTACCTGATCGGATCTAAGATCATCATCTACATAGACCATGCGGTGCTAAAGTATCTTCTTTCTAAGATGGATCCAAGCCCCGCCTGATAAGATGGATCCTCTTACCCAAAGAATTTGATATAGAAATACAAGATAAAAAATGAGTAGAAAACATAGTGGCCGACCACCTTTCTCGACTTGACCTCCCTGATTCCTTTAAGCCGACACTGATAAACGATATGTTCTCTAAAGAACAATTGTTTAAACTCTCCCAACTACCTTAGTTTGCTGACATTGCAAATTATCTCAGGTTTCACATCAATATATTGGACTGCGCAAGATAAGAAAAAATTCTTTGCCAAGGTACGTAAGTTTTTCTGGGATGATTCTTATTTGCTTAAATATTTCCCAGACCAAATTCTAAGGAGATGTGTGCTTAACAATGAACATCAGAATGTCATCTCCTTTTGTCATTCTAAGGTCTATGGTGCTCACTTTTCTGTTAAAAGGACCACGGCCAAAATTCTGCAGTGCGGCTTTTACTGGCCCACGATGTTCAAAGATACTCATCAATTTTACAAAGCTTGTAAGCGTTGTCAAAAATTGGGAGGGTTGTCCCGTTGAAATATGATGCCTCTGAACCTCATTCTTATCATTGAATCATTTGATTGCTGAGGCATCGATTTTATGAGACCATTTTCTCAATCCTTTAGGAATATTTATATTTTATTTGTAGTAGACTATGTCACTCAGTGAGTCGAAGCGATCCCGTGCCGGAATAATGATCATAAAACGGTCATTCGATTCTTAAAAGAAAATATCCTCTCCCGGTTCAGAACACCTTGGGCCATCATTAGTCATGGAGGTTCACACTTTTGTAATAGGCTATTTGAGAACTTAATGAAGAAATATGGCATCTCTCATAAAGTGAGCACTCCATACCACCCACAGACAAGTGTGCAATCCGAGATTTCCAATAGGGAAATTAAACAATTTCTGGAAAAAACGGTTAACCCTGACCATAAGGATTAGTCGATCCATTTGACCGATGTTTTATGGGCTTATCATATAGCTTTTAAGATCCTCATTAGAATGTCTTCCTTTATACTCGTCTATCAAAAAGTTTGCCACTTGCCTATGGAGCTAGAGCATAGAGCCTACTGGGTTATCAAAAATCTGAACTTTAACTTGGACAACGCTGGCTCATTGCGCAAGCTCCAACTAAATGAACTTGAGGAAATTCGGAACGATGCTTATGAGAACTCAAAAATTTACAAGGACAAGATGAAGGTATTCCATGATAGGAACATCCTTCGGAAATCATTCATAACCGGTCAAAAAGTCATTCTATACAATTCTCAGTTACATCTTTTTTCATAAAAACTTTGGTCTTGTTGGACCGGCCCTTTCACTGTTACTAATATCTATCCTCATGGGGCCATCGAGATAAAGAATCTGACAAATGGTAATGTATTCAAAGTGAATGGACATCGTCTCAAGCCATTTGTTGATAAGTTTGATTTAGAGGGCATGTCTATGCCTCTGACTGATCCTATATACCAGGATCGACCTCCTAGACTGATGGAGGTGTAGTTAAGTTTATTGATTTTATCTGATTTTATAATTAGGATAGTTTAATTTCAGTTTATTTAGTCTTCATGCTAACCCATTTACATGTTAAGAACTTTGGAAAAGCTTCAATTCTCCTTCTTCAAGTATTATCTTCCCATCACTTTCCATTTCTTTTCATTGTCTCATATGCATTGCATGCTCATATCTTTTATATTGAGGACAATGTAGGTTTTAGGTTGGGGTGTGGATTAGGTAAACTATTCAGTGTTTACTTAGTTTTGAGCAAAAATTGTGAAAATTTTCGAAATTTCAAGTTAAAAACATGTTTGGGAAATGATAATTTATGGAATTAAGAATGCTTTGTGTATTATGATAAGATGGAGATTGAACTTTGAATTGTTGGAGTTTGATCAACCGAGTAGACTATTGTCTAAATTCTTGCAATTAATTGATTAAGAGAAATTTTGAATATCATGTTAATCTAAGTCATAAGCCACATTCAAATTGCTTTTTATGAATTGTACTAGAATTTCTCATTGTTAGTATGTGTATCATTGATAGATATTGAGAATTAAGTTTGGAGAATTTTATCCATCTTAAAAAGATGAAAAGGACCAGTTAAAAACAGAGAGATCGACAAAAAGGTCATGTATGATGAAAGACTGGAAATGAATGAAAAGTCTGAAAAGAATGAATAAATAAAAGAGACCATCGATATAAAATCAAAAACTGGAAAAAGAAGGAAAATGTGATAAGTTCAAAATCAGTACTTGATTATTAAATAAAACTTGAGGTGATGAGCATGACTAACATTATAAAATAGTAATATATTATGGAAAGTAAATAGAATTCACTAAGCACATTAGAAAATTTTGATATATGAACTTATGCTCTTAAATGATTGATAAAGAAACTTTTTAATTGATTGCTCATGTGATTCGGCTTTAGGTTTTCAAAATTGTACTCTCACTTCTTTAAATTGTACTCATTCATACTTGATTGCACAAAAGATTGTTTTATAAAAGTGATTTGAACATTGAAGATTGAAGATCACTTCACACATTTTTTGCTCGAGATTAGCAAAATGCTGGTTGGGGGTGTGTTGAGTGTGAAATACTGCATATTTATCTTTATTTATACCTTGGTTTTATAAACATGCTAATGCTTAATCGATTTAATTATGCATGTTTTCATGTGCTAGGTGATTTCGAGAGCTTGAGGTGAAATTGATGCCAAAAGGAAGATTTATGCTCAAAATATTACTAAATGAAGATTTGGAAGTCATTAATGAAGAGTTCACATGCCAAAGATCTAAGAAAACCAAGTAAGGAATGAAGAGAATCAAAGATTTGAAGTGAAGAAAATGAATCCTGAAATTTTTTTGAAAATAAACATATTCTTGAAATTGTCCTAAAAAAGCATATTCTGAAACTCGGAGTCTATTTTGGAAAACTACATAGAGTGCGTAAATTTGAGGCGGTTTAAACTCCGAGTCTATTTTGAGAAACTACGCAAAGTGTATAAATTTGAAGCGATTTTTAGATTTTTCCAACTCAGTGCGAAAGTTGGAGTTCCACAACTATAAATAGGACTCCCTGGGATGTTCCAAAACATCTTCTAGGGTTTGGAAAGATCTCAAGGAGCATACACAAGGGTGAAGAAGCTGCTAAAGAGTTTTTCTTCTTCCGTAGTTTATTTTTTATAGTTTGTTTAAGAGATTTGGTTTCAATCATATCTATGGTTGGCTAAACCTCTTAGCTATGGCTAAGAGGTGAAACTTATAGCGTGTTTGGATGTTTATTTTGCTTTGATTCTTATTCTTATTGAACTTCATTAATTTCTTGTTTGATATTAAGGGAATATTTTCAATTTTATATGATTTATCGTAACTCAAATTACAATAGATGTTGTGATAACTTTGGATATCTTCTTTTCCTGTTTTGAGATAGTGAGATTGGTAAATCCCATTGTTCACCATCGTCCCCTGGGCATGATAGGGTGATGGAATCCCTTCCAATCATCACAATTCTCCTTCATTGAGAATTAGGTTAATAAAAAGTTCAGATTTGATTTAAATTGTTTTATCTTCCAATTGGATAGGATAAGACTTTAATTCTAATTGTGTTCCTTGAATCAAGTAAGGAAGCATTTTGATAGCTATAAGTGGATCCTTGGCACCCTAGTTCCTACCTTTAAATTCATAAGTTTTAATTAATATTATTCACCATTACTCTTAATTATTCAGATTTCAATTTAGATCTTTTTCTAGTTCTAGTTTTAGTTATTTTCATAATACGTACAAGTTTAGTCCCTGTGGATTTGACCTCGGTCTTATTGAGTTATTACTACATCGCAACCCTATACTTGGGGTTGTGAACATTGGACCAATCACATTTTACTCTAACAGGCAGTCCAAACGGCCTTTGATTTGCGACCACCATTATTACCCTTATCTAAGGATCATATGGTAATATAAGTAACTTTAAACCCTAACCTTCTTATTGCCCTCTAGAAAGGTACACATTCTTGCACCTTGCATCCCCTTTTCCAATTTTGTATCTTACCATCGGCTGCATCCTTTCTACCACACCTATAACATGTCCATGTCACATTTGATGGTTCTCACTTCATACTACAATGTTTCTAGCTCACATTGGATGGTGGAGAGCAATAAAAGATGAAATGGTTGTTATGAATCGTACTTGAACATGGACATTGGTCTCATTACTGTGTATAAATAGTTGGTCGTTAGTAGATATATACCATTAAATACTTACCTAATAGATTGATTGAACATTTGAAGGCTGGACTTGTGGCCAAAGGATATCCCCAAATTGTTAGACTGGACTATGGGGAGGCATTTTCTCTTGTTGCTAAACTGAATTCTTGTGAGTTTTGAACTTTGTGGCAGCTAATAGGTCTTGGCTATTGTACTAGTTAGATGCTAAGGATACTTGTTGAACGATGAGCTATCTAAAGAAGTTTACATGCATTAACCTCCTGGGTTTATTGCCCTAGGGGAGAATGTGAGTGTATAAACTTTGGAAGGCAAATTATAGTATGAAGCAGTACCCCCGAAACTTGGTTTGAGATGTTTAGTAGCATATGCAAAGGGATGGTCACCTTGGTTGTCAATGTCGATGATATTATCATTACAGGAAGTGATCTAATGTGAATATCAGGAGTCAAAGCTCACATTCAGAACTAGTTTCAGACCAAAGATCTTCAATACTTCCTAAGGATTGAAGTGGCCCAATAAGCTTCTAGGATTAACTTACCCCAAAAGAAGTAAGATGTGATGGACCTGTTGGAATGTTAGGGTGTAATCCAAGTGATACTCCAATGAAACCAAATAGTAGATTGTTCAACAAACAAGGGGAACCATTTGATGATCCAAAGAGCTTAGGAAGCTTATCTAACTGTCACCTGGCCAAACATCTCATCTATAGGGTAGTGAGTCAATTTATGCATTAATCAAAGATTCAACATTAGGAGGCAATTTTATTTGTCTTGCTACCTAAAGATGCTAAGGACATGGTTGTTTTACCTATCATATGGGCATTTTCAGATCGAGTCTATGTTAATGCTGACCGGGCTAGTATATGGAGAGACAGAGTCTGTCTCTATGTACTGCACTTTTATTGAAGGAAATATAATAACTTAGAATAACAAGAAGCAAAGTGTTGTTGCTTAATTTAGTTCTAAGGTAAAGTGTAGGGCTATCGGCCATACTGTTTGCAAGCTTCTATGGGTTCGATATATTCTTAAGGAACTTTAACTATTGGATGAACAATCTATAACTCTTTATCGTGGTAACCAAGCAACAACACGTGTTACAAATAGGAGAGCATTTTCCAGCTGTTTCCTCTATAAATCCCAATAGATATAAGAATAGGAAGGTCTACTTCTTATCTCATCAGCTAGTATCCACTAGTACGAAGTAGCACATCCCGCCGAATTTGGGAACAAGACCAGCCAAACATGCCAAATCAAAAACAGAAATTTCTAAATCCATGATTCAGTGCCAAAATGCGCGCTTTTAAGGTGGCCCATGAATTCCAACTTTCAGTTACACTTGTTTTCCTTGATTTGGCATCAATCCAAAGAGTACTTCAAACATCTTCATTACAAATTAGAGAATGCAAGGAAAGATCTAACAGCAATTTCAAGAAAATTACATCCCAACCTAAAATAAAGCAATTCTAACAGGAATTACAGTAAATCCAGTCATGCAGAAAAGAAGTTATTAGGGATAAAAGTGCGGTGGATATCCCTAGTTATTAGGGATAAATGTGCCGTGGATATCCCTAGTTGTTGCTCTTGAATTCCTTTTGTATCCGCTTGCTCAGTTAGATGGTTTTAGAAATTCCAATGGTCCATATTCAAAGTTCACCCAACCGGTCCGATGGTTCAGGTCATCTAAAGAGCAGGGCTCACCTGTCGCACCACCTGGATATCCCATACTCGCAGAGGTGCATGAAGAGAGGGGCTTGTGGGTTCACATCTCATGCAAACAGTTATAACTACGAATGGGAAAAGCTCCCCTACTCTTTGGAAGATTATAACCATCCAACCTTTGCACTTTTCCAGTTAAATGATGACAACCCCTCCAGGTAAGGAATTGAATTTTACATTTATTGGCAAATCTCAATGTATTAAGAACACATTCACAACCCCTCCATCAAATGCAGCACTTCGCGAAAACATGCGGCCAGGAAATCAGCCCCATCCAAATCTTACATCCATGCTGTCCATTTGGATACACCACACCAAATTGGGTAATGTTTATTGATTATATTATGATTTGGTGTTGGTTATCTTACTAACCAAAACAAGCAGCCCTCGCCTATCATCTATTTCCACATCACTGGGCCTTGCCTAAAATCTTGAACAAAGCCAATCGCCAATCAAACTGCGCCTGCAAAAGCTCGTTATCAAGCTAAAAGACTGTAGCATCAATACTAGCGCCAGCAGATGCCTTTCACACAGCCCAATAAATAATAATTCCAGCAAAATCCTTACACATTCAACCCATTTACATAAATAATCCACATTCAAAAAATTCACATCCATTCCAAATTCGAACCATATTAAAAAAAAAAAAAAAAATTTTAAAAAGAAGAAGAAGAAGAAGAAGAAGAAGAAGAAAAAATTCACATTCTTCCAAATTTAATCCATATCATAAATAATTCACATTCTTCCACATCCACATTTAATCCATATCATAAACAATCCACATTCTTCCATATTTAATTCATATCATAAACAATCCACATTCTTCCACATTTAATCCATATCATAAACCATCGGCATTCAATCCATATACACCTACAAAATTCACATCCATTCCAGATTCGACCTACATGAACAAAATGTAATAAAAATGGGATCCCCCAAGTTACCAAGGGAAATAAAGAAGTCATGATTGATTTGCTTCTTCTTCTTAATAAAGAAAGATGGGATCCCACCACTTGTACCTTTGTTGAATCTGTCAAAAATCTGTACAATGATTTAGGTGGGCACCACAAAAAAGAAATGGGCCTCACCTATCGTATAATATAACCTTTTCTCTTTTATAAAACTATGCGGGCGGACTCGACTAGCAGATTGTTGTCTTCAATACCCTCTACCGAATACTAAGCTTGGGACAACAAACTCTCTCTTCCTTAAATGCGGAATAAAAAATTCTGCAAAATTACATGATAGGAAACAATGAGTATAACAGGTACAACTTATGGATAACAAAAATATACATGTGGATAACAAAAAATAATAATAATAACAATAATCAGAATTCACCCCCAAACAAACAAGCCATAATATCTCAAGCATTAATCTCAAAAGAAATGAGAGAAGAAGTTGAAATAGACCTTAAAAGCCCTTTCTTATAAACTACAAAAAATAAAAATGAATGAGGTACCCATAAGGTTGTGCCTCACGGAGAAAATGTCACATTAACCATAGGTGCACCTAGGCGCACGCCCAAGGTAAACACCTTGGCCAGGGTCCAAGCAAGGTGCAACAGGCCCAACTAGGCGTCCGCCTAGGTCACCTTTGACCTCACCGCAAGTAGCAATCTCATTTCATTTATCCATATATTGAAGCATTGAAAATGGATTAACTAGAAGATTTAAGTGCCTATTGATTACCTCAGCCCTGTTCACATCCACAAGGAGATATTCTAGATTGGGAGAGCTCTTGAGCAAGCAGATTATTGATTGGAAATGATTTTCATTAGGAAAGGAAGTTAGCTTCAAATGCTTCAGATTGCAGAATCTAAGCAACCATTTAAATAAATCCTGTGCTCTTGACAGAAACTTTACACATTACAAGACAAAGCAAGAAACAAACCAAAAAAAAAATAATTTGCAGGTTAGAAAATGTTGGATCAGTAAGGCTGTGTTTGGCTGCACGGTGGAAATAAACTGAATTAGTAAATGACAAAAAATACTGACTTCCTAGCATTCACAACAAGGAAGTGACCCTCAAATTGCAGTTACATTTCTTCCAGGTCCAACTTAAAAGCAAATATTGAGAGAGAGAGAGAGAGAGAGAGAGAGAGAGAGAGAGAGAGAGAGAGAGAGAGAGAGAGAGAGAGAGAGAGAGGGGCTGAGATAGGGAGAGAGCAGCAGGGACATGGGGCTGGAAATTGGTTTTCTCAAGAGGGAGAACGGAGGGAATGGGCAAGGTTTGCAAGCAAGTATTTTTTTAAAACCATATATAAGGTCGAGTACATCCACGACCCTAATAAGAAGGGATATCCATCGCACGTTTATCACCTTGATCGGACAGTTCCCGACACACCACGTCTCGACCTCACAAGAGCGGGAGTACGCTCGAGCGCATTGTACCTTTTCCCATATATATATATATATATAATGCTCACCTACGCACCTTCTTATGTGAGCACCCCTGTACACCTTTGCACATGTGTCATGGGCGCATAATCTGAACAGTACACGTGATGCAGCACCCCTTTTAAACTCTATGAGCCCAATTTCCAACCTGATCCAAAACTCTAGTGGGCCATAATAAAGAGAAATGCAAATCAAGGGAGGAAACTGTTACATTTTGTTATGGCCCACCAGAGTTTTGTATCAGGCTGAAAGTAGGGCTTGTGAGGTTTCATGGGTACCGCATCACGTGGACCGTTCAAATTCTGTGCCCATGACATGTGTGTAGAGTTGCGCACTGGTGCTCACGGAAGAAGGTGTGTAGATGAGCATTCCTCTCTCTCTCTCTCTCTCTCTCCACACACACACACATATATATATATGTATATATATTGAGGAGAGTAGATTATATCTAAGGCCCACATAGACCCAATGGCATTTATATACTTTATTTTCATTATTAATAAAAGATTAAAAAGGGTGTCGAAAATCCTATGAGATGTCACTCTCCTTCTCTTCATCTTTCTCACCCCTCTAGCTCTCTCTCTCTTGCTTTCACGCTCCTCTCCCTCCGTTTGCTTCTCTTGTATGTATCATCGCCCATGCAAAACATTCTCTCTCAGGTGTTAAGGCTTGTCATGAAATGAGTGGGTGAGAGGGGTTTATAATTTAACCGAAAAATATTTTTGTAAATAGTGGGAGCTTAGAGGGGAAAAAATGCCATGCGGCATGATCTGGTTGGTTATTGGAACCTTTAGGCATGTGGCACTCTTTCTTTTCGAGTTGGAATGGCAATTTTTGTAATTTAGCCAAAAGGCATAGGTAACTAGTTGACGAAATAACAACAAAAATCCAATTTCCGCTGGTATAGTCCAAGTTGGAATCCCAAAGCATTGTGGGTGAGAGTTTTGGGGGCGTTACCTGGGTTAACTCATAGGGATTAACATGGATAGTGGAATTCAGATTTCCGCTACCCTTGCTGGACTCGAATTTTTATGCAAAAGTGGTTCACTGATGCTTCGAGTATCACATGGGGCCCTCTAATTGGTAGATGAGTGGCAAGGAAATTAGAATTCCAACACCCTTATTTAGGGCTGTGCTGGGGTTCAGCTGTAGGAGAAGTTCTACGTGGGTATCATTTGGGCTTTAGAGGTTTTTGAGTGGGTATTTTAACAGTTTCATTTCAGGCTCACGTTTCTAGAGTTTATAGGTTTCAACTCTAGGTTTTTGGTTTTCGGTTTCTAGGGTTCTATGGTTTTGGGACTTGGTTCCTAAGGTTTGGTCTAGATTTATAAAAATCGGTCACCCTATTTCAAGCAGGGTGTCTAAGGAACATTTGTTTTTTTTTTTTGTTTTTGTTTTTTAACTACTCAAATTGATTGGCAACACGTTTCACACAAACGATGTTCCAAATCATCCAGTGCCAAATTTATTTTATTTGGTTTGGAACATCATCTATATAAAAACTCAATTGTAATTTTTATATCTGACCTAGACTTGATCCCTACCTAGATCAAACCCAAACCGAGAAATTGAAAACCCATCCCTGACTCATTAAGTCAATTGGTTAGCTATATATATATATATATTAACTTGGACCTCAACCTAGGCGACCTACATTTTGGTTGGTTCTAGGTCCAAAATTTAGGTCAGCCCCCTTACCCTACCCTGCTGTCTTCACCCTTTATCCAGGCTTTAGTCAATGGGGTGCCAAATCTTTTATTAATCTTCAGCAATCATGGGCATGGGCAATAGATTCGATTGAGTGTGCCTAAATGTATTTGGGCCTGAATCTTAAAACCTAGGCCCAGCCCATCGAGTATCTACTAGGCTCATGCCAGACTGCACCGGGCCTCTTGCTCATTCCAGGGCGGCTCAACATTTTTAGGGGCCTTAGGCAAGTCGTAAAAATGAGGTTTTTTAGTTAAAAAAATATAAAAAATTAATAAATTCAAAATTAAATCATAAATTTGTTTCTTGCCTTTTCAGATGCATAATTACTAATTAAACTTTTGTATTTAAGTTTATCCAATAAATCAGTTTTGATAGATAAAATTGTTAAACCGTTAATAAGGTGAATCCTACATGGATAAAAGGAAAACATTAATATCAGCTTATCCAAAATTTCTGCCGCATGCAGGAAAGTTTTTAATTGTGAGCAGTCAATATCCATTGATTTAACTATTCTATCTTCCAATTAGTGGGAATTTGTATGTTGAATTTAAATAATTTATTTAATGCACGAGAATCAACCAATTCGAAGATCCAGCCATTGCGTGTTTTTATTTTTCATGAACCACTTAAACTGGGATCCACTTTTATACATTGTTTAATTTAATTTAAAAATATTCAAAGGTTACAATTTCTCAATGCATGCGTATAGATTACCAAATGCTGTCAGAGTATTAAAAGGCCGTTTTACAGGGCCTTCATAATTAGGGGCCTTAGGCGATTGCCTCACCTGCCCACCCTGGCTCATTCATACCTCATGCGAAATGTCACACCAAAGAAGGCATTCCCACTCATCTTTCATACCTTTCACCCCCGTCACGTGGTAAAAATAGTGAGAAAGGTGGGAAGTGCATTAAAAACTCAAAATCGCAGCAAAAGGAAACAGAAGGCCCTTCAAAAACAAAACGAGAGAGAGGGAGAGAGCTTCGAAGACTGAAAGTTAAAATGGCGGACTCAAAACCTTAACCCTAGACCTAGAATCATCCCCAACATTTTACAAATGGAACCCGCGTCCGGTCCCGACCCTCCATCATCAAAGGCTGAAACTCTTCAATCCCTAGCGTCTGGCTCACTCTCCTCCTCCATATCTTCCCTTTCGGCCTCTTCAAGACCCATCCCCTCCGACAAGGATTTCCATTTCTTCTACAACTTTGACGACTTCAAGCTCCCCATCAAAGCAATCGCCGAGAACTCCGAATCGTTGCTGAAGAGCATCTCCTTCGGCCGCGGTCCGCCTTCGATCTTTCCCTCTGGGGCGGACCCTGACGATGCCTATGACTGGCTCGTCAACCTCAATGATGAGATCTTCGAGCGTGTCGATATCTCCTTGGACGAGTTCCAACGTGCCCGGAAGAAAGAAGAGGGGCTAGGCATGACTGCCGATGGGTTCCAGTTGGTCTATGGGAAGAAGAAGAAGAAGGGGGGCACCCGTAATTTGGAGGGAAATGAGAGGCGTGATTCGACTGCAGCCTCAACGGTGAGGATGGCTTCGAAGGATGCTAATCGGACGGGGGAGCGGCCACGGGTGCCATTTCACATACCAACTATTCCTCGTCCACAGGACGAATTTGGTATTTTGGTGAATAATTCGAACCAACCATTTGATCACGTTTGGCTACAGAGGAGTGAGGAGGATGGCAGGCTTGTGCATCCACTGGTTAGTTGTGAAAAATAATTACTAATTTTCTTTTAATATTTTCGTAATATCTGTTAGATGTTGATATGCAGCTGTTTTCTTATTGTTACATACTGGGAATTTCATAATTTGTTTCTGTTTGCTTGGTGTTTTTCTTTCATGTTTGCATGGGTTTCTGTTGCAGTTCTCTATTTTATTGGTTTTGCTACTTGTTTTTACTCACTGTATCTCTTGGTTTCTTTCTTTTCTTTTTGCATTATTTTTTGCTTGCCTTCTCTTGTTTTCTTGTTTTTTTCATTAGTTTATTTTCGCTGCTTTCTCATTCTCTCTCTCTCTCTCTCTTAGTTTTTCATTGGTTCACTTGTCATCTCAGTTTTCTGCATTAGTTTCTGTTCAGGCATGTTCTCTTGTTTTATTGGCTTAGTTGCTGTTCGCAGGTTCCTATTTTCTTGATTTCTGGTTTCTGTTCATGGTTTCTCAGGCTTCCTTGAATTTTTATTATTTTCATTATGTGCATTGGTTTCTGTTTACAACTTCTCTTGTTTCTCGATTTCTTGCATTGGGCTTCTGTTGGTGGGTTTTCTTGTTTTCTAGATTTACTACATTAGTTCTGTTCATGTTGGATTTCTTTACTAGCTTTTTTTCTTCGGCTCCTGGTGTGGGTTCTCCTGTCCACAAGATTTTCTTTTGCCCTGTAAATCTTCAGGGTCTTGAAACCATTTCATAGCCGATTGGATTTATAAATTTTCCTCTCTTCGGCCATTTTTGGGTTTATTAGATTTCATGTACTGGACTTACTGCTGTTGCTGTCAAACCATATCCACATTCCATCTCAAAGACTCTTGGACATAAATAGGGACGACTTTTAAAGTTAGAACCTTCCATTTCCATCCTATCTTGATAGGCCCAAGTTGCACAGTTGAAGGAACTGTAGAGAAATCCAAGTCCATCTTGATCTTTCCTTCTGGTGATCCATAAAACATATTGATTGAATTGTCAGCCTCAATGGTGGAATTTCTGAATGTGTTGATGTTTCATTCTACAAATTTCAGTGGATTCGGAAGAAAGAGAGGTTCAATTTGGTAAGCACTGAGAGTGGGTTTTAGTTGGTTCACAGGAAGGAGGAGGTGGTGTTTGTTAGCTGGAGAAAAATCAGGGGCATTCTTTGACAGGTAGAATGGTTTTGAAAGATCAAAAGACTGTGGGGGAATGTTTACTTGTACGGTGTACCATTTCATATACCTAGCATTCCTCGGGTGCAAGACATGTTCAGATTTTGTAATGATAATTCGAACTTGCCTTTTGAGCATGTTCTGTTGCAGAAGAGCGATGACTGTAGCAAGTTTATATATCCGCTGGTTAGTTCCATAATAACCAAATGCTACTTGTGTTTTTTTTTTTTTTTTAATATTTATTTTATTTTATTTTAAATTTTCATGGATTCATGGTTCTCTTGTTTTCTTGATTTTTTAAGCTTTGGTTTCTATTCACTTGGCTCTCTTTTTCTTCTTGATTGTTCTGCATCAATTTCTGTTTGCAGATTTTTTTTTTCCGGATCTTTGCATTAGTTTGTGTTTGTGGTTCTCACGGCTTTCTTTCTTTCTTTTTTTTTTTTTTTTTTTTTTTTTTTTTTTGGTATTGGTTTCTTATGATTTTTCTGCAATAGTTTCTGTTTGCAGGCGCTTGTGGTTTCTTTGTTTATTTTTCCATTGGTTTTTGTTTACATGGGCTCTCCTCCACTCCACCCCCCTCTCTTCTTCCTGTGTTTGTGCCTGCGCTTGCACCTGTATGCATGTCTATTCTATTTTTTGTTTGTTTACTTTCTTCACGGGTTCTCTCATTTACTCGGTATACATTAGTTTCTGTTCAACAGTTCTCTTGTTCTCTTTATTTTGCATTAGTTTTGATTAGCGGGTTCTCTCATTTTCTCAGTCTTTACAAAAGTCTTGACGATACGCATTACATGTTTCGACGATATTGCACTTGTGTCGGTCTCCTTTAAAAAATTGGAAAATTTGCAAAATTCCACAAAAAATCTCTTTAAAAAAAAAAAAAAATTGTTGGGATTACGTTACTAAGGGTATTGGTCAAATTCCTTTTCATTCATTTGGAGAGTAAAGGGGACTTGGTTGTGGAAAGCAAGATTGGAGAGCATTTGTTACCAATGTGAGTTTTTGCTATTTTAAATTGTTCTCTTGTTTAAATTGCTTGAAATGTGTGAAATAAAGTTAGTAATTCATGATTTTGCATGTTTTGTATACTTAATCATGGATTTAGACCTTGTAATTTTTGAATTTGGTAATAATGGCAAAATTTTGGGGAAATCATGAAGTTAGTAATTCATGAACCTCCAAGTACTCTTCCCAATTTCACCAATTTAACTTGCACTTGGAGTGTGGAAAAATCATGTGAGAGTACTTGGAGGTTCATCTATAGATTGACGGAACTTTTTTGGAATTTTTGAAAAAAATTACGTTTTAATTAAAAATATCGATAAATAAAGTAAAAAATAATTCTAATGAGTGTATGCTGATCTTAACATCAGCTACACATTTATTTATTTTCAAAAATAAATTTAATTTTTTAAATTATAGAAAATAATTTAAAAATATATTTTTAAATAAATCCATTGTACATTGTAGTAATGTATTGTTTGTATTTTCATACATGCCTTCTATGATTTAAATTATATGAACTGATGTTGAATATGGTTTCATCACTTTTGTCAGACAGACAATGCATAGTTTAGGACACGCTATAAAGGAAACTTATCATGTGTACATGTTTTTTGTGATATTTTGAGTTTTAGGTGTGTATTAATGTCACCCGCCCGGGGTTTGGGCGAATGGCTAGCGCCATGGGTTCCCCACAGACGCGAGTTTGATTTCCCTTCCCATGCTTTACCTGATGCACATGGTTTGTGGGTGATTGCATGCATCCATAGGGATTAGTCTCGCCTTAAAAAGGGGGTGGGGACACCCTGTCGTCATAAAAAAGGAAGTGTGTATTAATGTCTTTTTTAACATCCCCTGAAGTTCCATTGAAAAATTCGACCAATTTCCTAATGTTTCCCAAGACGGCGATACGTTGCACGATACATGCAATATTTCCCATGGGATAACCGACATGTTTCCGTATCCCAAGGGTGCGATACATGTGTTGATATCATTATCGAAAGCACTGGTTTTTGCCACTACCGTCTTGGTTCTAGCCAACCTGTCTCAGTTTCAGTCAAGAGTGAATCATTCCGAATTGTGATTTAGTTCATTCTGTTCACAAGTTTCTTCCTTTCTTGATATTTGCATTAGTTTCTGTCTGCTGGTTTCTTATTTTCTTATTATTTGCTCTGCTTTCTATTCACAGAGTATCTTGTTTTTTTTTTTTCGCATTGGTTTCTATTCACAGGCTCCCTTGTCTTCTTGATTTTTGCAAGGGCTTTGCCTTCTCATGTCTTTGTGGATTTTTCGTTAGTTCGTTTCTCTGTTTTCTTGTTCTCTTTTCTTTTACGTTTTCTCTTGTTTTGTTGATCTTTGCATTACCTGTTGTTGAAGTGATTTCTCCCATCCGCTTTCATCTGTGTTCTTTTCTTTCATGCATAGTTGCATTAGTTTCTGTTCCTGGATTCTCTAGTGCTGTTTAATTTTTGCACGGTCGCTCCCTCTCTGTGTGTCTGTGGTTGTTCACTCACTTTTTTTTTTTTCTTGTTTTCTAGCGTCACTTTCTGTTTGTGCTTTCTGTTGCTTTATCCATTTGCAGGTTCTCTTGCTTTCTTGACTTTCACATTAGTTCTGTTTGTGGATTTTTTGTTTATATATTTTTGCATTGTCTGATCAATCTGCTCTATCACTTTCTTTTATTCCTTTTTTTTTGCATTACTTTCTAATTAGGGGATCTTTCATTCTCTTATTTTTGCATCAGTTATTGTTTAATAGTACATGTGATGTGAGACTGCTAAGTTCACTCTTCATGATGTCATTAAAAGCTGAAATGAACTTGTGATGCTTGAATTTGGAATTAAACAGTTCTATGAGAAATACACTCTACAGGGGGCAGAGAGATTTTCCTTTTTAATGATAAAGATGGGTAGACCTGATAACCACATTAGGGTTTCACTTTGGTTCCAATTCACTCTTCCTACTATATACTGGGACCACATTTGTGGTATGAGATGCACAAGTGGGTTTTTTTTGTCAGTCATGACGGTTCTAGTGTGTGCATGCATGTTTCTTTCAATTTTCTGTTTGTCCATTGCATTTCTTACCATCTTTGCTAAACAGTCTTCATATATATAGGAGAAGCTTTCGGAGGCAGACTTTGTTGATAGAAGCATTGGTGATGTTGAGCCAGTAAAACCACTTCCTTTAGATAGTACCCCATTCAATCTTGTTGAGGGAGTCAACGAATTGAAGGGGTTGGCTGCTAAATTGCGCCATGTTAATGAATTTGCGGTGAGTGCCCTATAAATGATTTTGAATACTTAATTTTCACAATGATCTTAGTATACATGATTTAATTTTGTCATCTTAATATCTATCATATTATGGATTGCCCTGCATATGAGCACATCCTTAATGATATCCAAACAAAAACTGCATTATGACCAGCGTTATCATGATTGCAGAAAAGATTATGCCATCGCAAATGCCATTTTGGACCAGTGGACCACATATACCATGGTGCCATATGTGGTTATTGTGCCATTGGGGCTTATGTGGGCACAGAGAAGTACAACTGCATAAGCTATAGTTATGTGGTTATCCCATCACGTACGCAATGTGCGATAGCATAA
Source organism: Magnolia changhungtana (assembly GCA_030180095.1). Classification (NCBI taxonomy): domain Eukaryota; kingdom Viridiplantae; phylum Streptophyta; class Magnoliopsida; order Magnoliales; family Magnoliaceae; genus Magnolia; species Magnolia changhungtana. The sequence goes on along the minus strand of JASAUF010000340.1, from coordinate 4,587,034 downwards.
CTTCCCAATGTCAACCCCCCCCCCCCCCCCCACACACACACACACACACACACACACACACACTAATACTCTCATCTCTCAATCACTCCAGCCTCTTAACTCTCTCTCATACTCTACTACTCTTATTCTCTCTTAAAATGACATCTATAAAATTTATATGTTGCTTTTTCATATTTTTTAGTATTTGCATTCATTTAAATAGTTGTTAGTTGACTTATTATAGTCTAATAGTCTAATAAAATGAGAAAAAATAATTCCCTACACGTAGTATTTTTACATAATTTTTTATATATTTCTTTTTCATTGAATTTTCTGTTTTTATTTTTATTTTTTTTTTTAAAAAAAGAAGTTTGAGGGGGCTGCACCAATGCATAAATGCACAACCCCCTTGGGTTGTACAGGATTGCTTATGCCATTTGACAACATCGATTATGATCGTGCATGTCTAAATTTTTCCTGTTTTATTTTTAATTGAATGATATATTACCTTTACTGGAAACCCAATGAGTTCACTCCACCTAGTTGAAACAAATCCAATACATAACCGTGCTCTAATTATGAGATTGTTGCGAGGGTCTCCCTTCCCCTAAAGTTAACGAACTCTATCTACACTAGCTAAGAAAGTTAACTTGCTAACCAAGCTAACTAGAAATCAACTTCAATTTGAACTCTATCAATCATGCATGTGGACTCCCCCATTGATGTCATCATGACATCACAATGTTGTAATCTTTTTCCGCCCTTTGATGGGAAATCCTCGTGATGGTGCATGGCTTTGTCTTCGGAGGATCTTTGGTAATGAATCCAGCTTGCATCACACTGCCTCTAAATCACAAAGTTTAACAAACTAAATTAGGATTGTATCTTCTAAAACTAGTTTGGGTCCTAACAGAGCTTGAATTATCTCTTCAACTGGGGTTACATCCACCCCTCTATGAATATCAATGGTCCCCTTGGCTTGCATTGCATCACCTCTCCTCTAAAATTACATCCACCCCTCTATGAATGTCAATGGTCCCCTTGGGTTGCATCACCTCTCCTCTAAAATTAAAGTTTGTATTACCATGTTCTTGGGTCGACCAGATCCATTCTGCCCCTACCTTGGGCAGCAATAGAGCTTCCTTTTGCTTCCAGTCAATAAACTACAAGTTATAAGACCGAGTCTTTCGATGATACAAGGGAAAGAGTGAGCCAAGTAGTTAAATATGTGTGCCATCTCAGGTTTTTCAAGAACCCCCTCGACCCATAGCGTTCGATTTTGATTGTGGAGCATTCCATACACATGCTGGAAGAGCCTTTCCCTTGGCGCTGTGATGGGAGGATAGCTGCTTCACTCTCTATAGCTAATGCAGTTGCTGAATCATATCTCTTGGAGAGAGGTATAAAAACTTCCCCAATTATATTAGTAGCCAGAGTAGTTCATTGCTTAAACAACATTTTCTTTCTAAATGATTTATTTTAATATTATATTCTCTATAAATGACAACTTTAGTGATGAAAGAACGAGAACAACTACTCAAGTGGTTTTGCAAGTAAACGAAACCTGCTTGTAGTAGTAAAGATTGCTTGATACATAAAGATTAACCTATAGTTTCTTGCAAGACTGTTATTGTTGCCTAATTTTCTTCATTGTTTAAAAAAATAAAAATGGCACATGCTAATCTCCTTGGACCGAAGCTTATTTTATATTTTTAATAAAAATCATTAAGTCACCCTCAATTAGAAGATATATCAACAAGGATGACTTGAAAAATTTTGATCCTTCTAATGGAGTCCTCATTGCTTCATATCAATCCTCGAGTCCAAGTGGTTACAAGGAAGCAAGTTCATTCTCCCAATTCCAATTTTTCACCTAACTGAGTGAGTTTTCATTTTTTTTTTTTTTTTTTAAATTTTTTAAAGGCAATGATAATTTATTAAAAGAAAAGAAGGAACAAGAGGGGTTCAAAGAGCTAAAACAAAAAGCATAGATGATGAGGTACCATCTAATCAGGACAAGGCTCAGTCCAACCACCCAAGTTTGATAACAACATCTTTGCTAATCCTGTAAAATGCATCAAGTCCTAAAGCCTAATTGACAACCCTGCCTTTCGCCCTTAGGAGAACAGGCACAGATTGTGTAGTGAGCAACTCACCATGCATAACATGGTGAGTAAACTTTGTGGGGCCCACCATGATGTACATGTCATTATCCATGCCATCCATTCCTTTTTTCAGCTCATTTTAGGGTATGAGCCCCAAATTGAAGCATATCCAAAGCTCAAGTGGACCACACCATAGAAAATAGTGGGGATAATGATGTCCATAATTGAAACCTTTCTAGGGCCCACAGTGATGTTTATTTGTCATCAAACCTGTTCATAAGGTTACACAGACATGGATGGAGGGGAAACATAAATATCAACTTATAATTTTGTTTCCCTAAGAATTTATTAGAGTTTGTCTTTACCATTTACTTACTACTATTGGTAAAAGGTTATATGAATTTGAGAAAGGATTGAGGCATATCGTTTAAAGGTTTGCTTCAATGCTCTGAGGAATGGTAGGGTGGTAACGAGGACGGGAAAGGTACGTCATTAGGAGGTGTTGTAGGTACTGAAGAAGAAGACTGCTATATCAAGGAAGGAGAAGTTAGGGAATGGACCGAGGTCCAAAGGAAGAAGCGAGCAATAAAGGACTTCAAGAAGAAAGCTTTGGTGGAGTATCCAACCTTGTTTGTGACCGACTTCCTGGAAGGGTGGCTTCATATAAATTTTGCCAGAGTTTTCGAGAGAGATGGGGTTGTCATAGAAGTGGTTATGCCTCGTGACCAGTTTATTGGTGCTTGTTGGGGATTTGCCTTCGTTTGAATGAGTGAGGTGGAGGAAGTCGAGAGAGTGATTCAGCAGCTGCATGGCATGGTGTTTTAAAGGTCATTAAGGTAACAGTGGCAATCGTTACACATTATTGAGTCTTAATGGCCGTAATAGCCGTTATCGAAAAATAACATGTAACCGCCGTTAATGGTCCGTTACACCCCCGTAAAGGCTGTAATAGCCCCATAATGGATTGTTATGGGGCAAATATAGGTTTTTCATATTTTTTTTTTCAACGTTATGGGGCAGATATAGGTTTTTCAAGGTTTTTTTTTTTTTTTCCCAGTAAAAAAGATACGGAGACCTAACAACCGTTACGACTCATATCGTAAAGGTAACAGTGGTAGCCATTATGGCCACTGTTACCGTTATGGAATACCTTGTTGCACGGGGAAAGTTTCGGTGGCAAGAAGTTGTGGGTCTAGGAGGCTCAGTTTGGGCTCGAGGTGAAAATAAGGAAGGGGGGATGTAGGTGGAGCACAAAAGGGAAAAGAGTGTCGGGAATTAGTTGGCGAGTGAGGAAGGGCCGAAGTGAGAAGGGGGGGATGGGTAGAGGTATGGAGAAGGGACTTGTTTCTTTAAAGGCTTTAGTGACTGGGACCAACTCGTCTAAATTAGAGGGAGGTAGGGTGTGGGTGAGGGGGTGGCAGAAGTAGGGGAGGGGAAGTGGGTTTGGACGGAAGGGGTTGGGTGTGATTTGGTAATCTGAGTCAAACCGAAGTTGGCGGAGAGTGCTTTAAGCTATTTATAGTGGTCTTTGGTTGTCGGCACAAGGGAAGGAGATTCGCTGTCTCAGATTGAGGAGTGACTCTCTGAATCCTGTAACCTTAAGAAGTAGGAGTTCATGATTAAACCCATTGCTACAAAGAAGATTTGGATTCGTCTGCGGATGGAGGTGAATATCGACCAAGTGCTTTATGCATGGGCTTTATATAAAGACGAGCCAGTCGTGTCTCTAAGTAGATGGTCGGAGCGCTCGCACTTTGGTAAGGAAGATGTTTGATTTCTCCTCTGGGGAGTCCCTCTAGAGCTTTGGTACACAGAGGTGTTTGTGGATAACACAACTCTTATTTAGGGGAGATAGATCTCTTCAACAAGGAGACGGAGAAGGTTGAGGAGATGGGTGTTGCTCATATTTGTATCAGGAAGAAGAGATCAATGGTAGATCCATCGGTGATCAAAATTGCAGTGGGGACTGATGAGTTAGAGGTGAGGGTTGATATGGAAAGGAGAGGAGGACATCATTCTAGATGGGGGGAGATCTGGGCAGTGAGAGAGAGCCGGAGGTTGTCGGCTAGCCATGTTCAAGGAAGTCTGAGAAGATGGAGCTCTGATTCAGTGCTCCCGCAAAGCATCTATCACAACTCCTGCTTCGTGTCACTTTGTGGACGGTGGAGATGGGGTAGGTGAAGGGTAGATACTAGATTGTTTCTCCATGCTATGAGTGACATTTGGTGCTTCAAGGGAGCTACTTTGCAAGCACGTCCCCTCCTATGCTGGGCTCTGGCCCTAGGCTCGGTTCCCGACCTTTCATCCGAAGTGCCATGTATTGGGACAACCGTTAGCCTCACTTTGATCCTCCGGGTGGCATGTCGCGAAGTGAGAGTTGAGGTAGGCTCGGGTAACGAAGAGGGCGACATAATCGTATTTCCTGTTGAAACATGGCAAGAGAAGGTTTGAACCATAAAGGGCGAATGAAGAGTGGACACGTGGACATGCAAGGGCGATGATTTCGAAGGTCATTGTTATTTCTCCAACACATGTAGAGAATAGGCTCCTTCGTGCACGGCTCTTTAAGTCGTCGCACATGGGACTCTTACCCAATAAATATCCAAAATTATGGTTAGTCTTTTCCATTTCAAGTAGCTAACTGCATAGGGCTTGCAAAAAGTGACGCGATCATCTCTGCTTCTTCAACAAAAGTGATGTTGGACATGAAATTCAAATATGATGTGCAAGATTTTCAGGCTTTAGATCACACTAGTTCAGAGACAATCACACGAAATTTCACATCCCACATAACGTCAAACACTCAACAAGGGGAATCTATGTGGGTCCAAGCCTACACATGCTAGGGTTGAATCAAGTAAAATTATAGACCAAACAATGCTCAAAGGAGAGTAAATTCATCCACACATGCACAAAAATATTTCCCCAATCCAAGGGATTCACAGTTTCAATTCGGGGAACCTTAGGGTTAAAGAAAATGGATAAAAATTGAGGATTTAGGACAATCTAGGGTTAGGGTTAGGGAAATCAGGTGAGATAGGAGTGAACAAGAGGAGAGAGAGAACCTGTAACCAACACGCGCATGTGGACAGCAGGTTGGGCTTGACGCACGTGCGCTGATGGCTGGCTGCACATGTGTGGGGCTCACGAACCCAAAAAATGCCCTCTTGGGTCTGGTCGGCCAGGGTTGAGCTTCAAAAACCTCCAAGTTTCAAGTCGATCCGATGTATGGTCTAGGCATGGCGCTCCGCCGAAGTTTCAGCCCTCCTGCAGGGCCAGATTCTGGAATTCTGCTGAAGAGAGGAAAATTGCTGCAATAAAGGATAGATTTGTAGTGCAGATGATTGTGGGAGATGAGAAGGGTGGATGGTAGAAGATGGGAGCGAATCGGGATAGATGTGGCTTCGCACTACGGTAGTTAACCTTTCAAAGAAGGGAGGGCTTCGCACCCAATTAGGTTTTCATAAATCGGAAAGGAACAAGAAAATGCAGCAATTTTTATTAATCTTTATTAAGAAAAAAAAAGAAGCCTACAAGGGGTGTTTATTTATAAGAAAACCCTACACCCCTAAAACTCGTGCCATGTGCGCAACCTATCACTTGGCGATGAAGTAAATCAAAATAAAAACTAATAAAAGAAATCTAAAGCGTCCATGATACTCTAAATAACATTAATAAGTAAAACCTAAAATATGAGATTAATCTGATTAGTGGGCCACGATCATGAGATCCCATGATGGGCTTTACTTGACTATCCGGCCCACTCCAATAAACCAAAACTCAGTCTTCTAGCTAGGAGGCCATCCCTGGATGTCGTCATCGATCCAGATCGACGATGGGCCCCCTCCTTGCGTAGGTACGTAGGGAGGGCGGCGTGCGTGTGTGTGCGCGCGTGATGTTCCCATCAACTCTCCCTGATTGCGAAGATTTCGCCACTGGCGAAATAAAACTCCTAAACTGCTCCAAGATGTCAAGATGAAGTCTCTAAAACTCCTCCACAGTGAGCCATGAATTCAAAACCCTAATGAAAATTTGATTTTTATTTTTGTGAAACTTTCTCCAAAACAGAATTTTTCTTGCATCATTATCTATCCACGTGGTTGTTGCATTACCCACGCTAGATTGGAAGTCCCTACTTCCAAGTGGGCCACTTTTGAACTATTTTATATTTTCGTGCACCGCGTACGTGAAAACTCAAGATCTTTATATTATAAATATGGATTTTTGAATCTATTATGTGGATATGATTGATTTTACATGTTGATTGCTGAAAGTAATGTGTAATTGATCTCTCATCTTGCATTCTAGGATAGTTTCCATCATCCTACATCAGATAGATTTTTGGTGTCCTTTTTTATCTTTTTCTATTTTGCTACGGGAAATCGCCATTGGGGTACATTGGAGTTTCATTGCCGTTTATGGTCCCTGTTTGAGCAATTTAAGAGATCGGTTTTGGGATGAGTTAGATGGTGTTAGACAGAAATGGGACTCTCCGTGGTGTGTTGGGGGAGATTTCAATGTGGTCCGATTTGTTAATGAGAAATCCAATGGTGGCCGTGTTAACAACATCATGAAGAGGTTCTTGGATTGGGTGGCCAGGCACGATATGGTGGATTTGCCGCTGTTGGGTGCTAAATACGCATGTTCTAATGGTCAACAAAATGCTATGTTGTCACGGTTAGACATTTTTTAATGACCCCCGACCGGCTCGAGAAGCACCTAATGATGTGTCATTGTGGGATGACAGGAACCATTATTGACCACAACCCGATAGTTTTGAGGTGCTTATGGATAATTGGGGTCCCAAACCTTTCATATTTGAGATGGCTTGGGTTGAAATTGAATGTTTGAAGGATTTGATTGTTGATTGATGGGCTTCGCTGGTTATTGACTTGATGACTATGTTGGGTTTCGTATGTGTAGAAATCTCAAATTGGTGAATGAAAATAAAAATAAAAAATCAAGATATGGAAAAAGGAAGTCATTGGGGTTGGGGGAGGCTAAGTTTGATGAGATGGCTATGAAAATTCTTGAGTTGGATCTTTTAGGGGAGTCAAGTGCTCTCTATTAGAGGAGGATAGGGAGAGGCGGGCTGCTTTGCATTTTAGATATGTCGATTGTTCTAAAGACGAGAAAATTAAATGGAGACAATTCTCAAGAGCCATGTGGCTCAAGGAAGGCGACATAAATACTCATTTTTTTTTTCATGGCATTGCGAGTACTTGAGCTTAGGAGCAATTGCATCAGCAATTTTGTGGTTATTAATGGTGAAAGGATTTCGGATAAAGGAAAGATTTGTGACTATTGTTTCATTCTAATTGCTTTTTTGGTGATCATTGGAATAGATTGCGACTCAATTTTCTATCTTTTCAAAAGATTTTCAAGGCAGAGACCTCTTCTCTTGAAGCGCAATTTACAATGGAAGAGGTGAAAGCCGCCATAAACTCCTCATGCGGGGACAAAGCTCCAGGCCTTGATGGTTTCCCCATCACCTTCTTTCAAAAATTTGACATTTTGTTAAAAAAGAACATTTTGGACTTTGTTTCAGAATTTTGCGAGCGCAATAGGCCTTCAGTCAATGGTGGGGCTTCCTTAAAGGCCCTCATCCCTAAGCTAGCTAGAGCAAAGCAGTTGAAAGATTTTCGTCCTGTAAGTCTTATAAGGGGCCCGCACAAGATTCTTGTGAAAATCCTTGCTTTGCGGCTTCGGGTGTCCTATCCAAGGTTATCGTCGGGAATGAAGGGGCCTTTGTTATATGGGTAAACAGAGTTTGGATGCAGCTCTCATTGCTCATGAATGCATAGACTCCAATTATAGAGAGAAGAAACATGTGCAAGCTCGATTTGGAAAAGAGGCCCATGACCATGTCAACAAGGATTTTTGAGATTATATGTTGGATAGGGTGGGGCGTGGGCAGAAGTGGAGGAATTGGATGTGGTCTTGTCTTCAATCGGTTTCCTTCGCTGTTTTGGTTGATAGATCAACAAAAGGATTTTTCAAGGCTTTTAGAGGCCTCAAGCAAGATTCACTCTCCCCCTATCTCTTTGTGATAGCTGGTGAGGCGCTTAACAAGATGCTTTCAAGGGAGGAAGAGAATGACATGGTTAGCGAATTTAAAGTTTCTGATGTCGTGCCCCTAACCAACATCTCCAATATGCGGATGACACTATCCTGTTTTGCAATGCAGATGTGACTTCAATGTCATCTTCGTAAAATCATTGTTTGCTTCGAAGCGGTCTCTGGGCTTAAGGTTAATGTGGCTAAAAGCTTAATGTTGGAGGTCCATGTTCTCGTCAAGGACTTGGTCAAATATGTTATTGCCTTTGGATACAAGATTGGCTCGTTCCCCTCTTAAGTATCTTAGCCCGCCTCTTTGCATAGTGAAGCCTGCAAATGAGTGGGACAAGGTGAATGAAAAAAAAAATCAAGAGGACATTAGCTAGTTGGAAGTGTCGGTATCTGTCCTTGTGAGGGAGATTAACCCTCATCAAATTGGCTTTCTCTAATATGCCTGTGTATTTTTTGTCTCTTTTCAAGTGCCCAATTTGTGTTGAAGCATCTAGAAAGCTGCGAAAGGATTTTCTTTGGAGGGGAGCTCATGACGGTTGCAAATTCCATCTTCTTAAATGGGGGAGGATTGTAAGCTGATTTCTGGAGAGGGTGTGGGGAAGGATATGGGGCTCATGAACATTGCGCTTCTTGGGAAATGGCGTTGGAAGCTTGACTCTGAATTGGGAAACATTTGGAGGGAGATAATTGTTAACATGTATGGAATGCTAGAGGGAGGCTGGTTTGTTAAGCGTTCTTCTTTTTATCGCGCTGCTAACATTTTGGAAGCTATTGCATTGACGGAACATTGGGTTTGGAGAGGGATCTCGTCCGCTATTGGCAAGGGGGACCAAATTAGGTTTTGGGTGGATGATGTGTGGTGTGGCGAGAGGGCGCTCCAAGAGATATTCCATTGGCTAGCTAATCTAGCCCTAGATCTCTGTCCTAGTTTCTAAATGCTTCTCTTTTTGTGGCAAATTTGTAGTTGGTGCCCTCCCTGTCATAGGCGCTTGTCCGTTGATGAGGTGATAGAGTTCATTGGTTTGTGGGACTCTCTCAAGCATGTTGTGTCTTCTTCTCAAGTGGATGACTCAATGATTTGGAAAGGACAATTACGGAAAATTTCCGTTGGCTTCTCTTTTTAGGTTAATTTCTAATTCATGCATCATCCCTGGTACTTCACACTCGTACCTCCGATGGCACTACTTGTGTGACAGCATTTGTTTGGTTGGTTGGCCATAAAGAATTTTGACTGTCGATGGAGATTGTTAATTCTCCTTAACATGTGCTTGATGTGTAAGGACAATGCAAGGTCGATCAACTGCCTTTTACTCAGAAAGTGTGAGACTATTTCCTTGCCGATTCTTATTTGGCCTGGGTTATGCCAGAATTAGTGGAGGCTCCTCTAGTCATGGCACAAAGGAGGTGGTAGAAAGACTAGCAAAGTCATTTCCTCTCGTTATGGCTATTCTCTAGACAATCTGGAAAGAGAAATGAGTGGTGTTTTAGAAATGGGAGGTCTACGGTGGACGGGGTGGGGTGATAAAGACAATTATGGGTCTTGTTAAGGGATGGGTTCCTCATGTAAATGCTACTAAGGTTGCCTCTTTTTCTTTGGCGTTGTAGTGTTGCAATGTATTCTTTTCCCGCGTTTTGGTCAGTGTCTTGATAAATTCTGTTGTCTCAAAAAAAAGAAGAAAAAAAAAAGACACAGATATCAATAGATCTTCTTAGGATTCATTAGTGTACATTATATGTGCTTTCCATTTTCTATGACATTGCATGAACCTTCCATTGAAGACAACACTTCCACCTTGTCAGAATTACTGCTGTATTGGCTTATATATACTCCATTTTCCATTGCTTTGACTTCTTGGGACCCGCTCAAATGAAACTAGGTAATGGGGCGAGATTGCATTTTTACAACTTATTTCTACTTCTCTTGGGATGGGTTTTTCTCAATTCGAAATTTGAACCTGATTCTCTCCACCTGTTCTAGCTGTCCTAATATGTTGATCTTCCCCAGACTTCTTTATAGCGGACCAAGATTGCCTCATCTTGTCCATTAATAGCCCTGCTGCCATGCCACTCCAAGATCTTGCTTGTGGACTCTTCCATCTTGCCCCTTCTTCCATGCTGATCCCTTGCACCATGATGCACAATATAGTCCCCTCCACCAACCTGAGCCCTCAGTTTCCACTTCATCATCCCATCAACATCCTTCCTGAGCTTTCAACCTGCACTCTGATGTAGGACATGAAATTAAATATGACAGTTCAAGTTTTAGATTATACCAATTTTAAACAATCACAAAATTCCACATCCTACATACGATCAAATCTTCAAAAAGGGCAATCCATGGGGTCCAAGCCTACACAAGTTTAGGGCTGGATCAAGTAAAATTATAAGCCAAACAAGCCCAAAGGATTGTTCCCCAATTTAAGAGATTCACCATGTTTCAATTCGGGGGAAAATCTAGGGCTCAAGTTTTGGGATAATTGGGATTTGGGATTCTTTAGGGTCTGGATTTAAGTCTAAAGAGGAGGAAAATAGAGGAAAAATAGAACTTGAGATGAACCATGTGCGTGGATAGCAGCTGGCCCTGGGCACACGTGCGTGACCACTTGTCCGCACGTGTGTGGGGCCCACAAAGTCGGAAAGCGACTCCTAGGCTATGATCGGCCAGGGTAGGACTTCCTCCATGCCAAATTTCGTGTCGATCTGATGCACGGTTTGTGTGTGGTGCTCCGCCGAAGTTTCAACCCCTCAGATGGGTCAGAATATGAAAATGGGACTATTGCCGTACTCACTGCACACGCCCCCCACTCTATGCACATATTCAAGGAGGAGGGCCCCACTTTCAATCTGGATCGACGATGACATCTTTGGAAGGCCTCACAGTTAGGGGCTGCGCTATGGGGCTTTGGAGTGGACCCGATCATCACATAGATTCTACCAGTAGATCTCATGATTGTGGCCCACTACCTTAGATGATCTAAGATTTTGAGTTTTAACTATTCTCGTTATTAGAAACATCATGAACGACTTTGATTGCGTAGATTAGTTATTATTTTATTTATTTCAGCTTTAAGTATTAGTGTGCGTACATGGCGCAAGGCTAAAATTGTCTTTTGGGGTTTAGGGTTTTCTTATGAATAAGCAATCCCATGTAGGTATTCTCAATGAAGTTTATAAATAAAAATTCTGCGTTTTTCTTCTTCTCTATCTTTTTGGGTTGAAGAATCAAATTGGGTGTGAAACCCTCTCTTCCTTGAAGGGCTAACTACTGTGGTGTGAAGCCATAACCCTCCAAATCATCTCCACTTTTTTAAATCTCACATCCATCATCCTCTACATCCCTTCCACCTTCTGATTCACCCTCTTTCATATCCAAGTTCTATCCTATAATTGTGCACAAACAAATTTTCAGATTTTGGCCCATTTGAGGGGCTGAAACTTTGGTGGAGCACCACGTACAAACCGTGTATCAGATCGACACAAAATTTGGCATGGAGGTAGTCCTACCCTGGCCGATCCTAGCGTAGGAGTCGCTTTCCGATTTCGTGGGCCCCACACACGTGCGGACGAGTGGTCATGCACGTGCGCCTAGGGCCAGTTGCTATCCACGCACGTGGGTCATCTCAGGTTCTATTTCTCTATTTTCCTCCTCTTTAGACTTAAATCCAGATCTTTAACCCCAAGGAATCCTAAATCCCAATTATACCTAAATTTGAGCCTTAGATTTTCCCCCGAATTGAAACATGGTGAATCTCTTGAATTGGGGAACAATCCTTTGCAAGAATGGATGAATCTTACACTCCTTTGGGCTTGTTTGGTTTATAATTTTATTTGATTCAGCCCTAAAGTTGTGTAGGATTGGACCCCCATAAGTTCCCCTTTTTGAATATTTGATCGTATGTAGGATGTGGAATTTTGTGATTGTTTAAAATTGGTATAATCTAAAGCTTGAATTCTTGCATGTCAAATTTAATATCATGTCCTGCGTCAAATTTAATATCATGTCCTGCATCAAATTTGGTATCAGAGCCTTGGTTTTTATAAGGGAATGCATTGCATGTTTAGGGTTCAGTTTAGTTATGTCCATTATGCATCAAGTCTCCTCATATTGGGTTGTTTAGGACCCGTACTTCACAATATGGGCTGCTGAATTTTCTGTTGTCAGAAAATCTACAAATTTCATGGCTGAATTTTCTGTTAACAAATTGTTTGAGCAGTTATATTGCTGGAATTTTAGTAGCGTTGTGTGATTCCCTTCATATAGAGTCATATAGGATCATTTAGTTTCATTTAGATCATATAGTTGCATTAGAGGGTCTTTGAGTTGAGTAAGTAGTTGTATGCCCACACGTACTGGTCGTGGTTTTGGTTTGCACCCTACGCTAAACATGGAGCAATTGCAAGAGTCAATGAACAACATAGCACGACAGTTTTGAGTCTTTGGGTAGGCACTTGGAACAATGTATTGACCAATGCTTGGATAAGCTTAATGTGCGCGTAACCCCACTAGAGACCTCCACCCAGGCAAACCCCGCCATTAGGGAAGATGCCTAATCTCAGGCAGGTGGTCAGGAGGATAAACAAGGGAATGGGGGTGGCCACGGAAATGGTCATAAGCGCGCACCCGTGCACCCACCCCGCGAGAGGCGTCATGATCATTATGACCCATATGCGCAACTCCTCAAGGGAGTTAGAGTAGAGGCCCCTACGTTTAATGGCAGCTTGGACCATAAAGCTTTTCTAGACTGGTTGGTGGACATGGACCACTATTTTGAGTGGTATGACATGGCAGATGCTCGTCGAGTCCGATTTGCCAAGATGAAGCTTGTGGGCGAAGCAAAGATGTTTTGGGCTACTGTGGAACGAAAGAAAGAAAGAAAGGTTGAGGGAGCCTGATGCAGGATAATCAACCACTTGCTTTAAAAGTTCGAACTTTTAGAGTATGGCGAATTAATCCCTTTATCTCATAGCCCAGGCCCCACATCTCATGGGTTAGGACCTTGGCCGAACCTCCTTTGTGGGCCCCAAATCACATGGGCCGCCCACCCCGAGTGTGTCCCTGCATCCCACAGGCTACCCCACTCGAGCCCGGTGTGAAATGCGCATTAATCACCCCTTGTAAGGAATCTCGAACACGAGACCTCCCCCGTGGGCCCCAAATCGCATGGGTCACCCACCCCAAGTGTGCCCCTGCATCCAACAGGCGACCCCACTTGAGCCCAGTGTGAAAATGCCCCTGCATTAATCACCCCCGGTGAGGAGTCTCGAACACGAGACCTCCTGCTCTGATACCAATTTGATGCATGACAATCAACCACTTACTCTAAAAGCTCGAACTTTTAGAGTATGGTGAATTAATCCCTTTATCTCATAGCCCAGGCCCCACATCTCATGGGTTAGGACCTCGGCCGAACCCCCTTCGTGGGCCCCAAATCACATGGGCCGCCCATCCCAAGTGTCCCCGCATCCCACAGGCTACCCCACTCGAGCCTGGTATGAAATGCGCATTAATCACCCCTGGTAAGGAGTCTCGAACACGAGACCTCCCTCATGGGCCCAAAATCGCATGGGTCACCCACCCCAAGTGTGCCCCTGTATCCAACAGGTGACCCCACTTGAGCCCAGTGTGAAAATGCCCCTGCATTAGAGCCCCCAATAGTCCATTGGGGAGAAATGAAAGAAATTCTAAAGGAGAAGTACCTCCCTTTTTCTTATCATTTGAGGTTGGTTGAAGATTGACAGTCTCTTCGACAAGGTTCCATGAGTGTGGCTGAATACATTGAGAAGTTCGAAGAGTATGACTCGGTGTGAAGTTGAAGAGGATCCTGTACTCACTCTTGCTCGATTTAAGACGGGCCTCCGTTCTAACATTATGAGAGAGTTACTTGCCAAGGACAGAGGCACTCTTGAACAGATGTATCAAGTAGTGTTGGAGGTCGAGCAATACCTCAAAGCATCTGTGGGAAGGCGGTTTGAGTCTCGTGATTCTCGCGCTAAGGCTAACCCTTATGGGGCTAAGCCTGACACTGGATATCAATACAAGCCTTCCAGTAGTTCTTAGTCTAGGCCCAATGATGATGAGAGTAAAGGAGTTGTCGGGTCTAGCTCGTGTAGAAATGATGCGACTAGGTGTTTTAGATGTCAGGGGTTTGGTCACTTTACCCACCAGTGTGGCATGAAAGAGGGCACCAAGGTATTCCTTATTGATGGGCAAGTAGAAGTAGTGCCCCCAGAAAGTGACGGTGAGGAGGAAGAATATGAGCCAGCAGAGATCCCTAGTGATGAGGAAGAGGGAGCGCAAGAGTTTTTGACCCCTCGCAGTTGTGTGTTGTGCCTTTGCACAAGCAAAGAATACCGATGATTGGTGCCGCAACACGATCTTCTATACTTACGCAAAATGTGGTGATAAGAGTTGCAAGATGATCATGGATAGTGGTAGTTGTGCCAACGTGGCATCAACTGGCACTGTGAGCCATTTGGGATTGAAGCTTGAAGCCCATCCTCAACCCTATAGAGTGCCTTGGGTTGATGAGACTTCCATTCCAGTCTCGCACTGTTGTCTTGTTCCTATTCAGTTTGGATCATATAAAGACACATTCTAGTGTGATTTTGTTCTCATGGATGTTGGCCATATCATTTTCGGTAGACCCTGGCTCTATGACAGGGATGTCACCATATTTGGTCGTTCGAATGTGTGTACATTCTGGTTTGAGGGCTAGAAGTCAAGCTAAATGCACTTCCACCCAAGAACACGACTGGAAAGGAGTCCACTACAAAGAGTGGTGTGAGCGGCTCAAAGGAATTAAAGGAAACGAAGTCCAAGTCTAAGCCTCTCCATATTCTAAATGCTAAAGACTGAGCGAGAGACTGAGTCGGACTCGATGGTGTACGCCCTTGTGGCTAGGGAAAGTGCACCAAAGGCTAGTGTAGAGTTACCCACTGAGGCCATTCTGGTAGTGGATGAGTTTCATGATGTCTTTCCTGATAATCTACCGGATGAGCTTCTCCTTATGAGGTATATACAACACGCCATTGATTTAGTCCCTAGTGCGACTCTACCAAACCTCTTTCATTATAGAATGAACCCAAAGGAGCATATAGAGTTAAAGAGGCAGGTTGATGAGCTCCTGAAAAAGGGTTTCATTAAAGAGAGCATGAGCCCGTGTGCTGTGCCTGCCCTTCTTACACCTAAGAAGGATGGTACATGGAGGATGTGTGTTGATAGTAGGGCCATCAACAAAATCGCAATCAAGTATCGGTTTCTCATATCGCGTCTTGATGACATGTTGGATATGATGGCCAACGCTACTATCTTCTCGAAAATTGACCTCAAAAGTGATTATCTCCAAATTCGTGTACGCCCTAGCGACGAGTGGAAGACGACCTTCAAGACGAAGGATGGGCTATACGAGTGGCTAGTCATGCCTTTTGGGCTGACTAATGCCCCGAGTACCTTCATGTATGTGATGACCCAACTGTTGAGGCCCTTTATGGGGAAGTTCCTAGTTGTCTACTTAATGATATCCTAATTTATAGCATGACCAAGGAACAACACCTCAACCATTTGAGGCAAGTTTGTGGGATCCTTAGAGCCGAAAAATTGTATGCCAACCTAAAGAAGTGTGCGTTTATGTCTAGTAGTGTTATCTTTTTAGGTTTTGTTGTGTCTGCTGAGGGTGTGTCGGCGGATCCCGAGAAGGTCAAAGCAATTATCAATTGGCCTGAACCCCGCAATATTCACGAGGTACGTAGCTTTCACGGCTTGGCCACCTTCTATAGGCGGTTCATTTGAGGCTTCAGTTCCATTATGGCTCCCGTCACTTATTGCATAAAAAAGGAGAGTTTCAATGAACAAAGGCAGCCTCGAGGGCCTTTAATGAGATAAAGGCTAAGATGACTGAGGATCCAGTCACGCGACTTTCGGATTTTTCGAAAGTTTTCGAGGACGCATGCGACATGTCAGGAGTTGGTATAGGAGTACTTATTCAGGAAGGGCACCCCGTCGCCTTCTTTAATGAGAAACTGAATGAGGCGAAGCAAAAATACTCCACCTATGACAAAGAATTCTATGCGGTAGTGTAGTCGTTGTGCCACTAGCGTCATTATCTATTGCCGCAAGAATTTGTCTTGTTCTCAGATCACGAGGCCTTGAGATATCTGAACTCTCAGAAGAAATTAAACCCTAGACACGCCAAGTGGGTCTAATTCCTTCAAGAGTATACTTTTATGCTTAAGCACAAGAACGGTGTAGAGAATAAGCCTGCCGACGCGTTGAGTCGTCGAGTCACGTTACTCAATTCCATGAGTGTCGAAGTCATGGGGCTCGAGCGTGTCAGAGAGAATTATTCTAAGTGCCTAGATTTTGAAGTTGTGTATGCATCGTTGTTAGAGAGTCTGTCAGGAGCTAGCAGTGAGTATTTGATATTGGACTGATATTTGTTTAGGAGTGACCGTTTGTGCATACCTCGCACATCCCTTTGCGATTTTCTTGGCTGGGAGTTACATTCAGGAGGGGTTGCGGGTCATTTTGGTTTAGACAAGACCATTGCTTCAGTGGAGGATAGATTCTATTGGCCAAGCCTCAAGCGAGACGTGGCCAAAATTATAGGGTAGTGTCATACTTGTCAACTGTTAAAACAAAAAAAGTAGAATATGGGGCTATACACACCTTTGCCAGTTCCATTCGCCCCGTGGCAGGACATCAGTATGGACTTCGTGCTTGGGCTCCCCAAGACTATTCGGAAACACGATTCCATATTTGTTGTCGTGAACCGTTTTTCTAAAATGGCCCACTTCATCCCTTGTTTGAAGACCTCTAACGCATCTCATGTTACCAAGTTGTTCTTTAGTGAGGTTATCAATCTTCATAAGTTACCTAAAACCATAGTGTCTGATCGCGACGTGCAATTCATGAGTTATTTTTGGAAGACACTATAGCATATGATGAGTACTAGGCTCCAATTTTCTTCTGCCTACCACCCTTAGACTGAGGTGGTCAATAGGAGCCTAGGCCATATTTATCTCCTAGCCCAGGCCCCACATCTCATGGGTTAGGACCTCGACCGAACCCCCCTCGTGGGCTCGTGGGCCCCAAATCACATGGGCCACCCACCTCGAGTGTGTCCCGGCATCCCACGGGCTACCCCACTCGAGCCTGGTGTGAAATGCCCCTGCATTAATCACCCTCGGTGAGGAGTCTCGAACACGAGACCTCCCCTGTGGGCCCCAAATCACACGGGTCACCCACCTCGAGTGTGTCCCCGCATCCCATAGGCTACCCCACTCGAGCCCGGTGTGAAAATGCCCATGCATTACACTCTTGACTTCCTGATTTCTATGCTGATTTAGAAGTTAGAACAGCATTTTTGGCAACCACTGTTGGCTGTTGTACAATTGTATACTTGTGAAATTCAAGCATCCTCCTGTGCAGGGGCTGGCCTTTACTTTTAAGCTATGGGTAGTTATGGACATTTTTTTCAACAGACCATGAAAAATAGTTGGTTAAGAATTATCTTCTTGATCATAATAAACATTTAGGCTCCGTGCCTGGTCTGTATTTGTCTTTTTTTTCTTTTCTTTTTTTCTGTAACAAAAAGGAATTCATTAAAGAAAACAAGTTTTGGGATAGAAATTCCATTAAGGCAATGGATAGGAATCCCCTGTATAAAGAGAAAAGCCTATGGACCCTTTGTGAGAAATCTGCTATACAATTAGAACTAGCCTCTCTAGGGAATAACCAGTAAGATAATTCATATTTGGCATAACATGTGCCTGTTATGTTCTTTCGTTATGAGATCTTGAACTGCTTCTGGAGAAGTCAATGTTTAATTTTGCTGTCCATATCTGACCTGGTGTTCTTCAGATAAGAAGAGCAGACAAAGGGAAGTTCTAAACTTAGTTAATATGATTGTTCTCTTTATTAATTTTGGAAATGAATGTTTTACTATCATATTAAGATTTCCTATGTGTGTGTGTTTCCAGGTTGATTTGGAGCATAATCAATATCGATCCTTTCAAGGACTAACTTGCTTGATGCAAATATCGACTCGAACTGAGGATTTCCTGGTAGACACACTAAAGCTCCGTATTCACATTGGTCCACACTTACGGGAAGTTTTTAAAGATCCTTCTAAAAGAAAGGTACTACCACCACCACTACCACTACCACTACTAGTATTATTATTATTGTTGTTGTTATAATGTGTCTGCTCTGCCATTTCATTATATGACTTTTTTTGTGTTAGAATTATCTGATTTGTAATGTGTCTAATCTGCCATCTGATTGTATGTTTCTTTGAAATTAGGTCATGCATGGGGCAGATCGAGACATATTGTGGCTTCAACGGGATTTTGGCATATACGTCTGCAATCTGTTTGACACTGGACAGGTTTTACCCTGCAACTGTTATGCGTACTTAAACTCTAAGATGTCAAGTCTGTTTTCTGCTTGCCTTGTAATAGCGAAATTCATAGATGATAAAATATGAAAGCCTCATTCATCAAGAGTAAAATTTTAAGTTCCTTTTTGTGTGCTCCATAAGTTTTAATTTGTGGTCAGGGCTGAATAGTAACAAATAACCTTTACCTTCAATGAATAACCTTCCCCTTTCATCATCAAAGCCTTATCACAACTACTCAGTTCAGCTACATGGAACTTGTTGCACCATTCCACTCTATTGTGAACCATATCCTTAGTTAAACCTAGTGTTTTAAATAGCTTTGCTATGTGGTGTGTAGCTTACCCTACGTAGCGTAGCTTAGCCTTAATGCCGTATAGCTCATAAAGCCTAAGGCACATGTAGCTTACGCCATATGCTACATAGCCGAAGGTACATGCTACATTGCTTACACTACAAGTTATTTTTCACTAAAACATTAAAATCAATTAATGTTTTAAATGATCTGTTACATATTCAATTTTTATAAAAATCAGTTAATCATTTCAATGATTTTAGTAAAATAATGTGAGTAATGGTATTAAATTAGTTAGGTTGGTCTGTTTTGACCTTTATAATTAATCTTTTCCTATTTTCCTATTATTTTAGGTTGTGCTTGGTTGCACCAAATGTCATAAAATTTCATTAGTAATCAGACTAATTTGGTGCAAAATATTATGAAATCTCATGATATTTGGCTCAACCAAACACAACCTTTGCTTTAAAAAATAAAAATAAAAAAATCTAAAAATAGCGTGTAGCTTATGTTGCATGCCATGTAGCTTAAGCTTCATGTTTTAGGGGGGTGAACACTATGTGACACGCTATTCACTATTTAAAACACGTTAAACTATAGGTTCTCAAGTCTTTTCATACTACCTTCACCCATATCCTTCTGGGCCTCTCTTGCCTTTTTAGAGCATTCAACTTCAACCGACTCACTCTTTATAACTTGTGCAGTTCTTGGCCAAACCATCGAAGTCTACTTTCCCTCATCTTATTACTGATTGCTGCTACCGCTATGTTCCCTCAAATGCAGTCATTCCTAATTCTATCCATCTTAACATTCTCATTTGCGCTACGATCATCCTATGAACATGTTATTCCTTGATTGCCCAACATTCTGCCCCATAAAGCGTGGCTAGTCTTATAGATATCCCATAATAGTTCCATTTGTTTTCGGTGATCACATAAAACTCTAGGGGCTCATTTAGGGCCTGTTTGGGAGCATGGATTTGTAACCCCCTGGATTAGAAACCCCTTGGATTTGCAATCCTCTCAGTGTGTTTGGCTCCCTGGAGTGTGAATCAACTTTAATCCAAAAGTACCTACCCGTAGTATATTTACAGGGATTTGAATTTAATTACTAATTCAACTTTAATATCTCTAATTAGTGAGATATGTAATTTTTGATATAAGGGTTGTGATAAGCCCACTAAAATATATGCTTTGCCTGAAAATGATGAAATTCCAAGTTTCGGATGAGCCACAAGCACAAGATCATGTCTGAGTGACTAACCAACGATTTTTAATCGTTGATTTACATGGACAATGTTTGGACGGTGCTAATTTACATGGACAATGTTTGGACGGTGCTGATCATCATTAGTGGGCCATGTGCCCAATAAAATGATAGTGTATAGTGACACACATGTTACACCCGCGACTATTGAAATGATTTTAGGTGTAATCCAAGCTCTCACTGTGGATAGCAAACCCCCTCAAAGAGGGGATTGGAAACCCCCTGGATTTGCGACCCCCAGCTACTTTATGCTGCCAAACAACCAGGGGATTGGAAACCCCCTCCAAGCCCCTCCAATCCATGGTGCCAAATGACCCCTTAGCATCTCTACTCTAATCTAATGAGAGCTTTTCAAATAAGAGCTACTCTAATAAGCTCTTTTTGTTCTAGCTCTTTGTTTTAAATAAAGCTCATTTGGTATATCATGTTTTCAAAACCATAAAAAGCTCTTATTTGAAATAAGCATGTTTGGTAAGACGTTCAAATAAGAGTTTTTTTTAAAGGGGTAATTGACGTCATTTTTAAAGATTACAACTCCATTATAAGAGCAATCCATACAATTATTTTGGTTGACCTTTGACATAGACCGTCCATTATATAGGGCCCCGCCTTGATGTAGGTCATTTGTCAAGTGGGGTCCACCATCAATGTACTTGTCCTTTATGTGGGGCCCATGTCCACTACTCATGATGTGGAATCCACATTTGATGGGTCCATCGTGTGGGCCCCACCTTCGAAGTGGATTGTCCATCATGTGGAGCTCACTTTTGATGTCCACCATCCATCGTGTGGGGTGCACCTTCTATGTGGATCATCCAACATGTTGGGCCACTTTGGATATGGGTTGTCCATTATGCAAGACCTTGGATGTGGACTATCCATTAGGCGGGGCACACTTGCTGTGGGCCATCCATCATGTGAGGCTCACTCTGTCCATTATGTTAGCCACCTTGATGTGGTGGGCCCCACCTTCGATACGGGTCGTTCATCATGTGGGCCCATCTTTGATGTCAACTATCCATCACGTGGGCCCACCTTTGATGTCCATCATCCATCATGTGGATCCCACCTTTGATGTGGACCATCTATCAAGTGAGGCCCACTTAACGTGGATGGTCCATGCTGGGCTACTCTTTGATGTGGACCATCCATCATGTGGGGCCACCTTTGATGTGAACCGTGCATTGTGGGCCCACCTTGATGTGATCCATGCATTATGTGGGCCCACCTTCAATATGGGTTGTTCATCAAGCAGGCCCACCTTTGATGTCTACCATCCATCACGTGGGTCCCCCTCTGCTACGGACTGCCCATCATGTGGGGCCCACTTGATGTTTGATAGTCCATGCGATATTTTGACGTGGGCCATACATCATGCGGGACCCACCTTTGATGTTCACCATCCATCATGTGGGTCCCACCTTTGCTGTGGACCATCCATCATGTGGGGCCCAACATTGAACATGGGTTGTTCATCATGTGGGCCCACCTTTGATGTCAACCTTCCATCATATGGGTCCTATCGTTGATGTGGGTCATCCATCATGTGGCGCCACACTTTGATGTGGGGCATCCATCATGTGGGACCCACCTTTGATATGACCATGCATTATGTGGGCCACCTTGATATGGACCATTTATCATCTGGAGCCTCACATTCAATATGGGTTGTTCATCATGTGGGCTCACCTTACAGAGTTTGCAAAGAGAAGAGAAGAGGGCAAGATGGGAATTACTTAAAAAGTTTTAAGGATAAACTTTTCCAAAAGTATACAAAAAATGTCTACCCCCTCGAGCCAAATGAGCTCTTAAAGAAAAAGTAACCTCCCCATCACTTATTTTTTAAGAGCTTTTTGCTACTTTCTAAAAAAAAAAAGCTCTAAAAATAAAGCTTTACCAAACAGTCTATTTCCAAAATAAGAGCTTATTTTTTTAGAATAAGCAAATAAGCTCTTATTAATAGAGATGCCAAACTGGCCCTAGAGGTACATCTCCACTTCATCCACCTAGCTCTAATTTTATGAACAACAACCTTCTCAATCTTTGCTTTCCTAAATTATTGACACAAGATGTTGATAATGGTCATTTGGGATACCTCTTGGTTAGCAATCTCAACTAATTGCTCATTTTTGCCCCTATCATTACTAAAATTGCATTCCATATACTCTGTTTTTTTCGGACTAATTTTTAAATCTTTAGATTCTAAAGCATCCTTGACAATTCTAGCTTTATGTTTACCCTCTCCAGCATAGAGTCAATCAAAACCTTGTCATCTGTAAACAATATACACCACAATATCTCTTCTTGTAACTACCTCGTTAACTCGTCCATAACCAATGAAAAGAGGTACAAGCTCATTGCTGACCCTTGGTGTAAGCCTATAATAATTGGAAACTCACTTCTCTTCACTAGTGGTCCTCACATTTGTTACCACTCGTACATGTCTTTAATCATGCCAATATATCCTCTTGGGACTCCTTTCTTTACCAACACTTACCAAATTAATTCTCTGGGACCCTGTCTCATGCTTTCTCTAAGTCAATAAAGACCATGTGGAGATCGTTCCTCCTCTCCCTATATTTCTCCAGTAGCTCTCTAAGTAGGAAATTAACCTCCATGGTCAAGCTTCCTTGCATGAAAGTAAATTGATTTTCTAATATATTGGTCTCATGCCTTAATCTTTCTCAACTACTCTTTCCTAAAGATTCATAGTATGGCTTGTAAGTTAATTTTTTAAAAAAAAGGAGAAAAAAGAAGCGGGAAAGAGAGAAGATGATTGGGAGAAGATAAAGAGTAGTTAGGGTTTGCACGCCCCCACTCCTCAAAGTGATAGGAAGAAAAATGGCAAAACTATTCCTTGTACAAATATCTGTGTCTAAAATATCCCAAGAAAAAAAAAAAAAAAAAAAAAAACAAGTCACAAGTGGCCGGTAGGCCCATAACCATATCCAAATGGCCAAAGGCCCATACCCATAGCTGTTAGCAAATAGTAAATGGTATCCGAAAACAGTTGCATAATGGCTGTTATGGTGGTTAAATAACAGTAATGGTGGCCAGTGGGTACTGGTATAGGGCTGTAGTGACCATTACGGAAAAAAATGGCATGTAACAGCCTGTTATGAGGCCATTACATTTTTTATTCTTATTTTTTAAATAATAATTTCGTATCATAATGGTAATGGACCATTACCATAATTGAATACCTTGCTGTCTCCCCTATGCTGCTAAACTGGTTTATCACTTCATCTTATGTTTAAAGATAAATGTTTGTATGTGTCTAACCTGTTCATGAGGGCTCATAGATTTCCCATGGTTTTTATGCTAAAATATAGATTGTTCAGGGGGCTGATCCTGTGAACAAATTAATTTGCTCTTGAGTCTGCCAACCAGCAAAAAGCAAACACTGATTACCTGAATTTGACAAATTAGTTACTTTGCACTGGTGTTCTTGTGCACAAACTCAAGCACATACCTGTATCCAACCGCAGGGGTTTGCAGGTTTGAGTCCTCTCAGTTACTTACCTTTTCATCATTTTGTGAATCATGTTAATTGTAGTTTGAAATCTTGAAACCTTTTTATGCTGGTAATACTTCTCTTTAGGGGACAAGAGCCTAGCATTGTCTTTTATGGTTATCTCCTGTGGCCTGTATTACTTTGACATGCATCAGTAGAGGTTTAACTGCAAAGAATTCCCTTTCTGATCCTCTGCTTTGTGGTCTTACTGAATGACATTTGGCACTGCTTTGTTTCGGATCATGTTTGCCTTTGGGTTTGTATATAACCTTCACTTCTCACATTCTGTGTCAGATATTTTATGTATATGGGGAATGAGTTGTTGTCTTGTTGGATGCGTAGGCTTCAAGGGTATTGCAGTTGGAGCGGAACAGTCTGGAGTATCTTCTTCATCACTTTTGTGGAGTTACTGCAAATAAAGAGTAATTTACCTCTGCTTTGCAGTTCAACATTCACTTGTATCTCTATTTAGTTCTTTCATGGGTAACGTTGATTGGTATCCTGCCGTGCAGATACCAGAATGCAGATTGGCGGCTGCGACCTCTTCCAGATGAGATGATCAAGTAATGTGCATTTAGAGTGTTTTATGTTCCCTGCTTTTCTTCTGTTATGCAGTTTTCTCCTTTGCCAAATGATGAATTATATTTTGTTGATATTCGTCCTTATATCCACTATTGAGATCCATGTTGACAGGTATGCCCGGGAGGATACACATTATCTACTATATATTTATGATCTAATGAGAGGAAGGTTGCTTTCAGAATCCACTGAATCTGAAAGTGGCGGCGACCTTCTGTTAGAGGTGTGTTATTAGCCTCTCCCTACTTTTTCATCCATTGTGATGAAACTAGTAAAACTAGGATCCCTTCAAGTTTCCATTGAACTGCTGTTAACAGTGACGGTAACTTGTTTCTCTTAACTTTATTTCTATGCAAATTATTGCTGTAAAATTATGTGGAAGTGATGATCAATTTAAGCGAGCTCATAAATTGACAATGGTATGATTATCATATTATGATTACAAGTACAAATGGAGTTCGATTGGCTTTGGCCGAGGGGAATTCCAGACCTGACATCCATTGCGGATCTGACCCGTTTAATTGTTAAGATTGGTACCCGTAACCTACCCAGTAATAATCGGGTCAGGTCCAAGCTGAAAGAAACAGATCCATTTATTAAATAGGTCAGGCCTGGTTTAAGATGATTTAAACCTTACCCATATATCTAATGGGTCGGGTACTTGGGTCTAAGTCGGATTTAAGAACTATAATGAAATGTTCACATAGTCAATGCCCCAAACATTTATTGAGGAGATAGAGCAAGAGAAATATCTTGAATCATCATCATCATCTAAGCCTTATCTCAGCTAATTAAGCCCAGATACACCTACACAAATCCAGTTATGTTATTCCACTCTATGAAGGACCATATCCACAATTAAACCATAAATCATTCTTACTCCCTCCACCCAAGTCCTTTTGGCCTTTCTTGTGGCCCTTTAGAGCCTTCGAAATGTGGAAGGTATCTGCCCACTTGTCTCATCCCTAGTGGTGCAATGATCTCAATTCACAAGAAGGATGACTTGCACAAGCTCAACTAGATGCATGAACCCAGCATTGAGGTTCTCTTGTGCAGTGGGGTGTCTAAGGCTTTCCCATTCGGTTGTGTGCAACCTCTGCTAAAGGGGGGCAATTGTAGACACCCCACCTGGCATTAGAAGTTTCCTAAAATACCATTCGGTCGGAGCAAATCAGGATGGCCAGCTTCCCGAACTCCTACTTCATAAGAATCATAGCTGTAAGCAATGTTGTCAAATGGTATATGTGATCACCTATGTGTGATCACTTATATGAAGCGATCACACAATTGCACAAGTGACCACACTTCTTTTTTGAAAATTAAAAAAAAAAAAAATTGAAAAAAATACAAAAATAAGATAAACTTTATGTAATTAGTATAAGTGATCTAATTTATTGTTTAAAAAAAAAAAAAAAAATCTGTTTCATTGTAATTTGTGATTTGTGTAAGATGAAAAAATACACTTTTTTTTTTCTATCTCATAATAGCATGAACGGGTCTAGGTTTGACCTCAGTGCTTTTCCATAGTATTAGACACTCTGGGGAGCATATTATGTATTAACTCATTGCCTTGCAGGAAGTAATAGCTAATACCTTTAGATACGTGGATTTTGATTACTGTGCTTCCCAGTGTAGTCAAAGGCATTCTAGGTGGACACCTAGGCATTTTGGGCTGCTTGCGTAGCTGCACCTAAGCGTGCGCTTAGCACCCTATGCCTGAAGCATGCCCGAAGCATGCCTATGTCTGGCTTGCTATAACTTGCATGATGTTGTGTACTTTTTTGGGTACCTTAAAGAATGATATTTTTGGAATGTTGGCCCATTGAGGGTGGAAAGATGTCTTGTAAACCCCATTGGAGTGCATTTCCCTGTTTCGTTTATATCAAAGCTTTGATTTATGAAAATACCTTGTCCAAATTTCTTAGATTTCAAAAAAATAAAATAGAGTAATGAAATCTTCTTCTTCTTGGTGTTTAAAGTACTATGGTGAGCTTCTTAAAAGCAATTTGAGTTTTCATTTGTGACATACAAAAGATGGGCAATGAATTGGGAATTTTTAGGGAAATCGAAAATTTCAGTTTACAAGATTTGGGGATATTGAAAATTTGGATTCTTAAGGTTTGAAAATTTAGTGTTTTTTATTTTTATTTTTTTAAAATTAAAAAAAATATATATTTTAAAATTTTTTTTTTTGCAAAATTATGATTTTGTTTGAATTTGGGAGAATCAAAGCCAATTGATTTTGGGATGTGATAATTTCAAAGCCAATTTTTCATAGTAGCTACAGGGGAGTTGCCACAAAAAGGAATTGTTATAGGAGTTCGTAATATGCTGAGAAGAAGGAAGATCTAGCAAGTTTGAAGGAATACAAAGGAAAAGTGGGAATCAAGATTAAATCCGGAAAAAGGCAAAGGAAGGAAAGAAGCTTGGGATCCCTTGGAGAAGGGTAGCGTAGACAAGGCCGGTAACGCTGGTGATGCTGGCGACGAGGAAGGAGATTGGACGACGATTCAAACTAGGAAAAGGCACTGGAGCAGAGGCTCGCTGCGTAAAGAGGAACTATCAGAGTACCCAACCCTTTTCGTTACTAGCTTTTCGAATGGATGGCTTTTAGTTAATTTCTCTAGGGTTTTTGGTCGAGCAGGAGATGTCATGGAAGTCTCAGTGCCATGAGACCACATTTTCGAATGAAGTTGGGGATTCGCCTTCATGCAAATGCGAACTAAGGAGGAACTTTTGAAGGCGAAGGAGATGCCACATGGGGAGAGATTCAGAGGCCAAATGTTAACGGTTCAGAGAGCCTGATTTGGCCCCGATGTAAAAAAACAAGGAAGAAAGGGAGAATCAGCAAGTGAGAAAAGGCACTGATACCAGTGCACAAAGGTGCAAGGAAGCAAGATCTGCAGAGGTTATAAGGGTCTGTTTGAAATCTTTCTTGGAGGCTGTTATAAGGGTCAAAAACCAGTCAAAAAATGGAGAGGAGATGGAACAACGGGGAAAGAGGTGGGTATGGGGAAACGCGAGCAATCCTCTTCCAATGGTATCGGTCGATCCAACAATTATAGGGAATGCTTGGGAGAGCTTAAAAGGCTTGATGGTAGCAGCCATGAAGAAAGGAGCCACTATTATGCAAATCAAAATCTTCCTTAAGGCTTGTTGCAAATTATAGTATCAAGACACCATCATCAAACTCCTAGTAGAAAATGAGGCTTGAATACCTTTTGGCTAAGAATTAATCTCGATGAGGTGAAGGCAGCCAGAACCTTGTCCAACGATGGCTTGATAGTTTAGATACGCAAATGGGTGGAACAATCGTTGTTTGAGATTGAAAACATCTGGTATTTAGTTTGGGGTGTCCCTTTAGAGATATGGTTTCATGAGACTTTTATGGAGATTGGGGCATGTTTGGGAGAGGTTATCACAATCGATGATATGATAGAGAAGGGGGAATAAATCAATGCAGCTCGTATTTGCGTCAAGAGAAAGCAACATGATAAAGATCCAAGCTCAGTTGCAGCGGTGGTTGGCGGCAAGATCTATCTAAAGATCAAAAGGGAGATCCGAAGTGGGGTGTGTAACAGATGGGGAGAGCAGTGGAGGCATCGAGAGTCAACTTCTCCAGCGACGATCGCTTTTAGTTAGGAGAAGGAAGATGGAACGGCAGACCCATGCTCCTGTGGACCATTGGAATTTTCTGGTAGGGCTTGTCAAGGTTTGATTGGTCAAGAGGGGGTAGGTGGGGGTAGCCGCGACGGAGAGACGACACTTGTCGTGGAGCACGCTGCGGGTGTACGGGTGGCTATGTGGTCAAACACCTCTATCCAATTGGTAGAGGTTTAGGATTGCAACTTCTCGGCTTTGATATGATGTTAGTAGGGTCAGATGAAGGTTTTGCGAAGACGGGTTCATACCAGTCCGAACTTTGATGTTCGGATCCCGAGGCACGTAGCAAAGGCTCGGGTTGTCTTAATGGCCCGAAGATCACAGTTGTTGACATGTGGCTTGGATCTCACAGGCAAGGAGAGCAATTCACTTCTCGCTATGACAAATGTGGAGGAGATGTCGCGTAATCGTTCTAATGAAGAGATTAATGCACAAATCGACACCTGGCGTTCCGATATCGGGGTCTCGGTTCAAACGAGGGAGGGAGATCTCATGCTTGTGTCCTCCCCGGCACTTGCGGAATGAAGCCTTTTGTTCCCACGTGCAGACGATTACATAAATTTCCGCTCATGTGGGGACAATAGTCCCTATA
The DNA here is from genome assembly GCA_030180095.1 of Magnolia changhungtana. NCBI lineage: Eukaryota > Viridiplantae > Streptophyta > Magnoliopsida > Magnoliales > Magnoliaceae > Magnolia > Magnolia changhungtana. The sequence continues at coordinate 4,558,578 of JASAUF010000340.1, read as the reverse complement.
TCTTTTAAAACTTATCGCTGATGGGGACATCAGATGACCTACTCGGGTGTACCAGAGATGGAGACGACCACCCACATTAGCGCAACATTCTTTGTGGATGGGAGACGAGTTCCAGATGGGGCCCGCCGGGCCATTTTGAAGACTCCACATGCGTTGGATGTGCATCAACGACTTTTTTAGTTTTGGTTAATGGATCCCCTAAAGGATTCTTCAAGTCCTCTAGGGGCATGCGACAAGGAGACCTCCTATCTCCTTACCCTTACGTGATAGTAGATGAGGCTCTCAGTAAGATGTTGAAAAAAGGGGAGGAGGTGGGTTTAATTCCTGGATTTTCAATCAAAGAAGCAAGCATGAAGGTCAATCATTTTTAGTATGTGGACAACCAATGTTTAAATTATCGGCAAGAATATCGAATTATCACCGATATTTTCGGTATCGCTAGCCCTTCCAAATCGAAAACCCCATATTTTGTTTCTCTCTTGGATATTGGTGAGATTTTGCCATTTTTTTTTTTTTTTTTTTTGAAATTTTGTTGACAAAATCAAGACATAAATACTGAAAATTTTAAAAAAAAATTTTCAAAATTTAGAATACCTCTTTTCGTAAGATCGAGAAGTGATTGGATTGTGGGTCTGTACGGTTGGTCTTCAAAAGTATGAAATAACCCAAAAAATCTAGGATTTCGGCGAGCTTTATTCTAATCTTGTTGGGATTTTTGTCAAAAATTGAATCTACGTTGTGAGCTTAAAGATGCTTTCGAGATTTTAGTGTTATAATACCATTGACTATGCAACGGCTGCAACTGCGAAGAAGTAACTTATATTGACTTTACGGTTTTGGAAGAGGGATTTTCGAAACCTTCTTTCGAAGCACTTTCCTTTTAAGTTAAACCTTTAAGTTTTTTTAAAGTGTATATTTGACACAATTAAAAGGCATGGGTCACCACCATTTTGCCTTGAAACAAAACTAATGGATTAAGTAACTTTTTGGTTATTTTATAGTGTGAGTTTCACACAACATAATAAGACTAGTTCACCACTATTGTTCATAAAAAAATTAATAGTTAAAAAAAAAAAAAAAAAAAAAAAACAGGTGTGATGGTTTGGGGTGTGGATTAGGTGTGGCCTGTGCCTCATCCAAGATGGTGCAGCCCACCATGATGTATTTGTGCATTCGTTTTTCAAAACGTTTTAGGGCATGAGCCCAAAAATGAAGAAGTTTCAAATCGCCGGTGGAATATACAACAATAATGGTACATCATTGAAAACTTCTTAGGGCCCACTATAATGTTTCCATAATGTTTATTTGCCATCTAACCTATTGATAAGGTCACATAAACATGGATGAAGGAAAAAGCAAATATCAGCTCTATCCAAAACTTGTGGCCCATTAATGGTCAATCACCATTGTTTCCTATGATAAGGTCCTCTTGATAATTGGATCTACTTCATTTTTAGGTGCATGTCCTAAAAGGGTCTTACAAAACGGATGGATATGGAATACATCCATCAAGGTGGGCCCTGATGGTTGGATGCACGGATGGGATGGGATGGATGTTTGGATGATTGGATGGGAGGGATGGATGGATGCGTGGATATGATGGGATGGGATGGATGGATGGATGAATGTTTGGATCCGACTCTGCACCTAATCAGCTCCCGATGGTTAGATGGTTGGATGCATGGATGGGATGGGATGGATGGATGGATGTTTGAATGATTGGATGGGTGGATAGATGGTTGGATGCATGGATGAGATGATGGATGGATGGATGCTTGGATGGGATAGATGGATAGGTGGGATGGATGGATGATTGGATGGGATAGATGGATGGATGTTTGGATGATTGGATGATTGGATGGGATGATTAAATGGATGGATGGATGGTTGGATTATTTGATACAATGGTTGGATGGATGGATGTTTGGATTATTTGATATGATGGACGAGATGGGTGAGATGGTTGGATGGATGTGTGGTTTAATGGATACATGGAATGGATGGATGATTTGTTTGGGATGGATGGGATGGTTGGATTGATGGATGAATGGATGAATGCTTGAATGATTGGATTGGATGAATGGGATGGGATGTGATGGTTGGGTGGTTGGATGGATGGTTAGTTGGATGGGATGGATGGACGGATGGGTGTTTTGGATGGTTGGATGGATGGACAGCGTGGATATAACGTACATAAATAAGGGGCCTCTAGAAATGTGTGCTTTTTTTAGTTCATTTATTTTTACATGTCTTAATTATTTTATGTGCACTACATTTGTATTATATAAACTCATTTTAGTTACTATGAAAGTGATTTCTTATGACAACACATACTTTTAAGCTTTCATTACATGAAAACTTATTATGTATGCATTCTTTTTATAAATTTTTTATTCATAAATATGTAAATATGTGTATTTCAGCCCATGTTTTCCCCCTTTTCTCTACATTTTTGGCTATCGGCGATAGTGATATTTTATCTTAATCTCCGGCCAGTGAAACTTGTAGCGATATTGACAACTCGAACACTGCGAACAACACATTATTATTTTGTGATATAGTTGAAGAAGAGGTCAACAATCTGTGTAAGATCATTTTTTGTGTTTTGTTGGTTTTCGGTTTAAAGATTAATCTAGAAAAAAACATACGGAATTCTTGGAGTCAGGTTAAGCGGTCTGGAGGTGGGGGATTTGGCACAAGTGTTTGGTTGCAAAATGAGATTGTTCCCTTCCAAGTATTTGGGGTTACCTCTGTGCATTAGGAAACCTCCAGAACATCTTTGGGATAAGGTGATGGAGAGAATTGAAAGAACGTTGTCAGTTTGGAAAAACCATCATATGTCCTTGGAAGGTTGGATCACCCTCATTAAAACGACCTTCTCCAACATGCCATGTATTTCATGCCTCTTTTTAAATGTCTAAAGTTGGTGTTGGACAAGTTGGAAAGATTAAGAAGGGATTTTCTTTAGAGGGGGCCAGAGAATAAGCTTAAGTTTCATTTGCTCAAGTGCTCAGAGGTGTGCAAACCAATTAAGATAGAGGGGTGGGAATAAGGGTGTTGGAATTGATGAATCTCTCTCTTTTGGGAAAATGGTTGTGGCGGTTTGGCATTGAAGAAGGAAGGTTGTAGAGAGAGCTCATTGTGTGCAAATATGGCACTGACTTAGGGAGATGGAAGAAAAAGAGGTTGTCAATTTATCGCGCATCTTCGATATGGAAAGCGGTGGAATTTGTTGCAAACTTGTTTTGTGAGGGTGTATCTTTTGCATTAGGTGATGGCACCCGAATTCAATTTTGGGAAGATCCTTGGTGTGAGGGATTCATAGCGCCGCTTTCCTGAGGGTGGCCAATTTAGTTATAGAAAAGGATATCATGATGGCTAGGTGTTACTCCTCCAACATCTCTGGTGCGTGGCTTCCTCCATGTAGAGGGATCGTTTTGGACGAGGAAATTTTGGAGTTCGAGGCATTGTTGGAAAGTCTTCGGCTTTTTCCTCCATTGATTGCGGAAAGTGACTCTTTAGTGTGACACTTACACACTTCCAGTCGCTTCTCTGTGCAGTCTTTTTATTATATGCTTTATGAATTGCCTTTAGTATATGCGTCTTCTTTTCCCTCCCATTTCTGGTCTTATGGGGGCATCTCCGAGAGTGGTGGCTTTCATGTCATTGGTGGCTAGGAATAAGGTGCTAACGGTTGACGATCTTCAAAAGAGATCCATAATCATTCCCAATATCCGCATCATGAGCATGGCTAATGTGGAATCAATAGATCACCTCTTCATCCACTGCACTTTTGCTCAGAAAGTATGGGATTTCTTCCTCAAGATTTTTTAGTATGGATTGGATCATGCCTAAATTGGTGGATAGCTTGATGTGGGCTTGTCGTGGAGGGCCCCCTGGTAAAGATGTCAAGGTGTTATGGCAGTTGCTGTTGGTTGCTGTTTTCTGGGACATTTGGAGGAAAAGTAATGGGCGTTGCTTCCTCAATTGAAGCGCTTCTAAGGAGGTCGTGGTTAGGAAAGTTTCCTTTTTAGTTAGAGATTGGGCCTCTAATGTTTTGGTGGTGAGAACTGCCTCCCTTTTTGCCTGTTTTTCTTAGCTGTAGCTGCCTTGTATTCTTTTGCTGCCTTGTTCTCTGGGTAGCGGTTTAATAAAAAATTCATGCTATCTCTAAAAAAAAAAGGGAGAATCAGGGAAATTAGGAAATTCAGGGTTAGGATTTAGAGAAATTGAAACATTAAGGTTTAGAATTGGGAGAATTTAGAAAAAAAAAATGGTGATATGGGGTCTTGAGAGCCGAAGAATTTGGAATTTCATGAAATTAAGTTTTCTAGGTTTTGGAAATTGGGAAATTTGAAATTTTAGGGTTTTGTGGATTCATTGAAATGTTCGAGTAGATGAAAGTTTTGGAAGTGGGTTCTAACTATTGCTCTATTTAAAATATGTATTACTTTACAATTAGTTTTATTTCATTTTATAGACTTGCCTTTCAATTTAAACTATTAAGATTAATATGTATCCTATATATAACATATAAGATATAAAAATAAATTTCTAAAAGAAATCACACTTGGAATCTCCAGGCATGCGCCTAGGCACACCTAGGCGTTTCAGGCATTCCAGGGGCAGTTGCCTCTAGGGTGCGCCAGCGTCTTTAATTGCATCGGTGTGTAAAATATTATTGTTGGCTTGATTTCTTTTGAAGCCACCAACAATGAGTCATGAGCAAACCTTCCTTTATGCTGTCTGTTAGTGACTATGTGAAGGACATGGTCACTGCATCATGCTAGGTTCCTGTGGTAGTGAAGGTTCCACTTTATTTACCTTTGCAATGGAAGTGTAGCTATATGTTTCTTGCATGCCTTATAAGAATTTCTTAGGAGGGAGTAACCTTGAAATTGTATTACTTTCATCATTGTTCAAGGTAAAACCTGGACACTTTTCTCATACCCAAATTCCAATTGCCATCCTTTTGGAAATTTACATTGATTAGCTGAAAGATCATTCATGATCCATTGGTTAATAGCCCATCCAGAACAGTTATTTTTAAAATCTGATGGGGACATCAGCACGCACACGTACGCCGTGCCCCTTACGCACATACGCTAGGAGGAGGGCTCCACCATCGATCTGGATCGATGACGACATCCAGGGAGGCCTCATAGTTAGAAGGTAGAGTTTTGGTTCGTTGGAGTGGGCCCGATAGTCAAGTAAAGCCCATCATGGGATCTCATGATCGTGACCCACTAGTCTGATTAATCTCATATTTTAGGTTTTGCTTATTAATGTTATTTAAAATATCATGGACGGTTTAGATTTTTTTGATTAGTTTTTATTTATTTTTTTACTTTATCTTCAAGTAATAGGTTGCGCACATGGCGCGAGTTTTGGTGTATAGGGTTTTCTTATAAATAGGCACCCCTTGTAGTTTTTTTGGATTCATTGAAGTTTAATAAAAATTCTGCGTTTTTTCTACTCCTCTGAGTTCTTGAGTTGTGGAAATCCAATTGGGTGCGAAGCCCTCCCTTCATCGAAGGGCTAACTATCGTGGTGCGAAGCCACATCTATCCCGATCCGCCCATATCTTCTACTATGTATACTCACCTTTTACAACCATCCTCGTTTTGAATCCGTCAGCTTTTGCAGCCGTTCTTTTCCCTACAGCCGATTTCCAGAATCTGGCCCTGCAGGAGGGTTGAAACTTCGGCGGAGCACCACGCACAGACCGTGCATCCGATCGACACAAAACTCGAGAGTTTTGAAGCCCTCCCTTGGCCGACCAGAGCCAAGGAGGCGTTTCCCGCATTCGGGGTCCCTTCGCACGTGCGGCCAGGCCCCTGCGCACTTGCGTCAGGCCTGGTCCGCTGTCCGCACGCGCGACTATCGCCAAGTTCAGAATTTTCACGTATTTTATTTCTATCATACCTATTTTCCATAACCCTAACCCTAGATTACATTATTTTCAATTCGTTTGCCCTTTTTCTAATCCTAGAGTTCTCTGAACTGAAACGGGTGAATCCCTTGGATTAGGGACTGATTGTTGTGCATGTGTGGATGAGTTTTAATTCCCTTTGAGTATCGTTTGGCTTATAATTTCTATTGATCCAGCCCTAACATGTGTAGGCATGGACCTGCACAGATTCCCCTTTTGCTTGAATGTTTGAACTTTTGTGTGGGATGTGGAAATTTTATGTGAATGTTTCTAAATTAGTTTGATCTGAAGCCTGAGATCTTGCATATCATAGTTACTTTTCATGTCCTGCATCAAAATCGGAACCATTTTGCATGTAGCCTGAAGAATGTTCTCTATTCCTTACAGTTTTCTCATTTTGCGAAATGGTGGCCATTCCTTTCTTTGTACCAGCACTGATCAGCAGGTTCTTTGTTATTTGCAGGTGTACAAGCGCAGCTATGACATATGCATGCAACTTTACGAGAAAGAGCTCTTGACAAGCACCTCATATCTCCATATATATGGGTTCATTTTTTAGCATTAGATTCTGATTTGTGATGCTGAAGTGAACTTGTGGGTTTTTCACGAACATTGGCCATGCTAAATCTATTTCTGATTGTTGTGATGCAGTTTACAGGGAGCTGATTTCAACTCACAACAGCTTGCTATTGTTGCTGTAAGCAATTGATCTTTCTCTTCTCCATATTGATTGCCTAATGTTGGTGTTCTTCATTTTTAGCTTACTTTAGACTGTAAGCTAGTTCCATTGGGAAAATTGAGTGCATTTCATACTGTCCTCTTTCATCTTCTTTTTCTTTGCCGGACAATAATCAAATGGCTAGATGGTTTGACATATCTATGGAAATGGTGCTTTGTTTGTTTAGGATTATCTCATACTGATACAGTAGAGAATCTTCACTGGCTGCTGCTGTTGGTTGGATGCAGGGTTTAGGCCGTACACTGATAATTCAGGCCATTTTATAGAAACTTCCTCTGTATGCACCAGAAAAACCAAAATCAGCACATGCAACCCACTGAAACTCTGTAGAATGCCCTGTGGTATGTCTGAAGGGATAGCTTGATGATCGTAAAAGTTTTATTTTACTCATTTTATTGATGGGTAATGAAAATTTTCTTTGAAAAGAAAAACAAGAAGAAAAAAGAAAGAGATAGCATCAAGGTGAATAAGTTCCCCATACAAAGGAAGTTTTATGAGGCTCATCAGAGGGTGGCGCTATGTTAGACTGTTTAGGCATGAAAAAAAATGAAATGTTTAGCCCAGAAACTTGTGGCATTAGGCTGCTTAGCACGCAAGGAAGGGAAATGTTTAGTCTAGATACACAAGTCCTAAAAAATCTCATCACACAAAAGACAAGATGCTAAGGACCGGTGACCTCCTCCCTTGCCAAAGAAGAGATGATTGAAATGTCTTCCACAGTAAGTTAACCACCGCAAGATGCAGATGAGAAGCCTGGACCTTCACACAACATTCTCAACTTCCACATCAGTCAAATCTTCCACTTCGCTTGGGGACCCTTCAAGCCAAGATGGATGAAGTTCTGTTGTTTGGACTTAAAAGACAATGTCCACTGTTAGATATCCTCATTTGCAAAAGACTACATCTATGACTATCTTCAGTAGTAGCTGCATGTTGATTTTTGTTCAAATCAAGTTATCACGTGTCCACTTTTGCCCGCAAAGAAATACTTCTCTGTTTCAAGTTATGCTTGAAATGAGCATTATTCAAAGTACTAGAAAAGGAGCAATTGTTTTGGCGGAAACGCATTCACCCCACCCTCAATTCCCGAGGTAATGACATCTGTTGCCTACCATATAACTCCATTGCATTGCTAGTAAAATGCTGGAATTCTTTGAAAGAATTAGAGTGATTGATATAAAAGGTCAATAGCTAGTACATAACCTAGGATTTTTTTTTTTTTTTTGAAGATTGAATATGTTTATATAAGAAGGGAGCTGAAGCATCTCAAAAAAAAAAGAAGAAGAAGAAGAAGAAGACAAAAACAAAACAAACAAGTGAAGGGCAAAAGAAACAAAAAACCTTCCGAACAGCTATACAACTTGAAACATAAACAAATATACCACTCAAGACAGAAAGAGGACCCAAAGAAAACAAAAGGCAGAAGTAGCTACACTTGCCCAGAAGAGGAAATGATAGAACTATCACAAAGATTAAGGCTTAGAGACCAATCCTTCAAATCCCAAAAGAGCTGATCCAACACCCTTTAAGAAGCGGAGGAGATGTCCTAAAAGCTGCGATTGTCTCTTCTCGCCAAAGACCCTAGAGAGAGCCATCATCACTAGGCGCCAGATAGCTATGAAGTCTCTACCAATGCCTCTTCCACGCCAGTTGAACAACATGCTGTGAGCTAGGCATCACCCAAGGTTGATGAAACCTAAATAGAATGGACGACCATACTTCGTTCGTGAAGGGGCAATGCAGGAAGAGATGGTTGATAGATTCCACACTGCGAAGGCATAGGAGGCAAACATTGGGGAGGATCATTTCACGACATTGCAAATTGTCCACTAGGAGGATCCTCCTTCTAGCGAGAAGCCAGACAAAAGCAATTACCTTGGGAGGAGCTTCATACGTCCAGATGAAGGAAAGAAAAGTTGCATCCGGAGATGAGGGACTATTGATGAGGTGCAGGAAGGACTTGGAAAAGAAGTTGGCCAAAGGAGACAACGACCAGAAGGAGTCATCCACCCCCACTGTGAGGATCCTCCCTCTAGCGAGAAGCCAAAAAAAAGCAGCTTCCTTGGGAGGAGCTTCATACGTCCAAATGAAGGAAAACTTGCATCTAGAGATGAGGAGGGACTATTGATGAGGTGCAGGAAGGACTTGGAATAGAAGTTGCTCGAAGGAGACAACAACCAAGAGTCATCCACCCCTGAAGTGGGCTGGATACCTTGGAGAAGCCGAGTGCCATAGGAAGGCGTCGATCTTGAGCTCCAACAAGGCTCTTCTATGAGCTAGACACCAAGACCCTGAACCAATAGCAAAGAAATAATTAGCAACAGATAGGGAGAGATTAGAGGACCCATTGTGTAGACGGGGGAAGACAGAAGCTAGTGTAGACCGAGGAAGACAGAAGCCAAAGATCTGTCTGAAATCCACTAATCTAGCCAGAATATGATTCGAGTCCCATCAATTAGACCAAAAGAGACCCCTTCCTAGAATTGTGTCTTGATGCCCAACAATGGCATTCCAAATCAAAGAGGCCTTGTAAAGAAAAGAAGACTTGACTGGAATTTTAGTAGTAGAAGATCGCTATTTTTTGGATTGGATTTGCATGGGAGAATTATGGCAGTCCAGGGAGAGGAAGGCAAACATGGGAGCTTTAGGTTAGATGATCAGTAGGCTGTCACTAACAGTTGTGACAGAGGGGTCACCGTGGGCGACATCTAGGAGACAGTAGTCCTTAAGAAAGGGGAGCTGACGTTGGATAGTGTGAATCATGACTGGGAGCTGTTGGAGGAGGCTCTAGTTGTCACTCCCAGTGTTCGAAATATTGGCATCCCGTTACGCATCGCACCCTTGGGATACAGATACATATCAGTTATCGTATAGGATATATCGGTTGTATCACGTAATGTGTTGTTGGAAAAACTTTAGTGATTGTTAAAAACGACATCAATACATACTTATAAATCAATACTTATAAATCAAAACATTACAAAAAAACAAGTGCACATAATAGGTTTTGTTTGTATGGGGTCCTAATCTATGCATTGTCTTATTGAATTGATGCAAGTATATTCAAAGCCTATTCATATAATTTATAAATGTAAGAAGATGTGTGAAAACCCAAGCAATACATCCAAAAGAAAAAGAAGAATCGTTAGATCGGGTTAAATACATGTTTGATTTTATGTTTGGACAGATTGCAACCGATTTGTAGGAAATTGAGAATTTTGATTTTTTTCAATTTTCCGCAACTCAGCCCATCTCCTCCAAATCTCAAAATCAAAGCTCCCAATCCATGATTTTTCATGCAATTTGACTTTGATTTCACATGTGGGATATATCCCACTACCTGTGCATTTCACATATACAAGATATATCGTGGGATATAACGGTCGATATCTTCGATACTTGAAACACTAGTCACTCCCCTTTGTGCTGAAATGCTGAGAGAGGGTGGGGGGTTTGGTGGGTTTATCTTTCAGAGAAGGTAACTGATAACCAAGATGATCTCAAGGAAATAATCGATTATGGAGTAGTAGTTCTGATGGGTACAAACATTCTCGAGAGGGTGGGGGGTTTGGCGGGTTTATCTTTCGGAGCCTTGGATGAGGATGTTTATGTGTGTGTGTTTTTTTTTTTTTTTTTTTTTTTTTTTTTTTTCCTTTTTGCAATTTGTCCAAGCTAGAGGAGCTTAGGATCAACGGGATATCTAGGCGTTGAAACACAAGAAAACTCCGAAGGGCTAGAGGAAACTCAAGTCTCGAATTCTCTATTAACTATGATTCGGTAGGCAAAGAAAGTGGAGGAAAAAGGGCAAGAACGGGTCAAGTCTATGAATAATGATTATTCCATCTTGGAATGTTAGAGGTTTGGTTTGGAAGTACAAATGGGCCTAGGTTCAAAAAGTTTGTAGATATTCGAAGTCAGACGTAATAACTCCACTAGAATCGAAGCTGCAATCAGTTGACATAGGTATGTTTGATTCTATCTGGGGGTTAAAATGGAGTGGGCTTTTATGGATGCTATTGGTACTGCTGGGACAATTATTGTTTCTTGAAACTTTAGGATATGGAGAAAAATTGACTCCTTCTAATATTTTCCCTTTGTCGATTTTGTTGTGTGAGATCTCTTCTAGTTTCCAGTTTGTCTTTACAGCTGTTTATGGTCCTTACACAATCTCATAAACCAATTTTGTGAAGAGCTGGATAGCATCAAACAGAAGTGGTAGGTGTCATGATGTGTTGGTGGTAATTACAACATTGCGCGGTTTATTCACAAGAAATCCAACAGAGGACGTCTAACTAGAAGCATTAAAGGTTTCATTGGTTAAGTGGGGGCTACGTACAAATGGTTAGATGGTCAAGAAAATGCCACCATGTCGCAGCTGGACAGGTTTTAGGTTTCTGCAGGTTGGATCGAAAATTTTCCTTTGGTCAATCAGCGTGGTATGTTGAGGATCACTTTTGACCATCGTCCCGTTGTACATAAGGTGGCATAAGAAAATTAGGGTTCAAGACCTTTCAAGTTTGACATAACATGGTTGAAATTAACGGCTTCGAGCAACTTTTAGTCAATTCGTGGTCCTCCTTTCTAGTAGATGGTTATGCCAGTTTCAAGTTGGGTAGGAAATTCAAGATGTTGAAAGACTATTAATTTGTGGAAGAAAGTGCAAGAAAGTGCGTGGTGATCGAGAAGCAAATTTGATAAAATGGCGGCAGAAATCCATAAATTAGATCTTAAAGAGGAGGGCGACAACTTGTTGGCAGAAGATAGAGATAAGAGGGTAGCTTTGTCCTTGAGATTTCCTAATTGGGCAAAAGAAGAGAAAATTCGATGGTGTTAAAGATCTAGAGTGGCGTGGCTTAAAGAAGGGGACAAAAATATTCACTATTTTCACCGCATAGCTAGTGCTCGGATCCATGGAAATAGAGTCTCTAGTTTGATTGTGTACAAATCGAGGACTTCGAATAAAAGATATGTGATTTCATAATTCAATTCAATGGGAAGTTAAATTGTGAACAGTGGGAGAGGCTATGGTTAGATGACCTAGAGTTTCATAAGCTATCAAATGTGGATGCCTCCTTGCTAGAAGTGTCAATATCGGAGGAAGAGATTAAAGCTGCTTTAAGTTCTATATGTGGGGAGAAGGGGCCCTGATGGCTTTCTAATGTGCTTCTTTTAGAAGTTTTGGCAATTAATTAAAAATAACGTGATGGACTTTATTGCGGAGTTCTTTGAGCAAAGTTGTCTCTCTAGTGAGCTTGGGGCTTCTTTTATTACTTTAATCCCAAAAAGTAGAGGGAGTGGAACAATTAAAGACTTTAAACCGGTCAACCTAATGGGGGGTCCATAGAAAATTGTAGTGAAGATCCTTACCACTAGGGTCAAGGAAGTCCTTTTGATGGTAATTTCTGAAAACCCGGGAGCTTTCGTCGTGGGTAGACGGTTCTTGGATAGCATTTTAATTGCCCGTGAATGCATTAATGCCAGGAATAGGGGGAGAAGTGGGATAGTTTGCAAGTTGGACATTGAGAATGCTTATGATCATGTGGATTTGGAGTTTTTAGACTATATGCTTGATAGATTGGGTTGTGGCCGGAAATGAGGGGGTGGATTCGTTCATGCGTGTAATTTACCTCTTTTTTTGTCTTGATTAACTTCTTTAAGAAGTTTTGACGATTAATTAAAAAGGACGTGATGGACTTTATTGCGGAGTTCTTTGAGCAAAACCTTCTCTCTAGTGAGCTTGGGGCTTCTTTTATTGCCTTAATCCTAGAAGTAGAGGGGGCGGAACAATTAAAAGACTTTAACTTGGTCTGCCTAATAGGGCGTACTTACAAAATTCTAACAAAGGTCCTTGCCATTAGGTTCAAGAAAGTCCTTTTAAATGTCATTTCTCAAAACTAGGGAGCTTTTGTTGCAAGTATACAGATCTTGGATAGCGCTTTAATCACCCATGAATTCATCGATGCCTGAAATAGGGGGAGAAGTGGGATAGTTTGCTAGTCCGACATTGACAATGCTTATGATCATGTTTTTTGGGGAGTTTTTGGACTATATGCTTGATGATCAAGTTGCAACTGGAAGTGGAGGGGCAGATTCGTTCATGTATGCAATCTATCTCTTTTTCTGTCTTGATTAATGGGTCCCCAAAAGGGTATTTTGAGGTGCCAAGGGCCTCAGAAAGGGGGATCGCTTATCTCTTTAATGGTTTGTTTTGAATGGGGAGGCACTTAGAAAGATGCTTCATAAAGGAGAGGAGACGGGTTAATTAATAGTTTAAAGCTTTGCAGGACGATGCCTAAATTAGCCATCTTCAGTATGCAGATGACGCTCTCCTTTTTTGTGATGTGGATGTGATTTTGGTGCATAACTTGCAAAAAATCGTTGTTTGCTTTGAAATGGTTTCCGATTCGAAGATTAATGTCGCGAAGTTTTCGGGTGCAAGATGGGGTCATTCCCTTTATCTATTTAGGGTGTTCTCTGTGCATCGAAAAGATAACTAAGGACCTTTGTTGTAGGGTGATTGAAAGAACATAGATGAAACTAGTAAGATGGAAGTGTCAGTATTTATCTTTAAGAGGCTGATTGACTCTTATAAGTGGCTTTCTTTAATATGGCCATGTACTTTTCTCTTTTCGAGTGCCCTAAATTGGTCTTGGATAGGTCTTGAAAAGTCAAGAAGAGTTTTTTTTTTTTTTTTTTTTTCTTGGGGTGGACTAAGGATGATAGGAAGTTCCATCTTCTCAAATGGAAATAGGTGTGCGAGTCGATTGAAGCGTGTGGTGCCAGTATTAAAAGTTTGGGGGATATGAATCTAGCCCTTCTTGAAAAGTGGATTTGGAGATTTGGAATTGAAGCAGGAAGAATGTGGAGGGAGCTTGTTGTTATTAAGCATGGTGCGTAGGAAAGGGATTGGTTTGTGATGCAGGACAATTAACCACTTGCTCTAAAAGCTCAAACTGTTAGAGTATGGTGAATTAATCCCTTTATCTCGTAGCCCAAGCCCCACATGCATGGGTTAGGACCTCGGCCGAACCCCCTTCGTGGGCCCTAAATCACATGGGCTGCCCACCCCGAGTGTCCCCACATCCCACGAGCTACCCAACTTGAGCCCGGTGTGAAATGCGCATTAATCACCCCCTGTGAGGAGTCTCGAACACGAGATCTCCCACGTGGGCCCCAAATCACATGGGTCACCCACCCCGAGTTTGTCCCCACATCCCACGGGCTACCCCACTCGAGCCCGGTGTGAAAATGCCCCTGCATTAATCACTCCTGGTGAGGAGTCTCGAACACGGGACCTCCTGCTCTAATACCAATTTGATGCAGGACAATTAGTCACTTGCTCTAAAAGCGCGAACTGTTAGAGTATGACGAATTAATCCTTTTATCTCATAGCCTAGGCCCAACATCGCATGGGTTAGGACCTCGACCGAACCCCCTTCGCGGGCCCCAAATCACATGAGCCACCCACCCCGAGTGCATCCCCGCATCCCACGAGCTACCCCACTCGAGCTCGATGTGAAATGCACATTAATCACCCTCGGTGAGGAGTCTCGAACACGAAATCTCCCCCGTGGGCCCCAAATCATATGGGTCACCCACCTCGAGTGTCCCCGCATCCCACGGGCTACCTCACTCGAGCCTGGTGTGAAAATGCCCCTGCATTAGTTTGTGAAGAGTCTTTTTTTTTTTTTTTTTTTTTGTAGAGCCTGTAGCATATGGAAAGTGATTGTGGCAACAGATCATCTGGTTCATAGGAAATTTCTTTTTCGCTCATGAGTGGGCATTGCATTCGGTTTTGAGTGAACATTTAGTGCAGTGAATGCACTTCAAGACCTTTTCTCTAGAGTGGCCTGTCCGCCCTCGATCATTTTCTCTCTATGGAAAATTGCTATTCTATCTATGGTGGATTTGTGGTGTGGAATCCTCGTTGAGGGAATTTTACATATGAGGAGTTTGTCGAGTTCATCGGGTTATTGGATTGCTTGAAGAGTATGTCCATCTCAAGAAGTGGACTCCATGATTTAGATGGGGCATCACTCAGGAAAGTTCTCTATTTGATCGTTTTTCAACTTGATTAGTTAGCTGCCTCGTTTCATTGTCTTACCTCATCTGTTTCACCATTGGTTCAATAGAGGCCCCTCGTGTGGCAGGTTTTTTTTTTTTTTTTTTACTAGTGGGTCGAAAGAGAGTTCTTACCGTTAACAATCTTCAAAGGAGACCTTTAGTCCCCACTCCTCCCTAATATCTATTTGATGTATGTGGAAAACATGGAGTCGATTGATCGCTTTTTTGCCCATTCACCTTTTGTCTGCAAAGTTCAGCATTTCCTGTGTCTGCTTCATACTGAATGGGTGATGCTGAACTTAATGGAAGATTTGCAATGGGCTAGGCATGGGGGAGTCGGAAAAGCTGAGAAAGATAACTGGAGGTTGATCCTCATAGCCGTTGTGTTTGGATTGTTTGGAGAGCTCAGAGTGGGTGTTGCTTTCAAAATGAGAGTGTGACCATGGAGAAGGTTATTAGGAAAATTAAAGGTCTTGTTTTGAAATGGGCCGTTTATGTAGGCTGCAAATCTTTTTGGTTCTCTATTATTTTTTGCTTCGGTTGTATTCTTTCTTGCCTTACAGCAAGTCTCTTAATAAATTTGTTGTTCTCTCTCCCTGGGGAGATCGGATTTCCCCAACTTCCCTCAAATTTCCTTAATTTTGATTTCAAATATTTCGATTGTCAACTCAAATCCATGTCAATGTATAAGAATTATGCACAAACATGGATTTGTAGTGAAAATCCATGCCAAAAGAAAGGAATTTTTCTCTTACAAATCTTTTGCCTTTTTTCTTCCGAGCCACTGCTGCTTTCAAGTCTTAATTTCTCCCCCAAAATGAGGTATTTGATTCGCAAAAATTGGAGTAGTCGAAATCCACTCCCTAAACAGATCCAACAACAAAAACAATAATAATAAATCAAAATTTCTATTTTGTTTTTCGAATTTCGGTCAATTTTTTTTTGTATTTATGCATGCTGCCACTTATTTTGACCTGGATCAGCAATATTATCATCGATACAGATGATACATGAGAGGATTTATGAAGGGGGCATGACGATATTTTGATGACACGCCTAGCGATATATGGGCAATATTTTGCCAATATATGGAAAGAATACTTCCAAGTGTTTAGGTATCACCAACCTGGCGATACCGATAATATCAATATTATCTGTGATATTTACTCTGTGGTATAGGATTTTGCTAACTTCCCCAACTTTATGAGGATTAGCAACATTCCCAGACCTTTTAAATGACATGTTGGATACGCAATCATCAATGAGGATTGTTCATTCAATAGTACCATATGGAGCAAGCCATGGTGCAAGAATCACGGCAATTGGATGATCCAACCCTTTGAATGGGGCCAATCTGTTACAAAATGTCCATTGCTTACAGGCCATAGATCAAATGGTTTGAATCATCAAACTGCAATGCAACTTTGGAATCATATGTATGGAAGTGGGATCTATCAAATACATGTTTCAAGATGATGATTGGACCTATTTTGTTTCTTTGTTCAATCTCGACTGGCCATTTTTCATGTTATTGATTGGATGTTTAAGATCATCTAAATGGCGTGATTTTTGTACCATGGTGTGCTCCTAGTAGTATGAATGAATGAGCAGTTTAGATCCACGATTGAGCATCTCACATGTCATTTAAAAGCTTTGGGGATGTCACCAATGTTCCTGTGAAAGTGGAGATGTTAGCAAAACCCTTAGATGCATACATTCAGGCGTGTGTGTGTGTGTGTGTACAAGTGTGCTCCGGTGGTAACAGCACCACCGTAAGCTTACGGTGGTACCGTATGTATATGGGGCCCACGTGATACAAGTCATCCAACCTGTTCACCAAATGCATGAACTCAAGTCAGCCCTGCGTACATCAGCCCGTCAGCCTGACCCAACAATTGGTGGGCCACAGGAATGGGAACAAGATGCGAGGAACGCCCACCCTTAAGTGGCACCATGGTCCACATGAGTAGCAAAACAATTGGATTTTTGGCCTGAACCTCATCCAGATGAAAGGAAGGGTTTGAATGGCCTGGATTGAATATACACTACACTGTGGGTCCTCTGTTCAAATCAATGGTAGGCATCCACTCTCAACTTGTTCCCTGAGGTGTTGCCCACCTAAGTTTTGGATCGGGCTGATTTTGGGTATGGGAGGTAACTCAAGGTCATGCATTGGATAGATGGGTTGGATGTCTTGAATACATCACATGAATCCCACTTCTACCTGGTACGACTGTAGGTTACGGTGGTATTGGTGGACCACCGGATCATGCCCCTTACACACACACACACAACATATGTGGAAAATGCTCCTGGGTATCAGTACCAATGTTGTTAGTGGTGGTTAGTGTTTTAAATAGCTTATACTATGCAGTGTAGCTTAGCTACATGTCACTTAGCTCATGAAAATAGCTTAAAGTCACATGTAGCCCATGCTACACACTAATTTCCATACTCTACAGGCTTCATAACCTACACTAGACATTAAAATCAATTAACATTTTCAATGATTTGTTATATTCTTCTATTTTCACTAAAAGGTATTTAATGTTTTCAATGATTTTGGTGAAATAATATAAGTAACAGTAGTAAATCAGTTTTCATCACTAATTCTTTATCTTTATACTTGTTTTGGCACTATTTTTTCTATTATAGGTTGTGTTTGGTTGCACCAAGTATTATGAAATTTCATGATATTTGGTGCGACCAAACGCATCCTTAATCGAAAAACTGTTAGTAGTGTGTAGCTAATGCAACACGCTACATAGCTTACGCCTCACACTGCAGACGAGGGAACACTATGCTACTTTCTATTCGCTATCCAAAACATTGGTGGTGGTAGCGATCTATTACAGGGTCCACGGTATGTGTGCATCTAATCCACCCATCATTAGGGCCCCCCTTTGTTGTCAGGCCATGGGGCCAAAATTAGCTAGAACGTAGACTCAGGTGGGCCACACCAGGGGATAGTTGGGATGGGATGCCCAACAATAGAACCTCCCTAGGGGTTTGTGGGTCCATCTCATCCAAGCCATGCATCAAATGCCTCACCACTAAATGGGCCATTTCAAAATTCAAGTGGGCCACACCACACGAATTTATAGCCTTTAGGCATGATTTGACATTTTTTCCTAATGGGGTGGCCCCACCTGAGTCTCGGATCAGCCTGATTTTTGGGCTCTATGGTGAACATGAAGGGGCTAACATGATGAATAGAGCATATTAGATGTAGACACCATGTGTGCCCCGCCAATATCCCAGCACCAAAATTGTAGTGGTACCGGCAACAAATATTGTCAAAACCGTTATTGTATCACAAATCTTAATAGGGGTTGAATTGTATTGAATCGCAAATCGTATTGTAAATCATGAGATTCTTTGTGATTTTCTTTAAAATATGAAAATATTAATAAATTAGAAAAAATAAATAAAAATTTAGCAACCATCCTTTTGCCATCAATATACACCAAGTAATACCATGTCATGACAATGTTAAAAGATTCTTATCTTTCCTTTATTTTTTAGTCTTTCAAGAAAATTTCCTTAAAAAACATACGGATCCTTTAATAATTTATGGTCATGTTACCTTTCTTGAATGTATAATCTCATTGGAAAAACTGCATTTGATTCTATAGACCAACAAAAAAAGATATTTTGATTTCTAACCATCATTCCACAATACATATAAGTCAACATGATTGTAACCATACATAAAAACATTCCACACAAGTCACACATCAATTTGGTGTTTCAACTAGTTTAGAAGTATGAAATCATTAAATAAATAAATAAAAACTCTACTATTTAATATTAAATAGATATTATTTAATCTCTTTTTTCCCTTTTTCTTTTATTGAAAGGTAACATTGCCGGGGATTGAACCCTAGATCACTCACCCACACTACACTGCCTTTAATAGCTCACCTAACGAGCAGTAGAATCATTTAATCTCATATAAAAGCAAAATAAAATAATTTACCTTTTCTAAATGATTCTTTCTTTCATTTTGTTGAAAGGTTTTTCTTTTCTAAATGATTATTAAAGCCCCACCAATTTAAAAACACAAAATGGAAGCCAAGTGAAGCTGAAAATAGAAGAAAACAAGCATAATTTGAATCCTAAATCATAGGATTCATATTATAAAATCATAGGATTCATATAAAAAAGGGATTCAAATTGTTTTGCTTAAGATTTGACTCAAATCGTAAATCGTAGGATTTTGACGACACTGCCGGTAGCATGCTATATGGAAAATGCTCACATGTGCACGTACCACCAATGGTGATACCTTTTTATTGTGGGGCCAACGTGATGTGTGCAGCATATCTGTCCCTTCCATTGGTGTAACCCTTCGATGCCCTTCCATACAAACACACAAAAAAGATGTCCAACCAGCGGTTAGTATCTATATTGTCATGTGTGCAACATCCAAGCCATTCAAAAGTTGGCATTGCCATGAGGGAAACTTTGTGGGAAAATTAGATTGATCCACTCATCAAGTGGGCAACACCTGTTCTGCACACAACCATGCACACCACCACCACCACCACCACCACCATCATCATCATTATCAAATCCTTATCCCAACTACCCACTAATTGGAGATGGAACCACGTTCTGTTGTTCCACTGTATTGAGTACCATATCCTTGTGAAACTATAGGTCATCAAATCTTTCGTTACAACCTCTTCTCACGTCCTTTTGCTTCTTTGCCTTGCCTTTTTAGATCCTTCAACTTGAACCAACTCACTCCTAACCTGTGCGGTTCTTGGTTGCCGTTGCACAGGATCAAACCATCTAAGTCTACTTATAACCTTTTGGTGCTACTCCTTGAATGCATTCATTTCTAATTCCACGTTCTGTTGCTCCACTGTATTGAGTACCATATCCTTGTGAAACTATAGGTCATCAAATCTTTCGTTACAACCTCTTCTCACGTCCTTTTGCTTCTCTGCCTTGCCTTTTTAGATCCTTCAACTTGAACCAACTCACTCCTAACCTGTGCGGTTCTTGGTTGCCGTTGCACAGGATCAAACCATCTAAGTCTACTTATAACCTTTTGGTGCTACTCCTTGAATGCATTCATTTCTAATTCCACGTTCTGTTGCTCCCCTGTATTGAGTACCATATCCTTGTGAAACTATAGGTCATCAAATCTTTCGTTACAACCTCTTCTCACGTCCTTTTGGTTCTTTGCCTTGCCTTTTTAGATCCTTCAACTTGAACCAACTCACTCCTAACCTGTGCGGTTCTTGGTTGCCGTTGCACAGGATCAAACCATCTAAGTCTACTTATAACCTTTTGGTGCTACTCCTTGAATGCATTCATTTCTAATTCTATCTTCCTATTGCCGCTCATCCATCTCAACATCCTGATATCAAGTATGATCATCCTATGAACATGTTTCTTAACTCCCCAACATTCCCCCCATAAAGCATGGCTGATCTTATAGGTATCCTATAACATTTCACCTTTAGTTTGATTGTTATGTTCCAATCCCATAGAATTCCCAAGTTGCATCTCCACTTCATCCAACCAGCTCTAAGTCTATGGGCAGAGTCCTTCTCAGTTCCTATACTTTCGAATTACCAACCTAAACATGTCGAAAACGATCATCTTGGGGTACTTGTTCAGCAATCATAATAATTCCTCGTTTTCACTCCCATTTGCATTCCATATACTCCATTTAAGTCCGAGTAGTTTTAAATACTTTATATTCAAAAGCATCCCTCCATAGAGCAAGCCCCTCCATCATCTTGTCAATCAAAATTATGCCATTAACAAACAATGTACACCCAGTGTTCGAATTATCTCCGATATTATCTTTCTCCAGCTCAGCGATACCGATAACACCGGTAGCGATACTGATAACGCTGGTAGTATTAGAAATTCCAAGTATTAGCAATGTATCACTAAGTATCGCCAACATATTAATATCGCTAATGTAATCGTCAATATTTTCAACTACGTAAATTCTAGGTGTTGCTTGTATTGCCAATGCATCAATATCGCCAATGTATTGCCATTATTTTCGACAATGTAAATTCTAGGTAATGCATGTATCATAAGTGTATTGACGATATTTCAATAATATCGCCAACGTATTGATATCATCGGAATTTTGTTTATTAGATTTTTTTTTTTGCATGGGCACATGGTTGTATGTAGTGTTCAATTTGTCATTGATACTATTAATAATATATCGATATTATCGATATCGCAACATGCATGATATTGAGACCACAATCTTTCGTTTCATTTTCAATTGTTGATGATTTCTTGGTGAAATATCATGTGTTGTTGATATTTTGCAATATTGATGGATTGATGCAGGACATGAAATTAAATATGATATGCAAGATTTCAAGCTTTAGATCATACCAAGTTCTAAACAATCACAAAAAAAATCCACGCCCCACATACGATCAAATATTCAACAAGGGGAATCTATGGGGGTACAAGCCTACACAAGTTAGGGCTAGATCAGATGAAATTATAAACCAAACAATGCTCAAAGGAGTGTAAGATTCACCCATCCTCGCAAATAAATGCTCCCCAATTCAAGAGATTCACCATGTTTCAATTCGGGGGAAAATCTAGGGTTTATAAAAGTTGAAAAACTTGGAATTTGGGATTATCTAGGATTAAGGTTAAGGAGTTTAAGGTGAGAGAGAGGAAAACAGAAGAAATACGGAACCTGAGAAGGATTCTACGTGTAGACAGCAGGCCCACCTGGGCGCACGTGCATGACTGCTTGGCCGCACGTGTATGGGGCCCACGAAACTGAAAAAGACCACCTAGGGCTTGGTCGGCCAAGGGAGGCCCACTTTCACACCAAGTTTTGCGACAATCCGCCTTCCGGTGTGTGCGTGGTGCTCCACCGAAGTTTCAGCCTCTCTGGTGGGACAGAATCTGGAAATCTACTATAGTAAAGAACTTGGGTACAAAAAAGGATAAATCTGAATATGGGAGGGTTGTGGAAGATGGCGGATGTGGGGTGGAGGAGGTGGGGATGATTTGGGATGGTTGTGGCTTTGCACCACGGTAGTTAGTCCTTCGAGGAAGGGAGAGTTTCGCACCTAATTAGCTTCTTAAACTCAGAGGGATAGAGAAGAAAAAACACAGAATTTTATTCATAAACTTCATTATAAAAAAACTTACAAGGGATTGCCTATTTATAAGAAAAACCTATACCCCAAAAGTCGCGCCATGTGCACACTATATTTCTTAGAACGAAGTAACAAAAATAACAACTAATCAAAGCAATCTAAACCGTCCATGATATTCCTAATAACAATAATAAGCAAAACTCGAAGTACTTGATCATCTAGAGTAGTGGGCCACGATCATGAGATCCAATGGTGGGATCCACATGACGATCGGGTCTACACTAAGGAACCAAAACACAGTCCTCTAACTAGGAGGCTCTCTCCGGACGTCGTCATCGATCCAGATCGATGGTGGGGCCCTCCTCCCTTCAGGGGGGGGGGTGCATATGCGCGAGATGTCCCCATCATAGATGTTTGGATGAAAGGCTGGATGGGATTCTTAGACTGATTTCTTACAACAACACATGCTTTTATTAAATGGAAACTTGTTATGTATGCATTCTTTTTGCATTTTTTTTTTAAAAAATTCTAAATATGCAAATATGTACATTTTAATATCTCCCGAAGTTTCGCTGAAAATCCATTGTTTTTCCTATGTTTCCCCGCATTTCTAGTTATCAGCAATATTATCGGTGATATCAATAATGTTTCTGTATCCCCGGCTTACGAAACTTGTAGTGATACCTATTGTTCAAAATATCGGTATCGTGTTATGTATCACACGCTTGGGATGTTGATACGTATCAGTTATCGCATGGGATATATCAGTTGTATCACGTAATGTATCGTTGTTGTTGGAAACATGGGGAAACATTGGAAATTGGTCGAATTTTTCAATGAAATTTCAGTGATTGTTAAAAAAGACATCAATACACACTTGTTAAAAAAGACATCAATACACACTTGCAAATCAAAACATTATAAAAAAACAAGTGCACATAATAGGTTTTCTTTGTATGGGGTCCTAATCTATGCATTATCTAACTGAATTGATGCAAGTATATTCAAAGTATATTTATATAATTTATAAATGTAAGATGTGTGAAAACACAAGCAATACATTCAAAACCAAAAGAAGAATCACTAAATCAAGTTACATACATGTTTGATTTTATGTTTAGATACAAAGATTGCAACCGATTTGCGAGAAATTGGGATTTTATTTATTTATTTTTTTAATTTTGAATTTTCCGCGACTCAGTCCTTCTCCAAATCTCAAAATTGAAGCTCCCAATCTATGATTTTTCCATGCAAAACATGAAAAAAATAAAAAAATAAAAAAAAATAAATAAATGGATTTGTAACACTTTGACACTGATTTAACATGATTTACAGAAAAAAAGGGATTGAAAATAAAAAAATGTTCACCAGATCGAACATGTGGGATATATCCCACTACTTGTGCATTTCGTATCGCACAGGTGAGATACAAGAAATATTGTGGGATATATCGCCGATATCGTAAGTATTTAAAACACTGGCAATACCGATACTTCGAACACTGCGTACACGTCAAGACCTCTTCCCGTAAATGCTTCATTATCTTGACCATAATCAATGTACACACATGCATGCACATAGACACCCGTTTCTTCATATCCTTAGATATTCCTATGTATGTATTATCTTTTCATATTATTGTGTTATTCACTACTTCTATTGCATGCAGGGGCTTAGTGAGTGGAGAGATATCATTGCCCGTGAGGAGGATGAGAGTACTGGCTATATATTGCCAAACAAAGCACTACTTGAGATCGGTACTAGGAAAGCATAGCCATTCTAATTAGTTTTAGATCCATTTCTTGCACTGAATTTCCAAAATGAATCCAACTTCTCTCTTTTATATTGTTTCCACTAAAAGCCAGGCAGATGCCCACCACCTCTGGCAAGTTGCACCGATTGGTGAGGTCAAAGCACCCATATGTTGAGCGCAACCTTGGTCCTGTTGTTGGCATCATTAGGAGTGCAATCACAAATGCTGCTGCTTTTGAGAATGCTTTGGAACAACTAAAGAAGGGGCGGGCAGAAACAGTAAGGCGTACATCCCAGTTTATACAACCCTGCATTCTGCCCTTCATATTTCCAGTTCTTATAGCAATCTTATTGATATCATATATAGGTACGTGAGCAAATTATGGAAGCAGCTGCTGTCGATGCTGAAAATCGTGTTTCTCATGAGGATCACATAAGTATGGAGATTGCATCTACTGCTCAAGCAGGAAGTCTTAATAGCTTCGGTAATGTAATCAATGTACAGAGAGCTGAATGCATGGAAGTTTCTGCAAATGTGAAGGAGGAATCTTCAGAACAGGCAAGCATGAATTTTTATCGTAGTGAAGGTCAACCATCCATTTCATCTTCTGAAACAGTTTGCTCAGTGGTGCTATCCCAAGAAGCAAGGACTGAGTCTTCACATTTAGTGAAAGCGGTACGTTAAAAGTTTGCTTCTCGGTAACATGTCTTGAGGAATTATATGGTCCTGGACTGGGGGATATGCACTCTGATACCAGAAGCTACCAGTGATCCATCCAATGTTGTGCCCTTCATCGGCTGACTGTGAGCCTTCTTAACCACACGTCTTCAAGCCAATGGTCGAAGGGCTAAGATTATCACATGGTGTGATGTTTTTGAGGCGTGTCCTATCCCTTATGGTGCCATCAGATCAACATCTGTGGATCACCTGGGGGCCCTTCGTAGAGATTCAAGGGTGGAGGATACTGCACATCCAGTTATCTTCTAGTTGAGGATTATAATATATTTTAGTCTTTGTAGGATGACGTGATCTGATGCCAATATATGCTTGCATCTTTGCAGGCTGTTGTAGCATCTGTCCAAATTCTAAAGAAACCAAACCGTGCTTTTGGAGCAATGTTAGGTCATTCTGCCTATAAGAGAAAGCTGGATGGTGATCCTAAAGGGACTTTTCTTGAGAAGGTATTAGAGAATGGGCAATTGGATACTCTCTTTTTTCACAGATACCACCTTTTCATGAATGGTAGAAAGGCAAAAAAGTAGTTATCCATAGAGGAAAAGGTTTGCATGCATAAAAAGCTGGGGGTGTAAATGTCAGCCCCCATTCAAGTAACCACATTCTGTCCTCATATCTTGTCAATCATTTCTCTGTTTACTTGCCTCTCAACTTTGTTGTTACTTTTCATTTCTGGGTTCAGGCCTTGCTGGGTCCTGGGTCTAGTTCTTGAAGGCCCAGAGCTGGATCCGACCAGGTTCGGGTACCCATTGGATCTTTGGATCTAGATTTCAGGTTGGATTCAGGAGAGATAAGAGCATTCAAATGGTTCAGCTCACCCGATTGCTATAATCATCAATATTTATTCAATATACACCAGTATAATATTAAAACTAGGTAAACCCAACCCAGAACCAACTTTAACTGGGTCCATCACAGGGACCCCATCTGAACCTGACCAAACCTATTTTTTAACTGGGTCCAAAAGGCGAAACCTGATCCCAACCTGAAAATCATGTTGGGTCCATTGCGTACCTAGATACTGCCCTAATCATTTCACTTTATATCTTACTGATCTCTAATAAGGAAGATCATTTCATGCTAGTTGTGTTGAAAATTTTCAGGAAAAGGCTGAGGTCAAGGTGGAGCAGATAAAATCATCTGTAACCCTTCCATTCCACTCGTTCTTAGGCAAGAGTAAACAACCAGGATCAACTGCAGATGGGAGCATCAAACCCTGCGATCTGCTACATCGGGAAACTAATGAATGTGTCCATGAGCCAGCAGAGGTCACCGAATTAGAAGATATCATACCATTGGAAACCGGTTCTAATGATCGAGAATCATCCGCAGAAATTCCAGACAGGCCGGAAAATGGCACCACCAGAGGTTCTCCATCAGGTTCTGACACGGCGGATGAGCCGACATCACTCACTGATTTAGCCTCCAGTTTCCAGAACTTCTTCCAGTCAGGAAATCAGAAGAGGAACTCAAAGCAGGAGAGAACCCAAGAGGCAGATAGTTTTCTGTTGAAGCCATTTGATTATGCTGTGGCAAGGAAGCAGAAGAGATTCGGGGATTCCCAGGAACAAAAGGTGGATGTGGAAGGTGGCAATGATGTACTTAGAGCGCCATTGGATTCTATGGAGAGCCGTAAGGGTCTGATTTCTGGTCGGGCTCGCAGGGAGGAAACAAGTAGGGAGTTTCCGCAGGCGAGACGTCGGCAGGCATTTCCTGCTTCAGGGAATCGAAGTGCGACATTTCACTAGTCTATATACATGTTTGCTTTTCCCCTCCCCCTTTTTGGGTGGATGCTCTCTCACTGAAGATGATTAATGAATAAATACATGATATGATCAGTATCATCTTTGAAGTAATCTTTTTGGACCAAAGGAGTGGAGGATGGCTTGACCTTATTGATGCACCACCCACGGGGCTTCCAGTCCACTTTTTGGGCCATAACAATTCCGGTGTAGTGCTGGATGGTCATCCAGATCACTGCCAGGGCCAAAAATACTTCATTTTGCAGCATGCTCTACCCTCACCCTTTCCTGGAATGCTCCATAATTCTATGGATGCGATCGTTGGATATGTGATTTTGCCATGGCTGGCAGTAATCTTGGCTTCCCTTGTGCATGGAGCACATCATTTGGTCAGTAATCCTGGATAATGCAGAATACCTCCCTTCCGCCCAGAAAATGAAACACCCATGTCAATGAGTTGCCCTCCATGTTCTAGCCCTTCCAGCCTTTGCAGTGAGATGCCTTGAGATATGGCTCAAATTGCCATAGGAAATTGTCTAGCTCCCTAATGTCTGGCGATCCATTGAAGACCATACGAGTCCAGTGTTTGCATTTCAGCTGCTTGCCTAGAGCCATATTCACTTTTTCATTATTTCTAATATCCCTTTCATTAACTAGGTCCTGCAGCATGAAGGTCAGCGTCTTAGTTTAGGAAGCTCCCTTCTACTGACGGTGATTGTCAACTAACTTGTCAAGAGTACATGGCATGTTCCCCATAAAGTTCCTTAACCCTGCACTCGAAGCCCTCCCTCTTATCTTGTTGCTCATTAACTTGAACTACTCTTGTCCATCCACCCATTGCAACCGCAACCTCCAACCTTGTGAACCATGCCTCCATGACAACCATCAAGTTGCCCTCACTTCTCCCTTCCTGTCCTGATTGCTCATTGCTGTTCAACTCCATTGAGACTTTAGCTCTCTTTTTAAATCATGAGAACTACAACCCATTAGTGACCATCCTTTGATACTGCTTGCCACAGCCTGCGTGCTTCTCCAAGCATCAACCATCAACCGTCCAGCATTTGACTAACAATCCCTTGCTGTGCTAGTGAACTGCCCAATTGTTAGTTAACTTGAGAAAATAATGTCTTGATTGCATCTATATTTCGAGCAATGCATCCCAATAATGTTCTTCATTCCCTCCTTGGCATTACTCAATACACGTGGTTGTGGGTGATTGTGTGTATCCACAAGGAATAGTCTTGCCTCTATAGGGGCATGGACACTATCTTCAAATAATAATAATAATAATAATAATAATAATAATAATAATAATAATAATAATAATGTTCTTCATTCAAAAATATTAGCCAGTAAAATGTGCATCCAAGACTCCAACATTGCCTTCCAATCTGATATTGTAGTTTTGTCCAATATCATCTCAACTTTTCTTTTGAAAGAGAAAACCACAACCAAACAACAATCAAAGGTGCGATTGAGTGTTATATTTCTTCAGTAAAAGATATTTTGATCTCCCCTTTGATAATTTTAATTTCTGGATGTTTCAAGGCGTATTGCCTCAGACAATAACATTGTCAAGTGTAGTATCTTTAATTGGCCTATATGGATTGTCTATCATCTCTTCTTTTGCGTCTACCATTGTCTCTTTTCAATTTTGAATCAAATCTTTTCATTAGACAATGTATAGTCATCTTCATCAAACTTTTTCCAACTGTAAAAATAATCTTTTGTGGGTTTTTTTTTTAACCATCAATTAATGATTATGGCACCTTATCCATATTTTACATCTGTTATTGTCATCCGCATAAACCATGTCACGATCTAATGCAGTTTTATATGAAGTTGAAGTGCATGATCTAAAATCCATTGATGCTTCAAATTCTTTCATAGAATTAATGACCACTTTATATATATATATATATATATATATATATATATATATATATATATATATATATATATATATATATATATATATATATATATATATATATATCAACCATTTCTTTCTACTGTATTTCCCTTGGAACCTTTTGAATATAACCTTTGATCAAGCAATCAGGCTTTGAACTTTACTAATCTACCTTTCTAAATTTGCAATTATTTTGTAAGCTGCCCCTCTTCCGTAATTCCAATATTTTACGAACTTTTAGAAACCTTTTAACTTGGATCTCATCCAATATCGATTACTGTTGCCTCTTGCAGTAGTTCTTCCTCTGGCCATTAAAGCATCATTAGATTCATCCTGAAACATCCACTAAACCCTTTTACTATTTTTCTATATATTCTTTTTAAGCAACATGGACAGTTGATTCCATATTGAGATCTTGAGCATTTCTGAGAATTATGGTTGAACCATCCTAGGAATCTAACATTGAACATGGTAGTAGAGCTATCTTTCATCATCATCAACCATAACCTTCTGTTAACCATAGTATTTGAATTCATTTAAGTATGCTTGCAAAGAGGACCCTTCCTTTATGGTCGAGTTAAACAATTACTTGTGAAAAATATCTTATTTGATATATAATTCTCCTTGTATGAGTTGCTTAACTCATTCCAGAAGCCTTTGGTAGTGGTTTGACTAGATATGTTCGAAAGTTTTGAATCATCTAAAACAAGAAGATTCGCCAAAGCCAACTTGCTTTTTCTCTTCGAATATCCCATTCTTTCATTTGTGCAGGCTTTTTTTTTTCCACCCAATCATATTGCAGTACCCTCCACCAAAATCTTATTTGTATTTAATTTCCACAATGCATAACTGAATTTGTTAAACTTTAGCACCTTGAATCTAGTAGAACTCAATTTATCCATAGCAAACACATTCAACATGAGCACCAACATTGATTTTGCCGCTCAACATTGCTCAAATACCAATTGTTGAGAAAATTCTAACATGATGGATGTGTGTATATATATAAACAAACAAAATCACAAAGAAAAGAGTAAAGGAGAAGCAAGATATAAGGAGTTGTATGGTTTGGCAAAATTCCTTAGCGCCTGTTTGGCACAAAGGATTAGCTAGTATTAAGTGGGATGGGACTTCAAATCCTGTGTTAAGAAAAATCATCCTTGTTTGGTTCTTCATAGATTTCCAACATTGGGTCCTGTGCATGGAGTAGGGAGGGCTAGAGAGAGCTTTCCACAATCCTTTTTGCTCAACCAGGATTTATGAAATCAATGGGATTTCCTCCTAAAAGTTGTTAGGCAGGAAGTTCTTACGCTGGAAAGGAGGTGGGGCCGATCTTGATATTTGTGAGGAATCCACTCAGTTCATATATTTTACAAGATCATTTTAGGGTATGCGACCTAAAAATGAGGTAGATTTAAAACTCAAGTGGGCCACATGAGAGAAAACAGTAGGGATTGAGTGACCACCATTGAAACATTCAATGATAAAATGACGGCCAACCGACTAAGGCTTCTGGTGGACCTGTTGTGATCAGTGTTCGAATTATCTTTGATATTATCGAAATATTTCCGATATTAACTTTATCGCTAGCTCAACGATTCCGATAATGCTGGTAGTATCAGAAATTCTAGGTATTAGCAATCTATCGCTAAGCATCGCCAACGTATCAATATCGCTATTGTAATCACCAATATTTTCAACTACGTAAATTTTAGGTGTTGCTTGTATTGCTAATGCATCAATATCACCAATATTTTCGACTATGTAAATTCTAGGTAATGCTTGTATCATAACTGTATCAACGATATTTCAATAGTAAATTTTTACATCAATTTTTTTCATGGGCACATGGTTGTATGTAATGTTCAATTTGTCATTGATAATATCTCGATATTATTAATATCGCAACATGCGTGATATTGAGACCACAATCCTTCATTTCCTTTCTAATTATTGATGATTTCTTGGTGAAATATCATATGATGTTGATCTTTTACAATATCGATGGATGTTCGGATGGAAGGTTGGATAGTTAAATAGGCTGGATGGGATGGTTGGACTGATTTCTTACAACAACACATGCTTTTAAGGCCTATTAAATGGAAACTTGTTATGTATGCATTCTTTTTGCAAATTTTTTTATACTTCTAAATATGCAAATATGTACATTTAAAAATCTCCTAAAGTTTTACTAAAAATTCCACCATTTTCCTCATGTTTCTCCGCATTTTCGGTTATCAGCGATATTATTGGCGATATTGATATTGTTTCCATATCCCTGTCTAGAGAAACTTGTAGCGATACCGATATTTCGAACACTGGTTGTGATTATATTGACAGGTCTCAGAGCATACACCCACTAGTCAGATACGATGGAAAATGATGGCTAACTGGCTAAGGTTTTTTTATGGGCAAGATCTGATTATATTTGCAGGCCACAAAGCATAAGTGAGGAGTACGGGGTTGAGAAGAGAATGAATGTCGCATGATGCCGATGCACTAATTTGATGAAATTGATATAGGCTCGAACTGTTGGATGAACAATGGTGTTGCAAGTCTAGATTGAGTGATTCATATTTGAACTTGGGTGGCTCAGGAGGCTTAATGTGTGAAATGAGAAGGGATGATAGGTGTGTGAAAAGAGAATGGAAGGGGGCTATTTATAGTCTCCCAACCTAGTTTTCTTGTAATTCCTAGTAATCCTAGGGGCAAAATATGGTTGAATGGTTAGGATTGGAGATTGCCACATGACATTATATCAATAGTTGAATAAGGTGGTAAAAGTGAAATTTTAGGTAAGGAGATGGGTATCAGAGTAAATACACTTCAACCGCACACTTAAGGTTCGAAAAATGAGAAACTCACATGCTTGAGGGGCGCTGCCCGAAAGAGGGGGAGTGCCACATGGCCGGCGACAACTTGGCTATCGCCGGTCCCCACTTGGACTCCCTGTTTTGGCATGAATCATCCTCCAAGCATGTGGAGGCTCTGCTATGAGGGTTGCTGCTTTAAGGTTTTAACCATTTCTCCGATTGGGCTTAGTTTTGGGCTAGGTTTCGGGCTTAGTTTTTTGCTTAATTAGGTGAGTTGATTGGGTTGTGAGGTTGGGTAGGCTGACGGGGTGAGTTCACTCGCCGAGTTGATTCAAAGATATAGGGTTTTGGGTTCCTATGGTTTAGGATTAGGCTGATTGGGTCGGATGGGCTAATTTAGGATTTAAGATTGGGGTTCCTAGGGTTTAAGCTTCTAGGGTTAGGGTTTAGAATTGGGGTTCAGTTGTCCATCCATACGTTCAAACTCTATCGGCTTATGAGCCTAGGGTGGGGTGTCTAAAGGATCTTATTACCCCGTTAGACCATGATTGTCACAAGTGCGTGGGACACACCTGTGGACATTGGTTCATGAGATGTACGGTCATCTTATGTGAGGGGTCTGACTTGTGTCAGGATGGACAGTCTCCATCATCGAGAACAGACTCGGTGTCAATTTATGTCTTACCCTTACCCTACAGAAGATGTGAGTGTGTCATGAACAAAGGGTACAGGTTTTGACCTTTGGTCACTTACATTGGTTGATCGAGATCAAGTCAACGATCTGGGGGCCCATTAGCCTAGACTGTGATCGTGAGATCATGACTTGATGATGCATGAAAGATTATTGATCCTTATACCTAAGGACATGTAATGGTCACGATCTTGATTGGTCGACTTTAGCTTTTCCTATGATGTCCATGCATGGGCAATTAAAGTAGATGTAGCTAGGTACTTCGATTATAAGTCGTTAATTCTTGCACGGTCTAATATGGGATCCACTAGTTTGCCTAGGAACATGTTTATGGCTTTGATCTGGATATATCAGGAACTTATCAAGTAGTTTTTCCACTAGGCCCAACACTAATTATTTTTATCTCATTTTTAGAGGTTTTTAATTGTTGACGTTTTGTTTTACCGTTAAAACTGCTTTGATTTCACTTGACGGTCTATATCTGATAGTCTACTTTTGATTCGTATGTGATATGATCATTAGTAGATGGTCATGATAGTGGAGGGATTAGATCATGAGTATATGCATAAATGAAGTGGATTGACGTACTTCCCTCACAGTATGTTAGAAAGTTGTGTGTAGGGTGGCGGAGTATTATATTGATATTCCCCTGAAACCTTAGCTTCCTCCTTATTTGTTTTGATCCAATCTCAGAAGAGTAAATACGAGAAACCCTAGAAAACTTTCCCCTTGGGTGTGTGAATTAGAGAAAAGAGAAAAACATCTATTGAGAAAGTAAAAATGAGTATTTCATCATTTACTCCATGTATGTGTGGTCCATCTTTGGGGATGGTTGTGAAAATTCCTTAGCACTTTCCAGAAGATATTACTTGGGTTGTCTAGATCTCTTCGATACTGGGATAGATTGAAGAGAGACTTCTTAGTTTGGAGGATAATCATCGGCACTGCATCGATACATATCGTCATATTTAGTTATAATCTAACTTTATCAAATTAATTATTTATTTCAAGAAATTTTACATGATCATATTTTGGAGATCTTAGGTTAGGATTTCATATTTGGACTTAGTGAAAATCATATTTTGCTATGCAAGTTCGATGAAATCCCATCATATTGGTATCAGAATCAATATCGATTTTACTTTTTTCAGAAAGTTCAACAACTTCATTAAGGGAAACAGTTAGATCATTGTACTCTTAATGAGGATCGAACTAGTTTTTATTTTGTGTTTGTCGAATTTCTAGATTGGGAGATTCAGTTTGTTGAAGTTGGCCATTTCTTATACATCCTTTTTTAGATCCAATTTTGATATTGGATATTTTGATCTTAATCTTTTGTTTGATTGGAGATGTTTTACATATATGCTATATCTTTGATGATCATATTTTTCCATCAGGGTTTTGACCCACTAGTCATGGGATCCATGATGTTTGTCATGGAGGATCATGATTGAGCAGGGTGGTTATTCAAGTGTGAGATTGTAGAGCATATATTCCACAACATTCTTTTGTTTATACGGGCCTTAATAGCAGAATGAAGAAACAAATGTGATAAACATAAGAATAATAAACGTGGGGAGATAGGTGAATGGAGTTGATCTTCAACTTTTACCCAAGGGACCCATCCTTTGGTTTGATAAGGACCGTATGGCCGGTCTTTTGGGTATGGGTAGGAGCTTGTGCACCTTCATCCTCTCTCCTCTTGTTTCTAAATTCGTTCCCATCCTTATCTCCTTATTTCTCTCTCCCTCTTTCTAATTTTTTATTAATGAGATTTTCAATTTTTAAGGATCTTATTTAAATATACTTTAAAAAAAAAGATTTTTGGATATCACAAATTTGAAAACTAAGTGAGAGTGGGCCTCTTTTCCTATAATAATCTTAACCATTTATTGTTTACATATGAGCATTGTATGTTGTTATGTAACCATATTTGATTGTGTGGACCTTGATCCATTCGTTCAACCACATGTTTTTGTGGGGGTCCTCTTAATCCCTGATATGAGGAATATGTGATGTCATCTATTATCTACGGATCCATTTGTTGGCCACGTTTTGGGTAAGTTTTAGTAGGACAAAAAAATCCGAGCAAGACAGATTTAGACAGTTAGATTGAGTCCAGTTTATTTATTTATTTATTTATTTTTATTTATTATTTTTTTATTTTTTAAATCTATCTTGAAAAAAGTAAACTATATATCTGATAGTACTCTTTGATAGCTTCGAAATGAATAGTTACACACCTGGATCGAATATCAGATGGCTGAGATCTAACTGGATCAAGTTGACCTATCTAGGTGCATGCGAACTTGCTATTATGGACGGACAAAAGCCTATTACGGCCCACTTTGGACCCTTTATGATTTCTTTTGGCAGATTTGATCTGTTGATTTTATATTTCTACTTGTTGAGGTCAAAATCTAGATCACCCTCCACTCAATGCTACAAACCTCTAATGAACCCTGGTTTTGCACAAAAGGGTGAGCAAAGGAGACCCTGGCTCGGCCGGGGGACCGTTCGATGCCTAAGTCAGGCTAGGAAATCTAGGTCTAAGTCGAATGTAAAGAGAAGGTGCAAGATATATTGCGTACCTGTAGCAATGGGGTCCCATGGTATTTATACCTATGGGTTGGACGATCCACGTCCGTTAATTCACTCAATCAACAAGAAATCATGATTGTGGAGATATTATCCGTAATTTTTGGGCCGTGCGGCGTATTGTGTCTTAAAGGCGCATATCTCTGGGCGAGATCTTCGGTCATGTCTGTATCTAAGTTGATCTCCAGGCTCGGCATACGAGGTATCCTCTCCCGGGCTAGGCCCCAGCCTCAGGGCTCGGCCTCAACCTCAGCATACGGAGCATCCGCACTCCGGCTCGGCCTCAGACCGCATAGACTTGAGGCCGAGTACTAGCAGTCGGAGTCTGTCGGTAGACCACTAAGGTCAGAGTTCGCTGAATGGAGCTGAGGACGAGGATCAGAGCTGGCTCAACCATCCTTCTTCAAATGAGGATAAGGGTTCGGATCGGCCATGCAGGATTGTAGTTCCGAGTCGTGATTCATTAGCGGAGAGCTCGCCCCAGCTAGCCTGCGATCGTCGCTTAGGGGTCGGCTCATACTTGATATGATATCCTCCTCCCAAGGCTGGTTCGGGTAGCCCAGGCTGTAAGACCCGTATCCTAGCTCGTACCATTCTGTAGGCTTCCGCGGTCCTCCCGGTTGAATTCCGGCAGCTCGCGACCTATAATCGGCAGTTGCGTGCGACTCTAAGTTATATCCCGTATTCCTGAGTCGGCTTGACCCAAGACCTGTAGCAGTGCGACCGTGCCGTCGCCGCGATTCCGATGCCGTGTCTCGTGCGCTGAGGCGATATCCAAGTTAGGAGATGTGGAATCGCGTTCAGTTCGAGGAAAATATCGCATGTTGCAATTCCGAGAGAATCTCTACGAAACGTCACATCAATCAATCAAATCAAGTCAAGTACAACAACCATCCCCAAATACAACCATCTCTCTTATAAAGTCAAACCTCTCCTTACACAAGTACACCTATCACCTTCACCCATCACTCCCCATCACACCCATCTCCCTCTCTCTCTCTTACATCCCATTCTCTCTCTCCCTCATTTCTTCATTTTTCAAGCAAACCATGATACTCCAACGTCCAAGCCTCCACATGAGAAGCCATGTGTGGCCCACTTCCCACCTCCTATCTCCACCATCCTAAGAACATCTCAACCATTGAAATCATCCCCTTGGAGCCCTAGATCATGCTGGCGGTGGAAGGAAGAATTCATGATCAAAGGTGGGTGCTTCTCTCTCTTTTCTCTTTCTCATTTTTGTATAATGATGTGTCCGTGTGGCCCACTCGGATGGACCCCACCATGAGGCATGTATTTTATCCTAGCCATCTATAGGTGGAGCCCACTTTATGTATATGTTGTATCCACACCGTCCATGCATATTGTGGTCTACCTGGACAGTACGTCTGAAGTTGGGGCCCACCTTAACATTTGTTGTATCTAAAGCCGTCCAGCGACCCGGACGCTGGTCGTCACAGTGAAATGGGACTGACAGTGGGTGTATAGCAAGCTAACCAAAAACAAATAATAATAATAATATAATATTAGCTTTAAGGTTTTTGGTGGACTACTTATGTAGGCCCCACCTTGATGTATGTATCTAATCCACACCGTCCATCCCATTTTTGACTTCATTTTAGGCGTTGGGCCAAGAAATGAATTTAATCTAAATCACTAGTAGGCCACACCACTGAAAACATCAAATTTACTGTCAAAACTATTACAGATTGCTGTGATGTTTCTATGCTCAAACTTATTGAATATTGGTCTCTTTGGGCCATCAAGAGCCTGGGAACTCAACCGACGGATTAGATCATCCAGATGTGAACCCCACCTATGAAAATAATAATAATAATAATAATAATAATAATAATAAAATAAAGGTCTGGACGCTGTTGCTGTCAGCGTCCAGAGGACGCTGGTCCTTGCTGTTTGTTAAAGGGTGGGACCGTGGGTCCCACCATAGGCTCCACCATGATGTATGTGGAGTATCAACACCGTACATTTGATCGGTCCCCTTTGGGAACCTGGATTCTCCAAAAATTAGCTGTTCAAGGATCTCAGGTGGCCCACACCATCAAAATCAGTAAGGGGTTGGACGTCTACCATTGAGACCTTTTTGGGATTCTAGAAGTTTTGGATAATTATGAAATTTGTTTTTCTTCTTTGTTTAGGTCTTTGTGACCCTATGTACAGATTAAATGGAAAATAAAAGTTACGGTGGGCCCCACGTGGGACCACCTCTGTTAACGGTTTGGCTGGTGTACTGTATAGCAGTTACTTTGCTGCTGTAAAGACGTCAGCAAGTATATGGGTCTAATCGTGAGGTATATGTTATACCCGGACCATCCATCCCTTTGTTGGACGGTGGGGCCCACTCTGCACGTGTGGTGCAGGTGGGGTGGGGCCTACCTTGAGTGTATTTACTGTATAATCCCACCATCCAACAACATGGGACGCACCATGGTGTGCTTCATCCAGACCGTCCAACTGTGGACCAAATAACAAACAATGGTGATGGGCAGCTTGTCGTTGGAATCTTCCTGAGGCCCACCGTGATATTCATTTGCTATCCAACTTGGGGAGTAGGTCACGTGTGACCTGGCTCATGAGAAGCCACAAATGTCAGCTGGTTCATAGCTCCAGTGGACCCCACTGTTTCCTGGATAGTGGAGAAGGAATGGCTACCGCTGGAGCCTCCTTAGCATCCCCGTGATGCAGTGTTTTACCTAGCCGTCCACCTATTTTCCCTGTTTTCTTTAGTGGGCCCTCTGGGCAGTGGGGTCCACATGATGTGTTCATGTAATCTACACCGTCTGTCCATTTTCCGTCGTGGACCCCACCTTAGATCAGTGGCAACCAGATGGCCACGTTGGTCAACATTAGGGTGAGCAGCAAGTGGACTGACCGTCCAGCAAACGGCCTAACTTACTGCATGTGTTGTAAATCCATGTTGGCCATTGATTGTGGGGCCATTATTGATGCATGGGGGCTCCCACACCATGTATGTGTAACATCCAGACCATCCATCCAATTTCCATATCATTTAAGGCCATGGGCCAGGGAAATGGGACTGATCCATGTCTCAAGTGATCCACCACACCAAGCCGTGGGCTGACCGTCTAGCTGTGGCCCATCTGCTGCATGTATTGTACCTCCATGCTACTCATTTAGTGGGGTCTATTGATGATGTATGAGGCCCACTGATGAAGCCCACATTATATTCCATCCAGCCCGTCCAGTAGGTCTAGCGTCCTGTTGGACTGACCGCCCATTAGATGGCCCATCTTTCTGTGAGCGTTGTAAATTCACGCTGGCCATCGGTGTGGGGCCCGTTGGCGTTGATGTGGTATGGGCCACTTTGTAGTGTGAGCCCACATAGCTGTAGCAGGTCCAAATATCAGGTGGGCGCCCATCAAGATGTGTGTTGGGCTGGGGCGTCCCGCTATGGGGCTGCCTTATGAGGCCCACTACGATGTATATGTTATATCCATACTATATACCCATTTGGCAGCAGTGGGCCACCTTGCGAGGCCCACCATATATAAGTTTTATGCTCATGCCTGTCCATCCGTTTTCTAGATTGTGTATGGGCCGTCGATCCCATTATGAGTTGGATTCCATATTCCAAATGGGCCGCACCATGTTGAATGTACCATATCCATGCTGGCCACCTTTTTGTGAGGCCAGATTTGATGTGTTTGAGGCCCACCAGTTGTATATATTTGAGGGCCATGTGTAGGGCCCACCTATTGTGTATTTGAAGCCCATGGGCTGTGGCCCATTGTGATGTATTCAAGGCCCATGGGCAGGGCCCAATGTGATGTATTCGAGGCCATGGGCCCACTATATGTTTAACCTTATGTGGGTCACTCCTTGGGAGCAATGTTGGTTGAATGTCCACATTGATGGGCAATAATAGTTGGATGTCCACATTGTGACCTTCCCTTAGGCCTTTTTAGGCCCATTCTCACCGATCGTTGTGGCCGATTACCAATTCCGATCATTGAGGCCGATTATTGATTGATTCCGATCGTCGTGGCCGATTGCTGATTAGCGATTGAGGCCGATTATCATTACCGATTATTAATCGATTCCGATCATCGTGGCCGATGGCTGATTAGCGATCGATTCCGATTATCATGACCGATTACCGACCCTAATTGACGTGATTGATTTGCCGATTCTAATTACCGATCGATTCTGATTGTTGTGACCAACTGCCGATTCTGAATATCGATTGATTTCGATTGTCGTGACCGATTACTGACCCTGATTGTTGTGACTGACTGCCGATTCCGATTATCGATCGATTTCGATTGTCGTGACCGATTACCGCCCCTGATTGACGTGACCGATTTGCTGATTCTGATTATCGATCGATTTTGATTGTCATGATCGTTGCCGATTCCGGTTGACGTGACCGATTTGCCGACGTCGAGTTTCGAGGCCGATTCCAATTTGTCGAGGCCGATTGTATAGGCCGATTTTGATTGTCGAGACCGATTTCAATTGCCGAGGCCGATGCGACCCGTAATTGAGGACCATTGTGACGGGTAATCGGCCTGTGTGATGTGTATGCAACCCATGTTTAAGGCTTAATGTGATGAATATGAGGTCTATGTGATGGGGCCCATTGTGAGGTATTCGTGGCCTATGGGCAAGGCCCATCGTGATATGTTTGAGGCCCATGAGCAAGGCCCACCTGTTGTGTATATGTGGCCCTTGAGTAAGGCCAATTGTGTTATATATTAGGCTTTTGTGTGAGGCCGTGGGCCAATTATATGTTAGGATCTATGAGGGCCATTCCTCGAGGGCAATGTTGGTTAAATGATCACAAGGTCGAGGTTGATTGTCGATGTCGGTTATTGATATCGATTATGAATATGTGACAGCATAACATCATGATACATGCCCATGCGCATCATCTGCATGTTTGTTACGAGACGTGGTTGATCATTGCATATGTCATTGAGCGTGTTGTTATGAGACTCCCTGATAGGTGGAGGTTATCTCACATGAGCGCACGGTATGCGCAGGATTGATGCATGATTGAATTGTATGACTCATGCATCTTGCATTGTGTGCTGCGATTACTATACGCCCTAGTGACATAAGGGCCGTAGCCTCCACAGGCATACCGTAAATGGCCAGAGGGGATACCAGAAATGTTTGGTTCTAGCATACGGGCGCCATAAATGTCCCTGAGTGAAAATCTTTAAACCTCCGTGGCCAGGAGATGCCCCAACGTCTACACCGAGTGGATACATGAGCGCCTAAGTGCCGAATACTAGGAGGCCACGTCTCCCACTATGTCGTGGTTGGTTGGGAGGGGATGTGGCCTTACCCTCCCGAAGGTAGGGGCATTGCTAGGCTGAGTTTGACTAGCTCGTGAATGGGTCCGCTATCGATGTGCCGAGTAGATATTGGCTGACTACTGGCCAGGCGGATAGTGAGGTCTCTTCCACTTGCATGGTTGCACGTCCAGTGGGTGGCAATTGCATGTAGAGTGTATTAGACCCCGGTGATGATCCCAGATATGAAGCGTACTGATATGTGGACTTATTGAGCAGGAGTTGCATATCCATTCATTTATTCATTCACTATCCACTCGGGCTGGTGGTGCGCAACTACTTGTTATGTGTACCTTCGCATGGTTAGGATTTCAGTTGGGCGCGCGACTAACTTGAGATCAAGAGTTTACCACATTAAGTCTGACTATCTAAATTTAGGTATGAGACTGGTTTGGATAGAAGTCCCTTGTGATGGACCCCATAGCCTACGATACTACGTACTATCATCCCGACTTCACACTCCAGCATGGTCATTCCATTCGCACCGCATATTGCATTACAACTGCGGCATATGGTATTTCGGGTTACTGTGTTTCTACATTTATATGGTCTAGATACGATTGACGCTCTTCGCGAACTTATTAGAAATTACATACTGCATCGCATCCTTGGCATTTGATATTTGGCTCTTTATAACTTCTCATTTGCATAACTGTTCTATATTGCGTATTCTGATATTGATTAACTCATGGACTTATCCGTATTTCCGCTTACTCTGTTATCGTATAATTTATGATCTTGCTAGTATTTTTGTTTACTCTGATAATTCTTGCTTTTGTCAGTATTTCTGGTTACTTTGGTAATTCATGATCTTGTTAGTAATTCTGCTTATTCCGATTTTGCACGATTTATGGATTACCAGTATTTTCAGTACTGTATGATGATGACATTGTATTGAATACTTGGCACTTACCCTGTGCACACACTTACACCACCCTCTAAGCTTTCTATAAGCTTATGCACGATAGATGCGTGCAGGTGATGTTAAGTTACAACAGTGTTGAGCCTAGAGCATGCAGTGGTTTTCTGGAGCTTGATTTTTGATTTATGTATTTCCCTTCAGTATTGTAATCAAATGATTATATTAGTGGCTATGTGATGATGATGTTGCCTTGTGATTTGGGTATATTTGTGGTTATGCTTATTACGAGTTAAATGTACAAAAAAAAATCTCCTTATAGGATCCCAGGATCGGAATCTGGCGTATGGACGCTAGGAGCCGAGAATGGGGTACTACGAAGGCTGTCGGCACCAGATTCGGTAGTCAGGATTCCTGTGAATCTGATTTCTGGGTTTGGGGCGTGATACATAGGGCTAAAAGTTGGGCGGGTTCAACCCGACCGACCCATGACCGACCCGACATTGGGTTGGGCTCGGGCAAGATATATCGGGTCCGATCTCAAGCTTGGGCTATACAAACACCAACCCGATAAAACTTGGGTTGGGCTCGGGTTGAGGTCTCGGGTTGCCCGACCCAACCCGAACCCGATCAATATATAAGTTACTTATAAATTATAATTGAGTTTGGATCGTTTGTGTCAAAGGCACTCTAGTGATGTCGGGTCTCATTTGTCTACGCCATTTCCAATGACTCAAGCTAACAAGATATGCCGAATTTCTCTCTCCCAAATAGATTGCTTGCTATGCTACATGACTTTTAAAGGAGCTGTTGTCTTATATTTTATCTTATTTTTTTAAAGAAAAAAAAAATCAAGTTCTTTATAATGAATAATCACATATATAATTAATAAAATCATAGATACAAAAAATAAATCATATATTGAAATCTAATAAACTAATGTAATAACGAAAATATTAACACGTATACCCGACCAACCCGATCAACCCGACCGAGCCCGCTTGGGTTGGGCTTGGGTTGAGAATTCCCAACCCGAGGTTGGGTTGGGTTGGGTTAAGGTTGAGGTATAGGAACCTTGGGTTGGGTTAGGGTTGAGCACCAACCGGACCCAACCCGCCCGACTTTCAGCCCTAGTGACACAGGCCGATCTTGATTATCCTTGTTCAGATTCCCCCCCCCCCCCCCCTAACAATACTCAATAGCTTCTAAACCAGGGGTCATTTGCCCGTCCGAGTTTGGACTAAAAAGTGACTGGACAAACAATATTGAATTTCTGATGACCGAGCAATCATGTCCATTGCATGGATCATATCTCATGTTTTGATGATCCTTTTGAGATGAAATTTTATATGAGGAATATTTTAGACGTTCTCTTTAGAATGTTCAGATTGGATCGGGCAGATTGCATCCCAATCTATCTAAAAAAAATCCTGAACCATCCATTGGCTCGTCATTGATCATTAACGGATTGTTTTGATCAAATCAAACTTGTTAGAAATTATATTGAGCTAAACATTTCTCCATTGACCAATGGGTATGTATGGAAACATCCATCGGTTTAGATTGACCAAAGGATTGCTTGATCATGGAGAATCAATTAGATTAGTCCATGTACCTCGCTTAGTTTGGTTCGAATGGTTAGATGTATATTGTTTTGCCCTGTACTGGATGATTTTGGTTGGACATCCACTCATGTGGGATATACGTGTGGATCTTCATACCCTTGGTGGGAGGTAGCCCACATGTTTAGCCACTTATGGCGGTATGTGGTCCTCCCTTGTGTGGATGTACCCTCACCCCCCATGCCATCTTGATGTTAAGGTTAGATCTTCATTGATTGTGGGGTTACAGGCTTGGCCAAAAATTTATGGTTGATGGATGATGATCTAAGGCTAGACACTGTGTGGGGTGGACGCCTAATCTTTTTTTTTTTGTGGACATGGCACGATTGGGTGATGGTACGATGTAGAAACTTTGATCGGACCATATCTCACTCATCTTGAATATGTTTGACCTGAGGTTTGATGTGAAAGTGTTTTTCCATATGATCTTTTTTGTACATGGATCAAATTTGACCATTAATGATAAGACCTGTCCATGATTGAATCCGGGTTGATGACTTAATAATGGATGCATTTCATTCGTTTGAGATCGGATTGGGCTCAAACGTAACGTATATCTCAATGATGATGTGTTGAACACATCCATCGGTTTAGATAGAGTACTGGGAGCTTGGATCATATGTTTCCAACATATCAGCCTTATTAGTACCTGTGGAGATGTTTGCAAATAATCCGTGGTTTGAGTTTCACTCTATGGCATTACAAATGTCGAAAAGTGTCCTAGCCCCATTCTATGGTTGCGAGACTCGATGCAGGAGGGCAGACAAGATAGTCCAAACAAGTGCCTTGCGGTTAAGCATTTGACTGGGGTACATGAAATTCCATGTTATCTCGTGGTGAGTGATATGTATTGGCACCACAGCCTTGGTGCTCACTTTATCATGAGCTTGTGCTCTTTTAATGGTTTCATATCTTACATGGCGTGACCATGTTTCCCCTTACCACTTGGTGCAATGGGAGGTATCAAGTCGTGCAAATGGGGCATAAATTGATGGACTCCACGTCAGTGTGCCTACAATATATCCCCTAACATAGGAAGGAACACTTTTAGACTTAGGATTTATTGGTCGTGCAGCAAAAATGTTGATATTAAATGTGGTATCAGAAATCATCACGTCCAAGAATGCTTACTGGGAAGAATTTCATCAACTGGTCCCGGAAGCTTGAACTTGTTCTCACCCTAGAGTGAGTTCAATATGTTATTCATGAGCCTCCTCCTACTAGCCCTGACCTTGAGACTAATTCAGAATCCCTGGCTGTCTCTTCTAAACATGCTCAGTGGGAAAGAGATAATGATGTGGACAAGGTTTACATTTTGGCCTCCATATCTGACATGCTCCACAATCAAATGAGGAACATGATGAATGCTAGGGACATCTACCTTCGCCTAAAGGGAATGTTTTGATGCCTAATTCAGTGCCCAGGTGCAATTCCTAGAGAGAAAAATGTATTCCATGGAACTCAAGGATGGCTCTTCGGTTAGTGAGCATGTGCTTAAAATGCTCGAGGTAGCTAATGAACTGGAAATAATTGGATCTAGCAAGAAAAAGGATATCATCATCAACGTGTCTTTGATACCTATGTACGATAGGTTCATAGAGAACTATAACATGAATGAACTCAATTATGATGAGTAGAAGCTCTACACGTAATTGGTTCTCTATTAGGCCAATAATACGAAATTTCAAAAGGGATGTGTGGCCATGTTGACTAAGGAATGCTCTAGTGGCAACCCCAATGGTAAGGGCAATATATCTAAGGGTGCAGGTGCCCCGACCGGCCCAAAAGGTAAGAAAAAGGGAAAAAGGCAAAGGAGGGAAAGGCTATTGGCATTGTGGGAAGCCAGGGCACTTTAGGAATAAGCGTGAGGCTTACAAGAAACTTATTGCTCAAGAGGTCAACGCAAAAAAAAAAAGAAAAAAGAAAAAAGCAGAAGGGACATAATGAAAAATAAAGAGAGGAGTGTGCATCCTCGAAGAGTAACTTCAAAAGGATGTATTGTGATTAGTTAATGTGACTCTCTTGGGTGTGTGTGTGTGTGTGTGTGTATATATATATATATATATATATATATATATATATATATATATATATATATATATATATATATATAATATAATATATATAAAAACCTTAAAGAGATACTTCACATCTATTACATATTTTCTGTTTGGGGAAAATATGTCGACCTACCGTCAACAGGCTAGGTCAAGTCTTCTAATAACAACAGATGTGACCCAACGGTCCAGCACTCACCTCTCGACCAACTAGGAAGAAAACTCAATCTCAGCATCA
This sequence comes from Magnolia changhungtana, assembly GCA_030180095.1. Lineage (NCBI taxonomy): Eukaryota > Viridiplantae > Streptophyta > Magnoliopsida > Magnoliales > Magnoliaceae > Magnolia > Magnolia changhungtana. The sequence goes on along the minus strand of JASAUF010000340.1, from coordinate 4,514,378 downwards.
GGTCAAGCTTAACCCCAACAAGCCCGACCTCAACTAATACGCCGAGTCTGACCCCAACAGACCAGAGCCTAACCAAGAAGAGCTCGACCTCTCAACAACTAGAGCTATACATGGGTCGAGTTCGAGTTGAGCTAGGCCTAGCTTGACTCAGTTCGACCCCACCATGACCCGAGCTCGAGCTCATCTCGACTCGATCTTCAAGCTCACCCCTTGAGCTCAACTTGGCTCGTTGGTTCGAGTTGAGTTGAGCTAGGATCGAGTCGAGTCGAGCGAGCTATTCGAGTTGAGTTGAGTTAATATTATTTTACAATGATAAACAAATCAAGATTGTTGGAACGGAGACAGATGTAATGCAGTGCATAACAAGTTAATACAAGTTAGCAAATAAAAATATGAGAATATTATAAGAAAACCATAAACTCACTTAAACATATGAAGGTGCAGTGCCAGCCTCGTCTAGACTCTCGGTCTCGCCCTCTTCATCAAATGAACTGCCACCTGAAACTGGATGTAACCAATCTTGCATACAAACGAGCGCTTCAATTGTTTTGGGTGCAAGATATTTATTCGCCACCCTACTATCAGTGTTAATGCAGACTTCGATGCCACTGTTGTTATCGGAATTGATAAAATATCTCGAGCGATCAATGACAATGTAGGGTATTTTCCTTTACGAGCTCTAGTCTTCCACTAGTCTAACTGGCTCCTTAAGATATACTTCTAATTCCGACTCATCTGTTTGCTAACTCGCTTCATCTTGTTCTAAGGCTAAGAAGTACTCATCGAGAAAATTGTCATCACCTATAGATGAACTGGAGCTGTGTTCATTCATGAGTGTCCTAACTTCTGGAAGAATTACCCACATAAGAAGAGTACAATTCTTCAATTGCCACACGAACATTAGATGTTTCAATGGCAGCCTTGTCACACGGATAAATCTTCTTATAAACATAACTAACCATTCCCATTTTACAGCGAGGATCAAGTACAATAGCTAAAGCCATTAAAAGGTGACATTCGCTCCAGTACTTTTCAAATTTCACCTGCATGCTTAGCACCATGTTCTGAATATAATCTGGACCTGTTGTGATACTTCTCTAAAGAGCATCCTTAATCTTCCAAGGCTTTGGAAGAAATAGATTTGCCGTTGGATATTTATTTCCAAAAAAATAGCTTCGTGCAATCATAGTAAACTCGAAGAAAACTACGAACCTTTTCAGCTCTTCTCCAATCATCTTCACTAGGTAACCAAGCATATGTCTTATTACGAACTGCAAATTCTGGGAATGCATTTTTCAACTCCATTACCGCATCTAACATTGCATATGTTGAATTCCAACGATTGCACATATCTAACTTCAATGTTTTTTGAGTTTCAACATTTAAACGTTGGAGTATGTCATTCTAGATGCTAAGTCTTGATGGTGACCCCCATATATACTTCATGCTTTCTCTTATGTTCTCAATTGTGCCTTCAATTATTTTTGGCACCTCTTGCACAATTATATTCAGAATGTGAGCACAACATCTCACTTAAAAATTTTTTCCCCCAAAATAAAGATTCCCAGCTGTATTGAATTGGCTCTGCAAAAAAGAAATCACAACATCATTTGTAGAAGCATTATCTAGCGTCATTGAAGATATCCTACTTTTGATGCCCCACTCCTGAAGACAATTGTATACGCAGTCCAAAATAACCAAACCAGTATGAGGGGGAGGAAGGTGAATAAAGTTTAATATAGTCTTACATAGATTCTAATCTACATCCACATAGTGTGTAGTTAGCGACATATAACCTTCCTTTGGTTCGATGCTATCCACAAGTCTGAAGTAAGACTTATATGTGAGACTAATGATGGAATGACTTTCAACTTTGTCTTCTCATTCATATACATCTTCATGCATTCTCTTTTCACCGTGACCCGCGAACACTTCTCGAATCTTGGATTTAAGTATCTGCTGTATTCGCTAAAAACTTTACTCTCTATAAATCTAAATGGTTTCTCTTCAACAATAACTATTCTTGCAAACCACTCTTTTAGTTTATCTTTTTCAAATTTATGAGTGATGAGAGCAGCTTGTGCGATGGAGTCGCTTCCTCTAGATGAGACAAATTAGAGTAGTTGTTGGTTTGAATGTGGGAATTTTGGATTCTTAACACAATTAATCGTGTGTCTGCAATAATGTGAAGTTGATCCCCCAGAATGCTTTGCGAATGTTGACTTACAATGCTTATATCTAACCTTCATAACACGGTTAGAACCTTTTTTCACCTCATCCTCTTCAAAATCGTCTCAAATTGTTGATCTTTTTTTTCCTTTATTCGACGCATTTGAGACTGAATTTAAGTTTCTCTCATCCCGTTCAACATCAACAACTAGAGGAGATGTGGCAGATGCACTAACACAAGGGGTAGTAGGGACATCCTCACTAGTCATCTTTAAATATAAAAATAAGAAAACATGCGTAAGATATGTGCAGTTTGAAAGTGTGATTGTAGTATGTGATTTGTAAGTAGGCATTTTCTAACGTCTCCTAATTTTTAATTTCACTTTTTATCTCATTCAATAATATATCATGTACTCTACTCACACAATTTAAATGCGATTCAAAAATTCGGCAGCATCTCCACATAATTCTCCAAATATATCTAAAAATTCTCTACTATTTGAGTGTCATCACCATTATCTATTATTCATAGTCATAGATGGGAGGCAGTCAACCAGTTGAGAACCATATATTTAGAGAATAAATTGGGTTGATGCACCGAATCTCGAATTCCATGTAAATTATGTAAGCAACATTAAGGTATATGATATATTACCAAACTGTCCAACATGGATAATTTAATAATTCATATATATATATATATAATATTAAACCAATAATTGATTTGAATATAATTTATTGTATATAATTCTTAAACGGGTAGGTAGATTGTTGTCAAGTGTGTTAAGTGTAAAGTGAAGTCACTCTAAAACTAATTGATATTTGATTAATTAAAGTATACAATTATAAATCATTAATAAAATATATGATTTTTAGTTGAATACTTGAATTAAGCATAAATCAATTTCAAGTAATCAAAATATTCAATTTCAAGTAATCTAACTAATTGAATATTAAATTCAACTATTTAAGTAATCAAAATAAAAAATCAATAAATCAAATCATTAAATCATATCAAAATATTCAACTATTCAAAATACCCAACCTGGACCCAACGCTGACCCAACCCAACCAGCTCAACCCTGACCCAACCCAACGCTGACCCGATGCTGACCCAACCCTGACCCAACCCAACCCAACCCAACGCTGACCCAACCCAACCCTGGCCCAACCCGACGTTGACCAAACCCTGACCCAACCTAACGGTGACCTCACCACCCGACCCAAACACACACCCTGACAGGCTGACCCAGCTTGATTTGCATTTTTTAAAAAAAGTACCTGGAGCTTGAAGGAGAGAGACAAAGATTGAGAAAGAATGAGAGGTGGGGCTGCTATCAATTTCCTACTCGGAAGCTCAGCTTGTCGTCTGGCCACTGGTGCTGCCGGATCTCTGCTTGGAGGTAGGCATAGCAAGGTTTTAGTCACCCAACCCATCCGCTGCTTTGTTCAACTCACCACTCGTGTGGTGGTGCTTGGAAGTCAGACAGCCGCTCGCTCACTCGGTTGGGGGAAGTGAAAAGGGTAGAAAGAGAGAGAGGGAAAGTGAAAAGGTTTTTTCCTTGGGGTTTTATCTTTTAACTTTTAATTTTTTAAATTATATATATTATAATATATATATATATATATATATATATTATAACATTAAAAATGAGTCGAGTCGGGTTCAAGCTCTGTTTCGAGTCGAGCTTGAGATGGAGTTACTTACGCTTGGCCTGATCCGAACCTACATGCAAGACAAGTCAGAACGAGTTCAAACGAGTCGAGTCGAGCGAGTTTATCAAGCTATCTCGACTCGTGTACAGCTCTATCAACAATAGGTAGGGCTTGACCCCAACGTTAGGCCGAGCTCGACCTAATCGACGTTGTTATCTGCCCGTGATCCACGCCGAAGATCGTGGAAACCATCTCCTACAGGGTTCTCCTCATTGAAGATCCAGAAGTTGATCCCTAAAGGGAAAAGTACACACAATCTCTATCCCTAACCCTTCTACACTCAACTAGACCCAGACTCCTGACTTTGGCATCGGAGGGTCCCCTATATACAAGCCAAGGTCTTCTTTGTTTGTTCTTTATGCAGGTTCACGAGCCAAGGATGGTTGATCAGATTTCTACATCAACAGTTTGGCGCCATCTATAGGAACGATATTCGAAAGTCGTTCTTACTTCATCACAATCCATCAATAGCGAGAGGAAAGAAGAAAGCCCTGGCCTCCCCAGGTGCACTCGACCAAGCATGGCTGGAGCAGTCAGCTAGCCATGGAGGTTCCTCTTTGCAGATGCAAGTCGATTCCGCACCCATGGGTCCGAGCAACGATCCCGCGGCCGTGGAGTTCGACTTATGTCCCTCAAACACTAAGTTGAGGCACTAAACAACAATATGAGCTCTATGAAGTGGTTACTAGAGCAATTGCAATCCCGCCCAATCCAGGGGGCTGAGCATGCTTCAGGACGGACGGTACCAAAGAATCGCGGTGCATCTGAGGCGCCCACCCGCTCCCAAAGTAGGCAGGAGAATGCCTCCAAGCCCATGCCTTCCCATGTCTTTAGCACCGCCGCTCTAGCAAAGAATGACCTGCACCATGAGTTGGACAAAAAGAAGCATGGTAAGGCCTCCGGGGCGATAGACGAAGTGGTAGTCAAGAGCGAGAGCCCCTAGGATGACGAGCACAAAGACTTGCGAGGCCAAATCGACGACATGTGGCAAACCTACCGACCAAGCGCCCCAACCCCAGTAGAGGCAATGCTGCAAGAAATCGAGCCTCCTTTCATGGCCGACATCATGATCTCGCAGGTCCCACTAATGTTTCGAATGCCGCAGATCGCCCCGTACACAGGGACTACTAATCCTGCCGAACACTTGAAGTCGTTCAAAGCCTGGATGAAACTACACTACGCACCAACCGTGGTCATGTGCTAAGCATTCTCGATGACCCTGACCAGGCCAGCTTGAATGTGGTTCCGACAGTTGAAGCCACAGTCGATCAGTTCCTAATTTGCTCAGCTCCGCAAAGCCTTCATCACCAACCTCATTGAAGGAAAATAGAGCCTCAAACCGGCATCCCACCTTCTCTATGTCATCTAAAACGATGGAGAACCACTGAAAGATTATGTGGGATCCCAGTACTTTGTAACATCACTTATGTACATGTGTCCCAACTCGCACCGTTGATAAACCATACACCACACCCTAATGCACTCAGCAACTCCACCCAAGTGATTTGTTCCGGATGACCTTGAGACCTCTATCATGTGGACCACATCACTACTGCATTTGTAATGGCGAAAACAGTGTGTCAATTCGACGCTTCGTTAGTGAGATATGACCCATCAAATCTACGGCCCAAATTACATTTCTTATAACAATAAGCAACCTTTATTGTGCTTGGCCCATTGGACTTAGGCCCATGTGGGCCTAAAGCCCACTTTCTAGATCATAGGAATTATCACAAGATAAGACAATCACTAAATAACAAATAAGGCGTAACACCCCGAATTTTCACCGCCAGAGTCTATACTCGTGTCCGAGAAAATTGAGTGTTAATAATGTATAAATTGGATGCTTTAAAAATTACACCTTTATTTTCATTTAGATCACATCTAGTTACATTCGTAAAGGTAACCATTCGCGAGAATAAAATCAACTGTATTTATTATTTCATTAGAGTAAAAGAATTTAACAAATTATCAAATGCCCTCTCAATGGGAGCTTATTACATTATCGAATTTGCAGCGGAAATATAAAACTAAATCATGAAACTATCTTCTTATTCATTCAGTATAATCTTCCATAGGGAGATGACCCTCTAGGTCTTCAATTTGTACATCACCTGCATCATCTGTATGGTTGGAGAGGGTCATCTCCATCATCCTCATAATGATGGTTATCCTTTAAGATTAATAATAATTCAAGAGATTCATAAAAGTAAAGTAAGGGTTCTGACACATCTCGTACTCCACTACTATGAGGGGTATCAATATGCGTAAGCAACTTACATATGATGCATGCCTAACAAAGTATGTTCGATTCATCACACTTAGTGATCATCATAATGTGAAAAATAATTTAAAGTTATCTGGCTCGCCCCGCATCACATACTATGAAGATTCGTTGGCGCATCCAACGTTAACGTGGATTTACACGAACATCCCAAGGCGACACAGCACATGGATCGAATGAATTATGTGACACGATTTGTTCATGGAGTGACTATTTGCGACATCCAATCCCATAAGTGATATAACACGCATTGCGAATTACTTACATCGATTTGTGCACCATTACCCAAAATCTATGGAATTACGTGTCGACTAAGGGGGCTGCTACCCGAACCGCATTATGTTCATAATATTTATTTGATCGTTAAAAGTGGGATTTCTAATATAGTACTTGCGTGCAAGATAATGATGTAGTGTTTTGAGTTATGTATCAATAGTTCGTAGTAAAATTAGAGATTTGAAACATATAAGACAGGTGCAATCAATTCAATTTAAAATTGTAAAGTTAAAGGAAAATAACTCTCACATAAATTCCTAAAGATCACGCATAATTAACATCATACCTTAACCATAATTCTCAAAGGATAAATAATTGATGGTTGTAAATTAAATTTTTGCATGGAGGATATATATTAACATGAAAGCATGTGAAAGAATAGGATAAATCAAATCAACTCAAATTAATGTAAGCTTAAAGGAATCCCCCACCTTAGCCTTAGATCTAAACCCCAAGTAGATATTCATATAGGAAAGCTTATACATAAAAAGCTTTCATATGAATCACGACATCGCTTGAGCACGAAGGAGACACCATGCATATGGAGAAGGAAGAGGGCGTCTAGGCTTCTCCTTCTCTTTCTCTTTCTTTCTTTTCCTTCTCTCTCTCTCTCTCTCTCTCTCTCTCTCTCTCTCTCTCTCTCTCTCCTTTGGCATTGGGAGATTGGGTGTGTGAGCGGAGAGGGGAACGCACACCCCTTTTAAAAAGGAGTGGACGTGTGAGAGGGGTATGTTTTACATCCCACTTGGATTAGGTTTCTCCAATTTTTCCTTTTCTGATGATCTTTCTTTAAATTTAATTCATCTATTGTGTCAGGGTTGTCAAATAGAGCTGGGGTGTATGATTTTCTTGGTGATCCGAAATTTAGATTGACATATCTTGAAAATTCTCCTAACAGGTTTTAAAACGAACTTGATCTCAATTAATGGTCTACACGTAATGATCAGGGCCCAATTTTGAAAAAAATGTGTATTTAGGATAGGCAAACGGTTGGACAAAATTTGGTGGTTGATCGATGGTGGAAAAAGCCTAAATCTAAAATTTCATATTTTGTACCGATAGGAAAGAACTCGCTTCAATTTTCAACAGTGTAGGATCATAGATCGGGGCTTAAATTTTGTATAACCTCGTAGTTATATGAGACTAGAATGTGGTCTAAATTTGAGTTGCGATGGATGGAAGAAATTGGTTAAATCGGAATATCCAGATTTATAAGGAGTTGGTAGGCCTTGATAGGGTAATTTCGCGCCTAAGGAAAAGCCTACCAAAGTGGGGTCTTCATATTTCACACTTGGTTTATATGATGGGCAATCTAAGTCTTTCATATGAAAGGAAATATCCTGCTACAATTACCGCCGAGGTTTCTTCACTTGATGGACACCAAAATCAATAGTTAAGGGGTTGATTTGTCAATTGGGTCACTTTTACAATGATCTAAGGGCCAAAATTTGACATGTATGGTTAATTTATAATACATAGATATGGTATAAAATTTCACATCAAACAGATCATGGGAACCATATGATCTAGAATTCATGGGTCTAGGTTAATGGCATTTTCGTAATTATTGCTGATATGAGAGTTTTGAGAATTCTAATGGTTCTACATGGTTGTAGGCACGTTTATAAGTAATTCTTATAAAAGAACTTATATCTAAATCATTATAAGGAATTATTCATCAAATGAATTAAAGGAATGTACATATATTAACCAACATAATGGATGGTCAGATAACATGTTAAAAATAGAAAAAATTTGATGGTTAGTACTCTAATCATATATGTAAATGGATATACGGTCAATTTTTTAAACGGATGATCGCAAGTGAGTTTTTGGAGTGATCAAGAGATAGAACATGTATACTGTTAGATTCAAGTGACTTGCTCACATGTATAAGTTTCTCAGATCTGTAGTTTTGATGATGGGTTAAGCATATTCATAGGCGGTGAACAAGATGAATGGATCAGAATCTCAATTTGATATGCGTACGAGTGAATGTTGAGATCAAGTGGATAGTTTACTATGATCGGTGGTCCAAACTCAGAGTGGACGGTCAAATATCTTTACCTAGCAGTGAATAGTTGACTGAACGGTTGGTTATGATGGACAAGTGAGAATACTTGGGTATATAATGATCTTATCTCAAAATCAATGGTCAGAAAGCTTGATCTATGAATGAAGATTATTCCCAATAGTCAGATTCGTGTTGGAGAATGGATGTAAGGTTATGATAGCTAGATTGGTATCGTACATATGTACATAATAAGTTAAATTTCATGGTAACACTCAGAACTTTCAATACTCGTGTATTGAAAAGTTTGAGGTGTTACATAAGGAGCTAGCACATATAAGACAATATACTAAAAGACATGTAGACACCCCACCCAGGCTAGCATCTTGAGAAGGCAAAGATAATCCGAAAACCCTGATCATACTACAGCCTGAATCTTAACCCCGATCATACCCCAGCCTGAACCCTAACCCTGATCATACCCTAGCCTGAGCCCTAACCCTAGCCTAAACCCCAATCTAAACCCTGACCATCACCCAAGCCAGTGCCCACATGCAAATCAGTACAATTCCTTAAAATACACCCAATCATTCTGAGCAAAAACTCTGAAAATAGACTTTAGACTAAGCCAAAGCACCGAAGCAAGCCCACCGGCCAAAGCCCAGAGGAACCCAGCCTGAGTGGTAATCGAACTACTGCGGGCGGTAGTCGGATTACTACCGGCGGTAATCGGATTGCCACTCCTTATCCGACAGGTGTCCCCTCTGAGCACACAGCTGTCCTCCGTCCCAAAGTCAACTTTCATATGGAATTACCCTCGAAGTTTATCCTATTTACCCTTTTACCTAACCCCAAGAGCTTATAAGAGCATGCCACATAGTATTTCTCTCTCCTCAGCTAATCACAAATTGCCATGTCAGCTTTTACCCTTCACAAACACAACAATTACCAAAATATCATCACAAAAGGCTATAAATAGCCTTCATCTCTCTTCATTTCACACAACACTTCTACCCAAGAGAGAACATTCTCAAAATTTTTTAAGGGGGAGAGTTAGAGAGAGAGGGAGGAAGAGAGTGAGGGTGAGAAGGAGCTCCAAAATTCGATCTTTTAGCTACCTCTTAACCTCCTCCAAGCCATCTCGATCCCACAATCTAGCCCAGATTGGTCATGTTGTATTCCATGTTCTAGCCATCTCAAGAGCAAGCTAAAGATCATCTCATTTTCTTAGTTAAGCATTCATCTTATCATCATCTCTCTTCTCAACCCCCTTGCTACTCTAGATTGCTAGTGAATGTATGCTCTGTGACTTGCCGAATATCGGATCCTGTCACATCAGAAACTCATGGTGATCTAGTCCGCTCTTTCTTTATTATTACATTAGCATCATTACATCTGCCTTTCTAGATACTCTTCGAACGTATGCTCTGTGGCTTGCTGAAATCCCGGATCTTGCTACATCAGAAATTTGAGTGTGCCTAGTCCTATCCTAACTACATCATTTGTCCCTCAAGATTATTACCACACAGAGTAGACGTCGTATACTTGTACAAGCAGAGAGGGTATCTAATACCTTCTTTCTTTGTAACCGAAGTCCCTTACTCAGGATCCTGGATCGTAGTCCAGGAATCAACTTAAAGCAAGAGAGTACTCGGATTCTCTATCTTTACATATTCTACAGGTTCTAGCCGACTGTGGGATTTAGAGAATAAGTGGCTAGTGGCAACTTCAAACCTACACCCAATAGGTCATCCATAGACACCAAGAACATAACATCCAACACCAACTTGGGCATCGATTTCCCAACGTTCACAGAATGGCAACTCCGGTGGAGAATTGTTAGAAAACACTAGCTGAGACCTGACTCGAAAGTGTGTGGTACTCCAATCTCAAGGGGACATTCTTCATACATTGCATCCATAAAACACGAAAAAAATTCTTTGGCTTACACTTATTTGAGCACCAATCTTAGCCATGACTACCTGATCTCGCGCAGCTACGGCTACCAAAGAAGAAGAGCCGATAGCTTTGCTAGCTCCCGAAGCACCGGCACCGACGCGGCACCCCTGACAACTCCCACAGACTCACCAGCCACTACAGCCATAAATGAGATGGCTCAAAATCTCAAGGCGATGCAGGAGTTACTACTTCGCCTAGTACCAGGCATCATACCGAGCATGCAGGCGGCACAGCCTAGTGCTCAAAACAAGTTCAATCAACCTCCCTTTGCTTTCTCTCTTCCTCCACCAACAAATCCTGTTTTACCTTTCCCCACAAAATTAGCAGAAGATCACCAACATCCTCATACAAATGAGAGCAACCCTCCCACACATTTTCTAATACATTACTCATCACATCTCCCCGAAAATGGGAACAACAACAATCAAATCACAATACATGCTCTCCCTAATGGGAGTCACAGATAAGAATTGGCGAATGCCCATGAAGGGGGCCAATTTCGATTCCAACTTCCTCCCCTTAACGGGAGTCATATTCTGGATCTGGCAGATACCCTAGGTGGGAGCCATTTTCAAACATCACACCCTCCCCAAAAAGGGAGTGGAGTTAAATTTCAGTTACCTCCCGCCACTAGGAGTCCTTCTTTCCAACAACCCCCCGTTCATGAAAATTAGAGGGTTGATGAGATAGACCCTTACGATGAGGAAGTAGCTCAAGCCATACAGCAAGAGGCAAGATATCCGCAGACAAACAAATTAGAAATCGAGGAGTTGCAGGAACAACTCCACATGATGCAAAATCAGCTACAAAGGCAACAAGGATTGAATCTTCCATCCACCAAATTCAGAAACTTGTGTCCCTTTTCCGATGCCAGGGTACCTCAAAACTTTGAGGTACCAAATTCAAAGGATACGATGGTAGTAGGTGCCCCACAGTACATCTGAAAGCTTTTTGTGGGGAACTCGATACAATTGCAGGGAATGATGGAGCCTTGATACAGCTTTTCCAGAAATCCCTCAAGGGTGATGCTTCGAACTAGTATACGTCACTCGACAGCCATCAGATTAGGACCGGGGAAAGACTTTCTCAGACATTCATTGACAGATTCTCTTACAATCTGAATATGACTCCAAGAAGAGCAGATCCGGTTGCCTTAAAGCAAAAAACCAACGAATCATTGTTTGCCTATGTGGGACGATGGCGAGCCATGGCCGATCGGATGAGAAATCCTATCGATGATGAGGAGCAAATATCTATGATCGTCCATTCAGTGAATCTGAACATCTCTGGATAGCTGATCTCGTACCCATATGTGAACTTCTCCTAGCTCATCCGGGTTGGAGAATAGGTAAGAGTCGGGATAAGAGCCGGAACCATCTCTCCATGGCTGCACTAGGCCACCTCAATTAAAGGAAACAAAGTCGAGGGGAAGCCCATCGGATTTGGGAATGGGAACGGCACGCTCCCATGTAATGAGCCACATAGGTAAACAACATCGTCGCAGCCACTCAAGGCAACCAGTATGCTCCACAACATGAGCCACATCAAAACAGACAATACCAACCACAACAAACTCAATAGGGATATCAAGCACAACCGCCTCAACAGCAACAGCAACAGCCGAGGAGAAATGCGTAATACCCATACAAGCAAGCGATGTTGGCCAGGAAATTTACCTCATTGGCACAAACATACAGTCAGATCATGACAATGTTAATTCAAAAACAACTTCTTATACAACTCCAACCTCCGCCGCCACCAAATCCTTTGTTAACAAGCTACAATGAAAATGAGTACTGTGCATACAACCATCTCGAGGCCATCCAACCAACGGCTATTTCCCCTTGAAGCACGCGGTCCAGGACTTGATCAAAGGCCAAAAGATAACGATCACCACATAGGCCAACGATACGGCTCAGGCCAACATTCTCCAGAATCCCCTGTCATCACATCAAGCAGGGCCTAGACATCAGGCACATCTGCCATCAACAACATCGAGGGAGGATGTCTCACGTACTCCTTCCCACATCACTCCATATAAGCAATCATGCCCGATACGGCAAATCGATCATGAGGACACCGACAGGCACCTCCGCTTGAACCGAAGGTATTTCTCGAAGTAGCACCAGCAGTGCAACCTCTCATCTTCCAAGGAACATCTCCAACATCGAACAGGTCAAACTCTTAGTCTCTCATTCTCCAAGGGGCACCTTCAGCATCAATTCCCTCATATCTAAACAGGTCAAACTCTGAACCCCTCATCCTACAAGCAGGACTCCCCAATCTTGCCCCATTAGTCTTGCAAGGGGCACCTCTAGTCCCGGAACAATCTCCAAGTTTTCTCCTCTTACCTCATCAACTAGCACATGCCCTCCCTCACAAAATGTACTTCAAAGAAGGGAGGAGAGTCTCATCGTAGAATGATCGACATCCTGCGGGGACTCAGTCGTACTCCAAGGAAAACCCTCGTGTTCAACGCAAACCATGTCGAGATCAGCCACATCTTTTCAGTCTCAAGAACTGGTATATCTAGAAGGAAGAGCAGTTCCCTCCTACAACACAAAGGCAGTCCCATGGCACTATTCAGAATGTGTCGAGGTAGGCAGCATGAACCCAAATGGTCGGTAAGGCCGGTAAGGCTGATGCTACCTACGATATATCAGCTCAGCTCAAGATCATTCCTGCACAAATCTCCATATGGGAACTCTTATGCACATCAAGGTCGCATCGAGAAATCTTTGCGAAAACTTTGAACGACGCACACATCTCTCCTGACGTACCACCCAAACTGGTGGCAAACATGATAGGACAGCTCCTTGCACCAAAAGCAATCACATTCTCTGATGACGAGGTGCCACCAGAAGGCCACAAACATGGGCACTTACTCAACATAGCCATCCGTTACAGGGACCTCAAGGTCCCCCTTATCCTCATTGATAATGGGTTAAGCTTAAATGATTGCCCCATGAGGACCGCCAAGCACTTAGGGATCGAACTGTCTTCCTTCACACCCAGTACTATGAGAGTCAGAGCTTTTCATAACTCCCGAAGGTAGGTAGAGGAAAAGATAAACATAAAGATACAGATCGAACCTGATGTATCCATGGTCACATTCCAAGTCCTTGATATCTCTACCTCATTTAACCTTTTATTAGGACGACCTTGGCTCCATGTTGTTGGAGCAATTCCATCCACCCTCCATCAAAGGGTTAAATTCCCTTCAGGAAATTGAATTATCTCTGTACTAGTCGAACCAAAAATCATCCTATCGACAGCGATAAATATCCCGGAACCCGACATCCCAGTGATTGACGTTTAGTATGCGGAGGGTGACATACCATATCACAGTTTCGAGTTCGAATTTGTGAACTCCATCACCAACCCTTACCCACTTGCTGCAGAATATGCCATCCCACCCGCTGAACGTCAAATCCTGAACTACCGTATCGAATTCCATGGAAAAGGTATGATAGTAAGGCAAGCTCGTGCAAATAAGCAAAGACAGGGATTGGGATATCAACCACCGCCAGACGATCGGCCCACAAAGCCTAAAAAGAGACAGCCATTCAAGTACACACCCATCCAGTTTGTCAAGTTCGGGGTGGTTTGTGGCGACGTGGTGGTCTCCCTCGAGGATCATTTCCAAAGGCTCAAGCTATCAGAACATTCCAATCAGGAGTCCATCTGACCGTCGATACGATAGGACAAGATCCTCAAAACATCAAAAGCACATCTGATGCCAGGGGCAAAACCCACAGATCCATCAGACAAGGCCAGGGGCACAGAAGCAAGACAATTCACAAAGGATCCAAGGCAAGAGGTGCCCACTACAAGACAGACAGACAAGAGTGGGGAGTCACCCATCCCCATCAATAACCAAGGGGAGGTACCCCTACCAACAGCTCGAAATCACGAGGGGTAGAAACAGTCCCTCTTTTGGATCGAGAAAGGGAAGTGGCCTTCCCTTGACTTGACAGACATCAAGATCCCACAACAATGTGGATCCAAGGAGAGAAATCGAGTCAGACGCAAATTCTGAACCTGGTCCAACAAACATCATGGTTATCGGGACGGATGACCCACAAACAAAATCGGATCAGATCAGCAGAATGGAAGGGAGAAAGAATCGAACTGGTCGGCCTTCCCCTTGACGGTCGAATCGGCCAGTGAGCCATCTAAGGGCACCGGTCTAAAAAAACGTCAATGTAAATAGCAATTGGCATTCTAAACTAAGACAGGATCAATCATGGTTTGCAACACCGTCCTGTTCGGGATCCCTTAGAACAAAAAATTAAAAAACCTTGAAAACACAAAGACAACAAATATTCCCGAAATCACAAAAAAAAAAGATATTTTTCAAAATCACAAAAAATTAGAAACTCCGCAAAAGTAAAAAATAATAGAAAACTTCAGAAACAGCAATGTGCCAAATGCACCACTCACAGCACCAGAGTTCAAGGTCGACTCATACGATTTCGATTTAGAGCTAGACTTTGAACTCATGGGTTTGAATGAAGCCCAAGATGAGGGAAATGATGATCCGGCTCTCGAACTGGAGGATTCCCTCAAAAGGTTCGAAACAAAGGCTAATGTTGTGGTAGACGATTTCGAAGTTGTAAACCTAAGATGATGGGAACCCCCTTGAGAAGTGTGCATCGGTGGATCCTTACCTTCGGAATACAAGCAGAAGACGATGGAATTCTTAAAGCCAAGGTTATCCAACTTTGATTTCTCTTATGAAGATATGCTAGGGCTTGATGAAGAACCGATGGTACACCATTTGCCAACAAAGCCTGAAATGAAGCTTGTCAAACAAAAGCTCCAAAGAATAAAGCCAGAATGGGCCCTAAAGGTCCGTGATGAAGTCATCAAGCAATACAATGCGGGATTCTTGGTAGTCTTTAACTACCTAAAATGACTCACAAATATCGTACCAGTTCCAAAGAAGGATGGCAAAGTCAGGATGTGCATCGACTTTAAAGTAAGCCCTAAAGATGATTTCCATCTGCCTCACATCGACACACTGGTAGATAGTACTGCTGGACACAAGATCTTCTCATTCATGGATGGTTTCTCCAGCTACAATCAAATCAAGATGATTGTTGAGGATCATGAGAAGACATTCTTCATCACACCAAGGGGAATTTTCTGCTATCGAGTTATGCCCTTTGGGCTGAAGAACGTGGGAGCTACATATCAGCGAGTCATGACTGCCTTATTCCATAACATGATAAACAAGGAAATGGAAGTCTATGTGGATGACATGATCCCTAAATCTCGCATGATCGAAGGACATTTTGAAGATCTCAAGAAGCTCTTCGACAGGCTGGAAAAGTTCAAGCTCCGCCTCAACCCGCAAAAATGTGTCTTCGGAGCAACCAGAGGCAAACTGTTAAGCTTCATCGTCAGTGAAGATGGCATCTAGGTGGATGAGACTAAAAAAAAGTAATCATTGAGATACCGTCTCTAAGAACTGAAAAGGAAATTCAGGGTTTCCTCAGGCGAATTCAATACATCAGTCGATTCATCTTACAACTCACACCCATTTGTGAGCCCATATTCAAGCTCCTAAGGAAGAACTTGCCAAAGGAATGGAACGACGACTGTCAAGTGGCCTTTGATAAGTTCAAGAAGTACCTGCTAAACCCTCCAGTGCTCATGCCACCTACACCAAGTAGGCCACTGCTGTTATACATTTTTGTTGCAGCAGAAGCAATCGGATACGTCCTCGGCTAACACGACGCCACAAGAAGAAAGGAGCAAGCGATCTACTATTTAAGTCGAAGATTCACAAGCTATGAATCCAAATATTCTAGCTTAGAGAAAACATGCCTCGCCCTGGTCTGACGACACAATGGCTTCGATAATACATGATCTCTTATCCAATCCTTCTGCTCACTCGCATGGACCCGTTGAAATATTTGTTCAAAAAACCAGCATTAACAGGAAGGTTCACGAAATGGAAACTGTTGCTTTCTGAGTTTGACATCACCCTCAGGAAGTAATCAAGAGGCAAGCACCAGCCGACCATTTAGTAGCACATTCTTTGCCTGATTATCAACCATTAAAGACCTTCTTCCCTAACGAGGACATCCTCCTTATCAAGGAAGAAGAAGAAAAGAAGGCAGGAGAGTGGACACTCTTTTTCAATGAAGCTGCGAATTCAAAAGAAAGTGGGGTAGGAGCAATACTCTTTTCTCCCGACGACATCCCAATCCCCATCTCCACGCAATTGGCATTTCACTGCACCAACAACGTAGCTGAATATGAAGCTTGTATCGCTAGTCTAAGAGAAGCCATCATCCTCAATGTGAAAAGATTGCAAGCTTCGGAGATTCACAACTCATCATCAATCAGATGAATGGCGATTGGAAGACCAAAGATGAAAAGTTGATCCCTTATCATGTCAATTTGGAGAATCTGATCGAGGAATTTGAAGAGATCTCATTCTCATACATGCCCCGAGTCAAGAATCAGTTCGCGAATGCCCTAGCTACCCTCACCTCAATGCTGGAGATTCCTAGAGGAATTGTTGAGTGGGAACTCATTGTAGAGCTCTAGGAAGAACTCGCATTTTGCCTGCAGATCGATGAAGCTGAGATCTCCCAGAACAATCAGCCATGGTACGCAGACATCAGAGAATATCTCGAGTATCAAAGATACCCAGAAGGAGAGGTGACAACCGATCGTCGCACTATTCAACGACTGACAGCCCAGTTCACAATCACCAGGGGTATACTCTACAAGAAATCCTTCAATCAAGTCCTCCTCCGCTATGTGGATTAAATAGAAGTAACTCAAATCATGTTGAAAATCCACGAAGGACTGTGCAGCCCACACATAAATGAACATATGATGACAAAGAAGATCCTACGGCTTGGTTATTATTGGCTAACAATGGAGACAGATTGCTGCAGACACATCAAGACGTGCTTTAAATGTCAAGAGCACACGAACTAAATTCATGTGTCTGCTTCCGAACTATACAATCTAACGACACCATGGCCCTTCTCTATATAGGGACTCGACATCATTGGAAAAGTCAGCCCCAAAGCTTCAAACGAGCATGAATACATCCTGGTGGCAGTAGATTACTTCACCAAGTGGATAGAGGCAGCATCCTACACCACCATCGCAACATCTCACGTGGTAAAGTTCATGAAGAACAATATCATCAGCCGATATAGGATTCCTCAGGCCATTATTATAGACAACAGAACCCCATTCGTCAATAAAAGGATGGGTGAGTTCCTCGAAAAAATCAAATTCCAGCGTCATCGATTGAGCCCCTACTGCCCTCAGATGAATGGCAGGGTCGAAGCTGCAAATAAAATAATTGTCTAGATACTGGAGAAAATGGTCAAGACATATCGCGACTGGTTGGAAATACTCCCATATGCACTTTGGGCTTATCGAATATCTGTACGGTCTGCTACAAGCGCAACTCCTTACGAACTCGTGTACGGAATGGAAGCAGTATTACCAGTTGAAATCAAAATCCCATCTCTCCGAATACTACTAGAAAGTGAAGTAAAGGAAGGCAAGTGGCAACAAGCAAGATACGATCAACTACACCTAACAAATGAAAAGGCATGCGCACACTTAGCCACTCACAATGCTATCAAAGGAGCTTCAAATTCGGCGACATGGTCATGAAACGCATCTTACCGCCACAATTACCAGATCCCAGAGGAAAGTTCAAACCCTCGTGGAATGGACCGCTGATTATTCGAGAGGTACTCCGAAGAGGCGCCCTTAGGCTCACCAATCTGAGAGGAGAGGATCTTCCTCAGCCCATCAATGTCGACAACGTGAAAATCTATCATGGGTAACCACACTTAACTTCGTCAATGATTACAATCGCAAAGCTAATATCAACAAAAAAAACCTCTAAAATAAAGAGAAGGAAGAAGAGAGCACCAATCATTTCTCCCACACAAAAAAAAATAGAAAAAAAAAGAGACAAAAACTCAAAAAGAAAGCAAAAAGGGAGAAGAAAATAAGGTCATCTGACATTCCCGAAATAATCTGACCAAAATAAGATAGCTTATGATTATGATTAGAGACAAGGGTAGGAAGGTAACTAATCAGCCGGCTATGAAGGAAATCTCTCCGTCTCTCCCGACACTCCAAAAAATAAAATAAAAAACATGCCTAATCAACAAGGGCGAGTTAAAAACCCGAAAGGGCGGCTCGAGTAAAAACAGTGGGCATGTAGCGGACTTGGTGAAAACCTAAAAAGGCGCAAGGGTAAAAAAAAAAAAAAGCACAAGCTGCCAAGGGGCAGGCAAGAACAAAAACCCGAGACGTAGTGAAAATTCGAAAAGGACGCTACAGGCAAAAATGACAAGAAAACCAGTCATAGTGAAAACCTGAAAGGCGCTATGGGCAAAAATGGCAAGAAATCAAAAATAAAAATAAAAGTGCAGGTACAAAGGAAGCCAAGGTAACAAGCAGAGCAAAGAGACACAAGGAAAAGATAAATTTTGGATCAGAATTCCATCAGACTTTACCTAAATCTAAGGGGCATTATCTCAATGTGCACTACTCTCAGGGAACCGAGATCCCCAGTACACAACTCAGATTACCAAACCCAACATGGGTTGAGCCCAATATTCTAATCTCAACCATCTAAAGCACAAATCCAAACACAAACAAGTACCAACAAAGCTGTGGCACAAACAAAAATTCTCATTCCTTTCAAAAGCTTTTATACATAAGTACATTATTTTTCTCCAAAACCAAATAAAACAAAAAATATATAAGGCGGCAGCTAGCAAAATCAGAGATTGCCAGGTAAGCCTCCATCCCCTCCCTCATACATCGACAAACGCTATCTAAGTCTGTCCACCTCCATGCGCTGGTAGAATACTTCATCCCTCTTTAGACGGCGCGATGGGATCATACTCTCATCATATCGTCGCCCCACCGCCAGACGACGGGCCATATCCTCGCAAGCATGACAGAGCACCAAAAGCTCAGATATAAGGTGGTCGTGTGTGGCTAGTAGAAACGACGAGTCAATAAAGGGTCTCTCCTCAAAAGCCTCAAAGGAGTCATCGACCCCTGAGGAAGACAAAGCAGAGTCCCCAACAATGTCTCGATCATCTGCATCATCAGCCAAGTACCAGTCGGGAACTTGGCGAAAAAGCGACTGCTCCGCCACCCATCGCTGATAGGGCACCGTGGCCAAGGGAGGAGCCCAGGACTCGAACTCCAAGGCCACCGCATCCAAGCAGCCCTGCCACAAAGACTAGACTCGCTGACAAAGAGCCGGCATGCATAAAGGAAGGGGAGCATGCCCAAATCCCGAAAAAGCGAAATCAGGGATGTCCTACTAGAAGTCAAACTGCCGAAGGAACCACACTGGATGATAAGAGCAGTACCCTCGGAAGCCTGCAGCAGTAGAGGGGTACGAGCCGCACTACAAATCAATGGCACACGGCAGAGCCATGGAGCCTCCCAGCTGACTTCCCATCCGCAGAACTGAGAGAACATACAACGATAAAGGGACTTCGTAGCCTCAGCACCTAGAGGGAGTCCATCCAGCAATAAAGACAGCACATCGACGCAACGGGAATCCGGCCATGGGAGAAGAGGGGTCATGTACAAATGCTCCCACAACCATACCTAAGAGATGTCGGACCGTACATGAGAGATGTGCAGAAGAAAGAGCGAACAAGAAAAAGGAATGGAGCATAGGGTACCTGAAGGAACGAACAACAGCCCCTGAGAATGCGAGTTTGCCCGAGCGAACACTCGGACAAACCCAAGAAGAGCTCCGCCAGCACCACTCAGACGATGCTCCGACAAGCCAGGACACAACGAAAGGCGTTAAACAGAACTACCAAAGATGACTACCGCCATCTTGAAAAGAGCAGCTTGGCCAGAATGTAGAATATCAGTGCATTCAAACACTAGAGCTGGCGGTCAGATCCCTTCCTCCCTCGAGTAGTCGAACATCGATCATATAACAGCTCGAGGGAAAACTCATCAGCTCTATCATCAACAATGGGAAAAGCATCCGAGAACCTGAACCATGACTCCACGTCCGAAGGGCGAACCAGCAAAGATGAAGGGATATACGGCTCCTGAGAGTGGAGTCCAGATAAGCGGGCAAACTCCTCCAAAGACGGACCCAGCTCTATGTCATTAAAGGAGAACAAGTTCAACACTAGGACCCAATCATAGGACGTAGAGCTCAACAACTGCCAATCCAGGCGAACCCAGTGAAAGTGAAGGACCTCCTTGAAGCCCAAAGAATCCAACTCGAAAATCTCAGAAGTTGTCAAACTCTCTATCCAGGCATGTTATCTCTCAGAACAGGTACTGCGTGGCTGTAGGCGGCAAGTATGAACTAGCACACCCTCAATAACCTAGAGGCCCAAATCAGCTGGCGAGTTGTAAAAAATGGGCATACCCTCGTCCAGAAGATCAATCTCATGATGCTGAAAGAAGCTTGACTCTCCCATGGCCTCGCAGAGCGTGCCCTGAAAGGCAGCGACAGATGGACTAGAACTACCGACTACCGCCATGTTAGGAGCTATCTAAAAAGTACATGCCCTAGGAGTCGTGACACTCGGGCCACTCCAGTAGCTAATAGGACTGTCACCTTGATCCTCAACAATAACTGCACCACCTATCACTGCCTCGTAATTCATGCCAAATATCAGGCTCAAGCCGTCAACAGAGGGACCATCACCCGCCCGATCAAAATCACCTGTTAAGCCCAGAACATCAAGGTGAGACACACCACCCATCATGGCTTCATCTGCCCCATCCAAAACATCCAAGATGATCAAATCATCATCCCCACCATCCAAATCCATGCCATCAACCACGGCAAGATTCGGACCATCCATCATCATCATAACACCATCCACACCACCCGATGGCACATCCATGCCCACACCCCCAAAAGATAGCCCATCAAATGGCCCACCAAGCATGGAACCATCCAAACCATCAAATCCCAAACCATCAAGACCTTCCCCTGGCATCACATCTCCACCTATCCCACCACTAATGGTGGTAAGAGCCACACCATAAATGGCATTCACTTCCTCAAGTGGCCCTACCAACCCACCATCACTACCCACGAATCCACCATCAAAACTCATAAATGGGCTTCCACCCACCATGCCATCATGAGCCAATAAAGGAGCCACACCACTCACTTCAAAAGGACCCACCATCTCATCATTGTGGGATCCACCAACATGATCTCCAAGGTCAGTCATAAGGTAAAAGATAAAGGAGAAGAGGACAAGGGGAAGAAGAGAACAAAGAGGGGACAAAAAGCAAAAGAATGAGACAAGAGGGATAATCTAGGTAATCAGAGCAGAGAGGGAATAACAGAGGGAGAAATTGTAGATGAACAGAGAAGAGAAGACCTTGTTACAACAAAAGATGAGCAGGGGCGGTAATCGGATTACCGCCCGCAGTACTCCGAGTATCACCCAGGTTCTCTTTCTGTACCTACAACCTGACAGAGCCAGAAGCCAGGGCAAATGTCAACGGGCAGTAGTCGGACTACCGCCCAGGCCCAGATCTCGCGTGAATCAAAGGTATGGCCCACCTAGGGGGTCAGAGGGGTCAACTCTTCAACCATCAACATGATCAGACCAACAGTAGGACTCGAAAAAGACCATAAAGACAACATCAATCAAATGAAATTCGATATACGTGAAAGAATGTACAACAGATGATATATGGAAAAGAATGATACAAGGACACTAATCATCATTAGGTACATAGTCGTCCGTATCTTTCGGATGAACTTCAGGCCCCAAAAGGCCTCCCCCGACAAAGTGTGCACCGCCACCTGGAGCATAAGCATTCTGAAGAATTGGGCCGATGTCATACTGTTTGCACCAGGAATTGTACTCCCTCGATGGATCAACAAAAGCGCCAGCCTCATAGTCCTCCAAAGCAGCAGTCAACTCCCGTTCAGGTACTGTCCTCCAGTCTATCGGACCAGAGGGAGGGCTAAACAGAACCAAAAGACTCCCAGTCAACTACTAGAAAAGCATCTCACCCAAGTACCATTTCATCACCCAGGGATCCTCTAAAATGCGGCACCGACGTGAGGCCTGGAAAGCCTCCTGAGCCGCAGGAGTAAGAGTATCGACCGACCAAAAGTAGGGCCTGGTGTGAAACTGGTAAATACAAAAGAATCAGAAATAAAGGGCGAGCAAAAAAGATAACAAATGCAGTCACTCACATCATCAAGGACAAGGGCATCCACGTTTGACCTCTAAGCAAGATTGAAAAATAGGAGAGTATGACTGCGGTTATCCTTATACCACAACATCATGCGCGGAAAGGGAGGCGTACGATCAATCAGAGTGGGCCCCAGATGAGAAAAATTATCAAAAAAGAAAACCTACACAAGTGCCATAATCAGAGGATATATCGATCATCTAAGGGTATGGTACAAGAAAAAGGATCTGACACGCACCTCAATGACCGGGTAAAAGCCAGTCAGAGATCTACTACTGCAGTTGCTGGCCTTGTTCAACCCATCATACAAATGGACTAGGAGTGCCACATTCCGGTTGTACAGCGCTGGAAAAGTAATGTCTGCCACAAGCGACAACAGACGAGAGCTCATTAGCTCGTTCCCATGACAGAAAATCATGGGCCCCATAGTATACAAGATCAAGGCACGAGCCTTCATAATGGCCTCAGCCCCGTCTCAGGAATGCATTGGGAGAAGTTTGCAGATAACCAAAGCAATTTAAACTGTGGTCCCGAAAAGTCTGAAGAATCTGGCATCATTCCTAACAAATTCATCCAATCATCAGCAGAAGGGATAAGGAGATCCTCCTCAAACGAGATGGATCCTCCCTCGTATCAGAGGCCCAGCTGCATGTAAATATCATAGGGGGTGATCCCTCACTCCTCAAAAGGCAGATGAAATGTATGGGTCTCAGCGCGCCACCTCTTAGTCAGCACAAACAACAGAGCCATGTTCGTCTTGCTCATACGGACTTTGAATAAGCTAGATAGGGGAGTACGCTTCAACACCTAGAAGAATAGTGGTTGGGGATCCTTGAACCAATCTGGCCAATGAGTGTGGACTCTGCGACCCCTCAAGACCATAGGAGCCCCTCCTTCCTAAGCCACATCAGAGAGATGTCGACCCTCTCGAGGAACATAACAAGGATCAGCTAACTGACGAGAAGGTCCAGCCTCATTCCGACCGTGACGAGGCATGCTGCATGGTCAAACATTCCCATGTAAGTATTCCTCTCACTCCCATAAAATAACTTAAAACATTCCAGAAGAGGGATACACATCATGAATGGGCTTCTAAAGACACATCTCAAGGCCCATTTCAAAAGCCCATCAATCAGAGCCCATCTAAAGGCCCATTTCAAAGACCATTTCAAAAGCCCATTGATCAGAGCCCATCTCAAGGCCCACATTTTAAAGCCCATTTTAAAAGCCCATTGATCAGAACACATCTCGAGGCCCATTTCAAAGCCCATTTCAAAAGCCCATTGATCAGAGCCCATTTCAAGGCCCATTGCAAAGCACATTCCGAAGTCCAATGGTCAAGCCCCATACTCAAAGACCCAATCCATTACCAAGTTTCCCGGCCCAGAGCTCATTGTCCAAATCCTCCTCTCTAGGCCCACGATCCAAGTTCACTTGGAAAATCTGACCTATACATGAAACCAAAAATCAAGCCAGGAAGTGTGGTCCATTCCGTAAATAATGACCCACCATCAAGATCTGCACAATTGGAAAATCCAAGTGGACCACAAATCACCAATCCGGCTCATCAAGGAATCACCACTTCATGATGTGTTGAACTTAGGCCTTCCTCTCCTTCAATATATATATATATATATATATATTATATATATATATATAATGAAATCCATGCACAAAATAAGAGTGGGGCACATTTCTTATCTCACCACACTCAATAAAAAAAATACATCATTCCACGGCAAATAAAATTTTCCAGCAAGATTCAAAGGCTGGAATTTTGGGCAATGTCCTCCAAAATCCAGATCAATAGTCTCCTCTGTCCAAGGGGGAGATTGAAAAGGGCGAGCTCTCAGTCCTAGAGAGGGGGGGGGGTGAATGGGACTATGCCAAATAAAAAATAAATGCGGAATATAAAACCAGATAGCTGAAACAATATTGAGAGGTTGATACAAACGTTGTTCAAAGGACAACCTTACACTAAAAACCAAAGTTTATGGTAGGACAACCTGATGTCTTGAACTCAATAAGGATTAAAAACTCAAATTCAAACAAGAAGCAATAGAAAGGAAACTATTACAACATTCACCACATGTACATGAAAATAAATACAAGCATTCACCACATCACATACATCATCCTCATCATCAAAACTCTGAGAATTATAGTGGTTCATGTGTGTACACCAACTGTTCTCAAAAGCGACACCTACTCCACTCCCAATATCTACAACTCATGGGATATTGGCTTTCACTATGAAAGAAGGTTTTCCAAGGTTCATCTTAAAACCTTTACAGATGTTTTTTTCAATTGGGCTTACAAAATAAAAAACCCTACGCTGAGATTTTTTGGCTGATCTCAGTCAAAACCAAAATTGGAGATTTTTCTGATTGAATCTCACAAACCAAATACAGAAATTGTAAAATACTTATCTGAAGATTCTTCTTCGATGTATCCCAGTAAAACCACTTCTTTGAAGACGTAGATGTTCAATGTTCAATCTCACAAATGAAAGGGTTTTAGATCTAAATAAATTTTAAATTAAATCCAACCTTAGGCTACTTTGATTCAATTTGTTGGATCTCAAAAGGGGTAAAACAGAATTCCCTTTTATCAAATAAGATTGAATAGCAAGATATCAAGAAATTAAAAACCAAAAAGCTATATAAAAGAATCTTAATTACCGTACAATAGCTTCACAATAGCAGGGACTTAGTTCTCAGAGTGATGGCTTGAATTAGATTGGAATGAATGAAATAAGCTGAGAAAAGTCTTCTATTTATAGGCTAAAAATTGGTTTCCTCGACTAGTCTAAGGTCTGCCCCGACTAGTCCTGGCAGCAACCAAATCTCAAAAATTTTAAAATGGTTGCTGGAGTTCTAGTCAAACCCTTCTCGACTGGTCAAGACAGGTTCCATAACTGGTCGAGCAAGGGTACTTGACTGGTCGTGACCCTACCAGAAAATTCTAAAAATTCTCAACAATTCTTGGACTAGTCAAGAAAAACCTTGGACTGGTCAAGCCAGTGCCTGGACTAGTCGAACAATAACTAGGACTAGTCGAAGCTACGCCTATAAAAAGCACAATGACCCATATAGAATATGCAACATGAATTACCTAAACCTATGGTCTTTCTAGGGTCAATTGTACCTCAAATGTGAACATTGAACTTGTCACTAAGGTAGATTCGGTAGATAGTATCCTTGAAGTACTTGTAGCTTGAACTTGTTTACTTGTAGCTTGTTCTTGACCATGTAATGCACTTGTACTTTGATCTTGCATTTGAAGTAGTACTTACAACTTTGTCTATCACTTGAACTTGAAATAGTTCTTGAACTTGAACTTGATCTTGAAGTAGAACTTAAACACAAACATTAACTTGAACATAACTTGAACATGAACATGAAATTGATGTAGGAGTTGAAGGTGAACTTTCCATCACTTGAAGAAGTCTATCTTACCAAGGTGGTTTGTCACTACAAAATTTGACAATACAGGGTGCTTAATATAGATCATAGCACTTACAATCTCCCCCTTTGTCAAATTTGTGACAAAACCAACTTTAGAATCATGTACAAGACCACAAACATCACAATTTCACATTACTACATTTGCAAGTAAAATATACTACCCCTCAATTTGAGCATGGTGATTTGTAGAGTACCTATATTAAACAAATACACATATTTCCAAAAAACAAACAACTCTACACCATTCACCATACACAAAGCTATAAAAATTCTCCCCCCTTTTGTCACAACTTGACAAAGGAAGAAGAAAAATGGAGTACAAACATAATAGAGATTATGATAAATAACAAGATCATATGAGGGTAGTAAAAAGAAGAGAATTAGAGTTAAGATCATGGATCAACAAAGTAGTAGCATCATTAAGTTATACAAACCAAGTCCAAAAGGCTAAAGTTAAAGTTAAACGGTAATACATGCCCAAAGATAGAAAAACTAATCTGATCCTGATGATGAAGGAGGTGGAATGGATGGATCAATCTGATGCAATCCCTTAGTGATGCGTCGAAAATACTTACGCATATATTTCATTTGATTATCCTAGGATAATTTCAAAGCATCCACCTTCTCTTCCAAAGAGCGAAGACGCTTATCATATTCGGGTGGCTGATAATCAAGATCAGCATCAATATCATCATATTTTAATTCATCAAAAATGACATCCATCATCGAGTCAGTAGGAAGCGCATCATCTTTTCCACCAACTTCCTTAGCTTCCCCATCCCTCTGTCCAGGTGCAAGCTTCAAATTCATCTAGTTTATATTTGAATTATTGAACGGAAGAAGCAAGATAGGAGCTTCACCAGGTGGCATGACCATATTACAGTGCAAAGCTAGGGTGGTCATCAAGTGAGCAAATGGGATATAGCTATGGCCCGGGTGAAGACGAAACTGAATGATGATATAACAAATCAAAGATGGAAGACACACAGACATACCAGACATGACTGAATGTATAATACGAACCATAAATGATGTCAACTCAGCCTTGTTGCCAGATCGGGGATACACATTTGAAATAAAGATGCGATATAAAACCCTGTATCTAGACAACATTTGGTTGGCTCGAAGCGCAATACCCGCATTCCATTCTGAGTCTATGTTACACAATTTGCGAGTCAAGGTACGCTTTTCTAACTCAGTCATTTTCTCGGCTAAAGTCGATATAGGTATACCATCGTCATTTACATTGACATCAAGTAGGTCAGAAATTATGTAGAAATCGACTTTGAATAGACCTTCTTTAAAATTGATTGTGAAGGTTCCTCAAGAGAGACATCGCTAATATAAGCGAACATGGCTTGCACAATAAAGCGGTATGTCGGTCCACCCCAATTTAGAATGTTCTCCCATCCTACAACGACAAGGAGTGGAAGAATCTGAAATTGAGCAAGATGGTTCAAATTAACCGTCCGCTCAACAATAACCTCTTGATGACGAAAATCCCGCACATACTCGGGGTCATCTCCGGGAGGTCCCCTAACATGAGTGGACCTTGAAGAAGAAGCTCTAGTGGTTTTCTTAGAGGAACGCCCTTCCAATTCAAGAAACAACAAGCAAATGCAACAAAGGGATAAAGGGTTTAAACCCAACAATTTTTTTTGCAAATACAGCGTAGAAACCACTAGGAAAGATGAAATAAACTCAAGAATCATACAATGGAAGAATCAAGGAACCCAAATATGAAAATAAATTGAAAATGTAGCACTTACCAAGCACTAATCAAAGGTGGATTCGACGGGTCAAAGAAGGGGCAAGTGAGGAAGATGATAAAATAGTGAAAAAAGTGATTTCTCTCACTAAAAGGGTCTCCAACCACGTGCCACAATCGATCAAGTACCTGCTCGACTAGTCGTGCCATGACTAGTCGAGTATGTGCTCGACTGGTCGTGCAAGCACTAAAAAATGCACATATTATTTAGTTTTTTATCAAAAATATTTGCATAAAAATATATAAAAAATAAAGCATGCAAACATGATAAACTCAATTCGAATTACACATACCAATATCCATTTTTAACTTAGAAAACCTATTTCTGTCAAGTGGTTTAGTAATATGTCCGCAAGTTGATTTTCAGCTTCTATATATTCCAAAGAAATAATTTTATCTTCTACTAATTCCTGAATATAATGATACCGAATGTCAATATGTTTGGTATGGGAATGTTGGATGGGATTCTTAGATATATTAATTGTGCTAGAGTTATCACAATACAAAATCATTGTATCTTGCGCAATACCGTAGTCATTGAGCATTCTTTTCATCCACACAAGCTGGGTACACACATTTCCAACCGCAATATATTCAGCCTTAGCCGTGGATAATGACACAGAACTCTGTTTCTTGCTATGCCAGGAAACTAAACAATTCTCAACATAGAAACATCTGCCACTGGTAGATTTTCTATCATCTATGTTCCCAGCCTAATCAGCATCCGTATATCCTGCTAATTGAACATTAGTATCATACAGATGCCAGAGGCCTAAATTGGCCATACTTACGACATATCTAATAATTCGCTTGACACCAATAAGGTGAGATTCCTTAGGATCTGATTGATATCTAGCACAGATACCTACACTGAATGTTATATCAGGTCGGCTCGTAGTTAAATATAACAAACTACCAATCATACTATGATATAGCCCAGGATCTACACTTTTACCTGTTGCATCCTTCGAAAGCTTAAGAGTTGTAACCATTGGAGTATCGAATTTTTTACCATTCTCAAAGTCAAATTTCTTAACCAAGTTTAAGGCATACTTGGTTTGAGAAATGAAGATACGGTCTTTAAGTTGTTTCACTTGTAGACCTAGAAAATAGTTCGGTTCTCCCACCATACTCATTTCGAACTTAGATTTCATCAACTCTGCAAACTCAATAGACAGGTTAGAGCAAGTAGAACCATAGATAATATCATCAACATATATCTGTACTATAAGTATGCGTTTATTATATTTTTAATAAAAAGAGTTTTATCAACACTCCCCATAACGAAATCATAACATAGTAAAAACTTAGTCAATTTCTCATACCATGCCCTGGGAGCTTATTTCAAACCATAAAGTGCCTTTTTAAGACGATATACATGATCAGAGTGTTTACGGTTCTCAAAACCCTTAGGTTGTTCAACATAAACCTCTTCATGTAAATCACCATTCAGAAATGTACTTTTGACATCCATTTGGTAGATCTTAAACTTTTTGAAACATACAATGGATATAAACAATCTGATGGATTCAAGACGAGCTGCTGGGGCAAAGGTTTCATCATAATTGACTCATTCTATCCGAGTGTACCCTTGTACGACCAATCTAGCCTTGTTTTTTATTATATTCCCTAACTCATCAGAGTTATTTTTGAAAATCCACTTGGTTCCTATAATATGTTTTTCAAATGGTCTTGGAACCAAATACCACACATCATTCCTAACGAATTGGTTCAGTTCATCTTGCATGACAACTATCCAATTTTCATCAGTGAGTGCCTCTTTTACATTGGCCGCTCAATTTGGGAAGTAAAATACACATAATTACATATGTTTTCTAATTGTCTTCGAGTATGCATACCAGTGAGAGGGTTACCTAGAATTTGATCAGTAGGATGGTCTTTGACTGATCGTAGTTCAGTGTTGATTTGACAAGATGAGGAGTCAGGTTTTTTTATTATACCGACTTCATCATCTTCTGAACTAGTAGTTGGTGTATTCAAGTGATCATCAATAACCACATTTATGAACTCCTGAATGACACCAGTACTCTTGTTGAGAACGCAATACGCTCGACTATTTAGAGCATAGCTTAGGAATATCCCTTCATCACTTTTAGTGTCGAACTTCTCTAAAATTTTGTCATCTCGCAAAGTATAACACTTACTTCTAAAACCTCGAAAGTATTTGACTGTGGGTTTCTTGTTAAACCACAATTCATAAGTTATTTTATCTTTTGATTTTCTGATATAAACTCGGTTTATTATATAGCATGCAGTGTTAACAGATTCGGCCGATAAATTTTTAGGTAATTTCATGCTATTTAACATTACATTAGCCATCTCTTGTAACACTTTGTTCTTCCTTTCAACAACCTCATTTTCCTAAGGCGTCTTAGGAACAGAAAACTCGTGCGATATTCCATGATCGCTACAGAACTTCTCAAAATTGCTATTTTCAAACTCCGATCCATGATCACTTCAGATCTTAGTAACATTCATTTCTTTTTCAGTTGAATACGTTTAAGTATTCTTTTAACTTCATCAAGAGTTTCTGATTTCTCTCTCATAAATGCTACCTAAGTAAATCTGGTAAAATCATCCACAATTACCGGGAAATACTTCTTACTACCTCTACTCTCCATTTTGGTTGGTCCAACAAGACCCATGTGGAGAAGTTCAAGAGGTTTACATGTGGCAAAGGAGTTCACTTTCTTGTGACTACTCCTTGTTTGTTTTCTGATTTGACATGCGCCACATATTTTATCCATTTTCTTCAATTTGGGTAGACCTCTAATCAAATCGGCCTTGCTCAGTCTATATAAATTCTGATAGTTTACATGTCCAAGGCGTTTGTGTCATAATTCGGTCTCATTGGTTTGGACCATGTAACAAGATAATTTAGACAAGCTAGAATCACTTACAGTATAACAATTCTCAGATGTTCTTCGACCATCAATATCACACAACCTTTCTCATTTGAGATCTTGCATCCACGATTTGTAAATTTAACACTATGCTTGTTATCGCAGATTTGAGAAATACTCAAAAGATTGTGCTTAAGACCTTCTACAAATAAAACATTTTCAAAAGGAGGAAGGTTAAAAAGTTGAACTGTACCTTGGCCAATTATTTTGCAGTTGCTTCCATCACTAAATGTGATTGAGCCATTAGTCATTTCTTTGTTGTTGATGAACAAATCATTGTCACCTGTCATGTGTCTTGAGCAACCATTGTCTAGGTACCACTTTGATTGACTCGAAGCCTTGAAGGCGGTGTGGACAACCATACTAATAACCTTAGGAACCCATTTCATTGTCATTTTGGGTTTTGGAGCACTGTTGGTTTTCATTTGCTTATAATTATTTATAACTCTCACATTCGAGTTAGATTTGAGAAGCTCCTTGACTAAGTCCCCAATCTTTTCAGCTAAATGATTATAATTTTGATTTCTAAAGCCGACATTGTTAGCATTAACTTTAGGAGCTTGAAAAGTTTTTGGATTTTTTAAGTTGTTTTGATTCAAGCCCTTTCCTTTTGAGTTAGAGGATTCTCCTTTAACAAACCTAGGAGATACACTCTTATTTTTCAGAGGCATGTGTTTATCATAGCTCAGACCCGATCTATCTCTACATTTTCTAGATGCGAGTAGTAACTTTTCAAGTTTAGGGTCTCCTTGGGCATACCTCCATGAATCCTTTGCACTCAAAAGGGAAGAAAGTTCAAGTTTTAGTTTCTCATTCTTTGATCTTAATTTTTCAAGTTCAAATGTTTTGAAATTCAAGTCATATTTTGGTTTTTCAAAATAATCAGAAATATGTGACTTTTCTAAAACAGAATTTTCAAAATCCTCTTTTAATTTTAGAAATTTCTCTTTTTGAAGTTTTAGCTTGACAACAATCTTAAAACTTTTCCTATATAGGGCATTATAGGCATCTTGAAGATCATCTTCATTTTCAGGGTCACTCCTCAGATTTTTATATTTAGATGTATCGTAACTATCTGTGAAAGTGACTCTGGCTAGAGTCATTAAAGCCTTGACTTCACTTGTAGATTCAGGTTCTAAATCATCCAACTCAGAAGAAGCTTCAAAGCAGGACGATTCATCCCACGTGGCTAACATGCCTTTTCTCTTTGGCTTATCCCTTTTTGGACACTTATTTGCCAAATGCCCATATTCATGACAGTTGAAGCACTAACTATCTTTTAGAAATTTTCAGTTTTTAGATTTACCATTTTTCTTCTCAGAGGGTTTTTTAAAATCAACTCTCTTCTTACTATTAAAAATCTTATAAAACTTCTTAGCTAGTAAGGCCATATCATCCTCTGAGTTTTCACAATCAGAATTATCATTACTATATTGAAAAATACAT
Organism: Magnolia changhungtana; assembly: GCA_030180095.1. Lineage (NCBI taxonomy): Eukaryota > Viridiplantae > Streptophyta > Magnoliopsida > Magnoliales > Magnoliaceae > Magnolia > Magnolia changhungtana. The sequence continues at coordinate 4,482,136 of JASAUF010000340.1, read as the reverse complement.
TTGGATTATTTAAGGGATATAGACTTACATTTGGAGCTTTAAAATTCAACTCATAAGTTTGAAGTGAACCAACAAGTTTATCCACCCTCATATTATCAATGTCTCTAAGTTCCTAAATGGCAGTCACCTTGGAATTGAATCTCTCAGGAAGTGATCGCAATATTTTTGCACAAACTTTGCTTTCTGAGATGCTATCTCCAAGACCCCAAATAGAGTTAACTATATCATTTAGTTTCGTATAGAAGTCCATGAATGATTCATTTTCTTCCATATGAATTTCCTCAAACCTAGTGGTGAGGATCTGAACTTTCGACTTTTTGACTATAGTTGTTCCCTCGTGTGTCATTTCAAGGATGTCTCAAGCTTATTTTGCAGTATCACAAGATATAATTCTTTTGAACTCATCAGGTGATAGTGTACAAGTGATTGCATTTAAAACTTTAGCATTGGCACTGCTCTAATTTTTCTGAAGAGTAGTCTTAATAGGTGTTTCTTTAAGGGACTTGGTTCCATCAGTGCCTAAAACTTCAGACGTAGGTGGATTCCATCTAGTCATTGTGACTCGCCACATGCTTTCATCAATGGATCTAAAAATGATCCTCATCTTAGCTTTCCAATAAGCATAGTTGAAGCCATCAAACGGTGATGGCCTAGTGATAGAAAGGTTATCGAAATTTAACGTATTGAAAGCTCTAGATCAATTAGCTCAGGAAATAAATCCAATGGAATAAGCTATTAGGCTCTAATACCACTTGAAAAGGGCAAGCTCTAGGGGGGGGGGGGGTGAATGGGACTATCAAATAAAAAATAAATGCGAAATATAAAAGTAGATAGCTTAAACAAATATCAATCTCAATTGCAATAGTATTGAGAGGTTGATACAAACGTTGTTCAAAGGACAACCTTACACTAAAAACCAAAGTTTATGGTAGGACAACCTGATGTCTTGAACTCAGTAAGGATCAAAAATTCAAACTAAAACAAGAAGCAATAGAAAGAAATCTAACTATTACAACATTCACCACATGTACTTGAAAATAAATGCAAGCATTCACCACATCACATACATCATCATCACCATAAAAACTCTGAGAATTATAGTGGTTTATTTGTATACACCAACCATTCTCAAACAGCCACACCTACTCCACTCCCAATATCCACAACCCACGGGATATTGGCTTTCACTATGAAAGAAGGTTTTCTAAGGTTCACCTTAAAACCTTTACAAATGTGTTTTTCAATTGGGCTTACATAATCAAAAACCCCACGCTGAGATTTTCTGGTTGATCTCAGTCAAAACCAAAAATGGAGATTTTTCTGGTCGAATCTCTCAAACCAAATGCAGAAATTGTAAAATACTTATCTGAAGATTCTTCTTTGATGTAGCCCTGTAGAACCGCTTCTTTGAAGACGAAGATGTTCAATGTTCAATCTCACAAATGAAAGGGTTATAGATCTAAATGAATTTTAAATTAAATCTAACCTTGGGCTACTTTGATTCAATTCTTTGGATCTCAAAAGGGGTAAAACAGAATTCCCTTTTATCATATAAGATTGAATAGCAAGATATCAAGAAATTAAAAACCACAAAGCTATATAAAAGAATCTTAATTACCATATAATAGCTTCACAATAACGGGGACTTAGTTCTCAGAGTGATGGCTTGAATTAGCCTATAATGAATAAAATAAGCTAAGAAAAGTCTTCTATTTATAGGCTAAAAATCGATTTCCTCGACTAGTCTAAGGTCTGCCTCGACCGGTACTAGTAACAACCAAATTTTAAAAATTCTAGCGCAATCGAATAAAACTGATCCTCGACTGGTCGAGTCAGGCTCAAAATGGTTGCTGGAGTTTAAGTCAAACCCTACTAGACTGGTCGAGCCAGGTCCCACGACTGGTCGAGTAGGGTGCTCCACTAGTTGTGACCGTACTAGAAAATTTTAAAAATTCTCAACAATTCCTGGACTGGTCAAGAAAAACCCTGGACTGGTTGAGCCAGTGCCTGGACTAGTCGAAGCTACGCCTATAAAAAGTACAATGACCCATATAGAGTATGCAACATGAATGACCTAAACCTATGGTCTTTCTAGGGTCAATTGTACCTCAAATGTGAACATTGAACTTGTCGCTATGGTAAATTCGGTAGGTAGTATCCTTGAAGTACTTGTAACTCGAACTTGTTTACTTGTAGCTTGTTCTTGACCATGTAATGCACTTGGACTTTGATCTTGCATTCGAAGTAGTACTTACAACTTGGTCTATCACTTGAACTTGAAGTAGTTCTTGAACTTGAACTTGATCTTGAAGCAGAACTTGAACACGAACATTAACTTGAACATGAACATGAAATTGATGTAGGACTTGAAGGTGAACTTTCCATCACTTGAAGAAGTCCATCTTACCAAGGTGGTTTATCACTACAAAATTTGACAATATAGGGTGCTTGATATAGATCATAGCACTTACAATCTCCCCCTTTGTCAAATTTGTGACAAAACCTCAACTAAAGCTTGGAGGGAGCAAAAATGGTGTCCGTGTACTGAATGAATGAAGAAAAGAAATAGGGAGGAAGGAACCACATCTATACCAGCCACAGCGCCCGACCAACGGGCAAACCGGTGTCAAGCGATAGTCAGACTGCCGCTTGCCGCCCGACGTGTGTGGATCAACGTGCCTGTCCCTCCTAAGGTGATGGGACGATCGAAAAATGCCATGGACCAGTGGATAATGGACGGAAAAGGAGAAAAAGGAATCTTCTCATGAGAAAGCCCAATATCTCATGAGAAATTGTAAAATCTCATGAGAAATTGAGAATCTTAATAAAATAAAGTGATAAATTGCAGAAAAATATAAAAAAGAGAAAAAGAAAAGAAGATGCAAAAAATAAATACAAGAAATCATGGTTAAAGCCCCACTAATCCATCGGTGGAGGTAGCACGACTGTTTAACTTGTGCGAATTTATAAATAAATAAATAAATAAAACGAACGACGACGCCCTCCCGCAAGATCGAATGGATCTTTTCAAAATCTCAAAATATTTACAATAAAACCCCTAAGGAATATAATTCTGAAGAGGATAGCTTTCAAACAAAATTTTCAAAAACGCATGCAGCACGCAATACACTGAGGAATCTTCCATATTCTCCAGTTGCGACTAGTGCAAATAGCAAAATAAGATTCGATCTCTTCCTGTCTCCCGGGAGGACGATCGAATCCGTATATGATACAAGTACGATTGGCCCGGTCTCAATATCTGGACAATCGTATGAATCGAATGCAAGTGATAATGTTTTGATCAGTCTCTGGTAATTAAACTCAAAGTGAAGAAGATCCATTATAACCAAAGTATCATAATCATCAGACTGCATGAAAAAATATTACCCGCACATACCTAGTCCGGGATATTCAAAAAGTTTAATCGAGTTCAAGTTGGCGTAGTGAGTTCCCCGTAAGGCCGCATCAATGTCCGAGGTAGCTAACCACTTTGACGATCAAATGGAACAAATACTCCTAAGGTGATTACGTAGCAAAGGAAACAACATATCCAAATAGTACGGAATCCTCATAAAGCTGCATCCACGTGCAAAGGCCCTACTTTTCAGACTTACCCTCCAATGCTACCAACAATCCGATGCGAAAGGGTTGTGATTCGTGGCCTGTAATGTTGCAGAACGCGCAGGGACAATCACAACATTTTCCTCAACCCTCATGATATATGTGAGTTATCTCTTTTCCAAATAGTCAACTGACAACGATATAATAGGTTCAAACCAGTACCTTTTCTAACTAGAAGGGTGAGGTGTCCACTTGCTTTCGCACTCGGTTGCTTACAACCTCAGCCAAAAAGGGGCATCTATAGACACCTCACCCAGGCTAGCATCTTAAGAAGGTAAAGACAATCCAGAAACCCTGATCATACCACAGCTTGAACCTTAACCCTGATCATACCCCAGCCTGAACCCTAACCCTGATCATACCCTGGCCTGAACCCTAACCCTAGCCTAAACCCTAACCACCACCCAAGCTAGTGCCTACATGTCAATCAGTACAATTCCCTAAAATACACCCAATCATTTTGATCCAAAACTCTGAAAACATACTTTGGACCAAGCCAAAACACCAAAGTAAGACCACCGGCCAAAACCTAAAGAGAACCCAGCCCGAGCGTTAATCGAACTACCGCCAGCGGTAATCGGATTGCTGCTCCTTATCCGACAGGTGTCCCCTCTGAGCACACAGTTATCTTCCGTCCCAAAGTCAACTTTCATATGGAATTACTCCCGAAGTTCATCCTATTTACCCTTTTACCTAACCCCAAGAGCTTATAAGAGCATGTCACATGGCATTTCTCTCTCCTCAACCAATCACAAGCTGTCATGTCAGCTTTTACCCTTCATAAACCCAACAGTTACCAAAATGTCATCACAAAAGGCTATAAATAGCCTTCACCTCTCTTCATTTCACACAATACTTCTACCCAAGAGAGAACATTCTCAAAATTTTCTAAGGGGGAGAGTTAGAGAGCGAGAGAGAGGGGAAGAGAATAAGGGTGAGGAGCTTCAAACCTCTAAGATCCGATCTTTTAAGTACCTCTTAGCCTCCTCTAAGCCATCTTGATCCCACAATCTAGCCCGGATTGGTCATGGTGTATTCCATGTTCTAGCCATCTTAAGAGTAAGCTAAAGATCATCTCATTTTCTTAGTTAAGCATTCATCATATCATCATCTCTCGTCTCAACCCCCTTGCTACTCTATATTGCTAGTAAATGTATGTTCTATGACTTACCGAATATCGGATCCTGTCACATTAGAAACTCATGGTGATCTAGTTTGCTCTTTCTTTATTATTACATTAGCATCATTCATCAGTCTTTCTAGATGCTCTTCGGACGTATGCTCTGTGGCTTGCCGAAATCTCAGATCTTGCTACATCAAAAATCTTAGTGTACCTAGTCCTATCCTGACTACATCATTTGTCCCTTAAGATTACTTACCACATAGAGTAGAGGCCGTACACTTATACGGGCAGAGAGGGTGCCCAACACCTTCCCTCTTCGTAACTGAGGTCCCTGAATCCCGGATCGCAGACCAGGAATCAACTTAAAGGAAGAGAGTCCTCAGATTCTCTAGCTTTACATATTCTACAGTTTCTAACCGATTGCAGGATTTAGAGATTAAGTGGCTAGTGGCGACTCTAAACCTACACCCAATAGGTCATCCACATACACCAAGAACATAACATCCAACACTAAGCATGAGCGTCGATTTTCCAGCGTGACAAAATTGCATTCTACCCCAAAACCCATCATTAGCCCACTCTCAATGCTTTAGAAACTAATCATGGCCCATGTCCACCTCATCCTACACATGCATCCAATGCATGTCTTGATTTGTGTCACATCACTTCAAACAACTAGTTGCAACACTCCACTTCATCATTCACCATGCATCACCTACAACCCATAACCCTTATCCACACATTAGGCAATGCATGCCTAGATTTCTTCCACCTTGACTAATGCATTCTTAGCACCATCCATCTCATCCATCCACTAACCATACCATGTACCACTTTTATCACCAATAAGACCCCATAAGCTTACCACATCTTACCACCTCAACCTCCAATTCCCTATATAAGAGTAGGAGTTCTCTTACACTCATTCTTTTCCTATACTTAGAAAATTATGATTTTTTAAGAGAGTGAGAGAGAGTAGGGCCAAGGTGTGGCCCACCATCAATCTGAGAGGGAGTGGACCACACATCATCATCCAATCATCAATCCATTTGAGGTGAGTCTACACCCCTCCTTCCATCCTCCTCATCCTCCTCTTTCTTCATTTCATATTTTTTTATGCATGTGGGGCCCACTGGTGTGGAGCCCCATAGGTCCATATATTACTGGCTATGGTGGTCAGCAAAGTGGCCCACGTCAGTATGGTCCACCATGATAAACATTATATCCACACCCTTCACAAGTAATCTCATTTTTATATCTGGATTGTAACTTGTAAAACTCTTATAAACTCAACCATGCTAAGATCTAAGTTGAAACTTGGTAATATGAATCACAATATGATCTAACTCTAGGCCAAATTTTGTAACCATATAATGGTTAAATCATCCTTGGCATTAACTTGGTTGATGTCCAGCAATACACAGAGGGTTCCAATTTTTCCAAAGGGGAGCTATTTTTGGTCCTTTATTAAACCCGATAGAAAGATATATTCCACTGGCTTCATAGAAAATCGAAGTAGCTTTCCAATGGTATATAATATGCTTCGATCAGAGTTTAGATGGCTTAGATCTTAACCTTGTACGAAATGTATCTGAGAGCTTGTTGTGATCATTTTTGTCTGGGCATAGTCGTGGTTCCAATGGTCAGATGTAATTGATATTTTTCCTTAACTTACTTAAGATATGTAATAATCATATGTACGGTTCCTATGGTCATATTCTTTCATGATAGAATTTAGAAAACTCTGGACCGATGGATACTCCTGTAAGGATAAACCTTGAATTACTATATGTGGTGCAGATGGATCCAAGGCCCTGCATGGTTGGAAACCTATATATATCTTAAATGATGTATTCCAAAAGCATCCAATGGCTCGAATTTTCCAACAAAGAATCTAACCATAGAGATTTGATCAACACATTTTATGTGCTACTTGATGTGTATGTTGAAATATCATTTGTGCTTTCTGTTTGCTAAAATATTTCTAAGTACCTAACTACATTGCATGTAGACATCTTTGACACCTTGTTGTGGGCCTCACACTCTGTAGTTAAGGGTCCCACTTTGGGGGATGTTTAATCCTTATATAAGTGAGCTAGGATGTCCCACCTTTTGTTAGGAATGATCCCCAAGTATTTGGAAATTGGGCCTTTAAGTTGTGATGAACCACATTGCTAAAAACTATCTGATTATTTGTGTTTTGTACCAACTTTGAGCCTCTGTAGTGGACCCCACACACAAGATATGAGTAGGCCACCACTTGGAACCTTTAAGATATACCAATGAATAGATGAATTATATTTCACTTGGGCCAAATCAGACCCTACATGAACAAGGAGTGGATCTCAAAATGGGGCAAGGCATAATTGTGTAGAAAATTAAAATACCTATGTCTGGCCCTATTTTAAATATTATGTGTGCACAACCAGTTGGTCCCGGCTTATAATTTATGAATTATATATATAGTAATACCAAGGGCACCTGACGGCACACTGAAAGGTGGTCCCTTGTGATCATGGGACACACTCAAAATCAGGCCAAAACTAATTCTGCATTGTGTTTCCTGCACATTTTCTCCAAGTACTCATGTTTGGGACTTCACCGTAAATTGTATACACCCAACCAATGAGGCTTTCCTTATAAATTTTAAAGCACATACATAGAGCTACCAGATGGTTCCTTACTTTCACCAGATGTGGGTCCCGCATTATCATAAATCTGAATTGAAGATGGCCAGAAACCAACACAGCACAAAAAATCTGTTTGACGTAAAATTCACGTGGGGCCACGTCAGTGGGGTCCACCACCTTCCCAAAGCATTTAATGCAACATCTAAACTCTAAAAAATAACTCCCAGGTGTTGTTGGGCTCAAAACCTTAAGTGGACCATCTAAGTATGGGCCTTACCTTTCATGTAATGAGGTCCACCTAGCATGTTTTGTAAATGGGGGTTATATAACTTGTAAAATATTTAGTGGACAGATCTTGTTGTCCAAAAATTCACTTAAGATATAAATGGCCTTGGTCCCATCTAAATGATGCAACCCTAAGGCCCAAGCAGGCCCAACACTAAGAGAAATCATTGGGGAGTGAGAAGCCCACAATAGTAACCTTTCTTGAGCCCGTTGGGAAGGCCCATTGCCTACTGGACAACGTGCCTTGCACACTACCTCTACTCAAGTGGACCACATTTAGCGAAGCCTATTTTACAATGCATAAACTGGATAATTGGGTTTTTTCTTGGTTTGTTATGTATGTGGATAGTGGGCCCAATGTGATGTATGACATGAAAGATGTTAGTATATTGTCCTTATGTTTGAGATTGTTTCTAGTTGGTGGTAGAATGTGTGGGGCCCACTTAATTGTGGAATTAGATCCACACCATTAAAAGCCTTACAATTGAAAGTTTATGCCTTTGAGTTGGCCTATTGGTACACCAAGGGGGACTCACACTTGACCTATACAACCCTATGCCTTATGTGTAGTCCAAGGTCAATATGGAAGTCACACTAGGTGGGACACACCTAGTGATGGTTGAGATGATGATATATGTGTGGAAACATGATAATGATCATGGTGAGTTGTTGGTTAAAATGATAGATATGATTTAATGGATGGCGAATTATGGTATATGCATTGATGATGGATGAGTAATTATTTATCGTACTTATGACATTTTTTATGTTAATCATGAAGTGAAAACGATCCTCATGGTAATGATGATGATATTATGTGTGTGTGTGTAAACATGCTAGTTGACCACCATGTTTGATATCCAGGTGATAATAATGCATGTATTAATTGTCGTAATGGTAATGTGGATAAGATAATCAAGTTTTACTTGATGCATGGATGATGATAATTAAATGATGTTGGTGAACGTAAGGATAACCTCATGCATGACAAACAACTAATGTATAGGGCATGTATGATAGTGATGGATGATAGCCATGATATTGATAATGCATGTGAATCCTTATATGTTGTGTACTCGTTGCACATGCTTGCATGATATAAGTTGTGACGATGAATTTGATGTTAAATGATGCTTATGATAATGATAATGCCACGAGAACTTGTATACCACCATAACCTATGCACCTTATGCATGTGCATGTTATATGTGAGACATGGTGGTCATTTGTTAAGTATTCTCAAGAGGTATAGGTCCTCAGTGTGCTATTGAAAACACTAAAATGTATGGACCTTTGTGTCACATTGGCTATTCTTATGTTGGGCCTAGTGCCTTGGGCTATGAAAGCTTACTTGCCCATGGAACTTGGGATGTAAGCTGGTTACAAGTAACCGTTGGATGAGAGGCCTAGTGAGCCCACTTCCATGGTCAAAGGAAGGATGTTTTGATTACTGTTAGCTTGTTGGTCTATTTGGCCAATTAGCACTATTATTAAGTGAAGCCCATGAGGGCTTGAGATGATTATGGTATGTGACGTGTTGTGATATGTGGGTGATGTGTGATGTGTAGCTCACACACAATGTTTAATGAACGTGTTATGCAGCCAATATGTGATGGACATGGCATGCATTGTGTAGCTTATACACATAGTTGGGTCTCATAAGACCAGATTATAGATTGATGATTAAATCTTAGTTAAGCCAAAGTTAAGGCTCATTGCTTATGGGTACTATGGCCGTGATCCGTTCCATATCAAGATAAGATTAAGGGTGTAGATGAACATTCCTATGGACAATAGGCTAGACTTGAGGGTCTATTCTCGAGTATTTATGTGTCATGCCTTGGTAATTTGATATATCCTACCATTGTAATGTTAACATCAACCTGATAGTCTGATACTCATAGTTGATTTGTGAGCATCCATTTTATATGCATGCATGAACACGCACTACACCAAAATCATCATTTAGGAACGGTTTTAAACTATTTCTCTTGGTAAATTTCGAGGACAAAATTTCGTTGTTGGTGGGGAAGGTTGTAAGACCCGACCGGAGTGCATGTGTGTGTGTGTATGTATATACATTTTGTTTCTCTTGGTCCCGCAGTCCTACCGGTCGAATCCCAATGACCCATGACCCTCGAATAGTGTTTGCGGTCATCCTCAAGTCCAGTCACGTTAACCCGACCTAGATCGACCCGAAACCTATGTTATCTTGTTCGCATCATCGTTGTGGTTCTGATGCCGCGTCCCGTCCATTCATCCGATGTATAAATCATAAGTTGTAGGCATTTCATTTCTAGCCCTTTAATCATGATCATGTGGCCCACCTATAGAGATATGCACATTTTCCCAAGATGGCCTACCCATTTGCTCAATTTCCAACACACACTACCCACACCACCTAAGATTTCATCTTTACGCTACCCACATCCTTAACACTCCTCATCCCTAGTCTATAGCCACCATTATGGTCTTCTTTTGCTAGCTCATGATGAGCTCTTTATCCAAGCCACAATTCCTTAGAGAGAAACCATCATAGTTACTCTTTTCTTGCCATTTGCAATGATGGTTTTCCTACACCTCTCCCCTCTCTCTTCTCTCCCTCTCATTTTCTCTCTTCTCATTTCCATTTCTCCCTAGCAAGAGAGAGTGGGACATCCCCACCAGCCCTTACCATTCCAGCCCCCTTCTCCTCTAATTCCTCCCAAACCATCCATCCATATCCCATCTCACCCATTGAATAGCTTCCTTAGAGCACTAAGAGCTAGGTGATATGGTTTTGGTGAAGATCCAAGGTGGGTGCTCCTCTAGACGTGCAATTTCATTTCTCTAGTATAGATCTCCTTATTCCTTTCATTAGGAAAGTGTAGGACCCACCAATCAATGGTGGAGATCCTACACAATCCCTTAGATGTGGCCAAATGGCCTATCTTATGCATACATGTCCCATGCATGGGGTTTTCCCTCTATGGGCCCCATCATGGAGGTTTCTTTGGATTTCATAACATAGAGGGTCATCTAGACCTTAGAATCAAGGTTGGGATGGCATCCCAACCGTTCATCTTGATTATAGGACATGCATGATGTAGATCTATGTTGTAATTCTATATCAATGAAAAAGTGTGGTGTGATTGTTCTTAGGAGGGCTCAATGGTGGCAGAGTCCTTTCCCTATGGCCAGAATGTTCTTCTTCTCTCTCTTTTTTTTAATAATGATATGTGTGGCCCACTTGGTGGGCCTGGGATGTCCAAAAAATCCAGCAATGGTGGGACGACCACCCATTTCTTGATTTGGGGTATCCTATTTGTTACATATTTGATGCATGCAAAGTGTTCTGGCTTGAGGCCTTGATCTAGACATTTGTGGGGCCCACTAAGGAAGGCCACACCACCCTTGATTTGATGCATATATCCAGATATGGGTTGATATGTCCAGCCATATATGGCTGCCCAGAAATTTTGGACAGATTTATTGGATTATTGTTCCTGATTTTTAGCTTGGGATTTGCCCATGTATTTTAGCCCTTTTCTCCCTGATGTGGGGTGCCCTTTGTGGGAGGGACCCCATCTTGAAGTACTCTGGAACCTACCTCCATTCGTCCATGCAATGGGACCCAAAAAGGGGAGGCCCATAGGGGTGGATGATCCACCTTACTGGACCGTCCCGCCACATTGATGAGGGAGAAACACTAATATCAACTTGATTTCCTTGAGTGATGGGCCACTTTTGTGGACTCCACCTTACTGTATTTTATGGGAAAAATATTAATCATAAACCCCTTCCCTTCTAGACAAATTTGAGCCCCACTTTATTGGGCGAACGTTGTGTGGACAGCAGCATTTTTTTATGCAGCAGAATTTCTATTTCATGACCTCTTAATCTGATAGAAGTGTAGTTAGGTTTATTGCTTTCATAGGATTTAGGATTAAGATAATTTGATTTCAATTTGTTTAGTATTCGTGCTAACCCATTTACATGTTAAGAACTTTGGAAAAGCTTCAATTCTCCTTCTTCGGGTATTATCTTCCCATCACTTCCTATTTCTTTTTGTTGTCTCATATGCATTGCATGCTCATATCTTTTACATTGTGGACAATTTAGGTTTTAAGTTAGGGGTGTGGATTAGGTAAACTAATTAGTGTTTTCTTAGTTTTGAACAAAAATTATGAAAATTTTCAAATTTTAAAGTTACATGTTTGGGAAATGATAATTTGTGGAATTAAGAATGCTTTGAGTATGATGATAAGATGGAGATTGAACTTTGAATTGTTGAAGTTTAATCAACCGAGTAGACTATTGTCTAAATTCTTGCATTTAATTGATTAAGAGGAAGTTTGAATATTATGTTAATCTAAGTCACAAGCCACTTTCAAATTGTTTTCTATGAATTGTACTAGAATTTCTCATTGTTAGTATGTGTATCATTGATAGATATTGAGAATTAAGTCCGGAGAATTGTATCCACCTTAAAAAGATGAAAAGAACCAGTTAAAAAATAAAGAGATCGACAAAAAGGTCATATATGATGAAAAGACTGGAAAGGAATGAAAAGTCTGAAAAGAATTAATAAATAAAAGGGATCGTCGATATAAATTTAAAAACTGGAAAAAGAAGGAAAATGTGATAAGTTCGGAATCAGTACTTGATTATTTAATAAAACTTAAGGTGATGAGCATGGCTAATTGTAAGTGCTATAGTTTATATCCCTATATGTTGTCAAAATTAGTGGTGACAAAAACACTGAGTTAATTGGTTTATGTTGCTTTAACTACTTTGATTATATCTTGTTATGTGTTTTGTCACTAATTTGACAAAGGGGGAGATTGTAAGTGCTATAGTTTATATCCCTATATGTTGTCAAAATTAATGGTGACAAAAACACTGTTATATAACTTGCATTAGTGAAGCTCTTTCTAAAGTTCAACATTCATAACAAGCAAACCTCACAACAAGTGAAGATTACTAGTACAAAGATCAACCTTGACTTCAAGTATTGCTCTCAAAACGTGACTCAAGAATGCAAGACTACAAGAAGAGTACAAGGCAGTTCTTATAGAACTCAAGACATTTTCAAGGTTGAGCTACATCAAGATTTCAAGGCTTAAACTTCAAGGTCACTTGTTCCTAATATTTTCAATGTCCTTACTTCTTTATTGAGGTTTGAATGACCATAGGTTGACCTTAGAAGTAGGCCATTTTGGATACATAAGTCATATGTATATGACACTTGTTTTTGGGTCATTCGGGACTTGTCCTAGGCTTTCTTCGACTAGTCCTAGCTCTGCTTCGACCAGTCCAATAAGTTCTTCGATCGGTCGTAAGGTTGTTACAAATTTCGGATAAAATCTGTTAGGCTTCGACTAGTCGAAGGAGGTCTTCGACCAGTCGAAGGAACAGTGTCGACTTCTTTTACGATCAGTCGTAATTCTTCGACTCAAAGTCCAACGATAATTTACGAGGTCTTCGACCAGGTCGAAGGAGACCTTCGACCAGATCGAAGGAGGCCTTCGACCGGTCAGTAGAACGGTCAAAGCTTATCGCGCCCGATTTTTTTCAAATCTGTTATTTCTTCGACTAGTCGAAGAGCTCCTTAGACCCGGTCGAAGATGCGATCTGCTCACCTATAAATAGAGTACTGAAACTCGGAAGAATTCAAGCAATTTTATTATTCCATTTTAAGCCAATCTTCGTCGAACTTCGAGAAATAATTTTGTGCTCCATCTAAGCTAAGTGTGCTTATTTTATATTCTCTTTCTTTAGCTTTGTTTAATTGATTTTGTTTCTACTATTCCAATCTAATTTGATACGAGGAATTGTTATTCCCTTTCTTTGGAATCAAAATCAATTAAGGCAAGCCCTAGTTGGTCTAATTTTAAAATATATTAGAACTAGAACCATTATAATTGAGTCTTGGACATTGAACTTGAACATTCAATCATCTACTCGATTTGGTTCTACCGGCCGCTACTAACGAAGGAGTTAATCAGTATTTTACATTTAATTGTAAATTCCTTTCGGTTTTGGTTTCTTTCAAGATTTGCCGGAAAAATCTTGTTGTTTTGTTATCTCGAGGAGAGCCAGGAAAACTTCGAAGTGGGGTTTTTTATTGTGTAAGCCCACAGACAAAGACACAATTGTAAAGGTTTTGGGTGAACTGTGAAAACCTATTTTGTGAGTGAACGCTAATATCCCCTGTGTGAGGATATTAGGAGTGGAGTAGCATTTTGTGTGGCTGTTGTTTAACAGTTGGTGAACACACAGGCGAACCACTATAATCCCTTGTGTTATGGTTGAATGGTTTACATTTCTAATCTTTAATATTTATTTGTGGGATGTATATGTGGTGGTGAATGTTGTAATCATTTAATTCAAGCATTGTGGAAATTTTGTAATAGTTTAGAATTTACTTTCAGCTATTACTTTATCTACTTAAAATTCAATTTCTTTTAAAGTTGTTCCAGCAAGGTTGCCCTGCCATTTTTATGGTGTATGGCTGTCCCTAGAACAATACATTTGTGATTACAGTTTATTTCAATTTGTGCTTAATTCTTTATTCCTCTTTGGTTTGAGATTTGATACAAAGATCTTTCTAGAAATAAGGTTGTCCTACCATAAACTCTGGTTTTTGGTGAAAGGTTGTCCTTAGAATAACATTTGTATCAATCCCTCAAGATCAGATTTTTGAGGTTATTTTACTTTCCTGCATTGTGATTTATTTTGGCTATCATATTCATTTTAATTCCGCTGTTTTAAGTTTTATTTGGCATAGTCCTATTCACCCCCCCTCTAGGACTTATAGCTAGGCCTTTTCACTAATATCATGAAATAGTATATGTTATGGAAAGTAAATATAATTTACTAAGTACTTTGAAATTTTTTTATAAATGATTAGGCTCTTAAATGATTGATAAAGAAACTTTTTAATTGATTGCTTGTGTGATTCGGCTCTAGGTTTTCAAAATTGCACTCTTGCTTCTTTTGATTGTACTCATTCATGCTTGATTGTTGTTCACAACCCCAAGTGTAGGGTCACGATGTAATAATAATCTTGGTGAGACCGAGGTCGAATCCATAGGGACTGATCTTGTACATTTCTAAAATTAGATGATTTTAGGCCTTAACCTAATATAGGGTTATTAGGAGATGAGCTATTTACCCGTAACCTTGATTAGTAAAACTAGAATTTACCTGTTGAGTCAGCCCAAATTAGCGAGTTGACTCACTGAGTCACCTTGAGTCGACTTGGTTGGACTCTATCTACTTCTTTCTTCCACTTTTCTTCTCTTTCTCTTTTCCTTTCTTTCTTCTCTCTTTCTTCCTTCCTTTCTTTCTTTTCTTTCTCTTTCTTTCCTTTTCTTTTTCTTTCTCCTTCTCTCTCTTTTCTTCTCTTTTCCTTTCCTTTCCTTCCTTTCCTTCTTTCTTCTTCTCTTTTCTTTTCTTTCTTTCTCTCCCTCACCTGTTTCTTCTCTTTCCTTCTTTCCTTGCTGGTACGTCCAGCAGGCTTGACGGACGGTTGCGAATCTCTCTCTCGCCTCTCCTTGTTTCTCTCCTCCTTCCTTCGCTTGCGTTTCTTCTTGGTCGGACGTTGCTGCCCTATTTTATAGGCGTTCCAAGCCTGAAAATTCTCTGCGTAACTTCTTTTACGCAGCAAGAAAGAGACGGCGTAGACCTTACGCAACTTGTTGTAGCGGTGATAAAAGGGACCTGCGTATGGAAGAAGTGAAGGGGGGTCATCGTCTTCACGATTGAATTTCTTCTCCGTGGGAATGGTCGGTTTTGGCGTGGCTTCCATCTGGATGGTTTGGATTAGGCATCCGATTACAGGTGGTGGGCCACAACATGTCCCAGCGGACAATGTTCCCCTTCCGAAGGCTCCACGCGTAGCCTAGCTGCACCGTGGTTCGTGCGTAAGAACACGTGTCCTATTATGCGCAAGTGTCTGGTCGGATCTGCTCTCTGGACCTGATGGACGGTCCAGATCACCCGAATAACCGTTCGTGGTGGGCCACAGGCTTCGCAGTGGGATGTTGTCCGTTCGAATGGTGTGGCGCCTAGCTTCTTGCGACCATTTTTGTGGACACATGTGCCTTCATGGGAGCACGGGTCCAGCTGTATTTTGATCGGGCCGGGTTCCTCTACAGGATGGACGGTTCTGATCATCTTGTGGGATGGTCATGGTGAGCCACCCATCGTCCAGTCGGACGGCATCCGTTCTCACTGTGAACGCGGGAGGAGTTTCCTTCCTCTCAGGACTCTGTCGGGTCAAGCTGTTTTGACTGAAAATTTCGGTCCAGTGTACTACTGTTGCACGTGCACGTTGTGCACATGCATCATAGGTGGGGCCCACAGAGATGTCTTGAATGAAACTACACCGTCCATTCGTTTCTCCATCTAATTTAAGGGGTTAAGCCCAATATTGAAGCATATCCACGTATTAGGTGGGCCCAAACTAGCATTTAATGGTTGATCTCTATCAGGCCCACTTGTACAATGATCTGATGGTTGAAAATTTAAATGTAGGGATAGAGATGTCTTGAATGAATCTACACTGTCCATTCGTTTCTCCATCTAATTAAAGGGGTTGAGCCCAATATTGAAGTGTATCCACGTATCAGGTGGGCCCCAAACTGGCATTTAATGGCTGATCTCTATCAGGCCCACTTGTACAATGATCTAATGGTTGAAAATTTAAATGTAGGGTTAATTTATGATACTTAGGCTTCATACAAGGTTTCATTGCAAAAGGATCGTGGTAAACATGTGATCTTGAATACAGGGGTTTAGTGTAATGGCATTTTCGTAATTATTGCAGATATAAGAGTTTTGTGAGATTTATCAGTTCTACGTGGTTGTGGTCGAGTTTCTAGGTATTTCTTATGAAAGAACTCATGCCTAAATCATCATGGATGAAGGGTTATTCATTGGTTTAGTTAACAGAGCGAATACTTTTTACACTATGTGATCAACGGTCGGATGACTTGATTATGCAATGGAGATCATTCACAATGGTTAGATCCATGTCAGTTAATAGATGTAGAGCTAGGATAGTTAGATTTGTATTGTACATGTGTACATATTTTGTTAACTTCTTGGTAACGCTCGAGACTTTTAATATGCGAGTATTGAAAAGTTCGGGGTGTTACATAGAGTAAGTTCATGTTAGAACAAACCTCAAATTGGATTTGTGGCCTCTCATGAGGATGTAATCGAATACTGCCCTTTCACTCATATGGTGACACTGTCAGTTTAGCATATGATGAGTTAGATATTCCTAGATGATCCATATGTGACAGATGCACATGTTTACTCTCTCTAGTGGATCATAGAGTCCTTAAGTGAACTTAGAACTGTTAGTTGATTGGGTTTATATCAAAAAGTTTAAAAGGCAAGTCTTGTATGACAGTAATGAAACTATTTGAATGCACGGTCATTTGTGTTGTGAGTGACTATTACTGTGATAGTATAGACTAATAGAGAACTATTATGGCTCCTTAATTCTCGTCTTTAAAGTCCTCATTTGACATGCGTGCTTAAAATATTTGAGCATGTATTAGTTTTAGGTCAAGTGAGAGATTGTTGGATTTAGTATCTTGAAAAACCAATGTGTGCTCTAATCAATTAACTATGTAGATGCGATTATGACAATCTTAACTGTAGATCATGATGAGCATGAGTCGTTGGTGCACATTCCATTAATCTTCAGTATATAGTGTTGCCTTAAATCTTCACTTTGGGTTTATTGAGGAGTGATTCCTCTAATAGTCCTTGAGAACTCGAGATTGGACATGATGGTCATTGACCTGGTAGAGTCATAGTCCATGAATCTCAGTATTCTGTTAGACCATGACCATCACAAGTGCATAGGACACACCCATGACATCGATTCATGGGATTTACAGTCATCTTGTGCGAGAGGACTGACTTGGGTCAGAATGAATAGTCTCCACCATCAGAAATTAACTTGGTGTCGACTTATGCCTTACCCTTACCCTGCACAGGAGTGTGAGTGTGCCATAAATAAAAGATTTATTTTTAAACCTTTGGTCACTTACATTGGTAGATTGAGATCAAGTTAATAGTCTGGGGGCCCATTACCCTGGACTATGATTGTGAGATCATAACTTCATGATGCATGAAAGATGATTGATTCTTATACTTGAGGACCTGTAAGGGTCACGATCTTGATTGGTCAACTTTGACTCTTCCTAAGAGGTCATGTATGGGCCAATAAAGTGGATGTAACTAGGTACTTCCATCACAAATCGTTAATTCTTGCACGGTCCAACAAGGGATCCACTAATTTGCCTTAGAACATGTTTATGGCTTTGATCTGAACAACTCATCAAATGGTTTTTCCATTGGGCCCAACACTTTGATTGTTTTTATTAGGTTTTCAAAGGTTTTTAACCATTAACATTTTGTTTTATCCACTAAAACTATTTTGATATCACTTGATGATAACTTAATGGTCTAGATCTGATAGGCTACTTCTGATTGACATGAGATATGATCATTAGTGAATGACCATGATAGTGGAGGGATTATATCATAAGTATATGCATAGATGAGGCAGATTGACATACTTCTCTCATAGTATGTTACAAAGTTGTTGTAGGGTGGCAGAGTACCATATTGGTATTCCTCTAAAACCCTAGGTTTTTAATCCAATCCCAGAGGAGTAAATATGAGAAACCCTTGACACATTCCCCCCTTAAGTGTGTGAATCAAATAAAAGAGAAAAATATATGTAGAGAGAGGAAAAATGAGTTTTTCATCCTCTTCTCCATCTGTATGTGGTCCATCCTTGTAGATAGTTATTGGAATTCCTTGGCACCTAACAGAAGATATTCATTGGGCTGTCCAAATCTCTTTGGTATTATGATATATTGATGAGAGACTCCCTAGTTTAAAGGATCATCATCAACACCGCATTGATACATATCGTCAGATTCAGGTAAGATATAACTTTCTCAAGTTAGTTATTCATTTTGAGAATTTGTACATGTTGTATTCAGGAGATATTGGGTTATGGTTTCATATTTGGACCTAGAGAAAATCGTATTTCGCGGTGCAAGTTCAATGAAATCCCATCACCATCTCTTTCTAATTTATTTCTTTTGGAACCTTTTGAATATGACACTTGATCATACAATTAGGTTTTTGAACTTTCTTAATTTACCTCTATAAGTAGATAATTATTTCACAAGATACCCCTCTTTTCATAATTCTAATATTTTACTTTAGAAACCTTTTAACTTGGTATCTCATTCAATCTCTCTCATGGTTGCCTCTTGCAATAGATCTTCATTTGGCCATTAATGTAGCATGAGAAGCCCTTTGATTAATTTTCTACATATTCTTTTTAAGCAGCATAGAGATCCTGAGCATTTTCGAGATTTACAGTTAAACCATCCCATGAATCTAACATTAAACACAGTGATACAACTACCTTTTCCTCATATTGCATCATGATATCAACCATAGCTTTTTGTTAACTAAAGTATTGAATTCATTCAAGTATGCTTGCAAAGAGGGCACTTTCTTGATCTTAGGGCATGTTTGATTTTTTGGATCAAACGTAATTACCATGTAAATGGGTAATAATTATTTACCTATGTAATTACTGCATCTTTCCTAGGGCTGTTTACGAGTCAAGCTAGCTCGAAAAGCTTGCTCAACTCGGCTCGAGTCAGCTCGATTGACTCAGCTTGAATGGCCGATTTGAGTCGAGCCAAGCTAATTATTTGAAGCTCGAGTTGAGTTCAAGCTAAGTTCGACCAGGGGGCATTACAACTCGACTTGACTCGAACTCGAAGCTCGAACTCGAGCTCAACTCGGCTCGATTAATAAATATATTAAATATTATATTATATTAATATAAGTTTTAAGTTTAAACTTAAAAATAAAATAAAATAAAAAATAAAAAACAAACCCTAGAGTCTCTACCCGACTACACGCACCCCCTTCTCTTTCCCTTTCTTCTCTTTCTTTGCCCACTGCCAGCCGCACGCCCGCCCCGAGCACCACCACCAGTTTTCATTTCAACTCCATAATAGTATGATTTCAATCTCTTGAGATCTACTTCTTAGGCGAGAAACCCAAGAAATTCGAGATGGGTTCTTCTTAGATTTGTTAGAGCTTCAAGGAAATCCAATGATCTGATTGGGTAGAGCTCTTTATTTGGATTTCTGATCTGTGTTCTGCTCTGTTTCTTTTCTAGTACTTGGATTTCTGCTGGTGGAAGAAGATCAAGAACATATCGGTTCTTACAGGTTTCCACATCCGATTTGAAACTTTGTTTAGTTTTTTCATCGAGTTTTGCTTTGATTCTCTTAAGATTTTTAAATTTTTGTAAGTGCTATAGTTTATATCAGTCTATATCCCTGTCGGTTGTCAAATTTGTGATGACAAAATCACTGTTAACTCTCTTGAACAAGCAAAGTTTACAACAAGCAAAGATTACAAGTACAAAGATCAACCTTGACTTCAAGTATTACTCACAAGACAAGACTCAAGAATGCAAGACTTCAAGAAGAGTACAAGGCAGTTCGTAAAGAACTCAAGACACTTTCAAGGTTGAGCTACATCAAGACTTCAAGGCTTAAACTTCAAGGTCACTTGTTCCTAATGTTTTCAATGTCCTTACTTCTGGATTGGGGTTTGATTGACCATAGGTTGACCTTAGAAGTAGGCCATTTTGGATACATAAGTCATACGTATATGACACATGTGTTTGGGCAGTTTGGGGACTTGTTCTAGGCTTTCTTCGACTAGTCCTAGCGCTGCTTCGACTAGTCTAAGAAATTCCTCGATCAGTCATAAGTTTATTACAAAATTCGGATAATTTCTGTTAGGCTTCGACCAGTCCTGGAATCTGTTCGACCAGTCGAAGGAACAGTGTCCACTACTTCTACGACTAGTCGAAAATCTTCGATTCAAAGTCCAGCGATAAATTACAAGGTCTTCGACCAGTCGAAGGTGACCTTCGACCAGTCGTAGAACGGTCAAAGTTATCGTGCCTGATTTTTTTCAAATCTATTATTTCTTCGACTAGTCGTAGAGCTCCCTAGACCAGTCGAAGATGCGATCTGCTCACCTATAAATAGAGCACGAATCTCAAAAGAATTCAAGCAATTAATTAATCCATTCAAGCCAATCTTCGTCAAACTTCTGAGAGATAATTTTGTGCTCCATCTAAGCTAAGTGTGCTTATTTTATACTCTCTTTCTTTAGCTTTATTTAATTGATTTTGTTTATGCTATTCCAATCTAATTTGAAAAGAGGAATTGTTATTCCCTTTCTTTGGAATCAAAATCAATTAAGGCAAGCCCTAGTTGGTCTAATTTAAAATCTATTAGAACTAGAACCATTGTAATTGAGTACTGGATATTGAACTTGAACATTCAATCATTTACTCTGATTTGGTTCTATCAGGCTGCTACAACAAAGGAGATTATCAGGTATTTTACATTTAATTGTAAATTCCTTTCTGTTTTTGGTTTCTTTCAAGATTTGCCAGAAAAATCTTGTTGTTTTGGTTATCTGAGGAGAGCCAGGAAAACTTAGAAGTGGGGTTTTTTTAATTGTGTAAGCCCACAGACAAAGACACAATTGTAAAGGTTTTGGGTGAACCTGTGAAAACCTAATTTGTTAGTGAACGCTAATATCCCCTGTGTGAGGATATTAGGAGTGAAGTAGCATTTTGTGTGGCTGTTGTTTAACAGTTGGTGAATGTTGGTGAATGTTGTTTACATTTCTAATCTTTAATATTCATTTGTGGAATGTATGTGTGGTGGTGAATGTTGTAATCATTTAATTCAAGCATTGTGGAAATTTTGTAATAATTTAAAATTTACTTTTTGCTATTCCTCTATCTGCTTGAAATTCAATTTCCTTTAAAGTTGTTCCAGCAAGGTTGCTGTAACATCCCAGATTTTTCCCAACCTGGGATTAGACGTCCTTAGGCGATGGGTCGATCCTAACACCTTATTAACTTGTCAGAACTGAATCGCATAGTCTAAAATCGCTCCTTAACCCATTTCCTTCACAAATCCCACCCTTCACTACCTTGTTCTTTCAATTTTTCAAAGCACTTTCGCCTTAGACACTATCTTAAACTAGCTAAGTAGTATAACTTGGATCACTTTAGATACAAACTACAAAGGACTAAGTACCACCTCAGACAGAAATCTTATAGGACTAAATCCTTTAGAAATGAGACAAAGTAACTAAGTGCTAAACTAGATTAGCTACGAAATCCATTTGAATCGCTTTAAATATGATCTGCAAGACCCAAAACTTGTAGAATCATTGACGCTAGGTTACCCTAAAATCTCAAATCAAACTCATTACCCGACTGCTCTCGGGAACGCATTGAAACTCCGTATCAGGTCTGGACCGCATATCGTGAGTCCGAATAATATGAGGTTAAGGACTTAGGACCGCCTCGCTGGGCTTGACAATCATCTCAGAAATTAAATCCAGCCAGTGTCCCACGGCTGTTCGTTTAAGTCCGGAGCGAGAGAGTGTGAAAACACATGTTTCTTTACAAAATAAATATCTTGAATAGTAATCTGGCATCTCTGGTTTGCGGATCAGTTTTAAGCAATCAGACTGTCAGAATCTGACCCAAATACACTCTCGAATCAGGAAAAATTTCATACACATTTACATGTACTCGGAATCTCCGATCGAGATCCGCTGACCGTTGAACTGAAACTGGTCCGCCACGCGTGATCTGGAATCCCGACCGAAACGAAAACTTAATAGAACGTAGATCCAGCGTTAGTGAGCTTAAGTCCGACCTTTGGCTCAAGGAGGGCCGCCAGAAACCCTCTTTTGAGCTGAAACAATGCCGATTTGATTATAATGTAAGTATACCTTGAACATAAGTCTATTTCGGTAAATTTTTAGGCTATATAAGGACCTTAAACCCTCTCTCATGGCAGCCATACGAATTTGAGATTGAGAGAGAGAAAAGAGAGAGAAAGTGTGGGAGATGTGGGAGCATCTCCCTGCCGCTGCTATACGTGTTCAACCGCTCCATTCTCATCGTTTTCCCGACGATTCCAGCCCCGTTTTTAGGTAAGAAACCCTAACCCTAACCTGATTTGGGGCTTGGGTGGTTGTAGGTTATGAAATAGCTAACGTATTTCGTTCCATAGGTTGTCAAACTGCCGAATACGGGAGCTTAGCAAACCTATCAACTCCGTTACGATTCTACGACACAAGGTGCGGACTTTAGGTGTATAGGTTATGGTTTTCAACGCTTTCAATGTCAGATAATGATAGATTCATGATCTGCATGTAATTGCACATGTACAAAGTGCTTTCCGATTTCTGTTTCGATTAAAGATGCAAATTATGGAATTTTACATATTCTAGGTATTCGTAGAAAATACTGTATACGTATATTTTTTGGAAATGTGTTTGACATGATTATTTGTTGTATGAATATATGATATATGAATAAAATACGTATTTGGTGAATGGATTCGCCCAAATACATGTTTTACTAATATACACTATGTATGTACAAATACTGTATTGTAGAAAGTATTGTATACATATGTATTTTAGAGATGTGTTTGCCATGATTATTTATTGTATAAATATACTATATATGCGTAAATTATTTGCTTGGTGAAAGGACTCGCCCTAATACATGTTTGCTAACATATACCAAGTATGTGAAATAGTGTATGTTAAGTGTTTGTGGAAATGCTTGAGTGAGTAAGTGTTTGGATATAGATGCCTTAGGAGGGTGTTGAGATTGGATTCTCAACTACCCTAGCGACATGTATGATTACCTCCATGAGGTTGATCACTTAAAACCGCTTACTTACAATACATGTGTTTGTATTCCTATTGATGTAGTACTTTACAACATGCTTTATATCCTGCTTTATAATATGCTTGTAACATGCCTACTAGCATGTTTGAATTACTTTGTTTATCATGCTTGAATTACTTTATTTATCATGCTTTACTCCGCATGCTATGGATGACAATTGATTGTGTTTGGGGCTATGATTATAGTCCAGACAATCGGTACCAGATTGGAGATCGTGGTTGAGTTTCATGTCGCCACATGAGATGCGTTCGACGAACTCGAGTCGTACTTCGGTTGGCGATAGTGGTTGGCCACGCGAAGTGCTTATGCACTTCATGTCGTTCAACTTGTTGTGCGCTCGAGCTAGTCGAGCTCGTCAAGTAACCCGATCTGTCTAATGTATGTTCACCATGTTTGGTCGCTACTGCCTGAACCTAGGGTACCAAACTTACCAGTGAAAACCCTTTTAACCATGGTACCTCGATCTGCTAAGACTCATGAGCCGGGCATGGTGGTATGGGACACCGTGGTCGAGCTGTCGGCCTACGCTGGGGCCACGTGCCTCCCCGTAGTGACCAGTGAGCAACCAAACTTGTGAGCCGATTATGGTGGTATGGGACACTATATTCGTGCTGTCGGCCTACATTGATAAGGTGATGAGGGAGCGGTGCAACCTTTGTGCGTAACAGCCCTGGCAGCCCTTTGTAGTGACCTCGAGCATACTCTAAAATCGCAGTGCGCGTTAGGGTTCGCCACGATATATAGAGTATGAACTAGGCCTGTTTCTGTATTGTGATGAATCGTTTAAGGGGTGATGGGGGAGTGGTGTAACCTTTGTGCGTAACAGCCCTGGCAGCCTCTGCAGTGACCTCGAAAACACACCATCGTCTGATATTAACTAGGACTGACGACCCTAGAATGGATCATGTTTGGGAATGATACAAGGGAGGTACCTTAGTTTCCCAATCCTGCTGTTTGAAATGGACTAATTAAAAACTCGTTTATCATGCTCATCATGCATTGCATGTGCCTGGAAGATGTGGAGCATTGTGGGATGAAAGCATGCCGCGAGCGTGAGATGGTGTCGCATGAGGGAGTATGTCAGTGAGGGCATCCATCATACCTGCATTCATACTTACATTAATAAGAGTAGCTAGGAGTGTTTGATTTTACTGCTTTATCATTACTGCTTGACTGTATTGATAACATGTTAACCTATGCTTTATTGTTTCACTGAGTTAGCTACTCACTCCCACGTTACAGGACGGTGTTGTACACACCAACCAGATTGTTGAGTTTCAGATGGCGACGCTACTCCTGAAGCAGAGCCGGACTATTACTATAATGTTGAGGAGGAGTTCTCTTACATGTAACTCTCTGACGGGTCTCTGAAGACCTGATACTGTATTGACGGGGCTATGGTACTTGGGATAGAAGACATTACACTTACACATTTGGTATATTTTAGAACTGTACTTGTAATTATTTAACCTAGTAATGTTATCACACTCTAGAGACTCATCATAGTTTATATATTTTATCTATCTATCACAGTCTTCCGCTTGCAAATTTAACTGTCTCTGGAGTATGATATATTGTTTTGGCTTAATCTCACTCATGTTCACTACTCTAATACAGTCAACATTCAATCATCATTCATTTTGTTGCATAAGTGATGTTCTGGAACTCGAGAGTTGAGTTACTACTCGACCCTCGATTTTCGGGATGTTACAGTTGCCCTGCCATTTTTATGGTGTATGGCTGTCCCTAGAACAACACATTTGTGATTACAATTTAATTCAGTTTGTGCTTATTTCTGCATTCCTCTTTGGTTTGAGATTTGATACAAAGATCTTTCTAGAAATAAGGTTGTCCTACCATAACTCTGGTTTTTTGTGTAAGGTTGTCCTTAGAACAACATTTGTATCAACCTCTCAAGATCAGATATTTGAGGTTGTTTTACTTTTCTGCATTGTAATTTATTTTGGCTATCATATTTGTTTTAATTTCGCTGTTATAAGATTTATTTGGCATTGTCCTATTCACCCCCCCTCTAGGACATATAGCTAGGCCTTTTCAAGTGGTATCAGGGCCTAATAGCTCGTTCTTATTGCTTTTTATTTGGATTTATTTCCTGAGCTAACGATCTAAGCTATTTAAAAAGATGTCAAATTTTGATAGCCTTTCAATCACTAGGCCTCCACCATTTGATGGCTCCAACTATGCCTATTGGAAAGCCAGAATAAGAATCTTCCTAAAATTAATGGATGAGAGTGTGTGGCGAGCCACAGTGACCGAATGGAAAACTCCTACCATTGAAGTAACTGAATCCAACGGTTCAAAAACTATGTCTGTACCTGCTTATTATTTATGGACCACTCTTCAGAAAAGTGAGTATAGTGCTAATGCTAAAGCACTAAATGCAATCACTTGCGCACTATCACCGGATGAGTTCAAAAGAATCATATCCTGTGATACTGTGAAGCAAGCCTGGGATATACTAGAAATGACACACGAGGGTACATCAATTGTCAAAAAGTCTAAAGTCCAACTCCTCACAACCAAATTTGAAGAAATTCATATGGAGGAAAATAAAATGTTTATGGACTTTTACACTAGACTAAATGACATTGCAAACTCAATGTGGGGTCTTGGCGATAAAATCCCAGAAAGTAAAGTGTGTGCAAAGATATTACGTTCACTTCTTGAACGGTTCAATTCTAAAGTAACCGCGATCTAGGAACTTCGTGATACGGATAATATGAGGGTAGAAGAACTAATTGATTCTTTACAAACCTACGAGTTAAACTTTAAAGCTCCTAAAGGTAAATCGATCGCTCTAAAATCCTCTAAATGTAATTCAGAAGAAAATTCTGATTCAGAAGATGATATGGCTCTTTTGGCTAAGAAATTCTACAAGATTTTTAAAAGCAAGAAAAGGGTTGATTTCCAAAAATCAAATGATAAAAAGAAGTTTAGACCCAAATCTCGAAAATCTTTGAAAGATAGTCAATGCTACAACTATCAAGAATATGGGTATTTGGCAAATAGATGTCCCAAAAAGGACAAACCCAAGAAGAAGGGTATGTTGGCTACGTGGGATGAATCATCTGATTCTGAAGCTTCTTCTGAATCAGAAGATTCTGAAACTGAGTTAGGGAATGAAGTTAAAGCACTTATGACTCTAGCCAAATTCACATTTTCAGATAATGACTCAACAAGTGAAGAAAATCTGAGTAGTGAATATGAAAATGAAGATGATCTTCAGGATGCTTACAATGCCCTATACAAAGAAAGTTGTAAAATTGATGTCAAACTTAAACTTCAAAAAGAAAAGTTTTCTAAACTCAAAGAATGTTTTGAATCACTTGTCTTAGAAAAATCACAAATTTTAGAATTTTTTGAAAAATCAAAATGCGATTTGGAATTCAAAAACTCTTTAATTGTTGATTTGAAATCTGAGATTGAAAATCTCAAAAAGGAAATATCTTCTCTTCTGAGTCAAAAGGACACATAGAAATATGCCCAAGGTGATCCAAAGTTAGAAAAACTCTTATCCGGATCAAGAAAATGTGGCGATCTATCCGGGCTGGGCTATGATAAAAATGTATCTCTTAAACAAAAGTATACTCCTCCTATGTTTGTGAAAGGAGAGTCCTCAAACTCAAAAGGGAAAAATACTTATCAAGGTTTTTCTAGAAATTCAAAAACTCTTCAAAGACCTAGAAGCAGCCATATCAACTTTAATCAGAAACGAAATCCACTAGCTGAAAAGATAGTAGATTTACTCAAGGAGCTCCTAAAATCTAACTCTATAGGTTATACTTACAACTGTAAACAAAAGAAGACCAACTATGTTCCTAAACCCAAAACAGTTATGAAATGGATTCCTAAAGTCACCTGCTTGGTTGCTCACATTGCTTTCAAAGCAACAAGTCATTCAAAGTGGTAGCTAGACAGTGGATGTTCCAGGCATATGACAGGTGACAAAGCTTTATTCACGGATCTAAAAGATATGACTGATGGTTCAGTCACATTTGGTGATGGTAGCAACTGCAAGATTATAGGCCAAGGTACGGTTCAACTTTTTAATCTTCCTGTGTTTAAAAATGCTTTATATGTTGAAGGCCTAAAATATAACTTACTTAGCATATCTCAGATATGTGATAATAACTATAGTGTTCGGTTCTCTAATCAAAGTTGTGAGATACTAAATAATAAGGGTTCTGTAATATTAACTGGACGTAGAACGTCTGAAAATTGCTATATCATTAGCGAATCCAGCTCATCTAATCAAACATGTTACATGGTCCATACAGACGAGACTGATTTATGACACAAACGTCTTGGACATGTTCATTATCGAAATTTATATAGATTGAGCAATCAAGAACTTATAAGAGGTTTACCCAAACTTCAGAAATTAGATAAAATATGTGGTGAGTGCCAGATAGGCAAACAAACAAGGAACTCACACAAAAAGGTGAATTCAAATACCACATCAAAACCACTCAAACTTCTTCACATGGATCTAATTGGACCTACCAGAACGGAAAGTCGTGGTGGTAAAAAGTATATTCTGGTAATAGTTGATGACTTTACCAGATACACTTGGGTAGTCTTTTTAAGGGATAAATCTGAAACCCTTGAAGAAGTAAGAAAAGTTCTCAAAAGGATTCAAACTGAAAAATCTTCTCAAATCAGTAAGATTCGTAGTGATCATGGATCTGAATTTGAGAATAGTAATTTTGAGAAGTTCTGTACCGACCAAGGAATATTACATGAATTCTCAGCTCCCAAAACTCCACAACAAAATGGAATTGTGGAAAGAAAGAATAGGGTGCTTCAAGAAATGGCTAATGTCATGTTGAATAGCATGAAGCTCTCTAAGAATCTTTGAAATTTGAAGTCAGAATACAAATGACCGCTATATTATTAACCGAGTCTATACTAGCAAAGATAATAATAAAACAGCTTACGAATTATGGTTCAATAAAAAGCCTACTATCAAATACTTTCGAGTTTTTTACAGCAAATGCTATATTTTACGAGATCGTGAAAATTTGGGAAAATTCGATACAAAGAGTGATGAAGAGATTTTTCTAGGATATTCCTTAAACAGTCGTGCTTATAGGGTTCTGAACAAAAGAACTGGTGTGATTCAAGAATCCATCAATGTTGTCATTGATGATCACTTAAATAAGACAATCCCTAATTCAGATAATGATGAAGTCCTAATCATTGATAAACCCGATACTTCATCAAATCAGACTGACTCTGAATTGAGGACTATTAAAGATCATCCAACCACTCAAATTCTTGGAAACCCTCTCACTGGTGTTCGCACCCGTAGACAACTTGAGGATTTATGTAATTATGTATATTTTACATCCCAAATAGAACCATCTAATGTAAAAGAAGCTCTTGCTGATGAGAACTGGATTGTTGCAATGCAAGAAGAACTTAACCAATTTGTAAGAAATGATGTTTGGTATCTCGTACCAAGACCTAAAGATAAATACATCATTGGAACAAAATGGATTTTCAAAAATAAGTCTGACGAGTGTGGAAATATAATTAGAAATAAGGCTAGACTAGTGGTACAAGGTTATACTCAAATTGAAGGAATTGATTTTGATGAAACTTTTGCACCTATAGCACGTCTTGAATCTATCAGACTATTTATATCCATTGCATGTTTTAGAAAGATAAAGATATATCAAATGGATGTGAAAAGTGCTTTTCTAAATGACGATTTACATGAAGAAGTATATGTTGAACAGCCAATGGGTTTTGAAGATCCCAAAAATACTGATCATGTGTATCGGCTTAAAAAGGCACTTTATGGATTAAAACAAGCACCTAGGGCATGGTATGAGAAACTAACAAAATTTCTTTTAAGTCACAATTTTCAAATGGGATCTGTTGATAAAACTCTATTTGTTAAAAAACATAATGATCATATCTTAATGGTACAGATTTATGTTGATGATATCATCTATGGATCAACTTGTACTAACTTGACTACTGAGTTTGCAGACTTGATGAAATCACAGTTTGAAATGAGCATGGTTGGGGAATTGACTTATTTCCTTGGTTTGCAAGTAAAGCAGCAACCTGAAGGAATATTCATCTCTCAATCTAAGTATGCCTTGAATCTAATCAAGAGATTTGGATTTGAGAATGGCAAGAATTTCGATACTCCTATGAGTACTACCCTGAAACTCTCAAAAGACTCTAATGGTAAAAATGTTGATTCAAAACTTTATCGGAGTATGATTGGTAGTTTGTTATATTTAACTGCTAGTAGACCTGATATCTCTCTAAGTGTTGGTATTTGCGCAAGATTTCAATCTGATCCAAAAGAATCACATTTAATTGCTGTCAAGCGAATTGTTAGATATGTCGCAAGTACTATAAATCTCGGTCTCTGGTATCCTCATGAGACTAGTGTCCAACTTGCTGGGTACTCAGATGCTGACTGGGCTGGTAATCTAGATGATAGAAAATCAACCAGTGGTGGTTGCTTTTACATTGGAAATTGTTTAGTTTCCTGGTTTAGTAAGAAACAAAATTCTATATCACTCTCAATAGCTGAAGTAGAGTATATCGCAGCTGGTAATGCATGTACACAGCTTGTTTGGATGCATCGAATGCTAAGTGATTATGGAATTAAACAGGATTCTATGTTATTACATTGTGATAATTTCAGTGCAATAAATATTTCAAAAAATCCTATTCAGCATTCTCGTACTAAGCACATTGACATTAGATTTCATTATATTCGGGAATTGGTAGAAGAAAAAGTTATATCTCCGAATATATTCCTCAAGATCAATGTGGTGATATTTTCACAAAACCTCTTGATAAAAGCAGGTTTAATAAGATGAAATTTGATCTTGGCATGTGTATTTCAAAATGATTATTTATGCCTACGTGTATCATAGTATATATATTTGCTAGGTTTAATTTCATTTTTTTAAAAAATAAAAATAAAATTTTTTTTGCAAGAAATATGAAATTCTGGACGTCCTTCGACCTGTCGTGAGTGTACTCGACCAGTCGACCTTCGACCGGCCGTAGATACCCACGACCAGTCGTAGATCTCGAAAATCACTTAAATTTTGGGGATTTTTGCTTTCTTCCTCACTTCGTTTTTCCTTTCTAAGGAGCCAAGCTTCGACTGGTAGAACCCACCATTCTTGTTCTTCAAGGTTAGTGTTTCATTTACGTTTTTCTTACAAATCTGTGTCTAGATTGCTTTCTTTTCTTACTTGAAGCTTTCTATTTAGGATTTCATTGAGATTTGGGGTTTGGATTTTGAAAGATCTGATTGAAGTAAACCCATTTCTCAATCCTTTGCAACTCTTTATTTCCTTGTTATTGTTGTTGCATATGGCTTCCAGAGGTAGAAAAACTACTTCCCGTGGTCCTTCTTCTTCCTCCAAATCGACCAAATGTCATCTTCTTGAGTCCAATAATGATCCATCTTATGTTACAGACCTTAGAGCTCGTAATGTTATTGTTGAACATCCTGTTGATATTAATCATATTGCACCTTTTGATATCCTTCCTATGCTTGAAGCTGTAGGTTGGGTTAACTTATTGCATTGGGGTGGGCCTGCATACCGGTCCATTGCCCAATCCATGTTTACATGTATTAGTGACTTCTCACTGGATAATTTAACTTTTAAAATATCTACTAGTGAAGGGCCATTTGAAATTGATCGTCATTTAATTTCAGCCCTTATGGATATTCCTGTGAATGATGAGGGTATTCCTATTCATAATTTGACTGATAAACCCTCTGTATCTGAAAAACGTATGCTCACTAGAGACTTGTGCAACATGGATGTTCACTGGACTAAAAAGGGAATGCGCTTCCCACAAGGTATTTGTTACCCAAATACAGAGTACTCCACAGAATCTTTGTGTCAATCTGTATCCTCGGTCGGGTAATAAAATTGACTTGACTTCATTTATGGTTCGTGTTATTCATGCTATTTCCAGTGGTACTCAGATTTGTTTGCAATCCTTAATCTGTCATTTCATTCTTCAGTTTAGACTCCATCCTAATCATAGTGACATCCATTTTGGTTATTTAATGACTGTTTTGACTACACATATGTTGGTCGATATGTCAGTTAATGAGGCACCTATCCATCATCTGATTTTCAACAACTCTAATCTCAATAAGATGAAGCTGGAATTACTTCCTGAACAAGGTGGTAATGGTGGTGGTGCTGGTCATGAAGAAGCAGGGGATGACATTAATATGGATGACATCTTTGAGGAACTGGATTCTGATTCAACAAATGATCCAGATTTTGAGCCATCTGATTTTGATGCACGTCTGAGTGCATTGGAGGGTAAAGTTGAGAATATAAATGAAAAGTTGGAAAATATGTCGGTTGCTCATGATTTACAATTCAAGTACATGCGCAAATATCTTAGGCGATTGAACAAAGGCATGCACCAACTTGATCCCTCTATTCCTGCTCCGTCTTCTAGTTCTAATTCTGACTAGTCTTTATGAATTTTCTGGTTTATAATAACTTTAAATCTTAGCACTAAGTCGTCTGATTTGGAATTGGATACTATTTTTCTGTTATGCTGGGTATTTGTTTATTGTGATACTATGCTGATTTTGAGTTGGACAATTTCTGTTTTTTTGCTATAATCTCATATCTCCTCATATTTACTCTTATATTTTCTTTGTCATATTGTGACAAAAAGGGGGAGTATGTTTTATGGTTTACATTTAAACGATGTGATTGTGATAGAAGTAGCATTGGTTATGTTACTAAGGGGGAGTATATTTAGAATGGTTGAATGTTAGATATTGATTTGATTTGCAGGTAAGCCAGTTGATATTAACTGGTTTATGTTTCTCTAACTCTAACCAGTTGTTCTACTTTTATCTTGGTTATCTTGGTTATATCTTGGTTATGTGTTTTGTCACTAATTTGACAAAGGGGGAGATTGTAAGTGTTATTGTTTATATCAGTCTATATCCCTGTCGGTTGTCAAATTTGTGATGACAAAATCACTGTTAACTCTCTTGAACAAGCAAAGTTCACAACAAGCAAAGATTACAAGTACAAAGATCAACCTTGACTTCAAGTATTGCTCACAAGACAAGACTCAAGAATGCAAGACTTCAAGAAGAGTACAAGGCAGTTCGTAAAGAACTCAAGACACTTTCAAGGTTGAGCTACATCAAGACTTCAAGGCTTAAACTTCAAGGTCACTTGTTCCTAATGTTTTCAATGTCCTTACTTCTGGATTGGGGTTTGATTGACCATAGGTTGACCTTAGAAGTAGGCCATTTTGGATACATAAGTCATACGTATATGACACATGTGTTTGGGCAGTTTGGGGACTTGTTCTAGGCTTTCTTCGACTAGTCCTAGCTCTGCTTCAACCAGTCCAAGAAATTCCTCGATCAGTCGTAAGTTTGTTACAAAATTCGGATAATTTCTGTTAGGCTTCGACCAGTCCTGGAATCTGTTCGACCAGTCGAAGGAACAGTGTCGACTGCTTCTACGACCAGTCGAAAATCTTCGATTCAAAGTCCAGTGATAAATTACAAGGTCTTCGACCAATCGAAGGTGACCTTCGACCGGTCGAAGGTGACCTACGACCAGTCGTAGAACGGTCAAAGCTTATCATGCCCGATTTTTTTCAAATCTGTTATTTCTTCGACTAGTCGAAGAGCTCCCTAGACCAGTCAAAAATACGATCTGCTCACCTATAAATAGAGCACGAATCTCAGAAGAATTCCATCAATTAATTAATCCATTCAAGCCAATCTTCGTCAAACTTCTGAGAGATAATTTTGTGCTCCATCTAAGCTAAGTGTGCTTATTTTATACTCTCTTTCTTTAGCTTTATTTAATTGATTTTGTTTCTGCTATTCCAATCTAATTTGAAAAGAGGAATTGTTATTCCCTTTCTTTGGAATCAAAATCAATTAAGGCAAGCCCTAGTTGGTCTAATTTAAAATCTATTAGAACTAGAACCATTGTAATTGAATACTGGACATTGAACTTGAACATTCAATCATTTACTCTGATTTGGTTCTACCGGGCTGCTACAACGAAGGAGATTATCAGGTATTTTACATTTAATTGTAAATTCCTTTCTCTGTTTGGTTTCTTTCAAGATTTGCCAGAAAAATCTTGTTGTTTTGGTTATCTGAGGAGAGCCAGGAAAACTCAGAAGTGGAGTTTTTTTAATTGTGTAAGCCCACATACAAAGACACAATTGTAAAGGTTTTGGGTGAACCTGTGAAAACCTAATTTGTTAGTGAACGCTAATATCCCCTGTGTAAGGATATTAGGAGTGGAGTAGCATTTTGTGTGGCTGTTGTTTAACAGTTGGTGAATACACAGGCGAACCACTATAATCCCTTGTGTTGTGGTTGAATGATTTACATTTCTAATCTTTAATATTCATTTGTGGGATGTATGTGTGGTGGTGAATGTTGTAATCATTTAATTCAAGCATT
Organism: Magnolia changhungtana; assembly: GCA_030180095.1. Lineage (NCBI taxonomy): Eukaryota > Viridiplantae > Streptophyta > Magnoliopsida > Magnoliales > Magnoliaceae > Magnolia > Magnolia changhungtana. The sequence continues at coordinate 4,448,135 of JASAUF010000340.1, read as the reverse complement.
GTGGGAATTTTGTAATAATTTAGAATTTACTTTCTGCTATTCCTTTATCTGCTTGAAATTCAATTTCCTTTAAAGTTGTTCAAGCAAGGTTGCCCTGCCATTTTTATGGTGTATAGCTGTCCCTAGAACAACACATTTGTGATTATAATTTAATTCAGTTTGTGCTTATTTCTGCATTCCTCTTTGGTTTGAGATTTGATACAAAGATCTTTCTAGAAATAAGGTTGTCCTACCATAAACTCTGGTTTTTTGTGTAAGGTTGTCCTTAGAACAACATTTGTATAAACCTCTCAAGATCAGATATTTGAGGTTGTTTTACTTTTCTGCATTGTAATTTATTTTGGCTATCATATTTGTTTTAATTCCGCTGTTATAAGATTTATTTGGCATTGTCCTATTTACCCCCCTCTAGGACATATAGCTAGGCCTTTTCAATTTTTCATCAATGGAGGAGGATCAAGAACAGAATCCATTACTCTCTCACCCAACAAGCTCGAGCTCGACTCGACTTGAACCACTAGCTCGACTCGACAGCTTTGACAAACAAGCCAAGCCTTAATGTTGAGCTCGAGGCCAAGCTCAAGCTCGAACTCGAGTACATCATGGACAAGCCAAGCCAAGCTTGGCCCACCTCGACTCGACTCAACTCGATGCCCACCTCTAATCTTTCCCAATGCAGATGTAACAACTTACTTTTTTAACACTTAAATCAAAAATTTATGAAATCAATGTGGGGCTCATCGTGATGTATGTGACTTATCCACACTGCTCATTTATTATGTCAGCGGAATTTAGGGTATGAGACCAAAAATGAGAAAAATCCAAAACTCAAGTGGACCACACAATATGAAACAGCAGGAATCAAACACCTACCATTAAAAACTTCTTAGGGGCTAATATTCGTGTTTTCCCCTTATCCATGTCTGTGTGACCCTGTGAACGAGTTAGATGATGAAAAAAACCTTAATGTAGGGCTAGTGAAGGAAATAACTTTCAACGGTGGACGAATTAAGGTCAATTTTTCCTTTCTTGTGGGCCATTTGAGCGTTGGATCTACCTCATTTTTCGGCTCATGCCCCCAAAAGTTCTAATAAAATAGATGGACGGTGCGGATATATCATATACATTATGGTGAGGTCCACATATTTAAGTCAACACTTTTATATCGATTTTCGAGGTGGAATTGCTCTTACATTTCCAAACAATGTGAAAATATAATAATTACTTATTTACCAAGATTTACATGTATCATGGAAAATCAAACAAGCCCTTATATAACAATTACTTAATTAAGTATTACAGTTGCCTTTGAAAAATATCTTATTTAACATATAATTCTTCCCCCTACAAGTTGCTTAACTTATCCCACAAGCTTTTGCTAGCGGCTTGATCGTACGTGAGTGCCGAATCATCTAAAATAAGAACTATCAAAGCCACCTGACTTTTCTTCTTAAAAATCTCAATTTTCATTTGTGTAGGCTTTTTTTCCTTGATCATGATTGCAAAACCCTTCACCAAAACTTTACTCATGTTCAATCTCCAAAATACATAACTGAATTTGTTATACTTAACGCTTTAAATCTAGTGGAACTTAATTTACCACACTCAAACATATTCAACATGAACACCGATATTGATTTTGTGTGAAGATGCCTCTCAACATTGCTCTAACAAGCAATACCAATTGTTGCAGTACAAAGGGTACAAACAAAACAAAATCACAAAAATAAAGAGTAAAGGAGAAGCAAGAGAAAAGGACTCTGGCATGATTTGGCAAGATTCCCTAAATCAACTCAAGGACAGTCATGCTTCCTTTTAATGTCACATCTTCTGAAATGACTCTAAAAGCTTCTCCTGCCTGGCAATTAACATTTGCCGACATTGGAGCCTTTGCACCATTTTTGCTAATAAGGGTAAATAAATAAATAAAAAGGGAGCCTGGCAAGAGACCAGGTTTGGTCTGGGTTGGTGTCAGCCCAAGCCTGACCGGTTTAATAAACGGTCCAACAAATCTAGACCAAACCCAACCTACAATCCATTACCATGTGACCCGACCCCACCCACTTAAAAATTTTCTAACCTGAGCCCCACTCGACCATACCAATTAATTGTGACTAAGTCGAACTCAACCGACCTCCTATCTATTGCCATTTACTTGTGTTTAAAGTAGTGTGATTCTTGCTTTTAGTCCTTATAATCTTGCTTTGATGGCATGCATTAGCTGTTTAGATTCTCTTTGGAATAAGAAGAGATAAAAACCGCAAAACACACACACACACACACACACACACACACACACATATATATATATATATATATATATATATATATATATATATATATATGCTACAAGCTGTAGGTCAGGTGGGGTCAAGTAAGCCAGCTGGGTTGGATTGGGTTTAGAGCTAAACCCAAGCCCAACCCATTTATCTAAATAGGCTAATATTTTTGGCTGGAACCACTTAAAACCTGACCTAACTTGGCCTAATCTCGGTTTAGAAGCTGGTCAGGCCATTGGACACCCTAGGCCTAACTTGGTGTATGATACCATCCAGTCAGTTAGTTGACCCATCTCTACAAATTACTATTGTAAGTCTGATATTAAAATTTAAACAAACCATTTAAGGAGACCATGGTTAGGAAAACGCCAAATGGATAAAAAAAAAAAAAGGTGGGGAAATGTTGAGGTTGAACTCCGTGTCGGTCATTAAAAAGACGTTTCAGTCAGATATTTTCATAAGGTTTCGGTGGAGGGAGGGGCTCTGTGGGGCCACTATGATGTATGGTTTTATCACACCATTTATCCATTTTCCCCTATTATTTTAGGGTATGATATGATAAATTGAGGAAGATACAAGGCTCAAAGTGGGCCACACCACAGGAAGTAGTCGTGATAATGACACCAGGTCCACCCGTGATTTTTATTTACCATCCAACCTGTTGATAAGGTAATACTAACCGATGAGGGGAAAACACAAATGTCAGCTTATTCAAAACTTGGGTTGCCTCGGGGAAGTTTTTAATGGTGGGCGTTCGATCCTTAGTCCACTTAGTCATGGTTGGATGAATGGCGTTGGTAAAACCATACATCATGTGGGCTCCTCAGAGTCCCTATCTGGATTGACTCCGTCCAGCAGCAAAGCTACCATTTTCCGGTTGTCAGTCTCGGTCTCATTTTATGGTACAATGGATTGTGTGCTGAGTAAACTATGTGGGGCCAACGTGATGTATTTGTCTTATCCACACCGTCTATCCATTTTTACAGCTCATTTTAGTTCAAGATCCAAAAATTGAAGTATATCAAAAGCTTAGGTGGACCACACCACAGGATACAGTAGATATTAAAACTTAGCATTGAAAACTTCTCGGGGCCACATAGTTTTTGGATCAAGCTGATATTCGCGTTATCCCTTCCTCCATTTCTATATAACCTTATGAACAGGTTGGATGACAAATAAACATCATTGTGGGCTCACATAGAGGTTTCATTGGTGGACATTAATATCAGCACTGTTTATGCAGTGCGATCAACTTGAGCTTTGGATATGCTTCCAGATATACAGCGGGGATAAAACACCTTACATTACTAACTAGACTTTCCGCGTCCTTTTATCAACTTTCTTTTCTCGTATCCTGAATGAGAAAAATCTCCGGCAGAGTACGATAGTTGATACTTAGGCGCTAAGAAATTGCATATTTTATCTCTATATATATATATATATATATATATAATGTGGGTCCAATTTAGATGGTCGGAAACCCATATATATATATATATATATATATATATAATGTGGGTCCAATTTAGATGGTCGGAAACCCAAAATTTCACTGATTTGATTATCTAACGGCACAATTGAAAGACATTTTACTGGACATTCAGTGAAAAATATTCAATGATACATATTCAATAAATAGATGCCCATGAATCACGGTTAGCTTCTCTTAATAAATATTATTGAGGTCAAAATCTGAATCGATCTCCACTTCTATATATATATATAATAGACCCTAGTCTAACTGCACGAAAGAATTTTACTTGGGTGAGCAATTCAATAAATAGGAGACCCTAGCTAAGGTCAAAATCAATCGGGACCATCCGATGCCTAAGTCGGGTGCCTAAGTCAGTCGAGGAATCTGGGTCTTAAGTTGTAAGGTAGAGGGAGAGTGCAAGATATTGCGTACCTGTAGCAATGACGTCTTCGTGTATTTATACTTGACGGTATGATGATCCATGTTCGTTAATCACGCCCTGATTCCCTCAATCAGGGAGATTTTGAGATCGTAGAGATACTGCGCGCAATCCAAGGATCACGTAATATATGATGCGCATCGTGCGTATCTGCGAGCGACATTATCGGCCTTGTCCTCTTATAGTAGTTTCTAAGTTTAGCCTAAGGGACATCCGCCTTAACCTCCGCCTCGGAGTATGGAGTCGGCTTGGACCTTTCAGTAGGTAAGGTTTCCGACTGGCAGAAGATATAGGCCTTTGTCAACCTGTCTGAGTCCGCCTTAACCTCCGCCTTGGAGTATGGAGTCGGCTCGGACCTTTCAATAGGTAAGGTTTCTGACTGACAGAAGATATAGGCCTTTGTCAACTTGTCTGAGCCGAGCAGACGGTTATTCCTCCGATCGGATTAACATATGCTGCAGGGGCCTCGGAATCATGAGGGGCTCGGATCTTCCCATAACAGAAGCCCCCTACTCTTTGAGGTCTGCTAAAGGCTCGGAGAGTAATCATTCGGAAGACCAATCGCCTCGTCTATCGGTTCCTCCGAGCGCGTCATAACCCTTACATTTCAAATCCTTATGCCTGTAGGATTTCCCGTCCACGAGTTCCTGCGTAGTGGACGCATGACGGTTTAGATTTCGAATCGCCGTCCACATATGGCCTGTTGCCGCATATACTTGGAGTAATGCCTCGGATGGAATCTTTCCTTATTTGGGTGTCGCTTCGCTTATCCAAAGCACGCCGCTTGATGTCAGAGACGTACTGCCCGAAAGTGCGCAAGCCAATGGTATAGAGCCACGTCAATTCTGAGGCCGACTTACGGCGATTCGGCTGCGGCCATCATGACTGATCATTAATGCAGGGATTTACTGTGGTCTATATAAACCCTCCTCTGGGGATTTCACTTCACTTGTGTTGTGCTCGAGCTGACATCAGAATAAGCGATTTCCGGCGAAGGCGATTCCGGCCATCCAGAGGTTTTTTATCAGGCGATTCCAACCGATTAGATATTTCCGGCAAAAGCGATTCTAGGTGACCGTCCGGTGAGTCTTCTCATGCCTCTTTGCATTTCCTCCTTCTTTCTTAAGATGTCGTCGTCCGACCTGAAGACCGTGCGGGACTATGATGACGGCTCCGAGTCAGGGAGCTCTGGTAACGGGAGAGGGGCCTCTGAAGGGCCCTATGAGGCTGTGCCCTTGTACCCTCCGCACCGTAAACAAAAGGAGACTGGGGCTCGGACTCGCAAGGCTGGCGAGAGAAAATCCGCTCGGGTCACCCGGACGACCACCGAAGCTGCTGAGATGCCAACGAGTGGGCGAATCTCAGAAGTAGTTCCAAGAGGTTCCATACTGTCGGAGTCTCAAATGGAGCGGATCCGTTCGGAGTTCCAAATCCCAAACTCCATCCGGATCAGAGCCCCTGGGCCCCTTGACACCGCCGGTGCGCCGGCTGAGGGAGAAGTTGTTATTTTTCTCTGTGCGCTGCAATGTGGAGTCCGACTTCCCCTGCACCCCTTTGTCCGATCCATGACTGCCCACCTTGATTAGCTCCCAGGCAACTAGCCCCCAACACTTAGAGGGTACTCGTCTCTGCCTACATTATCTGGCGACAAGTCGGGAATTCGGAGCTGACCCCAGAAGAACTGATGAATTTATACCTGGTTAAGCATGATAACAACGAACCATGGTATTACTTTGCGACCCGAGGCAGCAAGGGGTCAGGGCTGGTTTTAAATCTTCCGTCCTCCAACAAAGACTGGAAGAAGAAATGGTTCTGGACCACGGGCGAATGGGAGGCACCTGTGGCTGAAGTCGAGACTCTGACGGCTCGGGTTCCGACTCAATTTTCAAAACCAGGTCGGACTAGTTAATTTCTTTTATCCTTGTATTTTCTTCTATTATGTCGGTCGGACTAAAACATGCTCTTTATCTCGACAGACTTCCCGAGAGGCACGCCCCTCCTCATCTCGGACCAAAAAAATCGGATCGCCAAGGCTAAGGCGTGATCGGGAGAGCTTCGCTCCTGGTCGGACCTGATTTCTACTGAGAATCTTCAGTAGTCTGGGCTGTGCAAGTCCCCGCCTCTCCCGACTTCTTTCAGTGAGTATTCTTTCTATTCATTTCAGCGGAACGGGACTTACCATTTAGGTTGCTAACCCGTCGTTTTTGTAGGTATGGCCGAAGCGTCAGGTTCTCGGAAGAGGAGGGTGGCCCCGACAGCAGAGGAACTATTCAGGCCCCCTCCCTGGACGAAGACCACTGTTCGGAGGAGACAAGCAACTCCTCGCGGAAAAGATCCCTCAAGTCCGAGTGTAGCGGCTACGACTCCAATTACGGCCGTGGTTACGACTATACCTGTGACTGTGGTCACTACAGCCCCGTCTCCTGCCCCGATGACTCCTGCTACGACGCGCGCTGAGGGTCACATCTCAGCGGTCGTTACTCCAACTCCCGCAACCATAACCCCTTCCATTTCGCCCGCAATCGTTCCTCCCGTCGGGGAGGTTCATCCGTCGGCTCCTTGCATAGTTATTCCATCATCATCAGAGCGGGAGGAAGCTGTTCGGATGGCCGACGCCATGATTACCCCTCTCCCCCCCCCCCCCCCCCCCCCGAGGTTGGAGGTGACCTTGGAGTCGAGGCTCAGGCCTCGGCTGGTAGCGGAACTAGTTTTGCAAAGGCGGTCGATTCTGCTCACGTGGGGACGAGCGGACGGAAGTTCGCACCGGACTATCATCTTTCCTCCTTGACTCCCTGGGCCGCGAAGCACGCTCCTGAGGAGAGTATAGCTAACCTCCTCGACAAGTCGAACAACTCCTTCCTGAATGACTTGGCTTCCGTTTTTTATACGGTATCCCCACCGTCTTTCGTCGTTTTCCTTGTACTTGCAGTTTTCAAGTGTTCATTCATCTGTTTTATGCAGTTTGTCCCAAAGCTTTTATCTGCTCGGGAAGAGGGCGGGAGGCGAAAAAAAGAGAAACTGAGCTGGAAGCCCTCAGAACCCAAATGGGGGTCTTGCGGGAGGAGAGCACTTCCCTCCGACTCGAGCAAGGCGAGCTACGCCGGCGAGTTGAAGAAGGGAGGGCTAAGGAACTTCAGCTACAGGAGACTGTTGTCGACCTCGGAGCTAAGGAGCTGCGATTGCAAGGGGCGGTAGAGGACTTGACAGCTCGATGTGACGCTGCGACTGCGAGCTGACTCGGGCTAGGGCTCATGCGGACTCGCTAGCCCAGGAGAATGCTCGACTAGGGGAAGCTCTTGATCGAGCCAAGGTCGAGGCAGCGGAAGAGCAGGCCTGAGCCGTTGCCCAGGCGAAGGAAACTCAACAGGCCGAGGATGCAGCTTCTTTGGCCAAGGCGGTGGCCGCAGCGGTAAAAGCCTTCAAAGTTTCAAAGGAGAGGGATGCTGAGGCCGCCAAATTCTATGGCCGTGGCTATGACGATTGCATTGAGGCGGTCCTGGGTTTATACCCGGACCTTAACCTCGACTCAATACTACTTGAAGAAGCTGAAGAGTCGCCTGTAGATGAAGACCGCCTAGATCCTGCCCTCGATGCTCAAGCTCCCCCGCCACCCGCATAGTTCAGATTACCCTCACATTTTTATTTTGAATTGGTTGGAACTCGAACTGGTTGGAACTCTTCCTCTTTTTTATTGCTTTTTTGACCTTCCAATGGAGGTCCGTGGATGATGGTTTTTGACCCTCTGGAGGGCGTATAGATGATGATATATTTTCTCTTTTTATATATGTTAATCCGTAACTGATTTCTTGTTGAATGCTGACTTATACTACTTGATTGTCAAAATGAGAGGTTAATTTCGTTTGCGGCGTAGCCTGAGCTGACCTTACCTTTCGGCAGGCTGGCGTTTCCCAACACCATCTTACTGTTGAGCTTTTATGGCTCGTTTATTAAGTTCGGGCCCCTAGGGGGTCGGCTCATTCCACAATTGGCGAGACCCTCCCGTTTTACCCGTTAATTCGTGAGTCGACCCCTATGTTAAGGGAGTTGAGTCGGCGCTTAGGTTTTTCCCCTAGTTTAGGTGATACCGTGTAGAATTTTTGTGGGATAACGTATTTACCCATTTGCAAGGGATTAATCCGTTAAGTCCGCCCCTGCATATGAGAGACAACTTTTCCTTAGTCGAGAATCCGTTCATGTAGATGAGAAGAGGCGAATTTTATTGAGAGCCTTAAAGGCTTGTCACTTAGGGGCGTACATTTCGGTGAGAGCCTTGAAGGCTTGTCGTCCAGAGGAGTAAATTTATTGAGAGCCTTAAGGTTAGTTCGTCATGGATAATAAACTTTCAGATGCTCGGCATTCCAGGAATGGGGGAGCTAACGACCTTCGAGGTCTTTTAGGTGGTAGGAGCCTGGTTTGGTTGATCGAACGACCCGATAAGGTCCTTCCTAGTTTGGTCCGAGTGTCTCAACCCCCAGCTTGGTGGTATTCTGGAAGACTCGACGAAGGACTAAGTCCCCTGGTCGGAATCGCCTAGCCTTGACTTTCGAATTGTAGAATTGTGCCACTTGTTGATGCAGAGCAGCGACTCGGAACTTCGAGATATCTCTAACTTCTTCGAGCAAATCCAAGTTTGCGGCAATCAGCTCGGAATTCTGTTTTTCTTGGAAGCTCCCGACTCGGGCCGTAGGAAGACCAATCACCACGGGCACCATTGCCTCCGAGCCATAAGAGAGCGAAAATAGAGTTTCCCCAGTTAAGGACTGAGCTGTGGTCCTATAAGCCCAGAGAACGAATGGAAGTTCTTCTGCCCAACTGCCATTTGCTTTCTCCAGTTTTGTCTTGAGATGATGTTTGATGACCTTGTTGACTGCCTCTACTTGTCCGTTCGACTGGGGATGTCGGGGAGAAGATTACGCATTCATGATGCCGAGTCTTTGACACATGTTTCAAAATTTGTCGTTATCGAACTGTCGGCTATTATCTGACACGATGGTCCGCGGAATCCCAAATCGGCAGATGATGTTTTTCCAGATGAAGTCGATCACCTTCTGCTCTGTGATTCTGGTGACGGGCTTTGCCTCGGCCCATTTGGTGAAGTAATCAACAGCGACAATTGCGAACTTGACTTGTCCCTTTCCTGTGGGCAGGGAACCGATAATGTCGATTCCCCACTGTGCGAAAGGCTAGGGGCCACTCATGGGGACCATCTCTTCAGCAAGTTACCTCGGCACGGCCGTAAAGCGCTGGCATTTATCACACCTCTGAACGTAATCTTTGGAATCTTCCTTGATAGTTGGCCAGAAGTACCCTTGTCGGAGTATCTTAAGAGTCAAGGCTCGACTGCCGGAATGATTTCCGCAGATTCCTTCGTGAATCTCTCGTATGACATATTTCGCTTCATCGGCCCGGAGACACCTGAGGTAGGGCTGAGAATGTCCTTTTTGTACAGGATACCATCCAGGACAATGTATCGGGCTGCTCGGACTCTATGCCGCCTGGCTTCCAGCTTGTCCGAAGGGATCTCGGCTGTCGTGAGATACTTGAAGATCGGGTCCATCCAGCTCAAACTTACGCGAACTGGATTGACTTCTTTCTCATCCTTGTTGATACTTGATTGCTTTATGAATTCGACGGGGATGACTCATGGGATCTTCCCCTCCGCGGCTGAGGCGAGTCGTGCTAGGGCGTCGACCCATGAATTTTCTGCCCTCGGGATTCGATGGATCGCGCAATTCTAAAATTTTTTAATTAATTTCCTCGCCTGATCAAGGTAGGCCATCATCCTTGTTTCCTTAGCCTCGTACTCGGCAGAAATGTGATTTACCACTAGCTGGGAGTCATATTGGACTTGAAAAGACTGGACACCCAGACTTGCTGCCAATCTGAGTCCGGCTAACAAAACTTCATATTTCGCCTCATTGTTTGAGGCTCTGAATCCCAACCTGATCGCGTATTGAACGGTCGTGGAGTCGGGTGTGATCAAGACAATCCCGGCCCCGGCCCCTTTGACATTGGATGACCCGTCCACATAAAGAACCCATCCTGGATCTGATACTATTTTTTTATCGCTCGGAGGAGCGGGCAAACTTGCTTCGGCTTCGGCACTGATCTCCTTGATGCTCAGAGTGAACTCGACGATGAAGTCGGTCACGGCCTGTCCTTTAATTGCCGTCCTTGGGCGAAACTGAATATCGAACTCACCAAGCTCGATGGCCCACTTAGTCACCCAACTTGACACTTCGAGCCTCTGCAGAACTTGCCTGAGAGGGAAGTCTGTTAGCACAAGTACAGAGTGAGCTTGGAAGTACGGGCGTAACCTCCGAGCTGAAACAACGAGGCTGAGTGCTAGCTTTTTCAGGGGCGAGTATCTCGTTTCTGCTGGCACCAAGACTTTGCTCACATAATAAACAGGGTGTTTCTTGCCTCCGACCTCCCTAATCAGAGCCGAGCTGACAGCCGAGGTTGAGACGACGAGGTAAAGGAATAGGGGCTCGCCTTCTTTAGGTTTGGACAGTAGAGGGGGTGAACCCAAGTACTGTTTCAGCTGCTGGAAGGCTTGCTCGCACTCCGGCGTCCACTCTGCCTTCTGATGACCCTTCAATTGCTGAAAGAAGGGGAGACACTTATCCGTTGCTCTAGAAATGAAGCGTCCGAGCGCTGCGACTCGACCCGTAAGACATTGTATATCCTTGATGGTTCGAGGCGAACTCATGTCAATGAGTGCTTTGATCTTTTCAGGATTCACTTCAATTCCTCTCTGACTAACTTGAAAGCCGAGGAATTTTCCTGAGCCGAATCCGAAGGCGCACTTCGTTGGATTCAGCTTCATCTGGTATTCTCGAAGGACGGCGAACGCTTCTCCGAGATTCGTCAGGTGATCGGATGCTTTGATGCTTTTTACCAACATGTCGTCGACATATACTTCCATGGTGCGTCCGATCTGTTTGGAGAACATCTGATTCACTAACATTTGATATGTGGCCCCAGCGTTTTTTAGGCTAAATGACATGACTCGGTAATAGTAGAGTCCCTTGTTCGTGACGAAGGTAGTCTTCTGCCTGTCTGGGGGGTGCATCGCAATCTGATTATATCCGGAGTATGCGTCCAAGAAAGAGAGCAATTCGTGACCCGCCGTACTGTCCACCAGTTGGTCGATCCAAGGCAGCGGGAAGTTATCTTTCGGACAAGACTTGTTTAAGTCTGAGTAGTCCATGCACACCCGCCATTTCCCATTGGCTTTCTTCACAAGGACCACGTTTGTGATCCAATCGGGGTAGTGCACTTCTTCTATAAATCCTACGTCGAGTAGAACGGAGACCTCGTCGGCAATTGCTTCGCATCGCTCAGCATCGAATGACCTTCTTTTCTGCTTGACGGGTTTGTGATCTGGATCTACATTCAGTCCGTGGACCATGACTTTCGAAAAAATTTCGGGCATATCTTGATGGGACCATGCAAAGACATTCCTATGTTGTCGCAGAAATGCCAAAATTTTAGTCCGTTGCTCTGGATTCAATGATGTTCCGATCTTAAAGTTTTGCTCGGATCGGCTTCATTAAGCGGCACTTTCTCCAGATCTTCTACAGATGAGCCTTCCGTGGGCCCTCGGGGATTTAGGACATTGATGGCGAGCGCCTGCTTGACCGACCCTTTCTTCACTGCAATTGCATAACATCTCCGAGCTTCTCGCTGATCTCCTCAGAGGTAGCCTATCCCGCCCTCGACGGGGAATTTCATCATCAGGTGGTAGGTAGAAACAACTGCTCTCATCGCGTTGAGAGAGAGTCTTCCCAAGATAACATTGTGCACATAAGGCACATTGACAACTAAGAAATCCACCATGAGTGTGACTTGATGTCGTCCTTCTTCCGCAGTCACGGGGAGGGAAATAGCTTCTTCGAAAATCACCCTTTCCCCGGCAAAGCCGTGCAGGGGGGCCTTCACAGGTCTGAGATGGGACCGTGAAATCCTCATTCTTTTAAAAGCTTCTAAATAGATCACATCGACTGAGCTCCCGGTGTCAACCAAAATGCGGTACACTTTGCGATTAGCTATAGTCATGGTGACTACCAGAGTGTCGTCATGCGGGTGTTGGATTCCACGTGCATCTTCTTCTGTGAAGGTTAGGGTACATGGACTGATACGAAGTTCCTTGCTGGGAATGAACGTAGTGTTCCAGTTCGGACTTTCGAGAGTGAGCTTTTCGTGCCCTATTTGAATCTCCCCCACTGGATGAGCCCCCGAAGATTGTACGGATCTCGGGGGGTTCCTCCGCGGTGTTATTTGGCTACTCGCGTTCCCTTTCTCTTCTCCGAGTGGCTTTTCCTTCTTCTGTGTATCGACGCAGGTGTCTTTTCCGAATAAGGGCTTTGATCTCGTCCTTAAGGTCTACACAGTCATCAGTATTGTGACCGTGATCTCGGTGGAAGCGACAATACTTGCGCTTGTCTAGATGATCTGGGTCGGCCCTCATGCAGACAGGCCAATTTAGCATCTTCTCACCTCGGATGTCCAGTAGAATCTGCTCGGCAGATGTGTTAAGGGGAGTGTAGAAACGAAATTTTCCCTCTTGTCTTCTGCTTGGGCGACGATCGCGAGAGGCGCGTTCATCGGTCCCTTTGTTAGGCATCTGAGATTCCTCGTTCCTAGGCCTCTTCCCCTTACCATTCGGCTCGATCACTTGGACACTTTTACGGGCATTAGTGAATTCCTCCGCGTTGGTATACTTCTGAGCTCTAGCCACAAGTTCAGCCAGTGTCTTTGATGGGTTCTTCCTAATGGAGAAGGTGAACTTTCCTTCTTTCAAGCCACTGAACATAGCGGCGAGGGCCATTTTGTCATCATAGTCTTCCACTAGTAACGCTTCCTCGTTGAAGCGAGCGATGTAATCCTTCAGTGACTCCTTCGGCCCTTGCTTGATAGTAAGCAAGTGAGTGTTGGGCTTTCGACTTCTCTTACCGCTGATGAACTGGGTAAGGAATAGTCGGCTCAACTTTGTGAAGGAGCTGACGGAGTTTGGTTTGAGTTGCCGGTACCAACTCCGAGCGGATCTTGTTAGTGTAATCGAGAACCTTCGGCACATCATTGCATCCGTCGCCGTTTGGATCTACATCCAGGGGCGGTAGGCTTCCACGTGCTCGGATGGGTCCCCAGACCTAGAATATTGAATGACGGGAGGTATCCGGAACCTCTGAAGCATCACCTCATTCATGATTTCCGAGGTGAAGGGAGGTTCGGTCTCTTCCATCATTGCTTGGACGTCGGTTGATACTTTTTCTCCAAAGTTAAGAACTTGTTGTTGAGCTCCTCGAACCGCTTCTCCTATGGGTCTTTATTTTCTGCCACAATCTCTTGGGCGTTCTCTCTCTCTCTAAGCTTCTCCTCCCCCTCCTTCGTTCCAACCGATGACGGAGGTCCGTTGGTGCTAGGGCTGAAGTAACCGAGGCATTAGTCGGAGCTCGCGTTGCGGTGTTCCGAGCCGAGGGTCGGATTTTGGTCGGAAGAGGATGTTGACTCGATATGAGCACCTGAGAATGCTAGGGTGCCTCAGGCCTCACACTCTTCGGCGCGGAGTGGACTTCCACAACCGGGCCGACTGGTTCGGGGACAGGATCTTCTTGAGCCGGGCGTAACTGTGGCTTTTGTTGCTGCTTCATCCTGTTTACTTCATCACGTAAGGCTTGTATCTCGCCCTGCATGGCTCGATACTTGCTTGCCCGGTTGCGCGAACGCTGGGAAGGTCCCGGGGCCGATTCCGCATGAAGTAGTGATGAGGAACGAGTTTGTTCGTTTTGCTCTGGTTTTGCGGCTACTGTTTTCTTCTTTCCTCTTGCCATTATATTTAAGAATAGGAACCTGACTTTTTGTATCAAGTTCCTACAGACGGCACCAAAAAATGTTGAGGTCAAAATCTGGATCGCTATCCACTCCTCGAATAGACCCTGGTCCTGTACGAAGGGTGAGCAAAGGAGACCCTGGCTAAGCCAGGGGACCCTCCGATGCCTAAGTCAGGTTAAGGGAATCTGGGTCTTAAGTTGTAAGGTAGAGGGATAGTACAAAATATTGCGTACTTGTAGTAATGACGTCTTCGTGTATTTATACCTGACGATATGATGATCCACGTCCGTTAATCACGCCCCGATTCCCTCAATCAAGGAGATTTTAAGATCATGGAGATACTGCGCGCAATCCAAGGATTACATAATATATGATGCGCATCGTGTGTATCTGCGAGCGACATTATCGGCCTTGTCCTCTTATGGTAGTTTCTAAGTTCAGCCTAAGGGACGTCCGCCTTAACCTCCGCCTCGGAGTATAGAGTTGGCTCGGACCTTTCAGTAGGTAAGGTTTCCGACTGGCAGAAGATGTAAGCCTTTGTCAACCTGTTTGAGTCCGCCTTAACCTCCACCTCAGACTATGGAGTCGGCTCGGACCTTTCAATAGGTAAGGTTTTCGACTGGCAGAAGATATAGACCTTTGTCAACTTGTCTGAGCCGAGCGGACGGTTATTCCTCCGATCGGATTAACATATGCTGCAGGGGCCTTGAAATCACGAGGGGCTCGGATCTTCCCATAACAAATATAATTTTTTCTTTTGGCAATAATTTATCACAATTTATCACGAAGAAATATGTTTTGGGAATTTGGGATTTTATTTTTGTTTAAAATAATTCCATTTGTATAGTCTGTGTGCCTACGGCTTATGAAGCATCGGAATCTGCGTATCAAATAACTCTCATCTTGATGGATGGACGCGGTTCGGGGCTGACCCATAACCGGCCACATAGCTGGTGTCAAAGCTCCGTGGGGCCTACCATGATGTATGTGTTTTATCCACGCCGTCCATGTATTTTTCTAGATCATTTTAAGTGTGTGGGATACAAATCTCGGGTGGACCATGCCACATAAACATTGGGAATTGAATCCATACCGTTGAGAATTTCTTGGTGCCACAGAAGTTTTTTAGATCAAGATGAGATTTGTGTTTTCCTTTCAACCAGGTCCATGTGACCTTATCAACAGGTTGTATGGCAAATAAACATCATGGAGGGCCTACCAAGTTTGTAACGGTGGACGTTCAATCAACACCGTTTTCCCCTGGTGTGGTCTAACTGTGATCTAGATCTGCCTCATTTTTGTAAGCACGCTCTAAAATGAGCTGAAAAATGGATGGACGGCGTGGATAAAAAACATTCATCATGATGGGTCCCACGGATCTTTGACACAAGCTATCTGGCTGGTGTAAACCGCGTCAGTGATGGTTGGATAGAGAGGTAAAAGAAATGATAAAAAACAAAGAGAGAGAGAGGGAGTAAAAACGAACTCCCCACACTTTCCTTTCCTCCAATTTTCAATTGAAAATGGAGTAAAAACATGCAAATCTCCTGATTTGGGAAGTAGGTCTTATCAATCTTCTCTTCATTTTCATTGAATCATCTGCATTTCCTATCACACGAATTTCTTGGGGTCTTACCAGAGGTTAGTTTCTGTTCATGTGAAAAAGCAAATAGATTTTATTTTTTAATAACAGAGTGGGGAATGTCTTCAAAAACCCACATTTGATTTTTCTTTTTGGGGGTTGAAGAGGAGTCTGTTTGTTCTATGGGTTTTTGAATTGGGTTCTCTTCTCTTTATTTTTTTCTGATTGAAAGAACAGTTTATTGCTGTTTGAGACTCGAAAATCCCAAATTTGATTTTTTTTCTTTTTTTTCTTTGGGTGTTGAAGACATTTCTTTTATTGGAGTCTTTTTGGTTTATGGGTTTTTGAATTGGATTCTCTTCTCTTTCTTTTTTCTGATTGTTAGAATAGTTTATAGCTGTTGGAGTCGTCAAAATCTCACATTTGTTTTTCTTTTTGAGGTTGAATTAGATTTTTACCATTGGAATCTGTTTGGTTTTTGGGTTTTTGAATTCGGTTCTTCTCTCTCTCTCTCTCTCTCTCTCTCTCTCTCTCTTTTCTGATTGAATGGACGTTTTATTGCTGAGAGTTCCTTGTTTGGGATTTTTTTTTTCCAAGGAGCTGCCATTTACGCCCACTTGATTGATAGATTCAACCACCCCTTTAATGTTTTTTGGTTATAGAACAGTACAAAGTTTTTCTTTTTCTTTTTATTATTATTTTACCAATAGTTGAAAAGAAGTTCAATAATCAGGGTGAGTCTTGATGTCAATGCCCTTTACGTTTCGATTATTAGATTGGGTTCTATTATTTACTCATTTCTTGCCGTCATACTTTCTTCGCCCATAAGGAATACAGGTGGGCCCATCTTTTGATGATCCAGGCCGTCCATCTAATGGGCCACATTTTGGATATACCATGCCCATCAAAATCCTCCATGTGATGCTTTAAATGTCCAATTAATGGGTTGGAAATGGATCCTTTCCATCAGTCTGCACTCAACAGGTAGAAGTTGCAGTGGTTGTAGTGGTAAGGTCTTCCGTCCGGTGGAATTTTTGGGGTCGTGTCCGATTCAAGATGGGGTCTGCCAGATGCATGGTCTCGATCACACAAAGGGATGGGCCACATGTACATTTTGTTGACCATTGGCTATTTCTCTCTCCCCTCCATGCCGTTTGGAAACAAAGATTGATTTTCTGGTGATGCAAAATGGTTGTGATTTAGAGAGGTAACGAGCTAATCGAGTTGGGCACATAATGAGTACGATCGGCAACGAAGATTGGGATGACAACTACTCAGTCATTGGGGACAAGCCTGAAGTTGGTTTCTTGGATTTTGAGGAGGAAAAATCAGGTCATGATTTTGAACTGATCGATGAAGGGCCTGTCACCATCTCAACCCCATTCCCATTTGTCGAAGGGAAACCTCAGTCTGCTCTTGCTGGAGAGACGACTGTAGATTCTGTTACTGTTAGAAACACTACAAGTGAGCCGATCGACCTCTGGGGAATCAAGATTTTCTCCTCAAATCCCGAAGGAACCTATACGCTTTCAGTGTTGGAACCTCCGACGGCCACATCTGATGTGGAGACGATCCAGGAGTTCCTTGAGTCATCGTATCTAGAAGATAGGGTGCTTCAACCGGGCCAGACTCTTAAAATTTGGCTGTCGTGCAAACCGAAAGACATCGGCCTGCATACTGCCATTGTGCATTTTGATGCGGGAGATGATAAGATTGAGAAGGTCGTCTTCCTCTTAGCGGAAGATAAGGTTTCCCAGTCGCTAGCTTCGAACAAGCCGTTTTCAAGAGTCCCAAGGAGGAAACAGTTTGTGTGCCAAGAGTATGTGGCGGGTTCCCGCCCTCCTAAGAAAGCAGCTCAAGGCTTCAAATATAATCTTCCCAATTTCCCAATACCAAAGGATGTCAGGGCAATGATCGAGAATAAGAAAGTCCCCCAAGTTATCATTGAAGGACTAAATAGCAGCAATTATGCAGATTTCTTTCGTAATTTGGTCATCATGGAAGAAATCCATTTGGAGGTAATTTTCTAACCTACCGATTTCTTTTTTCATCTATTGGTAAGCTTTGCCTTTGCTTCTTTTAGTGACTGACATGTTGCTGTAGGAGGAAATGAGAGCACATGACATGGAGAATGTCACCATGAAGAGAAGCAGGCAGTTTTTAGCCCTTGAGGTTCCTGGATTGGCCGAGAAGCGGCCTTCACTTGTTTGCGGAGATTTCATTTTTTCCAAGCCCGTCGATGATGATTTCGACAGCAGTAGTAAGCCATATCAGGTTTGTGCTTTTCTTCCAAAAGAACCTGTTGTTGATTCTTCTGTTAACTGTACAAGGTGCTGAACTACCAACCTTCTTCTCTGAGGTGTATGCTATGATGCTTGATTGAAAGAAACTTCGCTGTTTTGTTTAACCCAACAATTGTGTAGGTGGGGACTACCTTTGCATAACTGCACCATTCATCTGGTGGGCTCCATCATGGGAGAGGTCATGCTCATTATCTATCCTCCATCGGACTGATCCTTGCAAAGGACAGTTATAGACAATGGTCTACATTTACTGGGTGCCAAATCAGATGGTCAGGATAATGTGTATGGGATTTTTTTTTTTTTTTTTGGGTATTTCCTGTCCACGATTAGTATGGCTATTAATGGGTACCCGATCTGTTTTTAGTGGGTCCAGGTCCCATTAAGTGGACCCGTTAAGAAATTGGGTTGGGTTGGGCCCGTTCATGTCTGGGTCGGGTCCAATTAGTTTTAATAATAAATTATAATATATTTAACATATATTGATTATTCTGGCAAAAGAAATGAGGTTTCCTACACTACACACATGTAAGAGAGCCCATTTACACACTATGCACATGTCAAAGTGGAACATGTGTATGCGATCTAATCCATACAATGGGTGGGCCCAACCACATAAATTCAAAACCTAGATCCAAAGACCTGACGGTACCTGAGCCTGATCAGATCTGGGTCCAGGTCCAGGCCCAGCAAGACCTGAACCCAGTTAGCTGGTATGGGTACTAAAGTAACCGACCGGTACACGACCTGTTGACAGCCCTAATGATAGGATCCTCCATTGAATAGTCTTGATCACTGCAAGGTGGCTCCAAAATGTGCAGTGTTTGTTGGGCTGAGCAAATTGCTAGATTGAGTGTAATATATTTCCTCTTTCCACCACTTACATTTGGTGATGACTTTTGCAGGGGTACATCCACCGAGTTGAGGCAGATCAAGTATTCCTGAAGTTTGCAGATGAATTTCACCATCTTCATCGTGACACGGATCTTTACAATGTTAGATTTACATATAATAGGGTGAACATGAAAAGGCTATACCAAGCTGTTCAAGCAGCAGCAGCAGGTTTAGGGATGGAAATCCTCTTTCCATCTCACTACTACAAAAAAAGGTCGATTCGAACATCCCCTATCGTGCCCTTGAACCGAAATCTCAACGAGGAGCAGATGTCCTCTGTCGAAATGATCATTGGCTGCAAAGGTGCTCCCCCGTATGTAATCCATGGGCCTCCAGGTACCGGTAAGACGATGACTCTGGTGGAAGCGATTCTACAACTCTATGCTAATAGAAAGAAATCACGGATTCTCGTCTGTGCAGCTTCAAATAGTGCTGCAGACCATGTATTGGAGAAGCTGATTGATAAGGAGATCGCTGTGGTTCAAGACAACGAAGTATTCAGGCTAAATGCAACCAGCCGCTCGTATGAGGACATCCAGTCAGATATAATTCATCATTGCTACTTTGACGACATGGTTTTTAAATGTCCTCCACTCAATGCCTTGTTGCGGTATCGGATCATCATATCCACATATATGAGCGCATCGCTCCTCTATGCAGAAGGCATTACCAGGGGCCACTTCTCCCATATTTTCTTGGATGAGGCTGGCCAAGCCTCAGAGCCTGAGACGATGATACCCCTTGCCAACCTTTGTCGAAGAGAGACCGTTGTTGTGCTTGCTGGAGACCCAATGCAACTGGGTCCTGTTATTTACTCGAAAGATGCTGAGCAATACGGGCTGGGAAAATCGTACTTGGAGAGGCTTTTTGAGTGTGATCTTTATGGCGGCGAGGACGAGAACTATGTGACAAAGCTTGTGAGAAACTATCGTTGCCACCCTGCAATCTTGGAGCTCCCTTCGAAACTTTTTTACAAGGGAGAACTGATAGCTTGTAAAGAAGAGAGGGATTCTTCCTTATGCGAGTGGGATGAACTTCCCAACAAAGATTTTCCCGTACTTTTCATGGGCATTCAAGGCTGTGATGAGAGGGAGGGTAGTAATCCATCATGGTTTAATCGGTTTGAGGTTAGCAAAGTGGTCACTATCATCACGAAACTGAGAGAGAATATGGATGTGACTGAGAAAGATATCGGAGTGATAACTCCTTATCGTCAGCAGGTGGTTAAGCTAAAGAAAGCCCTTGAATCGCTCGGTATGGAGGATGTGAAGGTCGGGAGTGTTGAGCAATTCCAGGGGCAGGAGAGGCAGGTCATCATTATATCGACTGTAAGGTCGACTGTCAAACATAATGAGTTTGACATGGTTCACCATCTGGGATTTCTTAGCAATCCGAGGAGATTTAACGTGGCTACCACCCGAGCTAGATCCTTGCTTATCATAGTTGGAAACCCGCATATTATCACCAAGGTACTCTGGGTCCTTTTTGGTGGCCAGTACTTGAAATTTTTACTCCTTTTATTTTTCTTTTGCTTGGTTTTGTTCCCTTTTTTTTTTTTCCTTTCTTTCTTTTCCCACTGCTTGCATCTCTAAGTGCTTTCATGATGATCTTCTGTGAATGCTATGATCTCCTAGTGCAATTAATGGCATTTGCATTTGACGCGAATTGCTGTCTAATTTTCAGTGCAGGTTATGAACCTTACACAATAATGCTCAACCATAAGAATTGTAATTCTTATCCTTGGATTTCATGCACATATATGTAATGACAAATTCTAAGATCCTGGGCCCAACTGTACATGGTAAAGCACACCCCCCCCCAACATAAAAATTTAAAAAAAATTAAAAAAAAAGAAGAAGAAAGAAAGAACACAGCTGGACACAGCCCCAAAAAAACGAAAATGAAAAAAATCAGATGATCTTCTCTGGGAATTTTACTGGACTATTGCTCTAATTCCTTACATACCTCCATCCAAAAATTTCTTGTCCTTTTTTGTTGGTTTTCCAGGATAGATTATAGCAATCAAGGATTGGTGTTGTTACGAATTACTGTTTTTCCTGATGGTGTGCTTTTGGTGCTTCCAGTTTCATTGGTAAACTAGAAAAAATGAAATAAAATAAAAGATGGCTTGAAGACCATAACTCCACAATAGTGTGAGTAACGACAACCCTGTAACAGTCCATTTAACAACCAATATACGAATCTAAGTTTAAAATTCAGCACTTACAGGTTAATGGGACTCCATGTTTAATCAATCTGATTGTGGAGTCCCTCAACTGTGAATTGTCTATCAACTATTGTAGCCTGCAAATGTATGCAAACAAAATGGATCTGAGCTGAAAACCGATGAATAATTCTTGAATTGGAATTGCACCACTAATTAGGAGTATTATACCCCTAAGAGAAACCCATCACATGCTTGGAGAAATAGAGTAAAACAACCTAAATTGCACAAATTTGAACCTATCGTGTGAATATGCGCATATATGGACAGTTGCAGGGGAAGGTTCAGAAGTCTCCTAACAGGCGGAAAGTGTTGGTAAGTCTCGAATCCTCTGTTAATTACAACATTGGGGTGATTTCCAGAGGTGAGAGGAAGGGCAGAGAGGTCAGAATGGTGAACCAATGAAGCTTCTTAGCGGGAACGTTAGGGGCCTAGGGTGCTGGCAAAAAAGGGTCCAGATTAAAGACATCTGCAAATGCTCCAGGGGTTAGTTAATTACACTGCAGGAGACTATTGAAAGGTTGATATTGAAATATGGCCAATAGGACCCATTCACAAGTCCATGTATATAAGGCCCATAGGGTCCATCCACATTTTTACTATTATCAATAAGAGTAGAGGATTAGGGTTTCAAAATTCAATACACCATAAGCATCTCATGTCCTTGTTGCCCCCCCCCTCCCTCCCTCTCTCTCTCTCTCTCTCTCTCTCTCTCTCTCTCTCTCTCTCTCTCTCTCTCTCCTTCTCCTTCTTCTTCTTCTTCTCATTGTAGCTTCTCATAGGCCCTCAAGATTAGCACAATGTAGTGGTTTAACAGGACCAAGCTTCCATTGGTTGATCAGAAGATGGTTGAATCTATTTGGGGTGGGACGTCTAAAGATTGGGTAGTTCTTGATGTTGGTATTTAGGACTCAAGATGTGGGTTAAGGAGGAGTGGTAGAGTGGCTCTGCTTCAGTTTCTGTGATTTTAAGGGATGTGTTGTCAGGATTCAGATGGGTGTTTAAGGCCATACCAGTCTGGGCAATGCTCCTTGCTGTGGGCAGAGCGGTGCTCTATTTGTGATAGGTGGACGCTTCCGCAGTGTTTGGGAGGCGACTTCAACGTTGTCAGATTCACCTTCAAAAAATCAAATGGAGGTTGTATTTCTCGAAGCATGAGGGATTTTCATATTGGGTGGATAGGCATGAATTGGTGGATACTGGATATTCCATTATGTGACATGATATTCACTTGGTCAAATGGGCAAGAAAGGGCTGTTATCTCCAGACTTGATAGGTTTTTGGTCTCCCCAGAGTAGGTGGAGAAATTTCCCCTAGTGCAGCAAAGGAGTCTTCCAAGGCCAGTGTCCTATCATCGTCCAATCCTTTTGGAAGTTGAAGAGGAGAATTGGGCTCAAGACCATTCATGTTTGAGCTAATGTGGCTAGGAGTGGAGGGTTTTCTTAAGTTAGTGAAGGAATTGTGGGAGTCTTTTGAGGTGGAGGGATATGCATGCTTTAGACCACCAATTGTGGGCCTTTTTCAGGTCAAATGTGGACAATTGCTCTATTTCTCATATGTGCATGTGCATGACATGAACTCAAGCGTCCAAAGTGGCCACCTACTGTCGGGGCATTTTCCCACTGGGCTCGAGTGGGGTTAACTGTGGGATTCGGGGACACACTCGGGGTGGGCGGCCCGTGTGAGGTGGAACTCATGTGATTTGGGGCCCATGAGGGGGGTTCGGCCTAGGTCCTAACTCATGCAATGTGGGGCCTGGGCTATGTGATAAAGGGATTGATTTGCCATGCTCTAACAGTTCGAGCTTTTAGAGCAAATGGTTAATTGTCCTACATCAAAGTGGTATCTGAGTAGGAGCTCTCGTGTTTGTGATTAATGCAGTGGCATTTTCACACCGAACTCGAGTGGGGTTGCCCGTGGGATGTAGGGGCATACTCAGGGTGGGCGGCCCGTGTGAGGCGGGCCCCACCTGTGCACGTGTTAGGAGGACCCATGTGATGTGGGGCTCACGAGTGAGGTTTAGCCGAGGTCCTAACCCATGCGATGTGGGGCCTGGGCTATGAGATAAAGGGATTGATTCACCATGATCTAACTGTTTGCGCTTTTAGAGCAAGTGGTTAATTGTCCTGCATCACCACCAACATACCAATGGTCTAGATCACAGAATATTGGGCCCTGTTTGTCCACAATCTACAATCATGTCCATAATCTGAAAACCTGAGTATTTGGTTTATCTTGGGGTCAAATATTCCTTCTTTTTTTTTTTGAACATCGGGGTCAAATATTCTATATTTCCTCATCAGCTAAAAAAGGAATTATATAACCATGCAAACCCCACATGCTATGTTGTAAGTGAGCTCACATAAGCATGGGGGACATGCAAAATGGTCCAAAATATTCATGCGGACGAGAGGGCTTATGCTACCTGAATTATTATTATTATTATTATTATTTTTGGGTTCGTAATTTTGAATTTGCAAACAATTGATTTTTCAAGATTCTATTCTGTGATCCATTGTTGGGCCATGACTCATCCATAGTTGTGGATTCACTGGCCATTTAGGTCACATTTATATGCAGCCGCACATAGCACATAATTCACAAATCTACTTCTCCATACAAAACAAATAGGAATTAATGAAGAAAATGCATAATGATCAAGAAAACTACATAATTGATGAAGAAAATGAACAATTTATTTGGCAGTCCACATTTAGTCACAAGGTTGCATTGCCAGATGATATGAACCCTCTTTCTAGTGGGGACTCTAGTAGATGTGGCCACAATTCAATAATGATTCTGACCAATGATTATGAAGATTCGGTTGGTGTCACTAAAACAAAAGTTGAAGACAATTAGTAAAAGATCTTTATTCAATAGGAAAATTTTTGGACTAGGATATCCAACCAAGGTGATTTCTAGACCATGGCCCATCCACGGAATGAAAGATACAATGGGTTGTTGCATTTCTAATTTTCCATCATGCATCGATGTGGAACAGCCAAGCAATTTTCACAGTCAAATTAAACCAAGATAAAATCAGAGAAAATGTGACAACATGGAATCCATATTTATCATATTTCTACATATTACTTCCATATGATCTACGCAGGTTTTCTTCCTCAAAAATAAAAATACGTATTCTTTCAGAAGATAACAAAGAAGTTTCATTATCTGCTCCTAGCTCATTAAAGTCGTGAGGAATACTCCCAAAGAAAAACGAAAGCAATAGAAGGAAATCAAGAACAAAACCCTCCATCATTGTATAATTTGTGATCCATAGAATCCCAATTCGTGTGAAAACTCTGAATCAAATCTACTCTATCAGACAAGTTGGTAGTTGGTACCCATCAAATGGATCCCATTTAGTTGAAAGCGTCAAGTTAAAATCTCCATGGAGGAATGATTTGGCATCCCCCAAACCACATCCAACCCAAAATTTTACCAACGAATCTTATCCACCTAAAAGAATCAAATTGAAATTGCTATATCCAAAGCTTAGGTGGGCCCTAAGAAGGGATTTTAGATGTTTTAGGCGTTATTTCAACTGTTGAGGACGGTATGGCCCACTTGAGTTTCGGACACGCCTTATTTTTGGGACATCCTGTCGCCTGGAAAGGACTCACCAGTACATGGTCTGACACACATAATGGTAGGGTGATAAGGACATCCGAGTACCAGTCAGAGTATACTAGAGGAGGAGAGCTCCCGTTTCTTTATGGCTAGGTGATGCATACATGGGGTCCCATGGGCCCAATTCGAGTGCCTAGCCTGTTGAAAACCCCACGTGCATGATTATGCATCTTTAAAGGCCCCACACTAAGCAGATGCATGTGGTCTACTTAGTTGGACCATTTCGACATTTAGATCATCACCATTGGACATCTTGATCGTGAGCCGCGAAATAATTTAGTTTATTTAGTTGTTTATATGTTTGTTATTTTTTCGTTTAGCTTATATTTTTGTTGAGTTTAAGGAGTTAGGAACAAATTTTATTTTATTGAGCATCTTTATGTGAAACTTTTTACCTGAGAGCCTCTTTTTGTAAAAAGTCTTTTCTAAGACTATATAAGGCTTGGACGTCTACACCCTAGCCCATTTTGCATATGAAAAAAAAAATTCTTTCTCTTTACTTTGTGATGAAGTAAAACCTCCGGCGAATGGAGTGAATTAGTGTGATGCCATGGAGTGAATCCAAGTTACCCTTTTTTTTCATTCTCTTCCATCAAAAGGTATTTTGATGCAGGACAATTAGCCACTTATTCTAAAAGCTCAAACTGATAGAGAGTGGCGAATCAATCCCTTTATCTCATAGCTAGATAGCCCAGGCCCCACATCGCATGGGTTAGGACCTTGGCCGAACCCCCTCATGGGCCCCACTTCACATGGGTTCCGCTTCACACGGGCCACCCACCCCGAGTGTGTTCCTGCATCCCATTGGCTACCCCACTCGAGCCTGGTGTGAAAATGCCCTTGCATTATATTTCTTCTCATCTCTCTCTCTCTCTCTCTCTCTCTCTCTCTCTCTCTCTCTTTCTATGTAATACTCCTCTCTTCTTTCTCTAACAACAAACAATCTCCACTCCATCCTTGTTCTTCCTTCTTCCTACCCATACACCCGCAACGTAACCCGTCCTAAACTCCCATCCAACCCACTCTCCACTAACCGTTCATCCATACGGCCACACCTAGCTGTACCCATCCGTCCGTACAACCGCATAGACAGATTTGTAGGACTGTCTGTATGGTCAGCCTCCCCATCCCTTTCATCATTTGTTTTTCTCAATTCAAACCCTAATCCTCAAATCCCCATATGCTAACCCCAATTTCCTAAAACCCTAACCCTAAATCCCTTAAGTCTCAAACCCTAATCATCAAAATCCTAATACTCACAAACCTAACTCTTAAAAACCCTACTTCCAAACCCTAATTTCCAAAATCCAATTCCCAAACCCTAAAGTCCTAACCCTAACCTACTCAAACCCTCACAAACCAAGTGAACCCCTTTGAATTGAGAACAACCCCTATGCTTAGATGGAAGTCCTACCTTCCACAGATCCTGATTATTTGGTATTTTATTGGATCTACATTGCGGAATTGTCGTATGGCTTGAATTCGAACACGTTACATTGCTGATTAAAAAAAAAAAAAACTTGTGTTAGGTTAGTTTTATTATGTGCTTTAAATTGTTTTAGTTAATTCATTGATAATCTCATTGCATCATTCTGGGCTAGGCTATCCGTCTTGCATCATGGGGCCCACACTGCTCAATCTTAGGGCAAGCTATTGTACGGTCAACCTCATAGGCTCTTATGTCTGACAAATAATGGTGGGCCCACATTAAACCTTATGGGAAATGAGTTCATACAGTCATATAGAACATAAGTTACGGTATTGTTGGGGGGGAGGGATGCTTGCCATTGGTTCTGTATGGGGCCCATTATGTTGTGCATACAAAATCCAAGCCATTCATTGGGTTTGTCTGGTCTGTATGAAGAGAAACAAAAAAATCATGCCATTTTACAACTCAGGTGGGCCCCAGTGGAATCAAGGTCCCCCCCTCCCCCCCCCCCACCCCACCAAACTGTTTCCCTTCTTTTGGCTCATAGTGTCATGGATCAACATGATTTTCGGGCTCTCGGAGTGAAAAGCTCAGGCGAATTTAATGGATTGCCTGGATTGGACTCTTACATCATGGTGAAGCCTACAGTCCACACTGCTTGACAGTAGTGTTCGAAATATCGGTATCACGCTATGTATCACGCCCTTGGGATACAGATACGTATCGGTTATCGCATAGAATATATCATTTGTATCGCATAATTTATCGCACTTTTTGGGAAACAAGGGAAACATTGGGAAAATGGTTGAATTTTTTAATGAAACTTTAGGGATTGTTAAAAAAGACCTTAATACACACTTTTAAATCATAACATCTCAAAAAAAAAGATGCACATAATAAATTTCCATTGTATAGGGTCCTAAGCATGCGATGTTTAATTGAACTAATGCAACTATATTTAAATTGAATGCATGACATTTATAAATGTATCAAAGATATGTATGAAAACACAAACAATTCGTTGAAAATCAAAAGATGAAGTAAAAATTGAGAAATATACATATCAATGATGATGACTGGTTGTGGCCTAGACCCACATAAAGTTGCGCGGTGGCTCGTAATCATCGTCTTCATCTCGACGGGGCTGGAAATAGTACTGCTGCTCCACAAATCAACAATACTGTGCCCAGGTCATAGTAGAATGGTACAAGTTAAGATACTCCCTGACATAACGATGGTACTCCTCTCCGAACTGAATTAATATGCCCATACATGGGTACTGCGTAATCGTCACAGTCAGTGGCTGATATGGATCTAGGAAGGGCACACAGGAAGCTCCTTGGTATCCATATTGCTGGCCATATCCATATTATTGCTCATATCCCTGCCCATATGCAGAAGTGAACTCCGGACCATAGTTGAAAAATGATGTGCCGTAATTGCTGGAGTCACTCGCCGCATATCCACTAGGTCCATATCCATGCCCATTACTATGGCACAGAACTTGAGCTACTCTCCTGTGTTTGTGATCCAGATCCATGTTGTGGCATGTAACGAGCTCCCTGATGCAAGACATGAAATTCAAGTATGATGTGCAAGATTTTCAGACTTTAGATCACACTAATTCAGAAACAGTTACACAAAATTCCACATCCCACACAAAAGTTCAAGCACTCAATCAAGGGGAATCTTATGTGGATCCAGGCCTACACATGCTAGGGCCAGATCAATCAAAATTATAGACCAAACAATAATCAAAGGAGGGTAAATTCATCCACACATGCCCAGAAATAATTCCCTAATCCAAGGGATTCATAGATTTATATTTGAGGAACCTTAAAGTTGAAGAAAAGGCATAAAATTGGGGATTTAAGTAATTTATGGTTAGGGTTAGGGATTTAGGGTGAAAGAGGAGTGAAAGAGAGGAGAGACGAACCAGAGAAGCACTACACGCGTGGACAGCAGTGAAGGCCCAGGCGAACGTGCGCTGGTGGTGTCCCGCAAGTGTGTGGGGCCCACGAATCAAAAAATGGCCAGCTTGGCCCTGGTTGGCCAGGGGTGGACCACAAAACCCCCAAGTTTCGCAACGATCCGACGATCAGTCTGTGCGCGGTGCTCCGCCGAAGATTTAGCCTGCAGGGCCATATTCTAGAAATCTGCTGTAGAAAAGAAACGTCTGCAAAATATTGATGGATTTGTAGGGAGGATGGCTGTAGGAGGAGAAATATGGAAGGTAGAAGGTGGGAGCAAATCGGGATGAGTGTGACTTCACACCATGGTAGTCAGCCCTTCGAGGAAGGAAAGGTTTCACACCCACTTGGATTTCCACAACTCAGAAACTTAGAGAAGCAGAAAAAAAATGCAGAAATTTTATTAATCTTCAATGAGAAAAAAAGAATACAAGGGGTGCCTATTTATAATAAAACCCTATATCCCAAAACTCGCACCATGTGCGCAACCTATTACTTGAAGACGAAGTAATAAAAAATAACAACTAATCAAAGCAATCTAAACCGTCCATGATATTCCTAATAACAATAATAAGCAAAACCCAAAGTACTAGATTAATTAAAATAGTGGGCCACGATCATGAGAACCTACGGTGGGATTCACATGACTATCGGGTCCATTCCAACGAACCAAAATGCAGTCCTCTAACTAGGAGGCCTTCCCTGGATGTCGTCATCGATCCAGATTGATGGTGGGGCCTTCCATACGTGCGTGTGCGTGATGTCCCCATCAATTCTCCCCAGCTGCGAAGATTTCGCCATTGGCGAAACAGAACTCCTGAACTGATCTAAGATGTCAGGATTAAATCTCTGAAGCTTCTCCTCAATGAGCCATGTACTGTCTGTAGCTGGGCGTGACTTCCACTTGACTAGGAACTTTTGAGATCCGCCGTCCGACGTCAATACTATCCGATGGTCCAGAATATCCTCTATCTCCTCTCTAGGTGTGGGAAGGGTAGGTATGGAAGGTAGAGGCTGAGAAAATGGGTCGGGACGGGTAGGTATGAGATGTAGAGGCTGAGAAGATGGGTCGGGAAAGGTCCATGAATCCAGAGAAAAGTTTGGGGAATGAGGAAGGTTAGGCGAAAGGTTGGACATGCATCAGTGGCCCCCTGAAATGTAACTAGATCCTCCACATTGAATGTGAAACTAATTCCCATGGAGGGTGGAAGATCTACCACATACGCATTGAAACCGTTTCGTTTTATAATTTTGAATGGTCTAGTGCTGCGCGTGTATAATTTACGAATGACTTCCTGAGAGTACCGCTCTGGCCTGATGCGGACCATCATAGAGTCTCTTACATTGAATTCCTTGAAACGTTTATGTTAGTCTGCATAAAGTGTGTAATGTTCATTACTAGTCATGATCTTCTGCCTGATTTCTTGATTCAATGAATGAATGGGATGCGCAAGGGACTCTGCAGACTCTAATGGCCTATGGGATAGTGACATAGGGACAAGATCGATAGGCTTCCTAGGAATAACATCACACCAAAATGTGGCTTTATATGACCCAAACTGAATAATAACAAAACAACGGCGCCAATCATCAGTATTATTTGCTTGTGTAAAGGCGCGATGCACAACTACAAGGGTCGCAGACTCTTGCGCTCCCTCTTCCTCATCACTAGGGGCTTCTACTACATATTCTTCCTCCTCACCGTCACTTTCTGGGTGCACTACTTCTACTTGCCCATCAATAAGGAACACCTTAGTGTCTTCTCTCGTGCCACACTGGTGGGCAAAGTGACCAAACTCCTTACACCTAAAACACCTAGTTGCCCCACTTCCACTCAAGCTAAACCCACCCGACAATCTCTTTACCCTTATCATCCTTGGGCCTGGACTGAGAACTGTTGGAAGATTTGTTTTGGTATCCAATGTTAAGTTTAGCCCCAGAAGGGTTGGCCTTAGCACTAAAATCGTAAAAGTCAAACCGCATTCCCACAGATGCTTTGAGGTATTGCTCGACCTCCAACGCTACTTGGTGCAACTGTTCAATAGTGTCTGTCTTTGGCGAGCAATTCTCTCTTAATGTCAGAACGGAGGCCCGTTTTAAATCGAGCAAGGGTGAGTATGGGATCCTCATGGACCTCATCAACTTCACACCTGGTTAAGTGCTCTTCGAACTTCTCAATGTATTTCGCCACACTCATAGAACCTTGTCGAAGAGACTGCCATTCCTCAATCAACCGTAAGTGATAAGAGAAAGGGAGGTACTCCTTAAGAGTTTCTTTCATTCTCCCCAGTGGACTATTGGGAGCTCCCTTGCTCTTTCTTTCTTTCGCTCTACAGTAGTTCAAAACCTCTTTGCTTGGCCCACAAGCTTCATCTTAGCGAACCGGACTCGACGAGCATCCGACATATCATACCACTCAAAATAGTGGTCCATATCTGCTAGCCAGTCTAAAAAGGCTTTAGAGTCCAAGTGGCCATAAAACGTAAGGGCATCTGCTCTAACTCCCTTGAGGAGTTGCGCATCTGGGTCATATTGATCATGATATCCCTCGTGGGGTGGGTGCACGGGTGCGTGCCCATGACCAATTCCTTGGCCACCTCCATTTCTTGGTCTAACCTCCTGATCACCTGCCTGAAATTGGGCATCTTCCCCAATGGTGGGGTTTGCCCGGGCAAAGGTCTCTAGTTGGGTAACGCGCACACTAAACTGCTCAAAGCGTTGGTCCATACGTTGTTCCAAGCGCTTACCCAAAGACTCAAACTGCTGGGTCAGCTTGTTCATTGACTCTTGCAATTGCTACATGTTTAGTGTAGGGTGCAAGCCAAAACCACGACCCGTACGTGTGGGCACACAACTGCTAACTCAACTTAAGGACCTTCTAATTCGATTATATGCGCCTAGATAGGACTAAATGCTCCTATAGGACTCTATATAGGGAAAGTGACATAATACTACTCAATTTCCAGCAACTTATCTGCTCAAAGAATCTATCAACAGAAAATCCAACAAAGAAATATGGGGATTTTCTGATAGCAGAAAATTCAGCAGCTTATATAAGGAATTATGGACCTCTAAACAAATCTATATGATGATACTTGATGCATAATGGACACAAATAAACTAAAACCTAAACGTGCAATGCATTCCCCTATAAAAACCTTGTGCTTTGATACCAAATTTGATGCAGGACATGAAATTCAAGTATGATGTGCAAGATTTTCAGACTTTAGATCACACTAATTTAGAAACAGTTACACAAAATTCCACATCCTACACAAAAGTTCAAGTACTCAATCAAGGGGAATCTTATGCGGATCCAAGCCTACACATGTAGGGTCAGATCAATCAAAATTATAGACCAAATAATAATAAAAGGGGGGTAAATTCATCCATACATGCACAAAAATAATTTCCCAATCTAAAGGATTCACAGATTTCAATTCGGGGAACCTTAAAGTTGAAGAAAGGGCATAAAATTGGGGATTTAAGTAATTTAGGGTTAGGGTTAGGGATTTAGGGTGAAAGAGGAGTGAAAGAGAGGAGAGATGAACCAGAGAAGCACCACACGCGTGGACAGTAGTGAAGGCCCAGGCGCACGTACGCTGGTGGTGTCCCGCATGTGTGTGGGGCCCACGAATCAGAAAACGGCCAGCTTGGCCTTGGTTGGTCAGGGGTGGACCACAAAACCCCCAAGTTTCGCGACGATTTGACTATCGGTTTGTGTGCGGTGCTCCGCCGAAGTTTCAGCTCTCTTGCAAAGCCAGATTCCAAAAATCTGTTGTAGAAAAGAAACGTCTGCAAAATATTGATGGATTTGCAGGGAGGATGGCTGTAGGAGGAGAAATATGGAAGGTAGAAGGTGGGAGCAAATCGGGATGAGTGTGGCTTCACACCACGGTAGTCAGCCCTTCAAGGAAGGGAGGGTTTCACACCCAATTGGATTTCCACAACTCAGAAACTCAGAGAAGCAGAAAAAAACGTAAAAATTTTATTAATCTTTAATGAGAAAAAAAGACTACAAGGGGTTCCTATTTATAATAAAACCCTATACCCCAAAACTCGCGCCATGTGCGCAACCTATTACTTGGAGACGAAATAATAATAAAAATAACAACTAATTAATGCAATTTAAACCGTCTATGATATTCCTAATAACAATAATAAGCAAAACTTAAAGTACTAGATTAATTAGAATAGTGGGCCACAATTATGAGAACCCATGGTGGGATTCACATGACTATCGGGTCCACTCCAACGAGCCAAAACACAGTCCTCTAATTAGGAGGCCCTCCCTGGACGTCGTCATCGATCCAGATCGATGGTGGGGCCCTCCTTGCGTACGTGCGTAGGGGGGCATGCGTGTGCGCGTGATGTCCTCATCACTCTCCTCCCTCTTCCGTGATCCAAATCTAGAGCCACCTCGCTTGTCACAAACACCCGTCCCTCATGCATTTTGCTAGCAGCTCAAAATCTGAATGTTTCTGAGTCAGCTTTTTCTTCATTAGCCTTTGACGCTTGTATGTCTTATTGTAGATAAGACGGAGTTGTGATTCTCCTGGACAAGAACCATGGTCAAGGTCTTGCGTGGCATGATTGAAATTCTCCTCCCTAGTGAAAGGGATAAGAGGCCTCTGATCCTGACTCCCACCTGCACTGCCACCATCCCCGTCGCCATCATCACCATCATCGTTACTGTCATTAGAGTCATCATCACCCTTATCGTTGTCATCACCATCGCCGGACCCATCCCCCGCATCACTCTCTGACTCAGTCTCGGTGTCAGACAATGTCTCCCTGCCATGTGTCCACCGTGATAGTGACTGCCCCGGGCTACCCTCTGGACCCCTCATCAATGGTTCGAATGCCTCATCAGGAGACCTCTGCTACTTCACATGTGCGTCAACATCAATCCCTTGTGTCTCTGGTCGCCCATCCGAGGTATCCAAGCCATCTAACCTAACCCATTGGTAAACTGAGTCATCCTCCTTATCCTCAGCATATGCATGTTGTCCGACCATCATCAGGTCCAGTGTGTCTTCCTGCACTTTTCTTCTTCCTTCCACGTAGAGCAACCTCTCTCGTAACTTCATATTGTAGTGACAATACACTAGCTTTTGAAGCCTCTCATACCCTAGTCTATTACGCTTATTTGTGTAGATGAGGGAGAATGTACTCCAGTTCCTTTCACTAGGTGACGAGGACACTGTCTGTGCAAGCACACAGACAACTAGTCGCTGTAAAACCTCGCAGTCAGTCCCGTACATGGACCACTATTTGCCTGTGTATGATAAAATTCTTTCATTAGTTTTAGATTTTCCAAAATAATATGAAATTTAAGTTTATTGCAGTTACATGCCATTATGGTGTTCCTTGACTTCACCGCAGGGGGGGCACCCAGACATTCTAACCGTGTCGCGGAATCTAACAATTTGTTGATGGCGTATAGCAACTAGGGTAAGTATGGAATGGTTGAAATAAAGATAAGGAGAATATAAATGCGGAACATATTTACCTCACTACCGAAGGTGCCTTTCCCTGTACAGTTGGAGAATAAGTGATTGTACACCTCATGTACAACCTTCTTCAATGAATTGTCTTCGTAGAGATTCCGGTTGCAGTGGTATCTGGGATTTAAGAAATACACTGAAAACCAACATCTACACATCAGTACAACCGTCGTTTATTATTGCATATAGAAAAAAAATTCATGTAAGTACTTACCAGCCTGATGTAGTGGATGAGAAAGTATCCTTTCCCAATGGTCATCTATTATTGCATGCACCCGCTTATGTGTTGGGAGCTTTAGCCTTGATGGCCTCTTTCATCAGCTGTATGGATGGATACAACGACCTCATCGACAGATTTGTCTCATTGTCCACCATCCTCAACACCATATAAATGGGCTCTAAAATACCCACAACACTACGCACACGATCCCAGAATGTACTTCTCAGCTCCACCTCATCGATTCTCCAGGTAACTTTCTTCACCCTCTTTTTCCATTCTTCATAATCATGAGAGGCGAAAAGCTCTCATAACCCCTGTTTGTATTTAAAGAGGCTACTTAAGGCGATATAATTTGTGGCCAACCGCGTCGCCCCGGGGCGCACTATGTCCCCACTACACCTCTCGCGCATCACAGTTAATAACTAGGTGTGGTTGTATATGAAGTTTGTGATGAGCCGTGTATTAGTAATTATGGTCTTCACCGATGGCCTATCCTCGATCGCCTCCAGCATGAGATCGATGTGATGAGCTACGCAGGGGGTCCAATGTATATGATACTTATTTTGAATATCCTTCCCCGCCTTGACAAATGCACTCTCATTGTCCGCAACAAACTACACAATATTTCTCCTCCCAACATCTTGCATGATATTGTGCATTAGTTTGCAAATGTAGTTAGAATATTTAATCTTATTACTTGCATCTACATACTTTAGGAACACTGCTCATCCCCTGCAATAGACCATAAAATTTATGACCGACATCTTCGTCGGTCCAGTCCAACTGTCTCACATGACGGTGCAGTCATAAATCTCCCATGATAGCTTATACGAATCCACGTATGTCTTCATCTTTGCATATTCATCATCCAAATACTTACCAATGATCTCAAACGGCGCGGGCGGTTGCACACCCTCACCGCCACGCTGCACTTTACTTATCATATTCTTGAAGTGCGGGCTTGCTACGACATTCATGGGGATTTGATCGTAGATAAAAAATTTCTTTATAAACTTTCCGACTTTCTTCCTCACATCTCCTCTACTAAACATGTCCTTTATTTTCTTTTGTGTCCCACATGCCTCTTTGTACATCCTTGGATCTGAAGGTAGATCCGGCACCCTCATGCTACTACTCCTGCCCATGCCTCATAATACTCCCCACCTACTACCTGCCCCTCCCCCACTAATAACACTCCCACCTGCTCCACTACCCCCTGCCACCCTCCTCCCTGCTCCACTCCCCTCAACACGCTCATGGATAAACCCCTCAAATCTAGGCTTACTCGTGTCCCACCTCCTCTCCTGATCCCTCTCACATTGATCCCGTATGGACTCTTGAACTGCGCGTCTATATTCGGGATCATTATCGTCATCGAGATCCACTATATATTCATTACCTACATATGGTGATCGCCCCAACTCCTCCCTAATCTCTCTCTCTCTCTCTCTCTCTCTCTCTCTCCTGTGCATGTCGTCCATCTTTTGTCTTCACATTTTTTTTTTCAATATGGCCATCATCTCTTCTCACACATCCTGTGGGCACTTAGGGCAATCAACAACATTGCGATATCCTCCTGCTAAATGCTCATTCAAGCGGGTTACCCCCCACTCCTCGATACATGGCCACATAAATTACAAATACTCCCAAATCGATTATCGAGAGTGGGCCAGCCGTACCCCCACCCTATATCAGGTTGTCTCCCTCCTCTTCCTCCTGACATATTTTATCTGTAAAAGAATATTATGTTAATACTTGTTAGGGCCCACCTTGGTGCGTGTGCTGTATATCCATGCCACCCATCCATTTTTTCATATTATTTTAAGGAATGGTCCTAAAAATGAAAATGATCCAAATCTCAGGTGGAACACACAGTAGGGATTTCCAACATTAGATACTTCCTGGGGCCCACAAAAGTTAGGGCCTATTTGGATGCCTGTAAGTTGGGTAAGTGGGAGGTGACTTACAGGGAAGTCACTTACAGGCGGTGTTTGGGGGTGAAAATTCACCTGTAAGTCACTTACAGGCAAATCTACCAAAAAACTGTAGGGGGATGGGGGGAGAAGTCACTTCCCTGTAAGTGACTTATAGGTAAGTCACAACTTAAAATAACTTACAGGCATCCAAACAAGCCCTTATGGATGGCGTGGAAAATGGATGGATGGTGTAAAATTACTGGGAAACCATCCAATGTGATGATATAATCCTTTAACAAACTTTAGATCAAATAAGATTATCAATTAGGGACGTTTGAATAGATCCAAGAAGTAGAAAATTCACAAATAGAATTCCAGACTTTTACAAATAAACTAGATGGAAGAAAGAAGTAAGAAGAATATTAGAATGATCAACCAAAGAATGAAAGTAGGAGTAGAAGGAGGAAGGGGAAGGTCTCACATCCAGCTGTGGAAAAGCTTTGTAGCTTTATTCTTTTATCCAAAAAATCAACCATAATGTTTAGGGCTTAACTCCCTTTAAACAAAACTTACAAATAAAAGGAAAATACCAAAATACCCCTAGTTAGATTAGAAATAACCTAAACATGAAATTAACAAAAATAGTAATTTCTTAAGATTAGAATTTTTTGAAAATCAAGAAATTAACTAAAATAAAAATTTTAAAAATAGAAATTTATGCAATAGGAAATTAACTAAAATAAAAAAATTTAAATAGAAATTTCTAAAAATAGAGATTTCTGCAATAAGAAATTAACATAAGACTAACAACCTAAAAAAATTCTGTAAAAAGCTTCTCTTGATCTTCAATCTCATCCTATCTATAGTGATGCTTGTGGGGCCCGCTTCCGTCGACGATAAACTTTAAACGATTAGATGTCCTCATCAATTCCCCTCGGCCGCGAAGAACTCGACTCCAACGTTATAAAACTCTTGTGCTGCTCCAATAAATCTGGATATAACCTTTGCAACTCCTCTTCTGTCAACCACATGCAATCAGATGAAGGATGATTCTTCCACCGGACTAAATAACGCTGAAAACCACCATCACGAGTAGAGACAATATGCTCATCCACAATCTCTTCAATCTTTTCTCTTTTTTTTTAGGTATAGTCAAAATAGGTCGTGTTGGTTGAGAAGAAAATTCAGATAATGGCCATTTAGTAAAAGATGAATTAGGAACAATGGGATGGCTCGAACAAGGCATTAGGTCCTCCACATTGAATGTGGAATTGATTCCCATGTGAGGAGGAATGTCTACCATATATGCATTAGACTTGATCTTTTCTAGGATTTTAAATGGTCCAGCACTGTGTGCTTGTTACTTTTTAACGGCACCTTGTGGGAACTGCTTTGGCCTCATTCTAACCATTGCATAGTCTCCTTCATTAAATTCTTGAAGTCTACTATGCAGATTTGCTGAAAGTTTATATTGTTCATTACTTGTATTTATCCGTTTTCTAATTTTCGCATGCAATTCATGAATGTGTTGTGAAAATGCATCGGTTGACTCCGAAGTACATTGGGTGACTGCCATGGGGATTAGATCTATTGTCATTCTAGGCTTGTAACCACTAACAATTTCAAATGGACTCATACCTATAAACCTATTGACTGAACCGTTATAAGCAAACTTTGTTACAGGTAAAACTAAATCACACTTTTTGATGTTTTCACCCACCAGATAACGTAACAAATTTCTGAGACTACGATTAACAACTTCCGTTTGGCCATTTGTTTGAAGATGATATGCAGTTGAAAACCGGAGTTTGTACCCATCTTGTGCCATAATGTCTTCCAAAAATAACTAGTGAATTTGACATCTCAATCAGACACTATGGTCTTGGGTAAACCATGTAATCGCACTATCTCGTCAAAGAAGATTTTTACAACACGTGACACATTTGTTCTTAGAACTAGGAAGAAAATGGGCCATTTTGGAGAAACTGTCCACAACTACAAAAATGGAATCATGCCTTTTAATCGTCTTGGGTAGCCCAAGCGCGAAATCCATACTAATGTCTTGCCACGGCGCATGTGGCATTGGCAATGGCGTGTGCAATCCAGTATTTTGTTTCCTTCGTTTTGCCAGTTGACATGTATTACACTGCCCCAAAATTTTGGCAACATCTCGCTTGAGACTTGGCCAATAGAATTTATCTTCTATGAGGGCGATGGTCTTATCTCGACCTAAATATCCAGCTATGCCTCCAAAATGAAGCTCCTAAACTAGGAAATCCTGAAGGGAAGTATGGGGAATACAAAGTTGATCTCCTCGGAAAAGGAAACTGTTCTTTAGCACAAATTCTTTTGGAAGTAGGTTGATCATCTAAGAGTGACACATAGATATCCCCAAAATCTGGACACATAGAGTATTCATCTTTTAGATGCTCAAATTCAACACCTTCTACACTCAAAGAATTGAGCACCGCCACTCTTCTGCTAAAGGCATCAACATGTTTGTTATTGGTTTCGGCCTTGTGTTTCAAAACAAATGAATATTCCTAAAGAAACACTACCCATTTCGCATGCCTCGGGTTGAGTTTCTTTTGGGAATTCAAATATCTTAAGGCCTCATGATCTGAATACAAGACAAATTCTTGTGGTAAGAGGGAATGACGCCAATGATGCAGGGACTAAACAACCGCGTAGAACTCTTTGTCATAGGTGGAGTATCGTTGTTTGGCCTGATTCAACTTCT
Organism: Magnolia changhungtana; assembly: GCA_030180095.1. Taxonomy (NCBI): domain Eukaryota; kingdom Viridiplantae; phylum Streptophyta; class Magnoliopsida; order Magnoliales; family Magnoliaceae; genus Magnolia; species Magnolia changhungtana. The sequence goes on along the minus strand of JASAUF010000340.1, from coordinate 4,409,691 downwards.
CATTGAAATAGGCAACTGGCTGTCCTTCTTGACTCAACACTCCTATATCCTACGCCTGAAGCATCACACACTACTTCAAAGACTTTGGAAAAGTCTGGAAGACACATTACGGGAGCCTCGATCATCTTGCCCTCAATCTCTTTAAAAGCCCTTGTTGCGGCTTTGGTCCACATGAACTCTCCTTTCTTGATGCAATCTGTAATGGGAGCCGTGATGCTACTGAATCCACGAATGAACCACCGATAAAATGTGGCTAAGCCATGAAAGCTTCGCACATCATGAATTTTCCGCGGTTCTGGCCAATCAACTATGGCCTTGACCTTTTCTGAGTCTGCTCGCATTCCTACAGACGACACTATGAACCCTAAGAAGATGACCTTGTTTGATAAAAACAAACATTTCCTCAGCTTATCATATAATCTCTCCGTCCTAAGAACACTGCAGACCTGTCTCAAGTGGTTGAGATGAAGCTCTTAGTGGTATTGTATATCAAGATATCGTCAAAATAAACCACTAAGAACTTTCCCATAAAAGGTCTCAAAACCTGGTTCATCATGTGCATGAATGTACTAGGTGCATTGGTCAAACCAAATGGCATAACCAACCACTCATACAATTCATCTTTCGTCTTGAAGGCAGTCTTCCACTCGTCTCCTGGGTGTATGCGAATTTGATGATAACCACTCTTGAGATCTATCTTGCAGAAGATTTTGGACTTGGCGATCATGTCAAGCATGTCATCAAGTATTGGTATGGGAAACCTATACTTGACGGTGATTTTATTAATGGTCTTGCTATCCACACACATCCGCCACATACCATCTTTCTTTGGAGTTAAAAGCGCGAGTACGGCACACGAACTTATATTCTCCTAAACAAAACCCTTGCACAACAGTTCATATACCTTCCTCTTCAATTCTGCATGCTTGGAAGAATTCATCCTATAATGAGGAAGGTTTGATAAAGCACCCTAGGACAAGATTTATGGCATGTTGGATGTCCCGCATTGATGGTAGCTCATCTTGTAAATCACTAGGAATATATCACTGTACTTCGCTAAGATCATAGCTACCTCAGGTGTAACTTCTATTGGCACAAGGGCATACACCATCGAATCATCCTTGGTCTCATTCTGAAACTATTTTGCTTTTATAATATGTAGAGACTTAGGATTGGATTTCCTCACTTCCTTTGACTCACTCATTCTTCCATCTTTGCCTTGGTCCTTGGCACTCTTGGGTGGCTCTGGGTGTATCTTAATTTTCTAGCCCTTATGCATGAATGTACATACATTAGAGCGACCATAAATTGTAACATCTCGATCGAACAACCACGGCCTCCCTAGAATGATGTGGCCAACATCCATAGGCAACACATCACACCGCAACATGTCTTTGTATAAACTAATTTGAACAGGAATGAGACATTGTTGGGACACGGGCATAGGTGATGTATCCACCCATGAGACCTTGTATGGTTCAGGGTGTGCGACGGGCTTTAGTCCCAAGTGAGTGACGGTGCTAGTTGAGACTACGTTGACACAACCACCACTATCTATGATGACTTTGCAGTTCTTGTCACCACTCTTGATGTATGTGTAGAAGATAGTGTTCCTGCACCAATCATCGCACTTCTTTGCTTGCACTAGGGCACATCTGACTATGGCTAGTTGTGTAGTGTCATAGTCATCTCCATCACAATCATTAGCATCACAATCATTAGCATCCGAATCAGGGTGATATTCTTCCACTTCACAATTACCCCCATCTCCCACATTCTCGTGGGACTCCTCTATGAATAATGCTTTTCCTTTATTCATCTCCTTGCAATTGTAAGCATAATGCCCTCTACCACCACATTCAAAACATTTGACTTGACTCACATCACTTGGGTTTGTTCCTAGGATTCCTTTTCCTTTGTCATCCTTAGGTTGAGGTCGGGTGACAATCTTCGCCTTTGGTTGACTCGATACATTGCACCTCACTCCCTGAAAACCCGGCCTAAAGTTTGAATCAAAGCGTCTTGTGGTGGATGATTTCAAATAAGGCTCTAAGTCCTTTACCACTTGATATGCATGATCCAAATCATTGATCTCTGGAGTCACAAGTTTCCTTTGAAGTTCTAGACGAAGGCCCACCTTGAAACGAGCCAAAGTCACTGTGCGGTCCTCTTCGACGTTACACTGCATCATGTATTCTTCAAATCTGGCGATGTAATCCGCCATGGGCATTGATCTTTGGTGTAAAGTTTGCCACTGATTTAGGAGCTTTTGGCGATATGACAAGGGAAGATATTTTTCCCTTAAAAGCTCTTTCATGTCAATCCAATGTGCTATTGGATTACTCCCAGCCCTAGCGATCCTACACTCAGTGTTGGTCCAAAATAATTTCGCTTGGCCCACAAGTTTCATCTTAGCAAGTTGCATTTGTCAGTCCTCAGACATTTGGTACCACTCAAAGTAGTGATCCATGTCTGCCAACCAATCAAGGAAGACTTTGGTGTCAAGTCGCCCATCAAAACTTGGAGCATTCACTTTGACACTTCGCATAACCTAAATATCGGGATCATAGAGATCTTGAAATTCCCCAATAGGTTGTGGTTCACGTGCCCAACCACGGCCAACCACTGGACGACGAACTCCATGACCTCTACCACAGTTTCTTCCCTGGTCCTCAATTACATCCTCAGCATTGGACTGTAGGTCATCTCCATGATTGGAGTTTTCCTAAAGAGATAGCTCTATTCTATCCATACGGGTAGTAAGTTGTGTCGCAAACTCTTTGTTATGTGCCTCGATGGTGGCCAAACGATTGTTGGTGCTCTCGTTCATCTCAGAAAGTTGTTCCATGTTCATGACTGGGTGAAGACCAAAACCTTTACCAGTGTGAGTGGGCATAAACTATGGGTTTCCTCGACAAGACGCTAGCAGACTCAATAAGGAAATAATTACCTAACTCAAGAATGGTGAATGGACTTTTCTAAACTTGACACTTTCTAAATCTATACTTTCCAAAAGTAGGAATTTCTAAATTTGAAAATTTTCTAAATTTGGTAAGTTTCTAAAAATAGTAAATTTCGAAATTGGAAATTGCCAAACCTGGAGACTACTAAATCTGGAATTAAAATCCTAAATGTGGAAATTTTCCAAATTTGGAAACTTACTGAAAAAGGAAAGTCTCTAAATTAGGAAACACTCTAAATCTGGAAAAACCTTAAAACTGGACACAAATCATGCATGCTCAATCTATGAGATGATGGAAAATCAAACTAAGTGACCCTATGCAAGATCCAAAGCTCTGATACCAAAAATATGATGTAGGATAGCATGATCTACCCTAAATGTGCGGAATTAAAATTTAAGATAAAACACAAAATAAACAATCAATTTTCAGCGTGGTTATTCATCACAAATAAGAATTATCTGAAAGAAAATTCATTAGTGATCATGGTCATCCATTACAATCATGTAGTACTAAAGATTCATATATGAAAAGTGGATCCTATGAAAAATAGAATTTTCATGTCTCACGAGAGTCAATTCAACCATCCAACATGATGATCTAATCCTTTAAGAAATCGTTAGATCAAATATGATTATCAGTTGGGGACGTTGAATAGATCCAAGAAGTATGAAATTCACAAATAGAATTTCATATTTTTGCAAATAAACTAGATGGAAGAAAGAAGAAGATTTGAATGATTAACCAAAGAAAGAAAGTAGAAGAATGAGTAGAAGGATGAAGAGGAAGGTCTCACACCCGGCAGTGGAAAAGCTCCGTAGCTTTATTCCTTTCTCCAAAAAGTCAACCACAATGTTTAGGGCTTAAGTCCCTAAACTTGCAAATAAAAGAAAAATACCAAAATACCCCTAGTTATATTAGAAACAACCTAAACAGGAAACTAACAAGAGTTTTAGTTTAGAAACAACCTAAGTAGGAAACTAACGAAAATAGAAAATTCTTAAGATTAGAATTTTCTGAAAATCAAGAAATTAACTAAAATAGAAATTTGTAAAAATAAAAATATCTAAAAATAGCAATTTTTGAAAATAAAATTTCTAAAAATAAAAATTTCTGCAATAGGAAATTAACATAAAACTAACAAATTTTAAAAAAAAAGAGTCTACAACAAGCTTCTCTTGATCTTCAATCTCATCCTTTCCATAGTGATGCTTGTGGGGCCCGCTTCCATCGACGATAAAATTTAAACAGTTGGATGTCCTCATCAGATACTTTCCAATGTTGTGGAGAACATCCAACTCAATGACACCTTTTAATTCTTTCCTTCAGAGAAAAGTATTGTGAAGATGTGTGATAAGTTGTCACTCAGAACCCAACGAAGCATTATTCCAAAGGTCTAGGGGAAGAGTGATTTCCTGGGCTATGGAAGTAGAGCTGTCTTCATGGGCTGTAACTGTGAGGATTTAATGGGGTGTTGTGGTGTTGAATCTAAAATGTCAGGGGTGGATGATTCCTCACCATCATTTCCTGAATTTGTTCAAACCTTGTTTTTCCTTTTTGTTTCGAAGTAATTAATTGCTTTGCTATCATTGAAAGAAAAAAGATGTAGTGCATCGTTGGTCTGATGGTACATTGTGGTAATGTTCTTTTGAAACAATGGATACAGGCAAGGAAATGTCATCCGTGATGCTCCTTCAAGATGAATAGGAAAGAATTCCTCATCTATTCTCTAAGAAGATCACAAGTCTCTATAAGCTCCTAGAAGAAGTTTGAGAGAAATGATAGATGAACTGAAGGAAAAGCTTCAATGGAAGAATCTATTGATGAGTCTTTGAATCTTTTGATGGATCAACGACTGGATTGACCAAAGAATTGCCTGATGGATTGACAGTTAAATCAAGAAGATGAATACTGCAGAAGGATCAGGAGACTACTGTCAGGACTAAGGGATCAATGGTCAGATCAAGTGCTATAAATTCATGGAGCATGCCCTAACAATCTAAACTGATGATTTAAGGTCTTAGGGTGAGATGGGGACCATGGCAATAACTAAGTCCACAATGAGAAGAAAAAGTGACTATGCACATTATCATGCGCTCTGGTGATGGGTCAATCTAATAGGTGGGCCTCACCATCAATTGCCACCAAACTTAATGGTGACATGTCACCATCAAAAGGCAGCCCGCATGGAACTACATGGAGATTCAAACTCAAGGATAAGGGATTGATAGAGTCTAGGAGCAGGCCCCATAATTGAACTGATCAGTGAAGTGTATGCCACAAGCTGTCTGATCAATCAGTGGGTGGCCCACATAACCATGTGGATGGTTTCATTTATATTTTTGAATGGCTGATTATCTCATTTATTTTGTAGTTTTTATAAGAAAAAATAGAAATTGGTCTGGATAGAAAGCCCATTTACTTGTATTGTAGCCTTCACAAAATTGGTCCAGTTTACTAGTAGTAGGCTTGCACAAAGTTGGTCCGGTTTACTAGTAGCCTTCACAAAATTCGTCCGGATTGAGAGCCCATTGAGTTAAGAGGCTTTCAAACAAGCCCGAGGTCATGCAATTCTGACATTATTCATTTTTCTATGTATGGTTGTGATGGGATTTAAGGGATATTTTAGTCATTGTTTATATTCTATTAAAAGAGATGGTTAGGGTTAACACACATATGGATATTGACATTCTTGCTCATGTTTGGCAGGATCTGTATTGGGATAAGCTCTTACGTCATTGTTCAGACAATGACTCTTATCTGGGATGTCCACTCCCTCCACCAGAAAACCACGATGATCCGGACACAGGCCTGGGCTATGAGGGTGATTTCAATGGACAAGATAATACCAACCCTTCATTCTCTAGTGAAGTAGAATGGGGCGATGGGTCCTGCAATGCTGAAGACATTCCCAAGCCCATTACGGATGAAGCTGAATGGTCCGATGGTTGGTCCTAATTTATTCTGATTCGACATTGCTGAGTGAATGTTTACAGGCATGTTTTTGGACCTTATCATTTTCTTGTTTAGGCTAAAACAGTTTTTGTAAACATCACAAAAGTGAAGAATGGTTGCACATGAAAATTGTGGGTCAAGAAAAAGAAAAAAGAAAAAGAACAACTGGTTGATTTTTGCAAAACTGACATACCATGTTGGAAGGATTCGAATGCCCTGTGCTGGTCATGGAATTCCATGTTGTGGGCACCATAACTCTATAGCATATGTTACTCATGTAGGATCATCAGTACCATTGCTTTGGCGGGCCTTGTTGGGATGGGTTTTTTTCCTATAATGCATGGTTCTAAAACTCGCTGACTCGATTCTAAATCTCAGCTGAGTCAACTCAACTCAGCGAAATTTCAAGTTGAGTCTGTAAGAAACTTGTTCCCGAGCCTGACTCAGTCCAGACTAGACAAGACTCATTGGCTTGACAACTCGGCTGAATCAATACAACTCAGTGTGACTCAGCTCGAATCACCCACCCTGTCATGTGGTGGTAAAATGCAAAATGTCATCTGCAAAAATCTAACCCGTGACCTCATTGCTAGAAATCCAAAGCTCATACCAGTGATCTACAAGCTTCAGTTGTGTTTTGTATTAGCCATTTATTAGTTAATATAAATATAGGTTCTAATGATTTAAAATATTTATTATCAATTCAGATATAATTCATTTACTTATATTATATAATAAGTCTTTGAGTTGACCCAACCCAATTGGACTTGAGTCAAGTTTCTGGGGTTTTGAACTATGCTACAGTGAAAGTGATCATATCATGGTTACTATTCAATCAGTGGCCATAAATAGGAACAGTTCACTGGAAAGATGAGCAGCAGAAACAGTTCACATCCAACTGGAAAAATGCTAAGTGTACAATCAGTGTCCTATGGCTGTGACTTTTGGTCGATAGCTCATCCCATCCATGGCCCAAATGATCAATGGTCATGTATGATTTCCATGTTTGCAATGAGGATGGAGCTGCTTAGACTTCTATAATGCTGGTCATGGTACTATTTCTCTGATCTGTCTACATGGTTGTCTCTTTGAATGGTTTTAGCTGTGCTTCCTAGGTAAATAGACATGGCTGATCTCTAAACCAGTTCTATTATCCCCTGCTTGACAGAGTGTTTGGATGTTCTATAAAATGAAATTACAATCGAAAACATCAAAAATGGGTTTTTAAAGTTTATCCATTGTCAAAATATCTGGTAAACAGAGGGGAGTTATTTCATACTCTGGTTGCATATGATGCCTGATACAGAGACTCAAAATTTATATGCGTAGCATATATTAACTGAAATCAAACCACCTAAATAGTGGAAACCTTACAATCTGAAAATCAGATTTGTTGAATTGTGAGCGCTTGTTTGCTGAAATAGAGTTGTTGGATATTTGTCATTACAATCGTCCAATAAATATCCCACCTTTCTGACAGTTTATATAATCAAAATAAGTGTCACCTTTGGTTTATGATGCATCTAAATTGTGATCCATAATTATTCCAGTTGTATTTTGAACCTCTTTTATGACACAATGTATAATTTATCAGTCTGTGTATCTTCCATCTCACTCTGCTAGAGTATCAAAGTTTTCTTAACAGAAGGTCCATGCCATTGTACTTTAGGGCCTGTTTGTTCCACCAATTAGCACGGTAATCTAAAGAAAATGTGCAATTATTACAAATTACTCCTAACTACATCTGCATCTGTGTTGATTCTCATATTTGGTTTATCGACATTAAAATCTTAATGATGACATTTTACGTTAAAGCATGTCAAATCATCACTCAAATCGTAATGATACTATGAAAAAGTGCAATGATTACAAATTTCTTTACCCATCTCCTAAATATATTTGTACTTAACGATTCCCGTGTTTGGTTTGGCAGTGGTAAAATCGTAGTGAGGAGACTTTTTTTTTTTATGTGTTATTGAAGTTACTAGCGAAATGAATAAACTCTTCTTATGAGTAAGGTGGCAATGGGAAGCCAAAAAAAAAACAGAAGAAAATCCATTAGTCATTTAGATTAGTTCAGAATTGTAATTCCCAAAAGCATTTAATTGGGGGATTGATTGGAACCTGATTTGAGGGAATGAAATGCCTGTCAGACATCTTGGTCACTCATCAGGTAGGGTTGCACTGTAAACATACCATATACAAAAGTTGAAAGTTAGGGTCGCAAATTCTTCAATTGAGCTACAAGTACATTGAATTTGGACCGTTTGACTTCATTTTACTACTCATCAGGTGAGCTACAAGTATATTGAATTTCAACTATTTGACTTCTTTCTAGTATCTATTTTCCTCGTACAAGTTTGACTTGCTTCACCAATGAGCTGGCTCCATCTTTGGTCCAAAGCATGTTCATGGTGTATCCTACCAGATGAATGGCCCAAATCTATGACAAGCGTATCATAGGAATGGATCTCTAAAATGTGTTCTTCCACCCCCACAGGAGGGGCACTCATTGAATCATGACCCCTTCACAATTCTACAGTATGTTTTGTAGGGAGGTGGTTTGTTAGAATACATTCCAGCATATTGCAATGGTATAATACTTTAGCCATTGGATTGGGCCTTTTTTTATGACCCAAATATTTATATCATGGGCCTCACCGTACGTGGGAAATTAAAAATAAATATAAAAAATCACTTTGGATTGAAATAGTTCAACCCCTTGATCATCCAAAGGATTGAAACATTTCAATATAAGAGTATTTATTCTATAAACAAATTGATGATGACCCCCAGATCTAAACGTTAAAAGCACACCTTCTACATGGGCATCACATGTTCAACCCCGGTAGACAATGCAATATCAAAGCCGTCCAGTGGGTGGGTCTTAACTGTTAAGATGTTCTTACTGGTGCACTCATCAAGTGTGGATGAATACCTTAAACTAAGAAATTGTTTGGGTTCAAGCCCCTACTTCAATGGTAGGCAAGCTCGTTTCGACATTGACATCTCAGTTTCACTCCAGCTTACCGATTGAAAAGGGAGGGGGCAAAGAGAGAGAGAGAGAGAGAGAGAGAGAGAGAGAGAGAGAGAGAGAGAGAGAGAGAGAGAGAGAGAGAGAGAGAGAGATTTCTCACCCAAAAGAGCAATTTTTTTATTATTACTATTTTTTTTCATGTATTGTTTACCGAACAAGTTTCTTTAAACATAAGCAGCTTTCAAGAAGCAATGTCTAGTGAGCCTTAAGAGTTTTGCAATCGATTTTGGATGTTACCTTACATCATTAGGCAAACTAATGTGAAGAAAAGATGTTCAAAAAGCAAATGTAGAAAGTTTGTGCAAGATCTAAGAAGTTCAAAATGCAAGTGTAAAAAGTTAGTGCAAGATCTAAGTTGTTCAACATGTGTTCCCTGTCATATCCCATAATCAAGATCATACATTATTGGCTATACTAATAGATTTGTTCTTAGGTACATAGAGAATCCGTTTCACACGCATGCTAAAACGTTGCACTTGTGGTAATGATTTGGAGCATTCCCAGATGGAACCCACTAATAAGATGCTTAGCTGAAGGATTTATCAAGCGTACTCATTATTACATCTCAGGTGTTAACTAACACTAGTTTAACTAAATTATTATGAAGAGAATGGAGTAAAACGGAAAGAGGAGAGGGCTGCCACACAGAATGACACTTGCCTATAACTTAGGCTATGGGACCCTATAACTTTATTATTAACCAATGAAAGCATGTGATGTGAACGTGTTAGATGTGAGGCTCCAAATCACTTTGGAGATTCTCCTATGTCTAATGATGATCTTACCTTATGAATCACTTTGGAGATCCTCCTACACAAAAAGGTGATCTTTTTTTTTTTTTTTTTTTTTACTCCTACATCTGGTTTACACGTGCATCTACGAGTTTATTGGTCCACGTCAAGAGTTACGGTGGATTCTTGTACCAGGAGACATGCATATAAGCCCAAACTCTATGAGGGCTGCTGTTATGTCCCTGTTCTATCTAGTGCATCCGTTTCGTTGCTCATTTAGGGCTGTTATGGTTTTTCGAATAAAAATAAATTTTAACACTAAAAGTTATTTTTAAAAAGTAAATAAATATATTAATTATTTAAACTTTTCATAAATAGTGTGTATGGCCAGTCGGTAAGAGAATGAGTATTTGCTTATGCAAGCAGGGTTCAAATCTCACGCGCGGCGTGGGCTGCTTTTTGGCGCTTTATTAGGCGTACTTCGCACGTGCGCATCGTCACAAGGAGCAATAAGAGCCTTAGTATTTTTGGCACCGGTTCAAACTTTTTTGGGTCATGGTTCAACTGATATTGAACCGAGGTCTACCCTGATGTTTTATTACCTTTTTTATGATTAAGAATAATTGTGACATGATTGTACATGTGGCACTTATACCATGTGTCGCCTATGTGGATACAGTTTTTCCTGTTGGATAACTGCTCCTGTCTGAATGGGTACAGAAATAACTGCCATAGGACAAAGAGTCATGTCCTTTCATGAAAAGGCAATTATTTGCTGTGAATGGGTATGGATTTCTTAAAGAGGCTCTTTAGCACCTCTTCAGGAAGAAATCCATAAGCTTTCAATTGATATAAATCCTAGATATTATAATCCAGAAGTAAATACTCTTTATCCTCAAGATTATATCATCTTCTGTGCAATTACTCTCTATCTAATCTCTTACTGAGTTTTTTCTGAACGTCTTAAGGCATATCGGTGTCAAAACTAGAGATCTGTTCAACGCTTAAATGTGCAAATTTTCGTGTTGAAAATTGGATTGAAAGTTCATTGTATCCTGAAGACAATTTGCTGATTTCCTTCATTTGTACTTGCTGGAATTTTCAGAAAAAGGGCAGCAAATCTGTCTTGAGAAATTGACTATTCAAGTCGAGCCTTGAACCCAAAAGATCTGATCGTTTCGTTATCATTTTCTTCTATCCTCCGTTGTGTACAAGAAACTCTTATATTTCTAACATTCAAGACAGATTTGCTATCTTTTTACAATGGAGGCAATTCATTCCATTCAAGTTATGAACCAAGACTTTGTACCACTGGATCGTTTCGACGGTCAATTCTTCTTAAAATGGCAGCAGAAGATGCTTTTCTTTCTGACAACTCTGAAGTTATCTTACATCCTAGATGATGATCTGCCTTCTCTGACCGAGCCAAAAGATGATGACTCAGAACAAGTGAAGGTAGAACGGAAGAAAAGGAAGGAGGACGTTTTTCTATGCAAAGGTCATATCTTAAACACCCTCTCTAATTCCATCTATAACTCATACCGTAAAATATCCTCTGCTAAAGATCTGTAGACAAAATTAGATCAAAAATATAAAACTGAAGAGATCACGTAACGCCCTGAAAATCGGGGGTCGAGCATAAGCTCTATTCCCGAGTTCCAACGCATCACTTATGCAACATAGATAATAATGATTAAATGTTGTCTGTGTTAGTGCATTAAACATGAGTGAGATTATACCAAAACAGCATATCATACTCCAGAGATGGTTAAATTATGCAAGCGGAAGACTGTGATAGATATATAAAATATATAAACTATTATAAGTCTCCAGAGTGTGAACATGTTACCAAGTTATATATATATATATATATATATATATATATATATATATATATATATACTCCAAAAATGAATAAAAAAAATCTACATGGGTGCTCCAAAAGTACAAAATAACAAGTGTAATGGCGTCTAATCAACATCCCTATAACTCCGTCGATCAGAACATAGTCTACATAGACCCGCCTGAAAACTGCATGTAGGAGAATGCCTCCTCGTTGTCCTCGAAGTCAGGCTTCGCCTCGGGAGTAGCATCGTCACCTGCAATCAAGACAGAGTCTAGTTGGTGTTTAAAACACCGTCCCGTAACGTGGGAGTGAGTGATCAACTCAATGGAACTATACAGCAAATGTTAACATGTTATTAATTCAGTCAAACAGTAATGATAAAGCAGTAAAATTAAACATCCTTGAATACTCTTATTAATGCAAGAATGATATGAATAATGATGCATGCCCTCGCCTACACTCCCTCATGTGACACCATCTTACGGTCGTGGCATGCTTTCTTCCCTCTGTGCTTTTCAATACGGGGAACATGCAGTGCGATGTTATGAGCGTGATTACCAAGTTTTTATTAGTCCTTTTTATCAGCAGGATTGGAAAACTAAGGTACCTCCTTTATATCAATTCTCAAATAATGATCCATCTAGGGTCGTCAATCCTAGTTAATCACATACGATAGGCAAGTTCAGGTCACTACACCAACACCCTATCAACTGGCAGTCTATTTTCGAAGGCTTGTCGCCAACCCGACTGGGGACCACAGCCAGGCTGTGCCAGGGTAGGCCTATTTTATACTCGAGGCCACTCCACCAACGCCCTATCAACTGACAATCTATTTTCGAAGGCTCGTCGCCAACCCGACTGGGGACTAAAGCCAGGCTACACCAATGGAAGCCGACAGCTCGAATATAGTGTCTCATACTACCATATTCGGCTCACGAGTTTGGGTTGCTCACTGGTCACTACGGGGAGGCTCGTCGCCCCAGCGTAGGCCGATAGCTCGACCACGGTATCCCATACCACCATGTCCGGCTCATGAGTCTTAGCGGATCAAGGTACCAAGGTTAACGGGATTTTCACTAGTGAGTTTGGTACCTTAGGTTTAAGCAGTAGCGTTCAAACATGGTGAACATACATCGGGTCAATCGGCTTACTTGACGAGCTCGACTAGCACGAGTGCACATCAGTTGATCGACATGAAGTGCGTGAACACTCCGTGTGGCCTAATCACTGTCGACAATTGTAGTATGACTCGGATTCATCGACACATCCTGTGTGGCGAAAGCAACCTTAGCCACCCAATTCAAGGCCTGTTACCGATTGCTTGGACTATATCATAGTCCCAACTACGTTCAGTTTCAACAAAGAATCATATGAGGAAATCAAGCGGTAATGAATGGACAATTCAAATCCAATAAGTATTTAATCATGTTATAAGATACAAGTTAAACATGAATTTACACATACACATTCTTATATATACACATTCCATAAATAAAATAGGTATTATTGTATATAGTATATGGAGGAAATCATACACATCTTTAAGACAGTCAAGACTCTTATCTCAACACCCTTAATTAGCATAACTTAACACCTACTCACTCATGCAAACATTTCTACAAACACTTAGACTACGCTTTCCAACATACATGACGTATGTTGGTTACATCACGTATTAGGCAGATCCTCTGGCCAAGGAGTTGTTGCATATATAACAATCATGGGTCTACGACAGTTAATCATGGCAAGCACCAATCCAGATTTCTAACACATACAAATATTTCAACAAACACATGAAATACCCTAAATACAACATAGCTTATATGTATACATAAAGCGAAACCAACAACGCATTTGGCATGTGTAATGGCACCCACGTCGGTAATAAATCATTAACCGACATTGAAAGCCTTGAAAGCCTTGAAAAACATAACTTAAACGTATATAATCCACACCTTACGCCGGTAAACGCGTAACGGAGTCATTTTAGACACTTTGTCTTTGTCAACGGCGGATTGACGACCTATAACATGAATTAGGTTAGCTATTTCATCACTTACAATATCTGAAACCCTAAAACAGATTAGGGGTTGGATTTCTTACCTAAGAACGGGATCGGAATCACCGGAATAGCGATACAGAAAAGCTGGTTCAGCCCATAGAGTGATGGGATTGAATCCCAGGGATGGACTCCAACTCTCTCTCTCTCTCTCTTTCTCTCTTTCCTCTCTTCTCTCTCCTAGGGTTTCCCAAATTCGTATGGGATGAGAGAGTGAGGGCTTAAGGCCCTTATATAGGCCCATAACTGATGGAAATGGCCCCAGGGCTAAGGTATATTTAGGTTATAGCCAAAACCCATCTGTTTCGGCTTAACGGAGCACTTCTGGAGGCCCCCTTTCTACGTGCGGTTGGACTTAAGCTTCCTGACCATGGATCTAGGTCGAGTTAAGTTTTCGGGCCGATCGGATTTACAGATCGACCACGGCGGACCAGTTTCAGTTCGACGGTCACCGAAACTCAATCAGGGCCACAAGTACATTGCCATGTATGGAAAATTTCCCCTAATCTGAGGGTCTATTTGGGTCAGATTCTGATGGTCTAAATCCTTATATTCAGCCCACAAGCGATAAGTCTCAGATTACTTAAATTTGGATTTCATTTTTAAATATATTCACGTTTCTCACATACTTCGCTCTGAGCTTAAGCGAATAGCTTCAGGACACTATCTGGACTTGATTTTTGAGGTGGTGGTCAAGTCCAGCAGGGCGGTCTTAATTATATAATTTCATAGTAATCGGACTTTCGATATGCGGTCCAGGTCCGATACGGAGTTTCGGTGTGCTCCCGAGAGCAACTGGGTAATGAGATTGATCCTAGATTTCAGGGTAATGTAGCGTCGATGATTTTGCAAGTTTTGGGTCTTGCAGTTCGTATATAAAGTGGTTCAAGCGAATTTCACAGTTAATCTAGTTTAACACTTAGTTAATTTCGTCTAATTTCTAAAGGATTTGGTCCTGAGTTATTTCTACCTGAGGTGGTACTTGGGTCTTTATACGGATTTTTCTGGGACGTTACAGATCAGTACTCAGAAATTTCTGATTGACAATTATGTCTACTTCAAGTTTAAAAATGATCAACCAATTCTTTCCCAAGTAACCGAACTACAGAACTTGGTTGATGAATTGAAGATTGGTGGGATAGATCTTCCTGAAGAATTCCTGGTCAGTGTAGTAATTGTAAAATTACCCTTATCATGGTTTGATTATAAAAAGAAACTGAAACATGATGAAAGGAAGTACACTCTTGAAGGGCTTCAACGACATCTTCGTACAGAAGAAGAGTCAAGAAACTGAGATAAGAAAGAAGTGCTTCGGAAAATCATTCCAAAGCAAATATTGTAGAAGATGACAAGCCAAAATCTTAAAACTCTAAATCTATTCCCCCAAAGAAAGATACAGAGTTTAAGAAAAAAGGGAAAGAAAAAGGGCAAGTGTCACTTCTGCAATAAGCCTGGACACTACATAAAGGAATGTCGACACAGGAAGAAACAACTGAAAGCTCAGGCTAACATGATAGAAGACCAACTTGTAGCAATGGTTATTGAAGCTAACACAGTAATATCTGATGGTGGATGGTGGCTAGATACTGGTGTAACCATTCATATATCGAAGGACCGAAACATCTTCAAGACCTATGAAGGTATAACAACTGGACAAGAAGTGAAGATGGGTAATAACGTTCGTGCGAACGTTGTTGGAAAAGGAACAGTGGAGCTTCAGTTTACATCAGGCAAAAGACTGACACTAACAAATGTATTGCATATACCTGACATGTCTAAAAATCTAGTATCAGGCGATCTTCTCAATAAGAGAGGATTCAAAATAGTGATTGAGTCTGATAAGTTGGTTATCACTAAGAATGGTATGTTTGTAAGCAGAAGATATTCATGTAATGGTATGATTAAATTGAATAATAATAATAATAATGATGTTTCCGTTTATATAGTGGATTCTATATCTTTATGGCTTGCTAGAGTAGGCCATGTTAACTATCATTCTATGAAAAGAATGATGATACTAGGTCTTATACCAAAATATGAAATTCAACAAGAAGGGAAATGTGATGTGTGTGCCCATTCTAAAATAACCAAAAAACCATTTGGGACTGGCATGAGAAAATCACAACTCTTTGAGTTAATTCATTCT
Organism: Magnolia changhungtana; assembly: GCA_030180095.1. Lineage (NCBI taxonomy): Eukaryota > Viridiplantae > Streptophyta > Magnoliopsida > Magnoliales > Magnoliaceae > Magnolia > Magnolia changhungtana. The sequence goes on along the minus strand of JASAUF010000340.1, from coordinate 4,393,957 downwards.
GATATTTGTGATTTAAATAATACCTTAACTCGTGGAGGAAAATGGGATTTTATCACATTTATTGATGACTTCACTAGATTTTCTTATGTATACTTGATAAAAATCTAAAGATGAAGCCTTTGAAAAGTTTAAGCTTTATAAGGCCGAAGTGAAAAATCAGTTGAATATAAAGATTAAAGCCCTCAGAAGTGATAGAGGGAGTGAGTACTCTTCTAATGAATTCAACGACTTCTGTGAATCAAATGGTATAATCTATAAATTTACGGCACCCTACACACCTCAGCAAAATGACTTAGCGGAACGCAAAAATAGGACATTAGTTGAAATGATCAACTGTATGATATTAAATTCTGGATTACTACTGAATTTGTGAGGGGAAGCATTGTTAACAGCAAATCGTATTCTAAATGCTATCCCACACAAAAAATTGGATATCTCCCCATATGAATTATGGAAAAAGAAGAAACCATATCTTCATTACTTCAAAGTGTGGTAAAGTATAGCAGAAGTTAGGATTATTGATTCTAAGAGAGTAAAGTTAGGTCCTAGAGGAATCAGGTGTGCTTTTGTGGGTTATGGGATTCATAGTCCCGTATATAGATTCTTGGTTTTAGAACAAACTTCTTTTGCTGACAAAAACATGATTATAGAGTCTACGGATGCTATATTTTTTGAAAATACAGTATACAAAAGCTATATGAATAATTATACAAAAAGGCAGGTTGATAAAAATATAATAGAACCAATGAACAAAGAGCCTAACAACTTTCATGATATATCTAACACTCATCCAAAAGGAAATGAACCAAGTAGATCGAAAAAGGCAAGAAAAAAAAATCTTTTGGCCCAGCTTTCTATATGTTTCTTATAGTATGGGATAGAAATGAAATAAGAAAGGATATTACTCTACCACTAAGTATTGAAAGTGATCCAATAACACTTAGTGAAGCTCTCTCATCTCCTGATGTACATTGTTGGAGGGAAGCCATCGACGATGAAATGGTCCATCGTCTCCAATAACACATGGTGTTTGGTTGATCTTCCACCAAGTTCAAAGCCTATAGGATGTAAGTGGATTTTTAAAAGAAAGTTCAATCCTAATGGAACCATAAATAAGTTTAAAGCTCGATTGGTAGCTAAAGGATTTAGACAAAAGGAAGATATCAATTTTTTCGATACATATGCTCCTATTGCTCGAATATCTACCATTAGGACTTTAATTGCTCTTGCAGTAATTTACCACCTAGTAATCCATCAAATGGATGTCAAAACGACATTCTTAAATGGTGGTCTAAATGAGGAAGTCTATATGGAACAACCTGAAGAGTTTGTTCAACCTGGGCAAGAGAAGAAAGTGTGTAAACTGGTCAAATCTCTCTATGGGCTCAAGCAAGCTCCTAAACAATGGCATGAGAAGTTTGATCAAGTAGTACAATCTGATGGTTTTAGAGTAAACCAAGCAGATAAGTGCATATATATTAAAGGTCAAATCATTATCTGCCTATATGTATATGATATGTTAATATTTGGACCAAATGAGGACTATGTAAAAGAAACTAAAAAGTTTTTAAGTACCAACTTCGACATGAAGGATATGGGTAAAGCTGATGTAATATTAGGTATTAAGATTTATAATCTTAATGATGGAATAGCCTTAACATAATCTCATTACCTAGGGAAAGTGTTAAAGAAGTTTAATCATTATGATAATAAACCAGTTTCAACCCCATTTAATCCAAGTATTAAATTGGTTAAAAATACTGGTAGATATAAAGCACAACAAGAATATGCGAGTGCTGTTGGGAGTTTAATGTATGCAATGAATTGCACTAGACCCGATATAGCATTCACAGTAGGAATGCTAAGCAGGTATACCAGTAATCCTGGACAAGTACACTGGAATACGATTTCGAGAGTTTTAAAGTAACTAAGAGGAACCATAGACTACGGACTGCATTATAAATCATATCCCGCTGTACTTGAAGGGTATACAGATGCAAGCTGGAATGCAGATAGTGTAGAATCTAAATCTACAAGTGGCTGGATATTTACTCTTGGAGGAGGAGAAATATCATGGGCATCTAAGAAACAAATGTGCATATCTCACTCTACAATGGAAAGTGAGTTTATTGCACTTGGTGCTGCTTGTAAAGAAGGTGAATGGCTAAGATACCTACTGTTGGAAATCCTGTATTGGCCAAAATCTACTCCTGCCATATCTATCTTTTGTGATAGTCAGGCTACTCTTTGTCGTGCTATGAGTAAGACTTATAATGGTAGCCTAGAAATGTAGATATAAGGCATAACTTTGTTAAAGGATTGCTCAGAGATGGAGTAATCACAGTGGAATATGTAAAATCCATCCTGAACTTAACAGATCCCTTGATAAAAGGCTCTTAACAGATCCCTTGATAAAAGGTTTATCAAGACATCAAATAAGAAGAACAACTAAAGGAATGAGATTAAGATCCATTAAGATGTAACTTTCACTCCTGATAGCAACCCTACCTATGTTTTAAAATATAGGCTAGGTTCAAAGGGACAAATAAATCAAGTATGTGACTGAAACATACACTAAAAAAAGAAATTTTGAGTCTCATTCCTAAAAGTCTAGTGTTTGGTTTTTGCGTTTTATAAGAGGCTGAGTACTAACTCTTAATAGATCTATAAGCAGACTTTGCTGAGATGAAGCAGAATCATCTTTGATAGATTTACCTATATGAGTAGAGAAGTGATGCCGCTTTTGAAGAGATTGTGATCGTCTTTAGAATACTCATGAAATAAGGATACGCACAAGACCAGAAATGTGTGAACTTTTAGATCTCCAGTTATATATGAATAGATGTGTGCTATGTGTCTAGTGAGTCATATAAAGTCCTTAGTTCAAGACTAATGGATCACTTGAAAATAGCGGTAAAGACCGCTTGAGTTGAAGAAGGGATATGCCAATATGTCCTAGAGGGGGGTAAATAGGACTTTTAAAAGTTTTTATGATTTATTTAAAATCCTATCACACTAATCCTAACAACAGACATATATTAGGATTACTCAAAAATAACTCTGTTGGCTTCCAATCACAAACTATGAAAGAAGTAAACAGTGTACAAACTAGTTTATGATGGATATGACTGTGTAAGTGTGTGAGGTGTGATCTCAGATATATGGATATAAAAGCATTGACATAGAACACACACATAGAAGATTAGCAATCACAAACATAGTCATTTTTATAGTGGTTCAACTACTTGTCTACTCCACTCCCAGCTGCCACACTCAACCCTTGAGTGTACCGGATTTCACTAAGGAGGTTTCCCAAGGTTCACCTCAAACCTAAGGTTTTAAATCGGGTTCACCTTCAACCTTTACACAGAGGTTTCTACTCGGTTCACCTCTAACCCTGGAGTTTTACTGGTTCACTCCTAACCAGATATTTATGTTCTCCATAGAGCAAGGGTCCACACAACGCACCCAGATATTTATGCTCTCCATAGAGCAAGGGTCCACACAATGCACCCACCACATACACTCCAGCCGGAGGCCTCCTTGAGGACTTCAAAGGGTGAGAACCACTTAAGACTCAATCCTAGAAAGGAATGATCACAAGTGTCCTCTGGACTCTAGATACTTACAGATAAGTTGATGAGTCTCATTGAGCACAATGCCGAAGATCTCCTCCTCCTTGTTGACAAAGAGTCTTCTGCTCCCTTGATTCGCAACATAAGATAATATACCTATACTAGGCTTCGGGTTGGGTCAAGGTGAAGATGGAATCCTACTCTTAAAATATTTTCCTATCAGGAATGTAGAGCGATTCCAATCTTATGCATTTAAGGCACCCAGCTTAATGATTTGCCATTAAGGTAATAGCTGGAGGATCCTTGAATGCGGAAGTTCATTCCCCAATCCACTCTATTGAATGTCAATGGTGAGGGTGGATTGGAGGATGAACTCCCTTGAGAGAAAGGGCTTTAAATATAGGATATAAGTTGAAACACTCAAAAGCTCTCTCTACTTTCTCTCACAGCAACAAAAGACAAGTCTTCTATATAAAGGCAAAAAGTTCCAACAGATATAAAATGGTCACATTTATGACAGAGTTCGATATCATCGAGCGTATACTCTCGATAGCATCGATGGTTTGCTCGATGACTCGGACTCAATGTCATACGCTTTTGAAACTCTTTGCCAAATGGTCGATGAATCGAAACTATTGTCGATGTCATCGGATTTCGAACTCCGATTACATCGATGACAGGTTCGATTAATCGACACTTGAAAAATGAGAGAGACTTGACTTTGAGATATTTCAAGTTTTAATGAATGATCGGGGGAATCGTTAGATCATCAGAATTTGAATGTTGATGATATCGAGATCAGAGTCGATGTATCGATAAATCCAGCGGATTTGTCTTTAAGCTTGCTGGACGTTTTATATCCTTGTTTGATGCAATCGACCTGGTGCCGATATTATCGATATTTGAATATCGATTCTATCGAAGGGCTCCTGATCATAGTTAAAAACAACCTGAAATATCTGCTGTAAGAAATGCGCGCCCACTATCGATATCATCGATGAACCTCCGATCTTATCGATATTTGAATTCAGATCATATCGGACAATCATCGATATTCGAAGGAATTTGAGATTTTCATTAAAAAAACAGGGGCGCCGGAAATCTGCCTGTCGATCTTATCGAGCCACTCCCGATGAACTCGAGATTTGAATATCAATGATATCGATAGGTGTATCAATACATCAATAATTCGTCCAGATATGTTGTGAAGTTGCTGGACATATTTAGTGCTTTTATCGATGATATCGATAGGTGTATCGATACATCGATAAATCCGTCCAGATGAATATTTAGTTGCTGGATACTTTTGGTCCTCTCATCGATAATATCGTTAAGGTATCGAGGACATCGACAGTGCAGGTCGATCATATCGAGGGTGCATTGATAAAATCGATAAGGTGAAAAAAAACTTACAGATTTTCCTATTTATAAAAATTTTTCTCACCTTAAAAACCCTGAGATGTCTATCTTGTTTTAAGGGTTTTAATCACCTGGTGTTTTGGGACATGGGATGTGAGGCTATGATTTACCTATGGCGAGCTTCCACACATCCGGATGAGGCAGACGCTTGAATTGTTCTTCCTATCGAGCTCTGTAGACAGTCTGACCCACCACTCACGTAACTTGACAAACCAAGGCACTTTCAATCTCCCCCTTTGTCAATTACGTGACAAAACCCCCAAAACACCCTACAATACTTCTAGACAAACACACCCTAAATTGTGTGTACATGCTTTTACACAATTTTACAATTTTCTAACCTATGTACACAACTAGTATCTGCTCCCTCTTTCTTCAAAACTCCCCCTTTCTTGGTGCAGCTGCTCCCCCTAACACCTGCAATACATTAGATATACAATTTTTCGCTCGGGGTGTTTGTAAATGTTCTCCCCCTTGTTGTCAGTCATTAGCAAAGGTATAGCAAGTGATATTGATTGAAGAGTGAATCGCATGAGAGAAACATCAGGCATAAGTAAATGAATTTGATGTATAAGAGTTAATGCATTTTAGTCAAATATCAATCTCAGAATGAATGCATATTAGATAAGATATAGCAGTTTTCAATCATATGTAAACCATAACTTGATAAACTAGGGGAACTCAAAGCAGAAATAGGGCATTAAAAGATATGAATTCTATTCAGCTATAATCAAAATGAAACCAAAGTTATCCGATTATCCAAAATAGATTGCCCAAAATTGGCAGCAAATTAACAATTATCCCAGCAAAAACACCAAGCCCAAAATTTTTTTTTATTCAATTATCGTAACCAGCTTCTACCGTCTTCTCGAGTCACCACGTGTGAGTAAATCAACAACTTGCTGATTTGTTTGTTGGAGAGAGTCGACTTTTTCTTCAATCACGGTGAGACATCTCTCACAATTGTGAAGTCGCTCCTCTATGCTCGCCATACCGTTCAGTAGGTGACGTTCAAGATGATGAGTTTGGCGATTTTGATCTACTCTGAACTCAGCAATGGCGTTCGGTTGGATCCCCATGGATATGATGGAGGAGCATATGGAGCAGCCGACTGCAGGGGAGCACTATTCTCAGGAAGAACTGAAGGAAGACAGAGCTATTGTGCCACCTGAGCTGAGTCACTGTCAAACCACTTCTTTGGATAGACTCTATCAGATGAGGCAGGTATACCAACATGATGAGCTAATTTACAGATGAGTACAGGAAAAGCTAGTGTATCCTGATGATTTCCTTGAATGACCTGAATTAGCTGTTTAAGAAGAAGTGTTGGAAGGCACACCTGAACTTCCTGATATACATCATACAACACATTTAACACAAAGGGAGACAGATGATTACCATTCACATCACACGGATAGACATTGGACCCAAAGATGTCATGAAGGATTTTAAAGGTGGGTCCAAGATGATTAATATGAAGAGAATTATCATCGTTCCGAGAAATAGTAGTTCCCTGACATAGTGCACGAGTTATCTCGCCCCACACACCAAGACCATTTAGATTCCGACTGGTAATAGGAATGCGAGTGACTTGGAGATCTAAAAGGTGACTCAAGGTGATGGGAGTGATGTGCTTGGAGTAGTGTAATAATTCTACTTAAACACAGGGTGGATCGTCACAAATAACATGAGTTTTACTGAGGAAGTCATGTATCACTCCAATTTGTTAAGTACCACCAAGATTCAGAAAATTTTGCCATCCTATTACTTCTAGAAGCAGATCGACACCAAAAGACTCAATGGCGCTGTTGAGAACCAGACATTCAACAACAATGTCTGGATGTCTCACTGATGAAGTAAGTTGATGCAAACTGGGTTGTTTTGCTTTCCCTCTTGAAGACTGACAAAGGGACTTACCTTTCCCTTTGTTCATGATTTTTCAGTGTAAGAGGTGAGTAAAAGTAAGGGAGGTCAACCAAGAGAATGGAAAGTACCCGACTGAAGGTGAGATTAGACTCTGGAGTAGAAGGGATGGAAGGATAGTACCCGTTTCTTTTGAAGCTTCTTGGACCCGTTGATGGTCTCCTGGCCGAGGATTCGAGCAGAGAGCAAAAAAGAAAAAAATTTCAGAGGAATAACAATTCTTTCACTCGATCACCTTTTATCAGCTAGGAGTCTTTGATTTTATCGAGCCTTCTTTCGATTATATCGATGATCCACATCCGATGTTATTGGAAATTGCTTCGACAGTAGTCTCGATCTGTGACTTTCCACATTCTGAAGAGTTGTCGATGATATCGACCCATGATCGATTAATCGAAAATGACAGATCGATAGGTATGAAGAGGAATATTTTTCTTTTTTGACCCTTCAAGTATATCGATGGCATGTTCATCAAAATTACGTACAATTATTGTACATCAAAAATTATAAACATTTGCATGTTTATTTACAAAAGATTGAGGTGAGGAACCTTAGATAGATCATTTGAAGTTCAGCAAAAATGTTTCCTCATTTTAGCATAGGTTCAGATTCTGATTCATGATCTGAACTAATTCTTTCTTACCCATTTCACTTTGTTGATTGATTTGAGTGGTAGTGCAGGGGCATTGCTTTTATCCATATCCTTAAGAGGACTTTTGAAGTTTTGTATTTCTCTGGTTGATAATTTGTTAACATGATTCTGACCAGAGTTAGGTTGAGTCCTCCTAGGAGTTATGCATTCAAAATTATAATGACCTAAATCACCACACAAATAACATGCTGGAGTTGTTCTGGTTTTGCTTCCAGAAGCAGCAAAATTTTCAGTTCTGGGGGCTGCATTTTCAATCTTATATTTTTCATATCCAAACCCGCTTTTATCCTTTCCAGGTCTTCCCATTCCTAACAGTTTTTCTAGCTTTTCGCCACTCTGGGAAAACTTACAGTTTTGCTTGGCAATCTTTCTGGATTCTTCTAGATCAAACAGGAGTGTATGTTTTTCATTTTGAAGCAGCATATTTTTGTCTTTTAAGATCTCAATTTGTCTGTTCAATTTCTCGGACTCGGATTTAAGGAAGGAGTTAACTCTCTCAAGTCTATCATTGTCAGAGTGATATTGTTGTAAGTCATTGATTAGATGTGTATTAATTTCTAGAGTTTTATCCCAATCTTTTTGCAGCAATTCCAATTTATTCTCAGATATCCCGAGTCTTTTGACCACTTTGATGCTATGGATATATAATTGATTGTAAGCATCTTGTAGCTTGTCCTTTTCTTCTTCTTCTTCAGTTCCCTCATTATCATATGAAAATGATTTAGTGGCTTGTTGTTCTTTCTCATTCTCATATTCAGTGGGAATGATCGAGGCAGTGGAGACCATAAGTATTTTCAGAGATTTTTTGTCTCTATCGCTCCTTGAGTCGCTTGATTCTGAATTTGATTCCTCCGTATCATTCCACGTGGCGGCCATAGCCTTGCCCTTTGTTTTATTTTTTGGGCATTCGGTAGATAGGTGTCCATACTCGTGACAGGCGTAGCATTGAGGTTCTTTGGTTCTTTTACCAAATTTGCCTGCAGAAGGTTTGTAGTTCACCTTTCTTCCTCTAGAAGGACGTCCACGATTCTTTTGAAAGAATCTTTTGAATTTTTGTGCCAGCAAAGCCACTTCTTCATCTTCGTTTTCATTTTCGCACTCACTATCCTCATGTAATGTTTTCTTAGAGGTTTTTAGGACTGTGTTTTTGGATTTTTAGGATTGTGTGAAGTGTAGTTCAAAAGTTTGTAGGGAACCTACCAGTTCTTTTACTTTCATTTCATTTATGTTTCTACACTCCTCTATTGTTGTAACCTTGGGATTAAAACGCTCCGGTAGGGATCTTAGAATTTTCCTACAAATTTTTGGTACCAGAACTTTCTATCCCAATCCACCCATGGAGTTGCAAATAATATTCAACTTGGTGAAAAACTCCATAAACGTCCCATGCTCTTCCATTCTAAGACTTTCGAATTGTGAAGTCAGGAGTTGAAGTTTGGATCACTTCATAATGCTTATGCCTTCATGGGTTGTTTCCAATAAATCTCATGCTTCCTTGGATGTCTCACACATACTTATCTGATTGAATATATCCTGAGACATGGCACAGTAGATAGCATTTATAGCCTTGGCTTCAGATGTCTGCCTTTCTTTATCGAATGTTGTCCACTTTTCTTTGGATTTGGGCTTTGTGATTGTTGTGCCACTATCAAGTACGATTTGTTCAATAGGTGGCACATATCCATTTCAACGATATCCTAAACGTCATGATCCAAAGATCTCAGAAAGTAGTGCATCCTATCCTTCCAGTATGCATAGTTTGAGTCATCAAATACTGGAGGTCTAGTGACTGATAAGCCCTCTCCTTCGGCCATATTCCTAACTTCATCAAGATCACTTTCTAGGCGGTGAAGCCCTTAAAGAGAGACCCTCTTTATTACCAATTGAAAATAGCAGTGAAGACCGCTTGAGTTGAAGAAGGGATATGGCAATATGTCCTAAAGAGGGGTGAGTAGGACTTTTAAAGTTTTTATGATTTATTTAAAATCCTATCACACTAATCCTAATAACAGACATATATTAGGATTACTCAAAAATAACTCTACTGGCTTCTAAGCCCAGTAGAAGATCCAATCACAAACTATGAAAGAAGTAAACAGTGTACAAACTAGTTTATGATGGATATGACTGTGTAAGTGTGTGAGGTGTGATCTCAGATATATGGATATGAAAGCATTAACATAGAACACACACATAGAAGATTAACAATTGCAAACATAGTCATTTTTATAGTGGTTCGACTATTTGTCTACTCCACTCCCGGCTGCCACACTCAACCCTTGAGTGTACCGGATTTCACTATGGAGGTTTCTCAAGGTTCACCTCAAACCTAAGGTTTATAATTAGGTTCACCTTCAACCTTTACACAGAGGTTTCTACTCGGTTCACCTCTAACCCTGGAGTTTTACTGGTTCAATCCTAACCAGATGTTTATGCTCTCCATAGAGCAAGGGTCCACACAACACACCCAGAAGTTTATGATCTCTACAGAGTAAGGGTCCACATAATGCACCCACCACGTACACTCTGGCCGGAGGCCTCCTTGAGGACTTCAAAGGGTGAGAACCACTTAAGACCCAATCCTAGAAAGGAATGATCACAAGTGTCCTCTGGACTCTAGATACTTACAGATAAGTTGATGAGTCTCATTCAGCACAATGCCGAAGATCTCCTCCTCCTTGTTGACAAAGAGTCTTCTGCTCCCTTGATCCGTAACACAAGATAATATACCTATACTAGGCTTCGGGTTGGGTCAAGGTGAAGATGGAATCCTACTCTCAAAATATTTTCCTATCAAGAATGTAGAGCGATTCCAATCTTATGCATTCAAGGCATCCCAGCTTAATGATTTGCCATTAAGGTAGTAGCTGGAGGATCCTTGAATGCGGAAGTTCATTCCCCAATCCACTCTATTGATGTCAATGGTGAGGGTGGATTGGAGGATGAACTCCCTTGAGAGAAAGGGCTTTAGCTATAAGATATAAGTTGAAACACTCAAAAGCTCTCTCTACTTTCTCTCACAGCAACAAAAGACAAGTCCTCTATATAAAGGTAAAAAGTTCCAATGGATATAAAATGGTCACATTTATAACAGAGTTCGATATCATCGAGCAGGTTCGATATCATCAAGCGTATACTCTCGATAGCATCGATGGTCTGCTCGATGACTTAGACTCAATGTCATACGCTTTTGAAATTCTTCGCCAATGGTCGATGAATCGAAACTATTGTTGATGTCATCGAATTTCGAACTTCGATTCCATCGATGACAGGTTCGATTAATCGACACTTGAAAAATGAGAGAGACTTGACTTTGAGATATTTCATGTTTTCATGAATGATCGGGGGAACCGTCGAGATCATCGGAATTTGAATGTCGATGATATCGAGATCAGAGTTAATGCATCGATAAATTCAGCGGATTTGCCTTTAAGCTTGTTGGACGTTTTGTGTCCTTGTTTGATGCAATCGACCTGGTGCCGATATCATCGATATTTGAATATCGATTCTATCGAAGGGCCCCCGATCATAGTTAAAAACAACCTGAAATATCTGCTGTAAGAAATACGCGCCCACTATTGATATCATCGATAGACCTCTGATCTTATCGATATTTGAATTCAGATCATATCGGACGATCATCGATATTCGAAGGAATTTTAGATTTTCATTAAAAAAACAGGGGCGCCGAAAATCTGCCTGTCGATCTTATCAAGACACTCCCGATGGAATCGAGATTTAAATATCGATGATATCGATAGGTGTATCGATACATCGATAATTCGTCCAGATATATTGTGAAGTTGCTGGACATATTTAGTGCTTTTGTCGATGATATCGATAGGTGTATCGATACATCGATAAATCCGTCCAGATGAATATTTAGTTGTTGGATACTTTTGTTCTTCTCATCGATAATATCGTTAAGGTATCGAGGACATCGACAGTGTAGGTCGATCATATCGAGGGTGCATCGATAAAATCGACAAGGCGAGAAAAACTTACAGATTTTCCTATTTGCAAAAAGTTTTCTCACCTTAAAAATCCTAAGATGTCTATCTTGTTTTAAGGGTTTTAATCACCTGGTGTTTTGGGACATGGGATGTGAGGCTATAATTTACCTATGGCGAGCTTCCACACATCCGGATGAGGCAGACGCTTGAATTGTTCTTCCTATCAAGCTCTGTAGACAATCTGACCCACCACTCACGTAACTTGACAAACCAGGGCACTTTCATCACTAAGTACCTGGCATAACTTTGATACATATACACTAAAGTTGTGTTGAAAATTGGATTGAGAGTTCATTGTATCCTGAAGACAATTTGCAGATTTTCTTCGTTTGCACTTGCTGGAATTTTCAGAAAAAGGGCAGCAAATTTGTCTTGAGAAATTGATTATTCAAGTCAAGCCTTGAACCCGAAAGATCTGATCGTTTCGTTATCATTTTCTTCTATCCTTCGTTGTGTACAAGAAACTCTTATATTTCTAACAAGGGCATGAACCCAAACACTTGCAAGATTCAAAATTCAAATGCGCTGCAACATTGTGGATTGAATTCCCACCATTGGAACCTTCTTGGGGCCAAAAAAAGGTTTTGAATCAAGCTGATATTCATGTTTTTCATTCATCCAAGTGGTGATGTGTGGATGCTAGAGGGAGAATTTTTTAGGGGACGGGAGATCGACTCGCTTTTTCACGAGTTACCTCTCTCAAGGGCTTTCGTTTGGGGATAAGAGGGTGTTATATTTTAACAGATTCACCACTAACAAATTATTTCAATCCTACAATCAATTAGACCCTGTAGAAACACTTTAGCTTGAGAATCTGAATATCCTTAACCCCAAAATTATCCTTGAGTTTGTATTCTAGAGATTTCGAGTAAAGGACTGCGATTACAGAGAGGGAAGGTGTTAGGCACTCACTCTGCCCATACAGATGTTCGGGCTTTACTTCACAAGATCTGACTAATTTATGAGAAATAATGTTAGTTCTTACATGCAGAAGATGTAATGTAATGCAATGGCAATGATAATTGATCGATCCGAATTTATGATGGGCATGATATGATTTTAACGGTAAGATGCAGAACATCCGTTTGAAATGATCGAGTGCAGAGTGTAAAATATGTAAAAATAAGATGTATGGGATGCTCAATGTTGTGTTGATGCTTATTATAAAACGACGACTAACTGGCTAAGGTTTCTAGTGGGTAGGCTCCAATTATATCAGCAAGCCACAGACTATATGACTGTGGGTTAGATACGAGAAAATGATGAAATGCGATGTGTATGACAAAATGATGGATAATTGGCTAAGGTTTCTAGTGGGACTAATCGACAAGTGGCTCAGATTCGAACTTAGGTAGCTCAGGAGGCTCAGGTTCTAGCTAGGTTAGGCTAGACCAGGGTTGGGCTCTCTCTCTCTCTCTCTCTCTCACACACACACACTCTTACTCTCCTTGGTGGAGGGATGGAAGGGGACTCCTTATGTGAGTAGGGGTGGTTGAAAACTGGAGTGGATTAAGATCTACTAGATGTAGTGGAGGTGCTCCCTCTGAATTCTTGATGCTTGAAATGAGAAGGGGAGGGGGCTATTTATAGCCTCTGAACCTGGTTTTTTGGTAATTGTTGGTAATCCTATGGGCAAAAGGTGGTTGAAGGGCTACAATTGGAGATTGCCACGTGGCATCATCTCATATGTTGGATGAGGTGGTAAAAGGGTAATTTTAGGTAAAGAGATGGGGATCGAAGTAAATACACCTCAAAGATAGGGAGTGCCACGTGCTTGAGGTAATTTTACACACTTAGGGTGTGGAAAAGGGAAATCCCACATGCTTGAGGGACACCACCCCAAAGATAGGGAGTGCCACGTGACCGGCGATAAGCTGGCTACTGTCGGTCCCAACTTAGACTCCCTACTTTAGCAGGCAACCTCCTCTAAGCATATGGAGGCTCTGCTATAAAGGTTGTTATTTTGATATTTTGCATAGTACTCCGATTGGGATTGGTTTTGGGCTTTGGTTCGACCTTGGTTTTGGGATTAGCTATGTGAGTTGACTAGGTTGTTGGACTAGGTAGGTTGATCGGGTGAGTTGACTCGTTGAGCTAACTCAAGGCTCTAGGGCTTTGGGTTCGTCTACAGATGCCCCCCTCTTTGGCAAAGGTTGTGTGTAACCGAATGCAAAGCGAGTAAAAACCCCACCTTTAATAGTCAGTCATGAATTGCAGTATAGATTTATTGTTTGCATTTGTATTTGTGTCAACTGGTTTCTTGGAAATAGATAACTCGCACATATCATGAGGGTTTGAGGAAAACATTACAATTGTCCCTGTGCTGGTTGCCAATTACAACCCCTTCACTCCTGATCGGTACTAACATCGGAAAGGTACAATAGAGCCCATGCACTTTCTACGGTCTTATTAGGATACTGACCCGTACTGGAATGTCCGTTGCTTCTCAGATCACCCCAGGAGTACTTGTTTTGTTTTATCAAAGTGGTTAGCTACCATGCGCTTTCTGCGAGCTTATGAAGAACTCACTATGCAGACTTAGACTCGATCAAATTCTGCAAGCATCCATGCCTAAGTATGTGCGAGTGACCTTTTTCCATAAATCTTATGATTTTGACACTTAGGTTACAATTTGTCTTTTTCGGCGTTTGGATGATTTCTACTAACAAGTCTTGGCCGATTATATTTTCTTGGCACTAACATTTCATACGATGAAGCTAACACTGGAGTTCAGTCCGATTGCACTTTGATGTGCATTCGGATCCGATAATCTCTGGGGAAACTACTAGACATCGGATCTTATTTTATTTTGCACTGACTCCCACCTAGAGATATAGAAGATCTCTTAGTGCCTCAGAAGTCTGACGCTTTACTTTGAAAATATTTTATGATTTTAAAGTCGTCCCACTCTAGGGAGTGATACTCCGTGGGGGGTTTTTATTGCAGGATGGTTTTGAAATGGGTCTAGCTTACTAGTTGTATCTATTGGGGATGCCCATGAGATTTCAAATAAGTTGGTTTTTATTGAAAATATGTAAGGGGCTAGTGCGCATGATGGTTGCAATCTGAATTGACGTGGTTAGGGATTATGAACTTTTAGGATTTTATACTTTATTGCTTGGATTTTGGTTGTTGCAATCGGGACTGATATCTGTTGGGATGGTTTATTTAGTGCTAGTCTAATTAGAGGTTGTGATCGAGAATCTGATTCACTAGAGACAATTGATTGGTTCCATCGTCTCACAGGGTAATCAGTCTTGATTTTATTTTTTTTAAACTAATCTGGATTGCCAGTTGTGATCAACTCTGGCTTTTATAATGGATGGTGCAGGTTTGTTCATTGTTGGTAGTTAGGATTCCGATTTACGACTAATCAAGTCTGTCGTCCCATTGGTTTGCAATTAAGATTTGGATCCATGATCAATTTCGTCATCCCGCTAGTTTGCAGTCAAGATTCCGATCCATGATCGATCGGATTCATCGTCCCTCTAGTTTGTTGTCAAGATTTATATCCATGATCGATCAGATTTGTCGTCCCACGGGTTGCTCTTGAGGGATTTGAAAATCTTTTTGTATTTCTAAAAGATGATCTTGTCCATCAGATTGCGAGGTGACAATCACAATTGATGTCGGTCTTTATTGGAAATATTTTAAGACTTTTAAAATGATCTGGTCCATCAGATCGCAAATCGACAGTCGTGATCGATGACAGTTTTTATTAGGATATTTTTGACGATTTTGAAGATGATCCAGTCCATCGAATCATAAATTAACGGTCGAAATCGATGCTGATTTTTATTAGGGTATTTTTAAAGATTTTAAAAGGTGATCCAGTCCATCAGATCGTGAATTGATGGTCGCGATCGATGCTAATTTTTATTGGAAATATTTTGAGATTTTGAATGATGATCTAGTTCATTGGATCGTGAATTGATGGTTGCGATCGATGCTAGTTTTATTAGGATATTTTTTAGAAATGATCTAGTCCATCGGATTGCAAATCGACGATTGCGATCTATGTCGATTTTTATTAGGATATTTTAAAAAAAATTTTAATGATCCAGTCCATCAGATTGCGAATCGATAATCGCAATCGATGTCGATTTTTATTAGGAATGTTTTTGAAGTTTTGAAAGATGATATGTACTATCAGATCACGAATCGACGATCATAATCGATACCGATTTTTATTAGGAATATATTTTGAAAATTTTAAAATTAATCCAGTCTATTGGATTCCGAGTTAATGGTCATAATTGATGCTGGTTTTTATTGGTGTTTTTTACATTTTGAAAGATGATCTAGTCCATCAGATCACAAATCGACAGTTGCAATTGATGCTGGTTTTTATTAGAAATATATTTAATTTTTTTTGAAAATTATCCAATCCATCGAATTGCGAATCAATGGTAACAATCGTTGATGGTTTTTTATTGGGAATGTATTTTAAAATTTTTGAAAATGATCTAGTCCATCAGATTGCAAATCAACAATTATGATTTATGCTGGTTTTCGTGGGGATATTTTGAAGATTCTGAAGATGATCAGTCCATTAGATCATGAATCAATGGTCGCGATCGATATTGGTTTTTATTGGGATGTTTTTTAAAAATGATCCGGTCCATCAGATTGTAAATCGACGGTAATGATCGATGTCGGTTTTTGTTGTAATATTTTTTGGAAATGATCTTATCCATCGGATCGTGAATCAATGGTCGCAATCGATGATGGTTTTTATTGAAAATATTTTGAAAATTGAAAATGAATGGGATTTTCTCTCCTCCACATCACCTTTCTAATTTCTCTTAAGTTATTGGATTTTAGATTAAATTTCAAAATTTCCCACTATTTTCATCATTTACTCTCCTTATCTCTTCCATCACTTCATTATAGATAGTCTGTGCAAGATTCTTTACAGGAAGTCTTCCTAAGGTTCCTCTCTTACCAAGGGGAGAGAGCTTGGCCAAGTCACTTCATCAAAAGGAGGCCGAGCGGCAAGATGGCTATTGTCAATCCCCCCTTTACCCCACGGTTTCTTCCAGGTGCCAGGTAACAGGGTGTGGCTTCCTCTTCTATGTATTCCATGTCGTGGTGGCCCTTCTAGCATGCCTCATTCTCATAATTTCTTCATTTCCTTTCTCTCATTTCTCCCTTTCAAGCTCTCTTTCTTTCCTTCTTTTCCCTCATTCTTTTGGCTCCAAGTTGAGGTTTTTTCTGAAGGTTGGACAGTAAGGGTAGTGCCCTTCTTAGTGTAAAGTGGTAAGTATAAAGGTAAGGCCCATTCATGCTTTTCCTTTCTTCCATTCATCCCTTCTTTCTATATTTTTCTCATGTTTTCTTTCTTCACTCCCATAGGTGTTTCTTTGAAGTTTTGAGTGTGGTGCAGTGGTGGACAACAAGAAATTTTTAAGGTTCAAGTGGTGCATAGAGTTGCACTTTCAAGACTTTCTATTCTTTCTTCTTCTTCTTCTTCTTCTTTTTTTTTTTTTCTCTTTTTTCTACTTTTATTTGCTCCCATCTTTCCACATGTACAAATAATTCTCCTTTCATGTACATCAAGCTACATGTAAGGGGTGCTTCTTCTTTTTTTCCGGGACCTTTTGTGTTATGTAAAGAATGGCTCCAAAACGATTCCTTGGGCCTCATGTGTATTTAGGTGGGCCCAAGTTCCATTTTGGTTCTCCTTTTTATGCTCTTTTTTATGCTTCCATGCTTTTCTTATCTTTTCTTTTTACAAATGATTGAGCCCATTGAAATACGAATGGACTACATCAGATCTTCCTCCCTCAAGATTCTCCATGATTGCCCAAATGTCCTTTGGGAACCCTATGGACAAGAGAATGATCCATACTAAATTTAGACTTTTATGTTCAAGTGGGCTTGAGATTCCATTGTGGGCCCAAGTGAAGCAAGTAAGCCATCCTCCCTTAGAGCCTCTTGGGTTCGCATACTCCTTTTATGTTCTTTGGCCTCACGTTTCTTGGGCTAGGATAGCTAAACCCTTTTGCCTTATTTGGTGGGCCTTAAATAGCTTTTGTGGCCCATGTCAATGTTAGTCAAGGGCTTAGGGCCCAAGTTCTTTTCATGGGTTCACTTTGGGAGGATCGTTCACTTGGTCATTTCTTATGACCCTTGATTTGGAGATCTCGAGTCCATTTGTACATGTAAGTGTGCCATTTTGTCATTCTTGTTCGTAGAGGGACCCTAACTAGTCCATAGGAAACCGTTTGCAAGTTTGGGAAATGAGACATGCTTTTATGGGCTCATGACACAGGGATGGACGTGATGAGGTTGAGCATCGTCTTCCTCAAGGATAACTACTCTGAATCCACAGAGTTTCTCTGGACTCCTCACAGAGATTCCTTGAATCCACGAGGGAAGAAAATAGAAAATAATTTCTAATAATTCTGAAAATAAATTGATTGATAATTGTTTAATATGTATGTGTCCCTTTTACACTAATAATAAAGAAAAAATTAAGCCAAAATTCGTAATTACCAAAAACAGCAAAATTCTAACTCTAATAAAAATCATAATTCTAGTAAAACTCTTCTAAATTCTAATTTCTAAAAATAAAAATTCTAAATAAACTTTTGCTAAAAGAGTCCTAGCATGATTAAAAGTTATTTTTAAAAAAAGAAAATCTAAAACACTAAAAATAAGGAAATATTACAAAAATCAAAATTACTAAAAATAATAATTTTTTCATAAATTTTCATTTTTGAGCTGAAAGCACACGTTTTCTAAAGAACGGACAGACGCGACCCTCATTGTGGGTTGGTTCACCTCGGATGGCTCATTGTAGTAAAAATTGATAAGGTGTGCCCCCGTAACGATACCCGGATCAAAAGTTGTGGCCACTTTACGGTTCACCTTCTTTTAGTCCAACCATGCTAGGAATGTATCTGTGCCACGTCCTACATTAGACCCCTCTACTTGGAAAAAACTCATCCTCGAGTTACTCAAGGGACTTCAATCATGGTACTCAAATAATTTCTAGCGTCGATGTTATCATCCTTTTTCATTATACTTTGTATTAAGTTCTTGAGCTAATAGAATATATGTACTCATGCTCTCCTTAACTTAACTAGTATGGATCAGTTCCTTCACTTGTGCCTGCAAGATCTCGCATTCTTTCTAATATGTAGGTAATTAGGCAGACTTACTCCTGAGACAAGATCAATGTGATTTTGTATATCTCGTATTGGAGGCAATTCCTTGGGGAGTTCAATGAGCACAATCACATTGAACTCCTGTAACATTGGTTTCAAATCCTCCGGGATGTTCACAAGCTCCATATATTTTTCATTTTCAATTAATGCATCTACATCTCCCATCTCCTCAGATTGTTTAATAAAATCGTGTTCGATTATGAGAGGTCATACCTTCACTTTAGAAGTCTTGGGTTGGTTCTTCGTTCCCATAGGCGCCACATGTCTACCACTAATGAATCTTGTGACACATCGCAACTCCGTTTTGATGAGGTCGTCTCTCTCCAATAAATAATGAGATTTCTCTGCATAACCCCTTACTGATTGGCTATTCTATCAAGAATTTTGGTTTTGTTGAAATAATACTTGATCGTAATTTCGATTAAGGAATCGCATGCGCAACAATTGCTTTATCTGCGATCATGTGTAGATTGGCGCCTTCATCTGTCTCATTTGCTCAAGTTGAAGTTGTTCCCACCAAACCAAAGCTCTGCCCTTCAACTTATAAGCCACAAGTTTAACTTTCTTCTCTTCCACAATGTCCATGTAGTCGAAGAAATGTTTGACTTCAAGCAACCAATCGAGAAAGTCCTTGATGTGGAGTTGGCCGTTGAAACTAGGAAGATCGACTTTCATCATGAATTCTCGATCCTTTTGATCAATCAGATTAATGCTTCATCCAGGATATTACGAAATTATGTCGTTAAATCCCACCTTCTTGGGTACGATTCTGTGATTCATCGTCGGCATCGCCTTATGATTAGCACGATTATGAGTTTCAGCACCTACGAGGGTGGATCATCGCCACGAACACAGAGTTTTCCTATGGCCTCTGTTATGTGATCGATGGTAGCCTACAGCCCTTGCATGACTTGCCCATTCTCTCGTTGGGCCACTTCGAAAGCTGCCACTGTTAAAGGTAAATTCCCTGGAGCACCGTCCATGTGAGTGTTGCCCGACCCATCATTAGAAGTCATATATCCGAAGAGAAAGCCTCGCTCAAATACCAATTGACGCAAGGATGGACTTGATGAGGTTAAATGTTGAGTGTCAAATATTGCATATTCTCTCTTATTTATATCTTAGTTTTATGAACATGATAATGCTTAATGGTATATATTATGCATGCTTGTGTTACAATGTAAATCTGAGAGCTTGGATTGAAAAGAATGTTAAAAGCATGGATTTAATGCTCAAGAATCACCAAAGCAGAGGGATCTTAGGAGACCAAGAATGAAGAGTTCACATGCCAAAGATCCAAGGAAACCAAGTATAAAAGTTGAAGAAAGGACTCAAAAGATCACAGAATCTGTAACAAAAAATAGACAAGTTCGGTCCAACCGAACCCATGTTCGGTCTGACCGAAATCACACAAAACAGTCTAGCAGCCGATAATGGAATTCAGAAGCTAATTCAGTTCAACCGATGGACAATTCGATCTGACCGAAACCCAGTTGGTCTGACCGAAAGGAGGATTCGGTGCGACCGAAAGTGCACAAAAAGCTCCAACGCTGAAGGAGTTAATTCGGTTCGACCGAAGATTAATTTGGTCCGACCGACAACTTAAGTTTGGTCTGACCGAACCTAGCTTGGTCCGACCGAAATCAAGCAACTACTAAAATAGAATCCTTTCCAAATTCAGACTCAACTTCAGATTCGACTTCGGTTCGACCGATGCGTAACGCGGCTGCGTAAATTGAGATGCTTTCGCAATCGGATTGTGGAAATTTGAAGTCGATGCGTAAGGAGGAGCTTCACAACTATAAATAGGAGTCCCTAGGACATTCCTATGGATCTTCTAAGGTTTAAGGAGTGGAGCAAAAGGGTTGAGAGCCACCGACAAGAGTTCTTGTTCTTCTTCCTTAGTTGTTTTTATGCTTTCCTTAAGAGATTTTGGTTTAATCATGTCTATGGTTAACTAAACCTCTTAGTTAGGGCTGAGAGGTGAAGCTTGTAGCATGATTGGGATATTTATCTTTCTTTGATCCTTGTTTTTATTGAACTTCATTGATTTTTAGTTGATTTTAAGGAATATTTTCAGTTTTCTATGGTTTGTTGTGACTCAAATTACAATAGACACTGCGATAGCTTTGAATATCTTATTTTCCTATTTGAGATTGTAGGATTGGTAAATCCTGTTGTTCACCATCGTCTCCTGGGCATGGTTGGGTGATGGAATCCCTTCCAAATCTTCACAATTCTCCTCCATTGAGGCTGGATCAATGAGAAGTTCAGAGAATTGACCATCTCTTTCTCTAACTGGATACGATATGACTCCGATTCCAGTTGGATCTCTTGAATCAAGTAAGGTAGCATCCTAATAGCTACAAGTGGATCCTTGGCACCTTAGTTCCCACCTTTATATTCACAAGTTTTAATCTACAATATCACAATTACTCCAATTATTCCAGATTTCTAATTTAGTTCTTCTTCTAGTTCTAATTCTAGCTACTTTCTGAATACGCATGAGTTTAGTCCCTGTGGATTTGACCTCGGTCTTACCGAGATTATTACTACATCACGACCCTTCACTTGGGGTTGTGAACAAGTTTTTAGCACCATTGCTGGGGATTACGGTTGCACTTTTTTGAATTTAATTAGTATTAGAATTAGGTTAAGATTATGATAAACTTTCCGTTTTGTTTCTAGGTTAGGATTTTTCTGAACTTATTTTTAGAATCTAACTTGGTTTTCTGTTTTGTAGGATTCTAACATATAAATCTCCAATCCGGTAACCTCTTTCTAATTCTCTCTCTTACTTTAGATCTCTTATTTGTTTTATTTTCTCTAGTTTTCTTTCTTAGGTTTAGGTTTAGTTACTTGAAGGCTTCGAGTGTTTCATGCCTAAGTGAGTTCGTGACAACACTCGACATCTCTTAAGTGAAGGAGGGCGGGTCGAAAGGTTGCCTATCCATCACAGGATTAGACATCACCAGAGATCCTCAGAGTCAATAGAAGTGATGGTTGCAAATCAACTTACAAATCAACCTCAACCTCCAGTTGAGGAAATTCAGGATGAGAATGAGGTGCATAACACACCCCTGCCTTGTTCCTTACGAGATTTCTTACAACTGGTGGGGGTGAGCACACCTTCCTGTATGATTTTTCCAAAAAATACAAGAAATATGGATAGCGAGCCAGGGGTGATCCAACTCCTTCCAAAGTTCCATGGACTTGAATCTGAAAGTCTATATCTATACTTGAAAGAGTTTGACGAGATAATAGCCACTTTATATTTTCCTAATGTGTCTAAGGACACGATCAGGCTTAAACTCTTTCCCTTCTCCTTGAAAGAAAAGGCTAAGATGTGGTTGTATTCACTATGTCTACGATCTATTAGCAGATGGAATGACATGACAAGGGAGTTCATAAAGAAATTCTTCTCATACCATAAGATGAACACTATTAGAAAGTCAATCATGAACTTCTCCCAAAAGGAAGATGAGATATTCTTCCAATGTTGGGAGCAGTTCAAGGATCTTGTCAGTTCATGCCCACAACACGGTTTTGAAACGTGGCGCATAACAAATTTCTTCTACGATAGACTGAGATCTTCCATGCGCCAAATGGTCGAGACAATGTGCAATGGGGAATTCATGAACAAAGATGTCGATGATGTGTAGGATTATTTCAAAAAACTTGCTGAAAACACAACCATGAGACATATCCCTAAGACCGAACACCACTTCAAAGCATACTCAATCAAAGGAGAAGGGCGGAATATTCTCGTTGAAAGAAGAAGATGATCTAAATGCTAAAGTGGCTAGTCCCACAAGGAAACTCGAGGCCATGGAACTTGAGAAGGATAAGGCTAAGGAAGTTGTCTGCGGTATTTGTCCTTGTAACAATCATTCAACTGAAAACTGTCCAACAATACTTGTTTTTCAAGAAATATTGAATGAGCAATCGAATGTCGTGAACAACTACCAAAGGCCTTTCAAAGGACTCAATTCAAACACATATAATTTAAGTTGGAGAAATCATCCAAACTTCAGCTGGATGAATGGACAAACTGCTACTCCTCAAGGAATCCCTAACCAATTCTTGAATCAAGGGAAACCTCAAGAGGAATCGGTTCAAAATCCCACACAAACTTAAGAGCTTATCTAGCAAAGTACTCTCCAAGCCTTACAAGAACTTACAAAGGCTATACAAAAGATAGACTCACGTGTTGCGGTTATAGAGAAAGGGATCCTTCCAGCTCAACCCATACCCAATGCTAAACCACAATACAGAGTTAGTGACCTAAGCTCTTCAAATCAAATGGAGCAAGCCAAGTCTATCACCACTCTTAGGAGTGGAAAAATAATTGACAAATCTATTCTGGTAAGGGCTGAAAAGTCTATGAATCCATAAGAAGACACAGATGATAGACCTAGCATTACTCCAAATGGATTAGAACCGGAACCTCTAAGCAAGCCGATTGCTCCATTCCCTCATCTAGCCAACTCATAGGATATTCTAGAGGTGTTGAAACAAGTGAAGGTCAACATCCCTCTTTTAGATGCTGTGAAACAAATTCCTTCATATGCCAAATTTCTAAAAGACCTATGCACAACTAAGAGGTTGCAAAGTATTAAAAAGAAATTTTTCTTAACAGAAAAAGTGAGTGCTATCCTCAAGAAAAATGTGCCACAAAAATATAAAGATCCTGGTAACCCAACTATCACTTGTATAATTGGGAATCACCAAATTGAGAATGCACTTCTTGACTTGGGGGTGAGCGTAAATTTGATTCCTTACTCAGTCTACGAACAACTAGGTCTAGGTGAATTGAAACTTACCTGGACCACATTACAACTTGTTGATTGCTCAGTTCGTATACCAAGAGGGATGATTGAGGATGTATTGGTCCAAGTTGATAAATTCTACTATCTAATGGATTTTATTGTCCTGGATAATCAGCCCATCGCAGACATGAGCACTCAAATCCCTGTCATACTTAGCCGCCCGTTCCTTGCTACATCCAACACTATCGTCAATTGTAGGAATGGGGTCATAAATTTATCTTTTGGAAATATGACATTGGAGCTTAATATCTTTTACAACATGAGTAGATAGGCAGAGGATGATGACGAGGCCCACGACATTAATATGATAGACTCTTTCGTGGAAGATAGAGCTCTGATGACCTTATCCTCTGACCCTCTAGAGACGTGCTTGGCACACTCCCCCAATTTAGATGATGACATGATTAGAGAGATGGATGTCATGCTTGATACTGCACCGGTACTTAAAGTTAACCAGTGGAGGCCACAATTTAAGAAATTGCCCCAAACTAACGCGATGCCTCTACCATCTAGCCTCAAAACACTAAAGCTTGACCTAAAACCTTTGCCCGCTGATCTTAAATATGTCTACTTAGGTCAAGACAAGACATACCCGGTGGTGATTTCTTCCCACCTTAAGCAAGAACAGGAGAGTATGCTCATTGCTACTCTCATTGAACATAAAGGAGCCCTTGAATGGTCGATTGCAGATCTCAAGGGAATCGATCATTTAATTTGTACTCACCGCATTCATCTTGAGAATAATGCGAAAACCTCCCGACAACCACAACGTCGACTCAATCCAAATATGAAAGAAGTGGTTAAAGGAGATGTACTTAAATTGTTGGATGTGGGTATCATATACCCTATATCTTTTGGGTATGATAAAATTGAGATTGAACTTTGAATTGTTGGAGTTAGATCAACCAAGTAAAATGTCAACTAAGTTCTTACACTCAATTGATTAAGAGGAAGTTTGAATATCATGTTGATCAAAATTACATGACACATTCAAATTGCTTTATGTTAATTATGCTAGAATTTCTTATTATTAGTATGTGAATCATTGATAGATGTTGGGAATTCAGTCTAGAGAATTTTGTCCACCTTAAAAGATGAAAAGAACCAGTTTTTTTTTTTAAAAAAAAAAACAGTGAGATCGACAAAAAGGTCATGTATGATGAAAAGACTGGAAAAAGTTTGAAAAGGAGTGAAAAATTCTGAAAAGAATGAATAATTTAAAAAAAAAAAATTGACCATCGATATAAAATAAAAAATTGAAAAAAGAAGGGGAAGGGGATGAGTTCGGAATCAGTACTTGAGTTTTTACTAATCTTGATTGTGAACATGGCTAACATTATGAACTGATAGTATTCTCATGGGAAGAAAATTGATTTTCACTAAGCACATTGAAAAACATGATATAGAAATTTATGCTCTAAAGAAATTAATAAAGAACTTATTTAATTGACTGCTTATATGATTCGGCTCTAGGTTTTCAAAGTCCCACTCTCTTGTCTTAATTCTACACATTCATACTTGATTGCACAAAAGATTGTTTTCTGAAAAAGGTTTGAACATTGAGAATTGAGGTTCACTTCACGCATGTTTTGCTCAGGACTAGCAAAATGCTAGTTGGGGAGTGTGTTGAGTGTCAAATATTGCATATTCTTCCTTATTTATATCTTGGTTTTATGAACATGATAATGCTTAATGGTATATATTATGCATGTTTGTGTTACAAGGTAAATCTGAGAGCTTGGATTGAAAAGAATGCTAAAAGCATGGATTTAATGCTTAAGAATCACCAAGGCAAAGGAGGAATCTTAGGAGACCAAGAATGAAGAGTTCACATGACAAAGATCCAAGGAAACTAAGTATAAAACCTGAAGAAATGACTTGAAAGATCGCAGAATCTATAGCAGAAAATAGACAAGTTCGATCCGACCGAACCCATGTTCAGTCTGACAGAAATCGCACAAAATAGTCCAGTAGCCAACAATGGAATTCAAAAGCTAATTCGGTTCAACCGATGGACAATTTGGTCCGACCGAAACCCAGTTCAGTGTGACCGAAAGGAGGATTCGGTGCGATCGAAAGTGCACAAAAAGCTCCAATGCTAAAAGGAGTTAACTCGATTCTACCGAAGATTAATTCTGTCAGACCGACAACTTAGGTTCGGTCTGACCGAACGTAACTTGGTCCAACCAAAATCAGGCAACTGCTGAAATAGAATCCTTTCCAAATTCGGACTTGACTCCAGATTCGACTTTGGTCCGACCGATGCGTAACGCGGCTACGTAAATTGAGATGCTTTTGCGATCGGATTGCGAAAATTCCAAGTCGGTGTGTATGGAGGAGCTTCACAACTATAAATAGGAGTCTTTAGGGCATTCTTAAGGATCTTCTAGGGTTTAAGGAGTAGAGCAAAAGGATGGATAGTCGCCGCCAAGAATTCTTCTTCTTCTTCCTTAGTTATTTTTATGCTTTCCTTAAGAGATTTTGGTTTAATCATGTTTATGGTTAACTAAACCTCTTAGTTAGGGCTAAGAGGTAAAGCTTGTAGTGTGATTGGGATGTTTATCTTGCTTTGATCCTTGTTTTTATTGAACTTCATTGATTTCTAGTTGATTTTAAGGAATATTTTCAGTTTTCTATGGTTTGTTGTGACTCAAATTACAATAGACATTGCGATAGCTTTGAATATCTTCTTTTCCTATTTGAGATTGTAAGATTGGTAAATTACATTGTTCACCATCGTCTCCTGGGCATGGTAGGGTGATGAAATCCTTTCTAAATCTTCACAATTCTCCTCCATTGTAGCTGGATTAATGAGAAATTCAGAAAATTGACCATCTCTTTCTTGAACTGGATAAGATAGGACTCTGATTCTAGTTGGATCTCTTGAATCAAGTAAGGTAGCATCTTAATAGCTACAAGTGGATCCGTGGCACCCTAGTTCCCACCTTTAAATTCACAAGTTTCAATCTACAATATCACAATTACTCCAATTATTCTAAATTTCTAATTTAATACTTCTTCTAATTCTAATTCTAGCTACTCTCTGAATACGCACGAGTTTAGTCCCTGTGGATTCGACCTCAATCTTACTGAGGTTATTACTACATCGCAACCCTACACTTGGGGTTATGAACATCAAGCATCATCTTCCTCAAGGATAACTACTCCAAATTCACGAAGTTTCTTTAGACTCGTCACAGAGATTCCTTAAATCCATGAGGGAAGAAAATAGAAAATAATTTCTAATCATTCTAAAAATAAATTGATTGATAATTGTCTAATATGTATGTGTCCCTGTTACACCATTAATAAAGAAAAAATTAAACCAAAATTCGTAATTACCAAAAACAGTAAAATTCTAAGTCTAATCAAAATCTTAATTCTAGTAAAACTCTTCTAAATCCTAATTTCTAAAAATAAAAATTTCAAATAAACTTTTGCTAGAAGAGTCCTAGCATGATTACAAGTAATTTCTTAAAAGAATAAAATCTAAAACTCTAAAAATAAGAAAATATTACAAAAATCAGAATTATTAAAAATAGTAATTTTTCCTTAAATTTTCATTTTTGAGTTGAAAGCACGCGTTTTCTGGAAAAAATAGACAGACAAGACCCATGTTGTGGGTCAGTTCACCTCAAATGGTCTGTTGCAATAAAGATTGATAGGTTGTGCGCCCCGAAATAATACCCATGTCAAAAGTTGTGGCCAATTTATGGTTCACCTTCTTTTGGTCCAACAATGCTAGGAATGTATCTTTGCCGCATCCTACATACGCTCTTTGGTGTTTGGATGGACTTGCTCTTGACTTTTCTCTTGTGCCACATTAGTAGATCTTTAATTCTTTTATTGTTGCCATGTATTTTTTAGAGGGATTGGTCTTATGGTGTGGCACTTGACAAGGTTCACCATTGGTAGTGAGATAAGTCCATCATGACTTAGGATGCCTCGTTTTCTACTTTAAAACCACTTGTGGGCTCCTACTCGATGCTTGTATCTTGAATGGGCTTTCCTTTTTCTCATTAGGTACCACTTTGTCCCCATTACCTATCTTGAAGTGGGTCATAAGATAAGCTCATGTGAAACATTTTTGGACTTGTTGTGTCTTGTGGAGTCTTTCCCATGTCTCACTTTAAGCTAGTCATTCAAAGATTAAAAAGAAGATGGTTTGTGATACTTACCTCAACCTGCTCTTGTGTGGACTTGCCTTGTCAGTCCTACAACCAAGCTAGTACCTCATCATCGTCCGATATTGATCCCACCCACATTCCTCATGAGAACAATCATCATCTAGGGCTCACCTTGGCATCTCTCTACCTTCCATCAGGTGTCAAGGGGCTTGTGAGAACTAGGAGGAATGGTTCCCTGGCCCCCAGCCACGACTGGATGCTATTCTGGAAGCATCTCCCTTTGCGGGTTTTTTTACTCTTCAGTTTTCTTAGGCTAATAGAATGTTGGTTGCTACCCTCTGCGAGCGTTGGTGGGACAATACTCACACCTTTCAATTACCATTCGGCGAGTGGGGTATTACCCCATTAGATGTTTTTATGCATGTGGGCCTCCCCTCCTACGATGCATGTGTGCCGAATGTTGAGACCCTACTAGCCATTACTGATGATGACTGGGTGAACCTTCTTTGCCCCATTCTTGATAGCTCAGAATTTTATTACAATCAGTTGAAGCTCCGCTGGTTGACGGCCACCTTTGCTCACATCATTTCGGAGGATGATTAGACGGTCATTTTCAAGGCCAGAGCCATGGTAATGTTTCTCCCGAGATCCCTCATATTCTGCCATGGCAATGAGAGGATGAACTCTAGACTAGTTTTCTTACTGGAGGACCTATCGTTCCCCTACCACTGAAATGCAGCTCTGCTGGCTCATCTATATTATGGCCTGGATAAGGTCAGCTGTGATAGTCATTCTCTCACAAGGTTTTAGTTGATCATTAAGGTGACTGCCATTTTTTTAGCCTTGATCTCTTAATCCCTTGAATGCTGACTATGCTCATTTTTCTTTTTTTTTTTTTTTTTGTTTGATCCTTAGACCTACTTTTATGACCACTTTTCTCATCTAGCCATACCATTGAGGAATCTGGACCTGCCCCATTGCCGCTTTATGTTGTGGCAGTCGAAGAACCGCTATCCCATCTCTCGTATCTTTGAAGATAATTGGCAGGCTGATATTGATGGTTTGTTGTGACTCAAATTACAATAGACATTGCGATAGCTTTGAATATCTTCTTTTCCTATTTGAGATTGTAAGATTGGTAAATTACATTGTTCACCATCGTCTCCTGGGCATGGTAGGGTGATGAAATCCTTTCTAAATCTTCACAATTCTCCTCCATTGTAGCTGGATTAATGAGAAATTCAGAAAATTGACCATCTCTTTCTTGAACTGGATAAGATAGGACTCTGATTCTAGTTGGATCTCTTGAATCAAGTAAGGTAGCATCTTAATAGCTACAAGTGGATCCGTGGCACCCTAGTTCCCACCTTTAAATTCACAAGTTTCAATCTACAATATCACAATTACTCCAATTATTCTAAATTTCTAATTTAATACTTCTTCTAATTCTAATTCTAGCTACTCTCTGAATACGCACGAGTTTAGTCCCTGTGGATTCGACCTCAATCTTACTGAGGTTATTACTACATCGCAACCCTACACTTGGGGTTATGAACATCAAGCATCATCTTCCTCAAGGATAACTACTCCAAATTCACGAAGTTTCTTTAGACTCGTCACAGAGATTCCTTAAATCCATGAGGGAAGAAAATAGAAAATTATTTCTAATCATTCTAAAAATAAATTGATTGATAATTGTCTAATATGTATGTGTCCCTGTTACACCATTAATAAAGAAAAAATTAAACCAAAATTCGTAATTACCAAAAACAGTAAAATTCTAAGTCTAATCAAAATCTTAATTCTAGTAAAACTCTTCTAAATCCTAATTTCTAAAAATAAAAATTTCAAATAAACTTTTGCTAGAAGAGTCCTAGCATGATTACAAGTAATTTCTTAAAAGAATAAAATCTAAAACTCTAAAAATAAGAAAATATTACAAAAATCAGAATTATTAAAAATAGTAATTTTTCCTTAAATTTTCATTTTTGAGTTGAAAGCACGCGTTTTCTGGAAAAAATAGACAGACAAGACCCATGTTGTGGGTCAGTTCACCTCAAATGGTCTGTTGCAATAAAGATTGATAGGTTGTGCGCCCCGAAATAATACCCATGTCAAAAGTTGTGGCCAATTTATGGTTCACCTTCTTTTGGTCCAACAATGCTAGGAATGTATCTTTGCCGCATCCTACATACGCTCTTTGGTGTTTGGATGGACTTGCACTTGACTTTTCTCTTGTGCCACATTAGTAGATCTTTAATTCTTTTATTGTTGCCATGTATTTTTTAGAGGGATTGGTCTTATGGTGTGGCACTTGACAAGGTTCACCATTGGTAGTGAGATAAGTCCATCATGACTTAGGATGCCTCGTTTTCTACTTTAAAACCACTTGTGGGCTCCTACTCGATGCTTGTATCTTGAATGGGCTTTCCTTTTTCTCATTAGGTACCACTTTGTCCCCATTACCTATCTTGAAGTGGGTCATAAGATAAGCTCATGTGAAACATTTTTGGACTTGTTGTGTCTTGTGGAGTCTTTCCCATGTCTCACTTTAAGCTAGTCATTCAAAGATTAAAAAGAAGATGGTTTGTGATACTTACCTCAACCTGCTCTTGTGTGGACTTGCCTTGTCAGTCCTACAACCAAGCTAGTACCTCATCATCGTCCGATATTGATCCCACCCACATTCCTCATGAGAACAATCATCATCTAGGGCTCACCTTGGCATCTCTCTACCTTCCATCAGGTGTCAAGGGGCTTGTGAGAACTAGGAGGAATGGTTCCCTGGCCCCCAGCCACGACTGGATGCTATTCTGGAAGCATCTCCCTTTGCGGGTTTTTTTACTCTTCAGTTTTCTTAGGCTAATAGAATGTTGGTTGCTACCCTCTGCGAGCGTTGGTGGGACAATACTCACACCTTTCAATTACCATTCGGCGAGTGGGGTATTACCCCATTAGATGTTTTTATGCATGTGGGCCTCCCCTCCTACGATGCATGTGTGCCGAATGTTGAGACCCTACTAGCCATTACTGATGATGACTGGGTGAACCTTCTTTGCCCCATTCTTGATAGCTCAGAATTTTATTACAATCAGTTGAAGCTCCGCTGGTTGACGGCCACCTTTGCTCACATCATTTCGGAGGATGATTAGACGGTCATTTTCAAGGCCAGAGCCATGGTAATGTTTCTCCCGAGATCCCTCATATTCTGCCATGGCAATGAGAGGATGAACTCTAGACTAGTTTTCTTACTGGAGGACCTATCGTTCCCCTACCACTGAAATGCAGCTCTGCTGGCTCATCTATATTATGGCCTGGATAAGGTCAGCTGTGATAGTCATTCTCTCACAAGGTTTTAGTTGATCATTAAGGTGACTGCCATTTTTTTAGCCTTGATCTCTTAATCCCTTGAATGCTGACTATGCTCATTTTTCTTTTTTTTTTTTTCTTTTTGTTTGATCCTTAGACCTACTTTTATGACCACTTTTCTCATCTAGCCATACCATTGAGGAATCTGGACCTGCCCCATTGCCGCTTTATGTTGTGGCAGTCGAAGAACCGCTATCCCATCTCTCGTATCTTTGAAGATAATTGGCAGGCTGATATTGATGGTTTGTTGTGACTCAAATTACAATAGACATTGCGATAGCTTTGAATATCTTCTTTTCCTATTTGAGATTGTAAGATTGGTAAATTACATTGTTCACCATCGTCTCCTGGGCATGGTAGGGTGATGAAATCCTTTCTAAATCTTCACAATTCTCCTCCATTGTAGCTGGATTAATGAGAAATTCAGAAAATTGACCATCTCTTTCTTGAACTGGATAAGATAGGACTCTGATTCTAGTTGGATCTCTTGAATCAAGTAAGGTAGCATCTTAATAGCTACAAGTGGATCCGTGGCACCCTAGTTCCCACCTTTAAATTCACAAGTTTCAATCTACAATATCACAATTACTCCAATTATTCTAAATTTCTAATTTAATACTTCTTCTAATTCTAATTCTAGCTACTCTCTGAATACGCACGAGTTTAGTCCCTGTGGATTCGACCTCAATCTTACTGAGGTTATTACTACATCGCAACCCTACACTTGGGGTTATGAACATCAAGCATCATCTTCCTCAAGGATAACTACTCCAAATTCACGAAGTTTCTTTAGACTCGTCACAGAGATTCCTTAAATCCATGAGGGAAGAAAATAGAAAATTATTTCTAATCATTCTAAAAATAAATTGATTGATAATTGTCTAATATGTATGTGTCCCTGTTACACCATTAATAAAGAAAAAATTAAACCAAAATTCGTAATTACCAAAAACAGTAAAATTCTAAGTCTAATCAAAATCTTAATTCTAGTAAAACTCTTCTAAATCCTAATTTCTAAAAATAAAAATTTCAAATAAACTTTTGCTAGAAGAGTCCTAGCATGATTACAAGTAATTTCTTAAAAGAATAAAATCTAAAACTCTAAAAATAAGAAAATATTACAAAAATCAGAATTATTAAAAATAGTAATTTTTCCTTAAATTTTCATTTTTGAGTTGAAAGCACGCGTTTTCTGGAAAAAATAGACAGACAAGACCCATGTTGTGGGTCAGTTCACCTCAAATGGTCTGTTGCAATAAAGATTGATAGGTTGTGCGCCCCGAAATAATACCCATGTCAAAAGTTGTGGCCAATTTATGGTTCACCTTCTTTTGGTCCAACAATGCTAGGAATGTATCTTTGCCGCATCCTACATACGCTCTTTGGTGTTTGGATGGACTTGCACTTGACTTTTCTCTTGTGCCACATTAGTAGATCTTTAATTCTTTTATTGTTGCCATGTATTTTTTAGAGGGATTGGTCTTATGGTGTGGCACTTGACAAGGTTCACCATTGGTAGTGAGATAAGTCCATCATGACTTAGGATGCCTCGTTTTCTACTTTAAAACCACTTGTGGGCTCCTACTCGATGCTTGTATCTTGAATGGGCTTTCCTTTTTCTCATTAGGTACCACTTTGTCCCCATTACCTATCTTGAAGTGGGTCATAAGATAAGCTCATGTGAAACATTTTTTGGACTTGTTGTGTCTTGTGGAGTCTTTCCCATGTCTCACTTTAAGCTAGTCATTCAAAGATTAAAAAGAAGATGGTTTGTGATACTTACCTCAACCTGCTCTTGTGTGGACTTGCCTTGTCAGTCCTACAACCAAGCTAGTACCTCATCATCGTCCGATATTGATCCCACCCACATTCCTCATGAGAACAATCATCATCTAGGGCTCACCTTGGCATCTCTCTACCTTCCATCAGGTGTCAAGGGGCTTGTGAGAACTAGGAGGAATGGTTCCCTGGCCCCCAGCCACGACTGGATGCTATTCTGGAAGCATCTCCCTTTGCGGGTTTTTTTACTCTTCAGTTTTCTTAGGCTAATAGAATGTTGGTTGCTACCCTCTGCGAGCGTTGGTGGGACAATACTCACACCTTTCAATTACCATTCGGCGAGTGGGGTATTACCCCATTAGATGTTTTTATGCATGTGGGCCTCCCCTCCTACGATGCATGTGTGCCGAATGTTGAGACCCTACTAGCCATTACTGATGATGACTGGGTGAACCTTCTTTGCCCCATTCTTGATAGCTCAGAATTTTATTACAATCAGTTGAAGCTCCGCTGGTTGACGGCCACCTTTGCTCACATCATTTCGGAGGATGATTAGACGGTCATTTTCAAGGCCAGAGCCATGGTAATGTTTCTCCCGAGATCCCTCATATTCTGCCATGGCAATGAGAGGATGAACTCTAGACTAGTTTTCTTACTGGAGGACCTATCGTTCCCCTACCACTGAAATGCAGCTCTGCTGGCTCATCTATATTATGGCCTGGATAAGGTCAGCTGTGATAGTCATTCTCTCACAAGGTTTTAGTTGATCATTAAGGTGACTGCCATTTTTTTAGCCTTGATCTCTTAATCCCTTGAATGCTGACTATGCTCATTTTTCTTTTTTTTTTTTTCTTTTTGTTTGATCCTTAGACCTACTTTTATGACCACTTTTCTCATCTAGCCATACCATTGAGGAATCTGGACCTGCCCCATTGCCGCTTTATGTTGTGGCAGTCGAAGAACCGCTATCCCATCTCTCGTATCTTTGAAGATAATTGGCAGGCTGATATTGATGGTTTGTTGTGACTCAAATTACAATAGACATTGCGATAGCTTTGAATATCTTCTTTTCCTATTTGAGATTGTAAGATTGGTAAATTACATTGTTCACCATCGTCTCCTGGGCATGGTAGGGTGATGAAATCCTTTCTAAATCTTCACAATTCTCCTCCATTGTAGCTGGATTAATGAGAAATTCAGAAAATTGACCATCTCTTTCTTGAACTGGATAAGATAGGACTCTGATTCTAGTTGGATCTCTTGAATCAAGTAAGGTAGCATCTTAATAGCTACAAGTGGATCCGTGGCACCCTAGTTCCCACCTTTAAATTCACAAGTTTCAATCTACAATATCACAATTACTCCAATTATTCTAAATTTCTAATTTAATACTTCTTCTAATTCTAATTCTAGCTACTCTCTGAATACGCACGAGTTTAGTCCCTGTGGATTCGACCTCAATCTTACTGAGGTTATTACTACATCGCAACCCTACACTTGGGGTTATGAACATCAAGCATCATCTTCCTCAAGGATAACTACTCCAAATTCACGAAGTTTCTTTAGACTCGTCACAGAGATTCCTTAAATCCATGAGGGAAGAAAATAGAAAATAATTTCTAATCATTCTAAAAAAATTGATTGATAATTGTCTAATATGTATGTGTCCCTGTTACACCATTAATAAAGAAAAAATTAAACCAAAATTCGTAATTACCAAAAACAGTAAAATTCTAAGTCTAATCAAAATCTTAATTCTAGTAAAACTCTTCTAAATCCTAATTTCTAAAAATAAAAATTTCAAATAAACTTTTGCTAGAAGAGTCCTAGCATGATTACAAGTAATTTCTTAAAAGAATAAAATCTAAAACTCTAAAAATAAGAAAATATTACAAAAATCAGAATTATTAAAAATAGTAATTTTTCCTTAAATTTTCATTTTTGAGTTGAAAGCACGCGTTTTCTGAAAAAATAGACAGACAAGACCCATGTTGTGGGTCAGTTCACCTCAAATGGTCTGTTGCAATAAAGATTGATAGGTTGTGCGCCCCGAAATAATACCCATGTCAAAAGTTGTGGCCAATTTATGGTTCACCTTCTTTTGGTCCAACAATGCTAGGAATGTATCTTTGCCGCATCCTACATACGCTCTTTGGTGTTTGGATGGACTTGCACTTGACTTTTCTCTTGTGCCACATTAGTAGATCTTTAATTCTTTTATTGTTGCCATGTATTTTTTAGAGGGATTGGTCTTATGGTGTGGCACTTGACAAGGTTCACCATTGGTAGTGAGATAAGTCCATCATGACTTAGGATGCCTCGTTTTCTACTTTAAAACCACTTGTGGGCTCCTACTCGATGCTTGTATCTTGAATGGGCTTTCCTTTTTCTCATTAGGTACCACTTTGTCCCCATTACCTATCTTGAAGTGGGTCATAAGATAAGCTCATGTGAAACATTTTTGGACTTGTTGTGTCTTGTGGAGTCTTTCCCATGTCTCACTTTAAGCTAGTCATTCAAAGATTAAAAAGAAGATGGTTTGTGATACTTACCTCAACCTGCTCTTGTGTGGACTTGCCTTGTCAGTCCTACAACCAAGCTAGTACCTCATCATCGTCCGATATTGATCCCACCCACATTCCTCATGAGAACAATCATCATCTAGGGCTCACCTTGGCATCTCTCTACCTTCCATCAGGTGTCAAGGGGCTTGTGAGAACTAGGAGGAATGGTTCCCTGGCCCCCAGCCACGACTGGATGCTATTCTGGAAGCATCTCCCTTTGCGGGTTTTTTTTACTCTTCAGTTTTCTTAGGCTAATAGAATGTTGGTTGCTACCCTCTGCGAGCGTTGGTGGGACAATACTCACACCTTTCAATTACCATTCGGCGAGTGGGGTATTACCCCATTAGATGTTTTTATGCATGTGGGCCTCCCCTCCTACGATGCATGTGTGCCGAATGTTGAGACCCTACTAGCCATTACTGATGATGACTGGGTGAACCTTCTTTGCCCCATTCTTGATAGCTCAGAATTTTATTACAATCAGTTGAAGCTCCGCTGGTTGACGGCCACCTTTGCTCACATCATTTCGGAGGATGATTAGACGGTCATTTTCAAGGCCAGAGCCATGGTAATGTTTCTCCCGAGATCCCTCATATTCTGCCATGGCAATGAGAGGATGAACTCTAGACTAGTTTTCTTACTGGAGGACCTATCGTTCCCCTACCACTGAAATGCAGCTCTGCTGGCTCATCTATATTATGGCCTGGATAAGGTCAGCTGTGATAGTCATTCTCTCACAAGGTTTTAGTTGATCATTAAGGTGACTGCCATTTTTTTAGCCTTGATCTCTTAATCCCTTGAATGCTGACTATGCTCATTTTTCTTTTTTTTTTTTTTTTGTTTGATCCTTAGACCTACTTTTATGACCACTTTTCTCATCTAGCCATACCATTGAGGAATCTGGACCTGCCCCATTGCCGCTTTATGTTGTGGCAGTCGAAGAACCGCTATCCCATCTCTCGTATCTTTGAAGATAATTGGCAGGCTGATATTGATGGTTTGTTGTGACTCAAATTACAATAGACATTGCGATAGCTTTGAATATCTTCTTTTCCTATTTGAGATTGTAAGATTGGTAAATTACATTGTTCACCATCGTCTCCTGGGCATGGTAGGGTGATGAAATCCTTTCTAAATCTTCACAATTCTCCTCCATTGTAGCTGGATTAATGAGAAATTCAGAAAATTGACCATCTCTTTCTTGAACTGGATAAGATAGGACTCTGATTCTAGTTGGATCTCTTGAATCAAGTAAGGTAGCATCTTAATAGCTACAAGTGGATCCGTGGCACCCTAGTTCCCACCTTTAAATTCACAAGTTTCAATCTACAATATCACAATTACTCCAATTATTCTAAATTTCTAATTTAATACTTCTTCTAATTCTAATTCTAGCTACTCTCTGAATACGCACGAGTTTAGTCCCTGTGGATTCGACCTCAATCTTACTGAGGTTATTACTACATCGCAACCCTACACTTGGGGTTATGAACATCAAGCATCATCTTCCTCAAGGATAACTACTCCAAATTCACGAAGTTTCTTTAGACTCGTCACAAAGATTCCTTAAATCCATGAGGGAAGAAAATAGAAAATAATTTCTAATCATTCTAAAAATAAATTGATTGATAATTGTCTAATATGTATGTGTCCCTGTTACACCATTAATAAAGAAAAAATTAAACCAAAATTCGTAATTACCAAAAACAGTAAAATTCTAAGTCTAATCAAAATCTTAATTCTAGTAAAACTCTTCTAAATCCTAATTTCTAAAAATAAAAATTTCAAATAAACTTTTGCTAGAAGAGTCCTAGCATGATTACAAGTAATTTCTTAAAAGAATAAAATCTAAAACTCTAAAAATAAGAAAATATTACAAAAATCAGAATTATTAAAAATAGTAATTTTTCCTTAAATTTTCATTTTTGAGTTGAAAGCACGCGTTTTCTGGAAAAAATAGACAGACAAGACCCATGTTGTGGGTCACCTCAAATGGTCTTTGCAATAAAGATTGATAGGTTGTGCGCCCCGAAATAATACCCATGTCAAAAGTTGTGGCCAATTTATGGTTCACCTTCTTTTGGTCCAACAATGCTAGGAATGTATCTTTGCCGCATCCTACATACGCTCTTTGGTGTTTGGATGGACTTGCACTTGACTTTTCTCTTGTGCCACATTAGTAGATCTTTAATTCTTTTATTGTTGCCATGTATTTTTTAGAGGGATTGGTCTTATGGTGTGGCACTTGACAAGGTTCACCATTGGTAGTGAGATAAGTCCATCATGACTTAGGATGCCTCGTTTTCTACTTTAAAACCACTTGTGGGCTCCTACTCGATGCTTGTATCTTGAATGGGCTTTCCTTTTTCTCATTAGGTACCACTTTGTCCCCATTACCTATCTTGAAGTGGGTCATAAGATAAGCTCATGTGAAACATTTTTGGACTTGTTGTGTCTTGTGGAGTCTTTCCCATGTCTCACTTTAAGCTAGTCATTCAAAGATTAAAAAGAAGATGGTTTGTGATACTTACCTCAACCTGCTCTTGTGTGGACTTGCCTTGTCAGTCCTACAACCAAGCTAGTACCTCATCATCGTCCGATATTGATCCCACCCACATTCCTCATGAGAACAATCATCATCTAGGGCTCACCTTGGCATCTCTCTACCTTCCATCAGGTGTCAAGGGGCTTGTGAGAACTAGGAGGAATGGTTCCCTGGCCCCCAGCCACGACTGGATGCTATTCTGGAAGCATCTCCCTTTGCGGGTTTTTTTACTCTTCAGTTTTCTTAGGCTAATAGAATGTTGGTTGCTACCCTCTGCGAGCGTTGGTGGGACAATACTCACACCTTTCAATTACCATTCGGCGAGTGGGGTATTACCCCATTAGATGTTTTTATGCATGTGGGCCTCCCCTCCTACGATGCATGTGTGCCGAATGTTGAGACCCTACTAGCCATTACTGATGATGACTGGGTGAACCTTCTTTGCCCCATTCTTGATAGCTCAGAATTTTATTACAATCAGTTGAAGCTCCGCTGGTTGACGGCCACCTTTGCTCACATCATTTCGGAGGATGATTAGACGGTCATTTTCAAGGCCAGAGCCATGGTAATGTTTCTCCCGAGATCCCTCATATTCTGCCATGGCAATGAGAGGATGAACTCTAGACTAGTTTTCTTACTGGAGGACCTATCGTTCCCCTACCACTGAAATGCAGCTCTGCTGG
Organism: Magnolia changhungtana; assembly: GCA_030180095.1. Lineage (NCBI taxonomy): Eukaryota > Viridiplantae > Streptophyta > Magnoliopsida > Magnoliales > Magnoliaceae > Magnolia > Magnolia changhungtana. The sequence continues at coordinate 4,355,307 of JASAUF010000340.1, read as the reverse complement.
CTCATCTATATTATGGCCTGGATAAGGTCAGCTGTGATAGTCATTCTCTCACAAGGTTTTAGTTGATCATTAAGGTGACTGCCATTTTTTTAGCCTTGATCTCTTAATCCCTTGAATGCTGACTATGCTCATTTTTCTTTTTTTTTTTTCTTTTTGTTTGATCCTTAGACCTACTTTTATGACCACTTTTCTCATCTAGCCATACCATTGAGGAATCTGGACCTGCCCCATTGCCGCTTTATGTTGTGGCAGTCGAAGAACCGCTATCCCATCTCTCGTATCTTTGAAGATAATTGGCAGGCTGATATTGATGGTTTGTTGTGACTCAAATTACAATAGACATTGCGATAGCTTTGAATATCTTCTTTTCCTATTTGAGATTGTAAGATTGGTAAATTACATTGTTCACCATCGTCTCCTGGGCATGGTAGGGTGATGAAATCCTTTCTAAATCTTCACAATTCTCCTCCATTGTAGCTGGATTAATGAGAAATTCAGAAAATTGACCATCTCTTTCTTGAACTGGATAAGATAGGACTCTGATTCTAGTTGGATCTCTTGAATCAAGTAAGGTAGCATCTTAATAGCTACAAGTGGATCCGTGGCACCCTAGTTCCCACCTTTAAATTCACAAGTTTCAATCTACAATATCACAATTACTCCAATTATTCTAAATTTCTAATTTAATACTTCTTCTAATTCTAATTCTAGCTACTCTCTGAATACGCACGAGTTTAGTCCCTGTGGATTCGACCTCAATCTTACTGAGGTTATTACTACATCGCAACCCTACACTTGGGGTTATGAACATCAAGCATCATCTTCCTCAAGGATAACTACTCCAAATTCACGAAGTTTCTTTAGACTCGTCACAGAGAATTCCTTAAATCCATGAGGGAAGAAAATAGAAAATTATTTCTAATCATTCTAAAAATAAATTGATTGATAATTGTCTAATATGTATGTGTCCCTGTTACACCATTAATAAAGAAAAATTAAACCAAAATTCGTAATTACCAAAAACAGTAAAATTCTAAGTCTAATCAAAATCTTAATTCTAGTAAAACTCTTCTAAATCCTAATTTCTAAAAATAAAAATTTCAAATAAACTTTTGCTAGAAGAGTCCTAGCATGATTACAAGTAATTTCTTAAAAGAATAAAATCTAAAACTCTAAAAATAAGAAAATATTACAAAAATCAGAATTATTAAAAATAGTAATTTTTCCTTAAATTTTCATTTTTGAGTTGAAAGCACGCGTTTTCTGGAAAAAATAGACAGACAAGACCCATGTTGTGGGTCAGTTCACCTCAAATGGTCTGTTGCAATAAAGATTGATAGGTTGTGCGCCCCGAAATAATACCCATGTCAAAAGTTGTGGCCAATTTATGGTTCACCTTCTTTTGGTCCAACAATGCTAGGAATGTATCTTTGCCGCATCCTACATACGCTCTTTGGTGTTTGGATGGACTTGCACTTGACTTTTCTCTTGTGCCACATTAGTAGATCTTTAATTCTTTTATTGTTGCCATGTATTTTTTAGAGGGATTGGTCTTATGGTGTGGCACTTGACAAGGTTCACCATTGGTAGTGAGATAAGTCCATCATGACTTAGGATGCCTCGTTTTCTACTTTAAAACCACTTGTGGGCTCCTACTCGATGCTTGTATCTTGAATGGGCTTTCCTTTTTCTCATTAGGTACCACTTTGTCCCCATTACCTATCTTGAAGTGGGTCATAAGATAAGCTCATGTGAAACATTTTTTGGACTTGTTGTGTCTTGTGGAGTCTTTCCCATGTCTCACTTTAAGCTAGTCATTCAAAGATTAAAAAGAAGATGGTTTGTGATACTTACCTCAACCTGCTCTTGTGTGGACTTGCCTTGTCAGTCCTACAACCAAGCTAGTACCTCATCATCGTCCGATATTGATCCCACCCACATTCCTCATGAGAACAATCATCATCTAGGGCTCACCTTGGCATCTCTCTACCTTCCATCAGGTGTCAAGGGGCTTGTGAGAACTAGGAGGAATGGTTCCCTGGCCCCCAGCCACGACTGGATGCTATTCTGGAAGCATCTCCCTTTGCGGGTTTTTTTACTCTTCAGTTTTCTTAGGCTAATAGAATGTTGGTTGCTACCCTCTGCGAGCGTTGGTGGGACAATACTCACACCTTTCAATTACCATTCGGCGAGTGGGGTATTACCCCATTAGATGTTTTTATGCATGTGGGCCTCCCCTCCTACGATGCATGTGTGCCGAATGTTGAGACCCTACTAGCCATTACTGATGATGACTGGGTGAACCTTCTTTGCCCCATTCTTGATAGCTCAGAATTTTATTACAATCAGTTGAAGCTCCGCTGGTTGACGGCCACCTTTGCTCACATCATTTCGGAGGATGATTAGACGGTCATTTTCAAGGCCAGAGCCATGGTAATGTTTCTCCCGAGATCCCTCATATTCTGCCATGGCAATGAGAGGATGAACTCTAGACTAGTTTTCTTACTGGAGGACCTATCGTTCCCCTACCACTGAAATGCAGCTCTGCTGGCTCATCTATATTATGGCTGGATAAGGTCAGCTGTGATAGTCATTCTCTCACAAGGTTTTAGTTGATCATTAAGGTGACTGCCATTTTTTTAGCCTTGATCTCTTAATCCCTTGAATGCTGACTATGCTCATTTTTCTTTTTTTTTTTTTCTTTTTGTTTGATCCTTAGACCTACTTTTATGACCACTTTTCTCATCTAGCCATACCATTGAGGAATCTGGACCTGCCCCATTGCCGCTTTATGTTGTGGCAGTCGAAGAACCGCTATCCCATCTCTCGTATCTTTGAAGATAATTGGCAGGCTGATATTGATGGTTTGTTGTGACTCAAATTACAATAGACATTGCGATAGCTTTGAATATCTTCTTTTCCTATTTGAGATTGTAAGATTGGTAAATTACATTGTTCACCATCGTCTCCTGGGCATGGTAGGGTGATGAAATCCTTTCTAAATCTTCACAATTCTCCTCCATTGTAGCTGGATTAATGAGAAATTCGAAAAATTGACCATCTCTTTCTTGAACTGGATAAGATAGGACTCTGATTCTAGTTGGATCTCTTGAATCAAGTAAGGTAGCATCTTAATAGCTACAAGTGGATCCGTGGCACCCTAGTTCCCACCTTTAAATTCACAAGTTTCAATCTACAATATCACAATTACTCCAATTATTCTAAATTTCTAATTTAATACTTCTTCTAATTCTAATTCTAGCTACTCTCTGAATACGCACGAGTTTAGTCCCTGTGGATTCGACCTCAATCTTACTGAGGTTATTACTACATCGCAACCCTACACTTGGGGTTATGAACATCAAGCATCATCTTCCTCAAGGATAACTACTCCAAATTCACGAAGTTTCTTTAGACTCGTCACAGAGATTCCTTAAATCCATGAGGGAAGAAAATAGAAAATTATTTCTAATCATTCTAAAAATAAATTGATTGATAATTGTCTAATATGTATGTGTCCCTGTTACACCATTAATAAAGAAAAAATTAAACCAAAATTCGTAATTACCAAAAACAGTAAAATTCTAAGTCTAATCAAAATCTTAATTCTAGTAAAACTCTTCTAAATCCTAATTTCTAAAAATAAAAATTTCAAATAAACTTTTGCTAGAAGAGTCCTAGCATGATTACAAGTAATTTCTTAAAAGAATAAAATCTAAAACTCTAAAAATAAGAAAATATTACAAAAATCAGAATTATTAAAAATAGTAATTTTTCCTTAAATTTTCATTTTTGAGTTGAAAGCACGCGTTTTCTGGAAAAAATAGACAGACAAGACCCATGTTGTGGGTCAGTTCACCTCAAATGGTCTGTTGCAATAAAGATTGATAGGTTGTGCGCCCCGAAATAATACCCATGTCAAAAGTTGTGGCCAATTTATGGTTCACCTTCTTTTGGTCCAACAATGCTAGGAATGTATCTTTGCCGCATCCTACATACGCTCTTTGGTGTTTGGATGGACTTGCACTTGACTTTTCTCTTGTGCCACATTAGTAGATCTTTAATTCTTTTATTGTTGCCATGTATTTTTTAGAGGGATTAGTCTTATGGTGTGGCACTTGACAAGGTTCACCATTGGTAGTGAGATAAGTCCATCATGACTTAGGATGCCTCGTTTTCTACTTTAAAACCACTTGTGGGCTCCTACTCGATGCTTGTATCTTGAATGGGCTTTCCTTTTTCTCATTAGGTACCACTTTGTCCCCATTACCTATCTTGAAGTGGGTCATAAGATAAGCTCATGTGAAACATTTTTGGACTTGTTGTGTCTTGTGGAGTCTTTCCCATGTCTCACTTTAAGCTAGTCATTCAAAGATTAAAAAGAAGATGGTTTGTGATACTTACCTCAACCTGCTCTTGTGTGGACTTGCCTTGTCAGTCCTACAACCAAGCTAGTACCTCATCATCGTCCGATATTGATCCCACCCACATTCCTCATGAGAACAATCATCATCTAGGGCTCACCTTGGCATCTCTCTACCTTCCATCAGGTGTCAAGGGGCTTGTGAGAACTAGGAGGAATGGTTCCCTGGCCCCCAGCCACGACTGGATGCTATTCTGGAAGCATCTCCCTTTGCGGGTTTTTTTACTCTTCAGTTTTCTTAGGCTAATAGAATGTTGGTTGCTACCCTCTGCGAGCGTTGGTGGGACAATACTCACACCTTTCAATTACCATTCGGCGAGTGGGGTATTACCCCATTAGATGTTTTTATGCATGTGGGCCTCCCCTCCTACGATGCATGTGTGCCGAATGTTGAGACCCTACTAGCCATTACTGATGATGACTGGGTGAACCTTCTTTGCCCCATTCTTGATAGCTCAGAATTTTATTACAATCAGTTGAAGCTCACGCTGGTTGACGGCCACCTTTGCTCACATCATTTCGGAGGATGATTAGACGGTCATTTTCAAGGCCAGAGCCATGGTAATGTTTCTCCCGAGATCCCTCATATTCTGCCATGGCAATGAGAGGATGAACTCTAGACTAGTTTTCTTACTGGAGGACCTATCGTTCCCCTACTACCACTTTGAAATGCGACTCTGGCAGCTCATCTATATTATGGCCTGGATAAGGTCAGCTGTGATAGTCATTCTCTCACAAGGTTTTAGTTGATCATTAAGGTGACTGCCATTTTTTTAGCCTTGATCTCTTAATCCCTTGAATGCTGACTATGCTCATTTTTCTTTTCTTTTTTTCTTTTTGTTTGATCCTTAGACCTACTTTTATGACCACTTTTCTCATCTAGCCATACCATTGAGGAATCTGGACCTGCCCCATTGCCGCTTTATGTTGTGGCAGTCGAAGAACCGCTATCCCATCTCTCGTATCTTTGAAGATAATTGGCAGGCTGATATTGATGGTTTGTTGTGACTCAAATTACAATAGACATTGCGATAGCTTTGAATATCTTCTTTTCCTATTTGAGATTGTAAGATTGGTAAATTACATTGTTCACCATCGTCTCCTGGGCATGGTAGGGTGATGAAATCCTTTCTAAATCTTCACAATTCTCCTCCATTGTAGCTGGATTAATGAGAAATTCAGAAAATTGACCATCTCTTTCTTGAACTGGATAAGATAGGACTCTGATTCTAGTTGGATCTCTTGAATCAAGTAAGGTAGCATCTTAATAGCTACAAGTGGATCCGTGGCACCCTAGTTCCCACCTTTAAATTCACAAGTTTCAATCTACAATATCACAATTACTCCAATTATTCTAAATTTCTAATTTAATACTTCTTCTAATTCTAATTCTAGCTACTCTCTGAATACGCACGAGTTTAGTCCCTGTGGATTCGACCTCAATCTTACTGAGGTTATTACTACATCGCAACCCTACACTTGGGGTTATGAACATCAAGCATCATCTTCCTCAAGGATAACTACTCCAAATTCACGAAGTTTCTTTAGACTCGTCACAGAGATTCCTTAAATCCATGAGGGAAGAAAATAGAAAATAATTTCTAATCATTCTAAAAATAAATTGATTGATAATTGTCTAATATGTATGTGTCCCTGTTACACCATTAATAAAGAAAAAATTAAACCAAAATTCGTAATTACCAAAAACAGTAAAATTCTAAGTCTAATCAAAATCTTAATTCTAGTAAAACTCTTCTAAATCCTAATTTCTAAAAATAAAAATTTCAAATAAACTTTTGCTAGAAGAGTCCTAGCATGATTACAAGTAATTTCTTAAAAGAATAAAATCTAAAACTCTAAAAATAAGAAAATATTACAAAAATCAGAATTATTAAAAATAGTAATTTTTCCTTAAATTTTCATTTTTGAGTTGAAAGCACGCGTTTTCTGGAAAAAATAGACAGACAAGACCCATGTTGTGGGTCAGTTCACCTCAAATGGTCTGTTGCAATAAAGATTGATAGGTTGTGCGCCCCGAAATAATACCCATGTCAAAAGTTGTGGCCAATTTATGGTTCACCTTCTTTTGGTCCAACAATGCTAGGAATGTATCTTTGCCGCATCCTACATACGCTCTTTGGTGTTTGGATGGACTTGCACTTGACTTTTCTCTTGTGCCACATTAGTAGATCTTTAATTCTTTTATTGTTGCCATGTATTTTTTAGAGGGATTGGTCTTATGGTGTGGCACTTGACAAGGTTCACCATTGGTAGTGAGATAAGTCCATCATGACTTAGGATGCCTCGTTTTCTACTTTAAAACCACTTGTGGGCTCCTACTCGATGCTTGTATCTTGAATGGGCTTTCCTTTTTCTCATTAGGTACCACTTTGTCCCCATTACCTATCTTGAAGTGGGTCATAAGATAAGCTCATGTGAAACATTTTTGGACTTGTTGTGTCTTGTGGAGTCTTTCCCATGTCTCACTTTAAGCTAGTCATTCAAAGATTAAAAAGAAGATGGTTTGTGATACTTACCTCAACCTGCTCTTGTGTGGACTTGCCTTGTCAGTCCTACAACCAAGCTAGTACCTCATCATCGTCCGATATTGATCCCACCCACATTCCTCATGAGAACAATCATCTTATCTAGGGCTCACCTTGGCATCTCTCTACCTTCCATCGGTGTCAAGGGGCTTGTGAGAACTAGGAGGAATGGTTCCCGGCCCCACCACGACCGGATGCTATTCTGAAGCATCTCCCTTTGCGGGTTTTTACTCTTCAGTTTCCTTAGGCTAATAGGATGTTGGTGGATGCTTTCTGTGAGCGTTGGTGGACAACACTCACACCTTTCAATTACCTTTCAACGAGTGGAGGATTACCCCATTAGATGTTTTTATGCATGTGGGCCTCCCCTCCTACGATGCATGTGTGCCGAATGTTGAGACCCTACTAGCCATTACTGATGATGACTGGGTGAACCTTCTTTGCCCCATTCTTGATAGCTCAGAATTTTATTACAATCAGTTGAAGCTCCGCTGGTTGACGGCCACCTTTGCTCACATCATTTCGGAGGATGATTAGACGGTCATTTTCAAGGCCAGAGCCATGGTAATGTTTCTCCCGAGATCCCTCATATTCTGCCATGGCAATGAGAGGATGAACTCTAGACTAGTTTTCTTACTGGAGGACCTATCGTTCCCCTACCACTGAAATGCAGCTCTGCTGGCTCATCTATATTATGGCCTGGATAAGGTCAGCTGTGATAGTCATTCTCTCACAAGGTTTTAGTTGATCATTAAGGTGACTGCCATTTTTTTAGCCTTGATCTCTTAATCCCTTGAATGCTGACTATGCTCATTTTTCTTTTTCTTTTTTCTTTTTGTTTGATCCTTAGACCTACTTTTATGACCACTTTTCTCATCTAGCCATACCATTGAGGAATCTGGACCTGCCCCATTGCCGCTTTATGTTGTGGCAGTCGAAGAACCGCTATCCCATCTCTCGTATCTTTGAAGATAATTGGCAGGCTGATATTGATGGCCTCACCCTGAACGATATAAGTGTTAATGTTTAGTTACCAGCTATTGTCATTTGATTGTTTGTCGATTGACCGACGATACTTAACCCTTGCATAGTTTCGAATGACACCATATGCTCGTCTTCGCATGTTCTCAACCTTATCGGTCAAGATGACATTCGAGGCATCTCGCCAGCATTGCCTGCTTTTTTATCCAAACACCTACATATGGTATCTAGGCAAGTAGTTGTTCGGTCAACTTACCGCGGTCCCTTATGTTCCTCTGTCGCCACCTCCGGAGTCGATTCATTCTAATCCTATTGCAGCAGGTAGCTTCCCTGGGATGTAGCGTGAGATTTCATCATGCCTGAAAAAGACTATGCTTCATGGTACCGTTAGTTTGTCATGGGACCGATCTTTTCTCATCTCTTCGTTCCTTAACGGGTTCATCGATACACTGGTGGTTCGATGATGGCGCCTCTAGCAGATGAGTTCTATGCATGACAACAGGAGAGAGGTGATGACGACGACTATGTGGGTCATCTTTAGGGACTTTAACTGGTGTTTGATCCTTCTTCCTTCATCTGTTTCTGATTCTTATTTCCTCTTTGAAGGATTATATACTTGCTTTATTTTGTTTAGCCTATATGGTCTTGATCAATGAAATCTACATTTTTCTTCATATCTTAGTCATTCGATGCTTGTTTTTTATATTTCTGGTCTTGAGGAAGTTTATTGATGCCATGGATCGTGTTTCTGCAGTGTTTCAACAGTTTGGATCACCAATATCCACCTTGATCATCAATTGAACACTTTCGGGTCAAACAAGCCTATTTCGGGCCCATATCTTCATGCTTGGTCACTTGAGGAAGGATCTGAATGATGTTAATTGCATTCTGGCCAAAGTGGAGGTCCATTTGAAGTACCGGCGGCAACCAGAATGCCTCTGACTACCGTCACTTGTCATTTCATCTACCGTAGCCCCAAAGCCAATCCCATGTTAGTGGATTCAAAAAGTATAGACAGGCAGCAAGCTGGCTACCGCTGGTCTCCTATCTAGCGAGCTTTCTTAGCTAGTTCCACTTCAAACAATGCCCACATTCCTTTGATTTTTGTCCCCATCATTCCCTACAGTCTGAAGCTTCAATTCCACCATGAATCTCTCCTTTGTCTTCTTCTTCCTTTTTGTCTTTTCTCCATCTTGGCCATCCCTTTCATGGGCTACCCAAGATGGGTTGCTAGATGCTCTTTTTGTTAGAGTATGTGGATCCTCATCATTCGATGGGTTAATAGCTTTGGATGGTGGCGATAACTCTCTCATTGCTAGTTTGGATGATGCTTTAGTTGGATATATTAATGGTGGGGTTAATGAAAGCTTGAAAATGGTGGTTGGAGCTGAATTAATTGCCTTTATGAATGGAGGATTTGCTGAAATTCCCACCAGTAATGAGGAGGTCCTTGATGAAGGATTTGATGGTGGGGATAGGCTTAAAAGGGAAGCTATGGGTCCCTTTGAGGTGGGCTATGTAGATGCATATTTGAATTGTGAGGATGAGGCCATGATTGATGACTAGATAATTTAGGGTACTTCACAGGACTCATTAAAATATCTAGTAAAATTTCGAGATCATAAAGTACTAGATAATACATTGCATATTAAAGAATGTTGTATATGTCCCAAGTGGGAGAATATTGGAATTGTCGGCCACATATGACATACCTCTATATGGCAATGCAATGACCGGTTTGGATCAATTACATGACCATCAAGGTGGGGCCCATGCTATAGTGGGTGTACACAGTTTTATTGGACATGGAGTACCAATAACAACTATTGAATAGAGTTGTATTGGAAGTTAACTTCTCCTCTAGAACAAAAGGAATGAAGAGACGTAGGCAGTGGGAGAATCCTACGATGGGTGGGCTCTTCCCATAACCACTCTATTATAAGGTGTGTCTGGTCCCCGAGTTTATACATGGTGATATGAGCGTTTCTCTTCTCATTGGAGAGAACATACTAAAAAAGGGATAGAGGAGGTGGAAATTTAGTGAGCCACCATCTTCTCCAGTGACCTCGATAAACAACATTAATGGCCAATTAAGGTATGTAATCAAAACACCTAAATGCCCAAGTTTTTATGTTAGTAGGGATCATGGGATCTATTGCAATTTTTAAAACTAGAAACACCCTCTTCAGAGCACACCATATTTTCTATGTAAATCCACTCGGACCATTAGGTGAGGCTTGGGTCGTTTGGTAGGGTGAATTGGTGTGCATTGGAAAAAATAAGGTTGTTTAGTTGGTGTGAATCGGTGGTAAATGGAAAGTTGCTTTTTGGTGTGTTTTGAAATCACTCTATGTTGCTGTCAATTAGTGTGAATTAGTAGTAAATGGAAAGATGACTTCCCTTTTAAAGGTAGAAGAATCGGATAAGTAATAAAGGCACCACTAGGCTACTAATCTGCCATACACGTGGCATGCTTATAATACCCCCAAACATTCTAGGCATTAGTTGCATCAATAAATTACAGTAGTAGAATGATCTAAACTATACAAATGTTGGTCATGTAATGGACTCTTAGAAAACATTGGCGAGTCACATTTTCTAACATTCTTACGTTTATCGCCCACTTAAGACTTGGAATTTCCTCATTTTTTGCTAAAATATATATTTCACAGAGCTTATTACAATCATTCTGTCAAATGTCACATATAAATACTAATTTAGTACATTAAAACTAATTTACTTAATTAAATTTACGATCATGTGAATGTAATACAAAATTTCAATGCATTCCAATTACAGGCCGCCTAACATAATTTTGGGATTCTAGTGGATTTCAATTACTAACTGCCAAACACGACAAAGGATTTTAACTTATATGGATTCTATGATAACTAATTTATATGAATTCCATGGTAAATTTGATTTGGATTCAAATTCACACTAATTTAGTGTGTCAGACGACCCCTTATTTGAACAGTAAATAAAGAAAAAATTAGAAATCCCATGTAATGGAAGAATTGGATGTCGTTGAAGCTTCACTGTGAGTCATGAGTGGATTAGTGCTTAAGATCATCCTGGAGACATTTGTATTGGATTTGACTATTGCCCTCCGATAACCTATAAACTCTAGGTTGCATTTGGAAGCTTAGATTGTCCGAGGAGTTGAGATTACTAACACAAAAATAGGTCGTATAAAAATTCTTGAACCATCTACTCGTTGGAGGGAATCATGGGTTTTTTTATAAATCTAGAAAAAAAAAAAAAGGAAAAACTATTTTTTTAGTCAATTTTAACCATCCCATTCTTGTATTTAAAAATAATGGTTGCATAAAATAGGGCCAAATCAAAGATGATTTGGATCATTTGATTAGTATGATTTTTATATGGTAGCGTATTCATTGGTACTCTTGACTTAAGTTTCATCGTGGGTCTAAAATACAAATCTCACTAATAAAAGGATTAGATGTCATTAAAGTCTCGCCTTGGGTCACGATATTGCTTAAGCTTATGTAACGCCCTGAAAATCAGGAGTCGAGCATAAGCTCCACTCCCGAGTTCCAACGCATCACTTATGCAACATAGAAAATGATGATTAAATGTTGTCCATGTTAGTGCATTAAATATGAGTGGGATTACACCAAAACAGCATATCATACTACAGAGACAGTTAAATTATGCAAGCAGAAGAATTGTGATAGATATATAAAATATATAAACTGTTGTAAGTCTCCAGAGTGTGAACATGTTACCAAGTTAAATATATACATGTATATTTCCCAAAATGGACAAAAAATGAATATACATGTGTGATTCAAAAAGATAAAATAGCAAGTGTAAGGGCATCTAGTCAACATCCTAGAAGTCTCCGTCGATCAGGCCATGGCTCACATGAACCCGCCTGAATACTGCATATATGAGAAAGCATCCTCATCGTCTGCGAAGTTCGGCTCCGCCTCATCAGTTGGGTCTCCATCTGCAACTAAGACAGAGTCTAGTTGGTGTTTAAAACACCGTCCCAGAATGTGAGAGTGAGTGATCAACTAAGTGGAACAATAAAGTAAAGGTTAACATGTTATCAATTCAGTCAAGCAGTAATGATAAAACAATACAATCAAACATCCCCAAGTACTCTGATTAATATAGGAATGGTATGTATATATGATGCATGCCCTCGCCTGCACTCCCTCTGCGATCTTCATCTAACGGTCACGCATGTCAGTCACTTCCTCAGTGCTCTACCTAACGCCAAACGGCACATGCAATGCGGTGCATGAGCATGATTACTCAGTTCTTCTTAGTCCTTTTCATATAGCAGGATTGGAAAACTAAGGTACCTCCCTTATATCAATACCCAAACAATGATCCATTCTAGGGTCGTTAGTCCTAGTAAATCTCATACGATGTTGCGGTTCTAGGTCACTACAAAGGGCTCGTCACCACGATGCAGTGTAGGCCTAGTTATACTCTAGTTGTTATGGAAAGGCTCATCACCTCTCCGCAGGCTCAAAGTATACTCGAGGTCACTACAAAGGGCTCGTCACCTTATCATTGTAGGCTGACAACTCGAATACAGTGTCCCATACCACCACATTCGGCTCACGAGGCTGCGTTACTCACTGGACACTATGGGGAGGCTCGTCGCCCCCAGCGTAGGTCGACAGCTCAACCACGGTGTCCCATACTACCATGCCCGGCTCATAAGTCTTAGCGGATCGAGGTACTAAGGTTAACGGGGTTTCTACTGTTGAGTTTGGTACCCTAGGTTCAAGCAGTAACATCCAAACATGGTGAACATACATCGCGCCAATCGGGTTACTTGACGAGCTCGACTAGCACGAGCACACGTCGAGCTGATTGACATGAAGTGCATGAGCATTCCGCGTGGCCTAACCACTGTCAACAACCGAAATATGGCTCAGATTCGTCAAGCACGTCCCGTGTGGTGAAACAAGATCAGCCACCTATTCAAGATCTGTTACCGATTGCTTTGATAAACAGTAGTCCCAAACACATCCAATTCCAACAAGTATTCATATGATATAGTCAAAGCAGTAATAGACACATAATTTCAATCCTACAACCATTTGAGCATGTTATGAAGTACAACATACACAGGAATTCACACATGCGCATTTTATAAGTAAAGCAGAGAAAGAACATAAGTTACATGGAGGAAATCATACACATCATTAAGGTAGTTGAGAATCTCATGTCAACACCCATATAAAGTATAATTTACTACATACTCGTTCATTCAGACATTTCTACAAACACTTAGACTACATATTCCAACATACATGATGTATGTTGGTGATAACAAGTATTAGGGCAAATCCTTTCACCAAGGAGTTGTCACGTATACCACAACCATATGTCTACGACAGTTAATCATGGCAAACACAAATCCAGATTTCATACTCTTATAAGCATTTCAACAAAAACATGAAATACACTATTACCAACATAGTTCATATGTATATATAAAGTGAAATGGACATCGCATTTGGCATGTGAAATAGCACCCACGTTAGTAATAAATCATTAGCCGACATTGAAAGCCTTGAAAAGCATAACCTATACGTTTATAGTCCGCACCTTATGCCGGTAAACGCGTATCAGATTCGTTTTAGACACTTAGTCTTTGTCAACGGCGGATTAGCAACCTATAGCATGAATTAGGTTAGTTATTTCATAACTTACACTATCAGGAACTCTTAAACAGATTAGGGTTAGGTTTTCTTACCCAAGTACGTTGTCGAAAATACCGAATTTGTGACAAATAGGGTGGCTAAGTGCATGGAGCTACGGGATCAAATCCCAGGATGAGTCTTCAACTCTCTCTCTTTCCTTTCCTTTTCTTCTTCTCTCTTTCTTAGGGTTTTAAAATTCGTATAGAATATGAGAGAGAGGGTTTAAGGCTCTTATATAGGCCCAGAATTGATGGAAATGGCCCCAGGGCCATGGTATACTTAGGTTATAGCCAAAACCCATCTGTTTCGACTCAACGGAGCACTTCTGGAGGCCCCCTTTCTACGTGCGATCGGACTTAAGCTCCCTGGCATTGGATCTAGGTCGAGTTAAGTTTTCGATCCGATCGGATTTACAGATCGACCATGGCAGACCAGTTTCAGTTCAACGATCACCGGTACTCGATCAGGGCCACAAGTGTACTGACATGTGTGGAAATTTCTCCTAATCTGAGGGTGTATTTGGGTCAGATTCTGACGGTCTAAATCCTTATATTTGGCCCACAAGTGACACGTCTCAGTTTACTTAAGTTTGGATTTTATTTTTAAAAATATTCACGTTTCTCACATACTTCGCTCCGGGCTCAAGTTGTACATTTCTGAACACAGTCAAGACTTGATTTCCGATTTGGTTGTCAAGCCCAGCAAGGCAGTCATAATCATTTAGTTTTGCAGTAATTAGACTTTCGACGTGCAGTACAGGTCCGATACGGAGCTTCGTGATGCTCCCGAGAGCAACTGGGTAATGAGATTGATTCTAGATTATAGGGTAATGTAGCGTCGATGATTCTGCAAGTTTTAGGTCTTACAGTTCGTATTTAAAGTGGTTCAAGCGAATTTCTCAGTTAATCTAGTTTAACACTTAGTTAATTTCGTCTAATTTTTAAAGGATTTGGCCCTAAGTGATTTCTGCTTGAGGTGATACTCGGGTCTTTGTACGGATTTTTTTGAGAAGTTACAATCTACCCCCCTTAAAGAAAAATTTCATCTTCTAAATTAGTACCTTTTCGTACTCCTCGAGAATCTGAGGGTAGTTCTTTTGAACCTCGGCTTCTGTCTCCCAAGTAGCCTCTTCTTTAGTGTGGTGCGTCCATAACACCTTCACAAGTGGGATAACCTTGCTATGCAGCATCTGCTCCTTCCTATCAAGTATCCACGTCAGTCGCAGTATATATGTAGCATCCTCACTCAACTGCATCTGCTCCCATCTGATAATATGGGAAGGATCGGGAATGTATTTCTTCAGCATAGATACATGAAATATGTTGTGCACGCCTACGAGTGGTGTAGGCATAGCCAGGCAGTACGCTACCACCCCCACTTGATCCAGTATCTAGAATGGGCCAATGAATCTAGGCGTAAGCTTCCCCTTCTTCCTAAACCGGAGGACTCCCTTCATAGGGGAAACCTTCAAGAACACATGGTCCTCAACCTCGAACTCTAACGGTCGCCGTCTTGCATCGGCGTAGCTCTTATGCCTGCTCTGCGTTGTCAGAAGTCAACGCCTGATAATGTCGATCTTCTCTGAGGTCGCCTGTACTAACTTTGGGCTAATTAAACTCTTCTCGCCAACCTCTGTCCAGCAATGTTGTGCTCTATTACTACTTGACTGAATTGATAACATATTAACCTTTGCTTTATTGTTCCACTGAGTTGATCACTCACTCTCACGTTCTGGGATGGTGTTTTAAACACCAACCAGACTCTGTCTTAGTTGCAGATGGAGACCCGACTGATGAGGCGGAGGCAGACTTTCCAGATGATGAGGATACTTTCTCATATATGCAGTATTCAGGTGGGTTCATGTGAGCCGTGGCCTGATCGATGGGGACTTCTGGGATGTTGACTAGATGCCCTTACACTTAATATTTTGTCTTTTTGAATCACACACATATATTCATTTTTTGTCCATTTTAGAAAGTATACATGTATATATTTAACCTAATAACATGTTCACACTCTAAAGACTTATAACAATTTATATACTTTCTTATCTATCACAGTTCTTCCGCTTGCGTAATTTAACTGTCTCTAGAGTATGATATGTTGTTTTGGTGTGATCCCACACATGTTTAATGCACTAATATGGACAACATTTAATCATCATTTTCTATGTTGCGTAAGTGATGCGTTGGAACTCGGGAGTAGAGCTTATGCTGGACCCCCGATTTTTAAGGCGTTACACGTGTACTGACATGTGTAGAAAATTTCTCCTGATCCGAGGGTGTATTTGGGTCAGATTCTGATGGTCTGAATCCTTATATTTGGTCCACAAGCAACACGTCTTAGTTTACTTAAGTTTGGATTTTATTTCCAAAAATATTCACGTTTCTCACACACTTCGCTCCGGGCTCAATTATACATTTCTACACACAGTCAGGACTTAATTTCTGAGATGGTTGTCAAGCCCAGTA
This sequence comes from Magnolia changhungtana, assembly GCA_030180095.1. Taxonomy (NCBI): domain Eukaryota; kingdom Viridiplantae; phylum Streptophyta; class Magnoliopsida; order Magnoliales; family Magnoliaceae; genus Magnolia; species Magnolia changhungtana. The sequence continues at coordinate 4,339,196 of JASAUF010000340.1, read as the reverse complement.
AGGTGGTCATCATCGTTTAATTTCACGGTAATCGGACTTTTAACGTGCGGTCCAGGTCCGATACGGAGCTTCGTGATGCTCCTGAGAGCAACTGGATAATGAGATTGATTCTAGATTATAGGGTAATGTAGCATCGATGATTCTGCAAGTTTTGGGTCTTACGGTTCATATTTAAAGTAGTTCAAGAGAATTTTTTAGCTAATCTAGTTTAACACTTAGTTAATTTCGTCTAATTTCTAAAGGATTTGGCCCTGAGTGATTTCTGCCTGAGGTGGTACTCGGGTCTTTGTACGGATTTTTCTGAGACGTTACAGCTTATCTCGCAGACGTTTGTAATGGATTCGGCCATTGCCCCCATTAACCTATATACTCTTGGTTGCATTTGGAGGCTTAGACTATCCAATGGGTTAAGATTACTTATACAAAAATAAGACCAATTAACAATTTGATCCATCTACTCGTTGGGGATATCATAGATTTTTTTGATGAATCTAGAAAAAATAAAAAAATAAAACTCTTTTTTAGTCAATTTTAACCATCTCATTCTTGGCTATGAAAACAAATCTCTACATAAAATAAGACCAAATCAAAGATGAATTGGATTATAGTACAATTTTTACATGGTACCGTATTTATTGAAATGCTTTAGAATCCAAAGTTTATGTTTGGTAGTTGTATTCTAAAAGCATTGGAATCCTGTAGTATATTTGCAGAAGCTTGAATTTGATTAAGCAAACCATCTGCATTATTTCAAAACGGCGTACACGTGTAACATTGTAGATTATCATTATAATAAGCCCATTAACACATACACTTTTTGGTAAAATTGAGGTAATTTCAAGCCTCAGGTAGGCCACAATGATGGGCCCACCTATGTTAAATGAATGAATCAAAAGGATTATTTGTAACATCCTAGATTTTTGACAACTTGGGAATTGGATGTCATTGGGCATTACCTTTATTTTTTCGATTTGAGTGCATGTTCATATGTGTATTCACATGTGCTTAAGACTAAGATGAGTGGTTTTAGGTCCACCAAAACCACCCGAATGAGTGAAAGTTGTGAATTCTGTGGAACCTTAGGACCGAACTCCTGTGTTTGCTCAACTTTGAACATAGCAATGTGCATTTTATGACTATCCTAGTTGACATAATCGAGTTCGTAGAAACTTCAGTTCGTCCAAGTCCATGCTAGGACCACCTAGGTGGGTGGATCGAAGAAAAGGAGAAAGAAAATTCTAAGTTTGGAAATCCAAATAGCCTAAACATGAAGGGTTTTGGATGACGGAGAATCAAGGTCAACCCCGAGTGCCAAATGAGTTGTCAAGTTTTGGAGAGGAGGACCCGCTCGACCCCAACTTGACTTGATCGATCCCAGGGAATTGGACAGGGGGACCCGGTTGACCCTGGGCTGCTGGGAAAGGGGACCCGGTCGACCCCGAACACCTGGACAATAATTAACAGCAATGTTCAGTAACGAACAGTTTCAATGCACTGACTTTAAAAAGTTTGTATCTATTTTTTTATATAATTATGATTGAGGTAATGTAAAAGTCAGATTGAAGCTTGATTAGTCTAGTTTCCTAAAAAAAAATAAATAATAAATGAAATCTAAACTTAAAGGAGGTTAATTTTGTGGACATTTTAGAAAATATATAGAAAACCATCGGTTTCAGGAATCTTGTACTTCTAGAATTTTAATAATTTTTTTGAAACTCAAAATGGAGTGAAATTTGATGAGGATAAAATAGACTTAATGATGAATTATTGGAAAATTTATAAAAAATGAATTGGTAATTGAAAGTGCAAAAACATTACACTTAATAGACTTATTGAAACTAAAAATTTTGGCAATTGCATGTTATCGATGGACCGGACGTATCTTTTTCATCTTAGAGTTTTTATATTCAGTATCTTCTTAAAAACTAATTCTAATAATACTAGGAATTATCTTATATGATTAAATTAGAATTTTCTATCTTTAGTATATTTTACTAATTCGGGTAGTTTCTAGTGTATTTGAATTAAGGTTCTTTGTTAAGGTGACTAGAGCCGAATCATCGTTTCCGCTAATTAGGAATAGGCCACGCTATGGATTTAGCTAATCCAGACCGCAATCGCCCTGTTTAAGAAATCATGTTGCTTAACCAATTCCAGAAATGCTCCAATTAACCAAACTAACTCTAATTTGCTTGTTAGTGGGTCGGTGAACTTGAAACTGTAAGAAGATGTTCGTCTTGGCGTGTTTGGCATCCATCGCGAAACATTAAGCCAAGATTGCATCTCAAATCGCTCAATTTGGGCTCATAAGGCGAGTGCATGAGATGTGTGAATACCTTTAGAGTCTGTTAGGATCTTAAGTTAAATGTCCATTTTTCACTCTCGGCCTAAGTTTAGGCTTTCAAACCATTACATCACGATCAAACTTAAGACACTAACTTAGGAAAATATCTTACACATATCTGTATAGCTACAGCCCCAATCGAAGATCAGTGACCATCGAACTGGCTTTTAATCATACCCATCAATCGGTGCATCTAAATGGCGGGTTGATCATATCCATGCATAGATCTCCACATAGGGAACTTATCATATGGAATAAATCAACCCGTACATCTTCTAATAGGCCCCAAAAACTAGAAACACCTCCTATAGGGTTAATACACTAAAACCATGGCCCTTAGAGCCAAATACACCACTTCTGACACTATAAAAGGGCCTTATTTGGGCTCCTCTTCCCATACGAATTTGGCAAATGAGAGAAAGAGAGAAAGAATAAGAGAAAAAAAGGGATGGGAGAAATGGTGGGGCCTGGTGGCGGATCACACCGTCCAATTCCTGTGCTAGACGGATCTTGCAAGATCTCGCCTCTACTTTCGGGTTCACATCTTTCATGGCCAAAATCCAATGATTTCAAGTCAGATTCTTCACCCATTGTTAGGTAAGAGGTTCCCTACTTGTCCTTCCACCTCTTTCTTTCTTTTCTTACATTTTTGAGCCATTAGGGTTAGACACCCCATTTCGTTTCTATCGTTTCTCAGAAACCCTAACTCTAGGGTTTGTTTCTAGTAGGACTTAAGGTCCTGACAATTGATTAGGAGTGGATCATGCTATTGCGAAAGCGATATTTGGGTGTGGCCCCATGTGAATTCCATGTTAGGCCAATTTCGAGCCCCGACTTGTCGATTCGAGTTGGCATTTGCTTGAATTAAGTTAGGTAAAATCATTAATCATTGATTTAAATCTAATTAAGCTAGAATTCACATTACTAATGATGAGATTGCCAATGAATTAGGGTTTGGAGTACTTTTTCTAAATTTTCGACATTAGGGCCATATCCAAATTGAGAATTTTTTACTATAAGGTGAAGATCTACCATCAAGCTTTTACCTGGCCATTCCAGACTTATACGGCCAACCAAAGTTGAACACAGATGATCGACAGTAGTTGAAACTACATGGGATGCCTTTTAACCAATGTTGGTTTGCTCGAGTTCCTCCATAGTTGACCACATCAGTCTAATGCAGGGCTCGATCATTCTTATGCTTGAGGATTGTATAATATTCGATAGAATCTAGGATACCACAATTACCATTGATTTAAGTATACTCATAACCATTAGTGCGTTACAATCCTACAAAAACTCATTAGCTGAGCATGGTGGTATGTGACACCATATACGAGCTGTCGGCATATGTTGGGGTGATGAGCCTCTCCATAGTAACTAGTGACCATTAACAAAGGTAATAAATTGTTGTTCGAATGACCCGCATCAAATACCCAGCTGATGGTTACGTGTCAGAGCATCGTTCGAATGAACCAGGCATGAAATGTGTAACCCAATTCCGTGTTTGACGATCGCCCTATAATTAAATACAGGAAATGTCACCCAAAGGCAATCGACATTTGGTTCGACTTCCGCATTGTAAGTTAGTAGACGAGGGTCTCCCTGCCTTTAATGGCCATCAGGGCCCCAACTCAGGTCTAGGATCTGAGATGATACCTGAGCAGCCACAACTTATGTAGGGGTTGCACCATCGGCAGTGCTGAATTTGCATCAAGCTGCCAATGCTGCTCATGGGCCAATGATGGATTTACCGCCGAGCTTTGGCCATAATTGCGCGTCATCCTCTACCCCGCCTATGCCTCAGGCAACCCCGACTCTAGATATGATGGGGCAAATGTTGCTACTAATGCAACAATAGCAGCAAGACCACCAAGCAATGATGCAGCAGCAGTAGCAGTAACATACCCTAGTTGCGTTAGTGGATACTATTGCCCAAAATCTGAATGTCGCCCCATCGGCAGAGCCGATGGTGGCTCCTGTGACAACAACAACAGGTGGCTTATTTGAGCTCTTTCCGAGGCTCAGATCACTCACCTTCGCAAACATTCACTGACCCGAGGACATCGAGTATTGGTTGAATCGGGTCTCTAAGATGATTAAAACGCTTCATTGCTCCGAGGCTGAGAAAGTCGAGCTCGTGACGTATGGGTTCGAGAAGAAGTTAGATCTATGATAGCATAGTGTGTTGAGGATTGTCCCGGTCGGATTTGCTTGGACTTAGGACGAGTTTGAGATCCAGTTTTTCAAGAAGTACTACCCCATTACCTACCGTAATGAGAAGGAGAGCGAGTTTCTTTGCCTCTAACAAGGGGGAATGTTGGTGGCAGAGTACGAGAGCTGCTTCATAGAGTTGTTGAGGTATGCTCTGAAGATCATGGTCGATGAGCCAACGAAGATGGGATGTTTCTCCGAGGACTTACGGGCTGGCATCCACACGAAGATATGTGGTGCCAACATCCACACATACACCGACCTAGTGGAGATGTCCTTGTAATTTGAGTAGGAAAGAGAGCGAATTTCTCGGGCTTGCCTACAAATGGGTCCAAGGTGCAACCTTCACAACTTCCCAATAAGAGGCCATGGTAGACTCACCGACAAGACTTATGGCATTGTCACCCCCTTAGTCGAGGCTCTACCACATCTGTACATACTACAAGAAGATGGGCCACACAACTCTTTTTTTCTTCACCAAGATTAGGGATAATGGCTATGCGCCACCTCTATGACGGATCAACCGCCATCCCCAACACGCCATTATGGCCCCTCCATTACAAGCGGTGCGCCCTCCACAACATTTCAGCCACCCCTTATGTACCAAAATTGGTCGCCTCAACGGCCGGCGATAGTAGCACCAAACTGAGCACAACAGCGTGTGCATGCACTAACCACTGGAGATGCTAACGTCGCCAGCACAATACTGCTAACATTTAAAGTTACGGGCCAGATTCAAGGTACCCTTGTATTCCTCTTGGTGGACACTGGGTTCACTGCTTCTCTTTAATATCCTATGCAATTGTAAAATGTCTAGTGTTGAGCACCACACCTATGCCGGGAATGAGAATTATCAAGGCGACGGTGAACTTCTTCGACACTATCGAGCTCTATCATGGTTGTCCCATAGATTTCGGAGGTAAAGAGGTGTGCATCTATTTGATCGTGATAATGATTTTTCATTATGGCGCCATCCTCGACTTGGATTGGTTAACTACGATAAAAGCAGAGATCGATTGCGAGACTCGGTCCACGAAACTGAGGGCATCTCCTTCACATTTTCTATCCAGGTTAGTTATCCGTACCGAGTACACAGTGGATGGTTATGATGGACTGTCAGTAATTGACATGCCTGCGGTCCAAGACTTCACGAACATGTTTAGGACAATACTCAGACTTCCTCCACAGCGAGAAATTGACTTCACTATCGATCTCATGTCAGGCACAATGCCTATCTCCTTACCAACGTATCGTATGCTTCTGTGTGATATGTAGGAGTTGAGGGCCCAGATCGATGACTTATTACAATCCGGCTTCGTATAGCCAAGTGTCTCGCCGTGGGGAACTTCGGTGTTATTCGTGAAGAAGAAAGATGGGTCGATGCGGTTATGTATTGATTATCGCAAGATGAATAGCATCATGGTAAAGAACAAGTATCCGTTGCCTAGGATAGATGTCATGTTCGACCAACTGAAAGGCGCCCAGTATTTCTCAAAGATAGATTTGCAGTCTATGTACCACCAGTTGTGGGTTAGGAAGGAGGATGTACAGAAGACGACCTTCAGGATCGACTTCGGGCACTGCGAGTTCCTTGTGATGTCATTTGGTCTCACCAATGCACTAGCAGTGTTTATGGACCTTATGAATAGGGTGTTTAGACTATACCTATACTAATTCATCATCGTGTTCATTGATGACAACCTGATATATTCAATGAGTTAGGAAGATCACGAGGAACATTTGCGAGCGGTCTTTGATGCGCTCAGGCAAAATCAGCTGTTTGCGCAATTCCAAAAGTGTGACTTCTGGAAGGAAGAAGTTAAGTTCCTTGGATATGTGGTTTTGAAGCAGGGCATAGTTGTAGACCTTGCTAAGGTAGTAGTGGTGCAGGATTGGGAGCAGCCCGGTTCAGTTACTAAAGTGAGAAGTTTTCTCGGACTTGCAAGCTACTATCGTCAGTTCGTTAGGGACTTCTTAAAGATAGCCTGGCCATTGTCCCAACTCACCTATAAAGATATCAAGTTCGCTTGGAGCGAGAAAACGAGGGTGGCATTTCAAGAGCTGAAGGACAAGCAAACATTCGTGCCTGTACTCTTATTGCCTGAACAAGGAGTCAAGTACACTATCTACACTGACACCTCTCGCATTGGCTTGAGATGCATTCTTATGCAGGGGGTAGAGCTACCACGTATGTCTCTCGTCAGTTGCAGAAACATGAGAAAAACTACACCACTCATGATCTGAAATTGGTGTGGTAATCTTTGCGCTAAAGCTTTGAAGGCATTACCTTTATGTCGAAGAATTTGAACTCTTTTGTGATCATAAAAGCCTCAAGTACATCTTCACTCAGAGGGACCTAAACATGAGGCAGCGTCGCTGGATGGAGACATTGAAGGACTTAAGTTAGAAAGGGCCTACCAAACTAGCAAAGCGAACTTGGTAGCTGACGCCTTGAATTGTAAGGTCTAAGAATTTGCAACCCCACTAATGGTGGAAGAGTGAAAAATGGTAGAGTTCGTTCGAGACTTCGAGTTGAAGCTAACCGTTGAGGAGCCATACGAGAGCATACCACACCTCCACATATAGCCGATCATTGACGATTAGATCATTAAGGCCCAAGATAGGGACAAATTGCTAATAAAGATGAAAGAGAGAGCAAGTGATGATGATGAATTAGACTGGAGGGTTAATTCTAATGGAGGTTTGCGGTATCGCAGCCACTTGTGTGTTTCGAACCTTCATGAGTTAAGGAAAGAAGTTATCGATGTCGCGCAATTCCAAGCTAGTGATGCACTCGGGAAGCACCAAAATGTATTGGGATGTCAAGCGAACCTATTAGTGAGACAATATGAAGAATCAGAAAGCATATAACATGTCTCGATGCCTCACCTGTCAGCAAGTAAAGGCCAATCATCTTTAACCCCAAGGTCTCTTGCAACCCATGCCCATAGCCGAGTGGAACTGGGATTTTATATCGATGGATTTCATTTTTGAGCCGCTAAAGATGAGAAAGGGGCATGATTTGATTTGGGTGATCATAGACAGGTTGATGAAGTCGACCCATTTTTTCCTGACCCACGTACTAACTCCGCAGACGATCTGTCTAAATTGTATATCAAGGAGATAATGCAGCTGCATGGCATTCCCTTAGAGATTGTATCAGATAGGGATATGTGGTTCACGTCTATCTTTTGGACCCGAATCCAAGAATCAATGGGTGTGAAGTTAAAGTTTAGTATTGCCTTCCAACCTTAGACTGACAGGCAAACAGAGCGAGTTAACTAGGTGCTGAAAGATGTGTTGTGGCCATGCGTGCTCGACTTTAAGGATAGTTGGGATGATTGCCTCCCTTACGCTGAGTTCATGTATAACAACAACTTTCAAGCGAGTATCGGCATGGAGCCTTACGAAGCCTTCTATGGGTGTCTGTGCTGAGTTCTGCATTGTTGGGCAGAGGTTGGCAAGAAAAGCTTAATTGGGCCGGACTTAGTACATGCGACATCTAAAAAGATAGATGTTATCTGACGTAGCCTCTTGGAGGCCCAAAGTAGGCAGAAGAGATACACAGATATGATGCGGGGGCATTTGGAATTCGCAATTAGGGATCACGTGTTCCTTAAGGTCTCCCCGATGAAGGGAGTGTTGCGCTTCAGTAAAAAAGGGAAGCTTACTCTACGCTTCATTGGACCATTCAAGATATTGGACCAAATCGGCGTTGTGGTATACCATCTTGATCTACCTACACCGCTCGTCGGCGTGCACTAAAGCAATACGTTCCCGATTCAATGCATATTATCCGTTAGGAGCAAATGAAACTATGAGAAGATGCTACATATGACCCACGGCCTACGCGCATCCTAGATAGGAGAGAACATGTGCTTCACAGTAAGGTCATCGATCTAGTGAAGGTTTTATGGATGCACCATCCCAAGGAGGAAGCCACGTGGGAGACTAAGGCTGAAGTTCATAAGAACCACCCACAGATACTCGAGGAGTACAAGTAGGTACACATTTCCAGGATGAAATTTTCTTTTAAGGAGGATAGATTGTAGCGTCCTATAAAATTCCATACTGAAACACTGTTGCGTTTATGAGCGAGACTGTTAGTCGTACTAGCCTAACTAAATGCCCTAATTAGGCCAAAATTGATCAACTTAGGGTAATTAAAGTCAAATGCCATTTTCGCTTATCGTAAATGAGTAGCGCTTCAAACTTGGGTAGTCCCAACACTAATTGGGGCCCACGAGAAATCCTGAGGGTTAGATTATTCTGAAAATGACCCAATTAGCCAGATTAGGTCTAGACCACATATTAGTGGTTCGCTAAACCCAAAACTATAGAATAACGTCCGTCTTGCTTAGCTTAATGTCCATCACAGATATTAAGCCGAGTTAACGGATAGGATCGCTCAACTTGGACCTGTAAGCCGAGTGCATGGGATGTGCGAATGCCTTAGGTGATAAACTGAAATTTAAGTGAAATCAGCACCTTTTATTCTTTCATGAAGTTGTAACTTTCAGACCATTGGATGATGACTCAATTTGGGACACTGATTGAGATTATTATCCTGCCCACATCCATATAGTTAGGGACCTGATCAACCCTTGGTGATCGTCGATATGAGTTAAGGCCTCCCTGGTTGATCGGCACGCCCGAACATCGGATGGTTGTGTCCAAACATAAATCACCTAGTGGGACACATATTCCATGGCATGGATTGACCCGTGTACCTCCCGTTGTGTCCCATTGGAGGGAAACAACCTCCCTTAGGGTTAATATAATGAACAAATGGTCGTTGGGGCCATTTGTGTACATCTAACTTATAAATACCAGCTCATTTCACACCCCTCTCCTCATACGAATTTTATGCCCTAGACTTGGAGTTGATAGAGAAAGAGGAGAAAGAAAGAAGAAGGGAGTGAGAGAAGGATCGATCAGAAGAGGTTGTTCTTCCCTCCTTCGATCGTCTCTTTGCAACAACTGAAACCTTCGTCGTAGCTTTCTTGGTAACGACTGAAGGTAAGATCCAAGCCTTACTCACAAACCCTAGATTAAGTAGATTGGTTTTCCAAAACCCTCACATAAGCTTTGTAGTTGCTTAGGTCTCAGTGAATTCTCCAAAACCCTAACCCTAGGAGCACTAAGTCGGGCGAATCATCGCAAAGGTGTGGACCATTATTCTTACGTTGTCGTTTATCTACCCTTGAGGGTCTCAGATAAGGGTTTTTTATAGCGAATGATGTGGTTTATGATAATATGTTTATGCTTTGATTTTTAATTGCATGTCGTGCTAATTCATGCTATTAATGCTTACATGTTAGATGAAATGCTTGAATGAATAAATTGCTAGATTTAGGGTTTATACTAAAATTCATTGTGATTGTTGGATAAATAATTAATATTTAATCGATATTTAGAACTACTTAAGATGTTGGGTTTATTGGAAAATCGTCAAACGAATGGGTGGCCCGAGTTAGGTCGGCCACCCTAGACTTATTCGATTAACCAGGGTCGAACACGAACAACTGACAGTAGCTGGACAACGCGGGATGCTTGCACCCAATGTCGGTTGTGCCGGGGTCCCCCAGTCGATCAAATTTGTCTAACGACTGACTGATCATATATATTTACCATGTATGACCACGACCAATTGAATCTAGGATACCATGCTCTCATTAAATAAGTCCATTAATAACCATTGGAGATATGATCCACAAGACTCATGAGTTGAGCATGGTGGTATGGGACACCGTGTTCGTGTTGTCAGCCTACATTGGGGTGATGAGCTTTCTTGTAGTGACCATTGAGTAAAGATATCGACAACTTGCCTATTGTATGCATTTGATTGGGAGTGACTGTAACGCCCAGAAATTCGAGGGTCGAGTAGCAACTCAACTCTCGAGTTCCAAAACATCACTTATGCAACATAGATAATGATGATTAAATGTTGTCTGTGTTAGTGCAATAAACATGAGTGAGATTATACCAAAACAGTAATTCATACTCCAGATCAATTGTATAAAGGCAAGCGGAAGACTGAAACTGTATATAATTGTATGTAAAAGAAACAAAACCATCTCAATCTCCAGAGTATGAACCCAACTGAGTCACCATATACATGTATCTGTTTTACGATCAAAATGTCAAAAGTACAACTAAAGAAGTAAGCCCTGTAAGTCCCGTCGATCCAGGCAGTCTAGGCAAAGCCACCAGCATACTGCATATACGAGAACTCGTCCTGGTCCTCGTCGTAGTCCGGCTCAGCCTCCTGAGTCGTCACCTCATCTGCACCTAAGACAGAGTCTGGTTGGTGTGTACAACACCGTCCCGTAACGTGGGAGTGAGTAGCTAACTCAGTGGAACAATAAAGCATAGGTTAACATGTTATCAATTCAGTCAAGCAGTAATGATAAAGCAGTACAATCGAACAATCCTAACTACTCTTATTAATGCAAGTATAAAATGCAGTCATGATGCATGCCCTCACCGACATACTCCCTCATGCGATACCATCTTACGTCCGAGGTATGCGTTCATTCCTCAGTGCTCCACATCTTTCAGGAACATGCAGTGCGATGATGAGCATGATTACCGAGTTGTTATTAGTCCATTTCAAACAGCAGGATTGGAAAACTAAGGTACCTCCCTTGTATCATTCCCAAACATGATCCATTCTAGGGTCGTCAAACCTAGATAATCTCATATGATAGTGTGGCTCTAGGGCGTTGCAAAGGCTGTCAGGGCTGTTACACGCAATTGTTACACCACTCCCCCATCACCTTTTTAACAGTTCATCACTAAATTGATACAGCTCTAATACAGTGTCCCATACCACCGTATTCAGCTCACGAGTCAAGGTTGCTCACTGGTCACTACAGGGAGGCACGTGGCCCCAGCGTAGGCCGACAGCTTGACCACGGTGTCCCATACCGGCTCATGAGTCTTAGCGGATCGAGGTACCACGGTTAACGGGATTCCACTGGTAAGGTTCGTACCTCAGGTTCAAACAGTAGCGTCCAAACATGGTGAACACTCATTAGACAGATCGGGTTACTTGACGAGTCAGACTAGCACGAGCGCACAATCAACTGAACGACATGAAGTGCATAAGCACTTCATGTGGCCTAACCACTGTCGCCAACTGAAGTACGACTCGGGTTCGTCAAATACATCCTACGTGGCAAAATAAATCTCAACCACGAACTCAAGTCTGTTACCGATTGTCTGGACTATAATCATAGTCCCAATCACAATCAATCATTAACCAGAAGCATGTAAAGTAAAGCATAATAAACAAAGTAATTCAAGCATGTTAACAAACTTGTCATAAGGCATGTTACAAAGTACAATATAACTAAGAAATACAAACACACATATTTCTTAGTAAGTGGTTAAATTAAACAACTAGCATGGAGGAAATCATATACATCTCTAAGGTAGTTGAGAATCCCATCTGAACACCTACCTGAAGCATGATTATCCAAGCACTTACTCTTACAAGCATTTTCGCAAACACTTAGAATACACTATTTTAACATACATAGCGTATATTAACAAAAACATGTATTAGGGCGAATCCTTTCACCAGTAATTATTATACACATATATAGCATGTTCACACAGTAATTAATCATGCCAAACACACTTTCAAAATTTATACGAATACGGTACTTTCTACAAATACGAGGAATACAGTATATTCAACATAGTTAACGTATAATCGAAAAATGAAACGGACAGCACTTTGTACATGTGCAATAACATACAGATCATGAATCTATCATTATCCGACACTGAAAGCGTTGAAAACCATAACCTATACACCTAAAGTCCGCACCTTTTGTCGTAGAATCGTAACGAATTCGATAGGTTTGCTAAGCTTTCGTATACGGCGATTCAGCAACCTAGAGAGTGAAATAGGTTAGCTATTTCATCGCGTACAACTATCAAAACCCCAAATCAGTTTAGGATTAGGGTTTCTTACCTAGAAACGAGCTGGAAATCACCGAGAAAGCGATAAGAAGTGAGTGGTGAAGCTTGTGTAACGGCAGGGAAAAAGGGTAGGAAGAATCCTCCCACAACTCTCTCACTTTCTCTCTCTTCTCTCTCTCTCCCAGGGTTTTTCTCAAATTCGTATGGCTGAATGAGAGAGGGTGTAAGACCCGTATCCTAGTTTGTACTGTTCTGTCAACTTCGCGATCCTTCCCGTTGAATTCCTACAACCTATGACTTATAATCAACGTTTGCGATCGATCCTAAGTCATATCCTGTATATTTGAATCAGCTTAACTCGAGACTTGTATTTTAACGACCGTGCCGTCGCTGCAATTCCAACGTCGCGTCTCGTGCGCCAATCCGACGCTTAGATCATAAGATGTGGACCATACATTATACTAACCGTGGACCGCACATTGCGGGACCCACCAATCCCATGTGGCACAAATCCCTAGGTAATTATGAGGGTGATGGATGACATCACCCTAACCTAACTATAGCCACCCTACCCCCTAGCCTTCTTACAAGCACTTATGACTAGCCACCCTACCCCCTAGCCTTCTTACAAGCACTTATGACTAGCCACCCCACCCTTAGTCCTCTTACAACCATTTATTGCAAGCCACCCTCTCTTACAAGTAATCATGGCCTACCTAAGCTACTCTCTCCCTCTCTTTACTACACTCTCTCTCCCTCATTTCTCATCACTTTTTCCAAGCAAGAGAAGAGGCTCTCGTCCAAGCCTTCTCATGGAGAGAAAAGAGTGATTTTGGTAGCCCACCTTTCCCATCCCTTTAACCATCATCCTAACCATTCAAACATCATCTTCCACCATCAAAGTGAGACACTAAGAGATTGGTTTTCCGACGGACCAAGAAGATCGACGGTGGGTGCTTTATAGGATAGGTTTTTTTTTCATGTTTTGATGATGGACCAAGTGAGGCCTACCGATCAATGGTATGGATCTCATTTGGGACCTTAAGATGTGGCCGATAGCCCACCTTGATCTTTATGATCATTCCGTGATGGGGCCATTCTCCATGGACCCCATCATGATGTTTATTTTCTAGCTTGTAAAGGGTCATCTAGACCTTTCATTTTTGGTGGAGAAGGGATCCCCACCATTGATTCTTGATTTGGTGGGCCCACATGCAATGTGACCTACTCGATGTATGATTGCTTGTAAGGGAGGGCTCATAGCGGCGGAGCCCTCCATCATGCGTGTCCCATTTCCCTTTTTCTCTCTCTCTCTCTTCTCTCTCTCTTCCTTGTTGTTGGCCCCCTTGATGTATGCATTTTACCAAGTCATCCACCTTTGTGGGACCCACTTCATGGACATGTAGGATCTACACCGTTCAAATCATGTGGGCCCTACTGTAAGAAGATGGGAAACACAAATATCAGATTTACCTAAGTGGGCCACGTCCCTGTGGGACCCACCTTAAATGTGTACAAACCGTCCAGCGTCCAGGGACGCTGGACGTTTGCAAGCGAAGGTGAATTGACAGTGTCGTGTACTGACAAGCAAGATGTCAGTTTGTTTTCTTTTTAAACTTTGGGTGGACCACTAATTCAGGCCCTACCTTGATGTATAATTTTAATCTGAGCCGTCCATCCCCTCTCTGACCTCATTTTAGGCGTTGAACTAAACAACGGAACCAATCCGAGGTTCTAGTGGGCTATACCTTTGAAAGTAGTGAATTTCACCATTTAAATTCACTTTAAATTTTCCTACACGCCGAAAGACGCCCAATATTGGACTTGATGGATTGGTCACGGACTGCAGAATCTATTGGGCGGGTCGAATTTTTTCGCAGCGGGCCCCACACACGAAAATCCTTGAGAAAACAAGGTTTCAAAAAAAAAAACAACAACAACACAGCAGCTGCTGCTGCTGTGTCAGAGGCGGGCGGGCGGACGCCAAGGTCCCACGGCCCCCAGCCGTGGGCCCCACCATGATGTATTTATTATATCCACACTGTCCATTTCGTGGGCCACCTCCTGAGGTGGGCTCCCTCCAAATTTCAACAACATCCAATACTCAGGCGGCCCACATCAAAGGAAACAGTGAGATTTAATGGCTACCTTTGAAACTCATTTTTTGGGCCACAGGAGTTTTGGATCAAGCTGAAATTTGTTTTTTCCCTTCTTTCAGGCCTGTGCGACCTTATGAACAGGTTGGATGGAAGATAAACATTATGGTGGGCACCACGTGGGACCCACAGTGATGTATGTGTTTCACCGTCCACTGACAGTGGACGGTGACATGTGTGTGCGTGTGTGTGTGCGCGTGTGTGTGTGCGTGCGTGTGTGTGTGTGCGTGCTGTGTGTGTGCATGTGTGTATATATATATATATATGTATATATATATAATATTATATATATATTATATTATATTGTATATATTATATATTATATTATATATATACCTTTTGGTGGGCCCTTCGTTGAACCCACCTGTTTCATCCATGTCGTCCGTCTATATGGGATCCACCATGATGCATGTGTTGCATCCAAGCCGTTCAACCACTTGGCAGGATTGTCTTAACAGGCTTGAGAGTAAAAATAAGTCAGATTTAAAGTTCGGGTGGACCCCACCATTTTATGTAGTGGACAATGACGTCTACCATTCAAAATTTCTAAGGGGCCATTGTAGTTCCTGCTAAGCTGATAGTTGCTTCCACTTCATCTATTACTATGTTAGATATGAACAGGTTGGATGAGAAATATATGTTATGGTGGGCTTAGGGATTTTAATGGTGGAAATCATCATCACCACTTGTATTTTGGTGTGGCCCACCTTGGTATACATGTAAGGCCCATATGATTAGGCCGTCTTAATGTATTAAAGGCCCATGGATTATGGCCCATTGCAATGTACATAAGGCCCATTAATGTGGCTCACTTGATTTATAAAAGGCCCATATGAGGCGGCCCATTTGATGTATCTAAGGCCCATGGGTCGAGGCCCAACGGGTTGTCCTTAGGGTCCATTGCAATGTGTGATTCCCCATGGTTTGTGTAATAATATTTTATGACGGGCCATGCCTTGGGAGCAATGTTGGTTTAACGTCCACATTGTAAGAATAATGTTGGTTTAATGTTCGCATTATAAATCTCCCTAGGGCCCATTGATAGGCCCATACTGGCTATGTGTAGGCCGTCTAGGCCCATCTTCGGTGTAAGGATAGTTCATTACTTTATAGCATGCTTAGTACACTTCTATGATTCATACGCATACGCATCATATATATGCTTGATATGAGAAATGTTAGATCATAGCATAAGTCGTTGGGCTGAGACATTTATGGGACTCCTTATGAGACAGAGTGCCCCACATGATCGGGTGGTACGCGTGAGATTGCTGCATGATTGTACGGTGTGACTCATGCATCTCATATATGTGTGACTTGATCACTGCACGCCCTAGCGACATCAGGGCCGTGGCTCCACAGGCACACGTGGATGACCGTATCGGATACCAAAAATACTTTGTTCTAACACTGTAGGCACTTAGGATGTCCTTGGGTGAAAGTTCCAGAACCTTTTTGGTACCAGGAGATGCTCTAACGTCTAGACCGAGTGGGTACACGATCGCCCGAGTGTCGAATACCAGTAAGCCGCGTCTCCCACTGTGTCATGGTCGGTTGAAAGGGGGTGTGGTCTTATCCGCCTGAGTGAGGGGGCTATAAGCTAGGCTGAGTTTGACCAGCTCGCAAATGAGTCCGCTATCGATGAGCCAGGTAGGTATTGGCAGACTACTGGTCAGGCGGATAGTGTGGTCTCTTCCACTTGCTTGACTGTACAGCTAGGGAGGAGGCAGTCAGTGTGAGGTGTATTGACCCCAGTGATATCCAGATAGGAACTATATTGATATATGTACATGATGAGGACTGACATGCTTGTATTGCATCTCGCATATGGCATTCGGCTACGTAGGCCTTGCATTGCGTCGGTATGGCCGATAGCATTCATGTTTCGTATCGTATGGCCTTGGTATGGCCTATAGCATTCATGCCTTGCATTACATAGCTTTGGTACAGCTGATAACATTCATGGACTTACCGCATATTTCCGCATTACTCTGATATTGTACACTTGGCATTTGCCTTACGCACACACTTACACCACCCTCTAAGCTTTTGTAAGCTTATGCACGGCCGTTGTGTGCAGGTGTCGTTGGACAGCAGCAGCGCTGAGGCAGGAGCGCGTACCAGGCTATTTTGGAGCTTTTTGATCACCCTGTATTTCCCTTTCCGCATTATACTTAAAAGTTTTTTATATAGTGGATATGTGGTGATGTTGTTTTGTGACTTGGTTATGCTTGTAGTTATGCTCCATTACAAAAAAAAATCATACTGAAAATCCTCCTTGTAGGATCCCAGGATCGGAATCTGGCGTATGGGCGCTGGAAGCCAAGAATGGGGTACTACGGAGGCTGTCGGCGCTGGATTAGGTGATCGAGAATTTTGTGAGCCCGGTTTCTGAGTTTGGGACATGACAGAAGTTGGTATCAGAGCATAACTTGGGAATACCTGAGATCACAATACATATCTGCTATGAACTTAGAATGAATAAGTTCCGAGTCCTAATAACTTAGCAGTCTTCCGACATAGACCTTTGACGTTTATGCCTTCGAGAATTCTCAAGGCTGATAAGCCCTTGTTGTTTCTTGTAGGACGTAATGGCTAGAAGAGCGACCCGAGCGAATCCCGCTCCACCACCTGCGACTCCTACTCCACCACTTGCTACTCCCACTCTACCGCCTGTGACTCCCGCTCCACCACCTGATATTCCTGATTTTCAGCCTGTGGATACCACTCCTTTACTAGAGACCGGTGCGGATCTGACCGTACCTGTGAGTGCCACCCAGGTGCAGCAGATGCTTCAGGCGATGACCGCCATTCTTCAGGGGCAGAGCAGGCGTCCCACTGTTACACCAGCCGAGGCTGAGCAGGAGCGTGCGAGCGCCCTTCTCAAAGACTTCTGACAGCACGATCCCCCACATTTCCGGGGTGAGCCAGACCCTACTGCAGCAGAGATATAGTGCTCCGAGGTGGAGAAGATATTCGACACCATGAGATGTACTACCCAGCAGCGAGTCCCATTAGCTGTATTCCTTCTCCAGGGTGAGGCTCAGCATTGGTGGGCATCTGTAGCCCAATCGGTAGCGGTGGATTTCGAGTGGACCTGGGAGGACTTTACAGACCGGTTTGACCGGAAGTTCTTTCCTGAGCATGTGCGCCAGAAGTGCGCATTAGAGTTTGAGACTCTGGTCTAGGGAGACATGACTGTGTCCCAGTATGAGGCATGTTTCGTTGCACTCTCGAGGTTCACGACATATCTTGTGGATGATAAGGGGCGGAAAGCCCACCGTTTTGAGAACGGTTTGCGTCCTGCCCTCCGGAGTCGTGTGATCGGACACATGCTTCCGACATTTGAGCAGATAGTGGAGAGAGCCCTGATATATGAGACAGATTGGGCTGGTGTGCAGAGAGCCTGTGATCAGAGGGGAGATCAGAAGAGGAAGGTGCCCTCTGGTAGTTCGCAGCCGCAGCAACATCGTTCACAGCAGTGACGCACGACCCGCCCAGCATTCCAAGCACCAGCAGTACCTCCAGCACCACCTTCAGGGCCGTTTACAGGTACGTGCTTTGGGTGCGGTAGGATAGGACATTGTGTGCACGAGTGTCCCCATCCGCAGCGGCAGCAGCCGAGGACACCACATCAGCCTCCATGACAGCCACCACAACAGCAGCAGCGACCACAGCACCAGCCTCCTATACCTCCCCCACGGCAGCAGAGACAGCAGTTTAGGCCTCCACAGCGGCCACAGCAGCAGCAGAGACCTCATAGGGGACCTGTACCTCCCCATCAGGCCCAGGGTAAATTTTATGCTGCACAGCATGACCCTCAGTTATCAGGAGGGGTCATTGAGGGTACTCTCCCTGTTTCTGCATGCATTGAACGTGTATTGTTTGATTCTGGTGCATCACATTCCTTTGTGGCCGATGATTTCTGTCGATCGACTGGTTTGCGGATGGAGTCTGCCCGTGAGGGTTTGTCAGTATTGACGCCCTTAGGGAAGACTGCAATTTGGGCCGATTTTGCGCATCTTACCCCGTTTTAATTGGGGATATCTTTTTGCCTGCTGACCTGTTCGTATTGCCGATGTCCGATTTTGACGTTATCCTGGGCATGGATTGGCTCGCCGAGTATCACGCTATATTGGACTGTGCCGCGAGGATAGTCACGTTCTGTATATCTAGCGTGCCAGAGTTCCAGTTTGTTGTCGAGCCCAGAGGAGAGCAGCTTTCTTGTCTATTATCGTGTGTCGTTGAGGAGTCAGTTGCTTTGTGTATCGACCAGCTGCCGGTTGTTTGTGGTTTTCCTGATGTGTTCCAGGAGATTCCGGGGTTACCACCTCATCGGCACACCGAGTTCCAGATTGATCTCGTGCCCGGTACCGCGCCTATTTCGAAGGCCCCGTATCGTATAGCACCGTTGGAGTTACGAGAACTGCAGAAGCAGTTGGACGAGTTGCGTGAGTTAGGATTTATCCGTCCAAGCAGTTCGCTGTGGGGAGCGCCGGTACTCTTCGTGAAGAAGAAGGATGGCTTATTGAGGCTTTGCATAGATTACCGCGAGCTCAACAAGGTCACGATCAAGAACAAGTACCCGCTTTCAAGAATCGATGACTTGTTTGATCAGCTGCAGGAGGTGCAGTTCTTTTCGAAGATTGACTTGCGGTCCGGTTATCATCAGGTTTGAGTTCGAGATGAGGATATCCCGAAGACAGCCTTCAGGACACGTTACGGTCATTTTGAGTTCCAGGTCATGTCCTTCGGACTGACCAATGCGCTCGCAGTGTTCATGCAGTTAATGAACGAGGTCTTCCGTCCGTATCTCGATCAGTTTGTTGTGATGTTCATTGACGACATTCTGATATATTCGAGAACCCGTGAGGAGGATGAGTGGCATCTAGAGATTACATTGCAGACCCTCCGTACACACCAGCTTTACGCGAAGCTGGAGAAGTGCGAATTCTGGCAGGAGGAGGTGAAGTTCCTCGGTCATGTAGTGACGAGGTAGGGTGTCACAATAGACCCCTCGAAGATTGATGTCGTGCGTCAGTGGGGCCAGCCCACGAACGCATCCAAGATCTATAATTTTCTTGGTTTGGCGGGCTACTACCGACATTTCATTGAGGGATTCTCTTATATTGCAGCCCCGTTGACTAGGTTGACCCTGAAGGGTGCTGAGTTTATTTGGAACGACACCTGTGAGCACGCGTTTATGGAGCTGAAGGACCGCCTCACGTCCGCTCTTGTCCTTACTCTTCCCTCTGGGAGTGATGGATTTGTTGTATTTACCGATGCCTCACGAGTTAGCTTAGGTGCTGTCCTGATGCAGCACGGGAAGCCGGTGGCTTATGCGTCCCGTCAGCTCAAGGTCCATGAGCTGAACTACCCCACGCATGATTTGGAGCTGGCAGCAGTTGTCTTCGCACTGAAGGTGTGGAGACACTATCTTTATGGGGTGAGGTTCAAGCTCTTCTCCGACCACAAGAGCTTGAAGTATCAGTTCTCTCAGTCTGAGTTAAACATGAGGCAGAGGCATTGGATGGAGCTCCTGAAGGACTATAATTTTGATCTCCAGTACCACCCGGGCAAGGCGAACGTGGTAGCAGATGCCCTCAGCCGTCAGCCACGAGGCCTGGAAGCACACTTGATGATTCGGGAGTGAAGGATGCTCGAGGATGTAGCTGAGTACGACTTCGAGTTTGGCCTGTAGTCTTCTATCGTCTAGTTATCAAGCCTGTCGATTCAACCCTCTCTTATCGCAAGTGTGATCGAGGCTCAGCAGGCAGACAAGTCATTACAGGATTACCGAGTAGAGGCAGTATCCGAGAGTCAGTCAGACTGGCAGGTTGGTTCTGATGGTGGACTTCGCTTTAGAGGCTGATTATGTGTCCCGGATATTCCTGAGTTGCGCCGAGCTCTTATGACCGAGGCACATCGATCACGTTTCTCTATCCATCCTGGCTCGATAAAGATGTATCGCGATATGAGGTGTCAGTATTATTGGTCGGGGATGAAGCGCCAGATAGCTAGCTTTGTGGCCGAGTGTGACACGTGCTAGCGTGTCAAGGCCGACCATTAGAGACCCCCTGGTCTATTGTAGCCGTTGAGCGTCCCGATGTGGAAGTGGGTGCATATATCTACCGATTTTGTACTAGGCTTGCCGAGGACTCAGCGCGGTCCTGACTCCATCTGGGTTGTCGTGGACCGTCTGACGAAGTCGGCACATTTTCTTGTGATTCATAAGACTTGACATACGGATCGACTTGCCAAGATGTTTATTGATGAGATCGTGAGGCTGAGCCTCACAGTGTTCCTGTTTCAATCGTTTCAGACCGAGACTCGAGGTTCACATCTCAGTTTTGGAGGAGCTTCCAGAGAGCTATGGGCACTGATTTGCAGCTCAACACCGCGTATCATCCGCAGACCGATGGCCAGACCGAGAGGGTCAACCAGATCCTTGAGGTTATGCTTCGGGCCTGCGCGATTGATTTCTCGGGTAGTTGGGATGAACACCTGCGATTGCCTGAGTTCGCGTACAACAACAGTTATCAGGCGACTATTGGCATGGCTCCTTTTGAGGCATTATATGGCAGACCGTGCAGGTCTTCGAATTGTTGGACCGAGGTTAGAGAGCACCGTCTCCTAGGTCCCGAGCTTGTGCAACAGACGTTAGAGGCTATCGATATCATCAGGCAGAGGATGCGCACAGCTCAGAGCCGACAGAAGAGTTTTGCTGATCATTGGCGTCGTCCCTTGGAGTTTGTCGTTGGGGACCATGTGTATCTCAAGGTCTCACCCATGAAGGGTGTGGTTCGTTTTGGAGTGAAGGGCAAACTTGCCCCGAGATTTATAAGACCTTTCGAGATCACCGGGCGCGTTGGCGCCATGGCCTATCGGCTTGCCTTACCATCTCAATTGTCTGGCATCCACAACGTTTTCCACGTCTCTATGTTGAGGAAGTGTGGGTCAGACATCGTTCCTGTTATTGATTGGCAGCCGTTGGAGGTTCGTGAGGACGCTTCCTACATTGAATAGCCAATTCGTATCCTCGATCGGAAGGAACAAGTCCTGTGGACTAAGATCATCCCCTTAGTGAAGGTGCAGTGGGGCCATCATAGTGTAGATGAGGCGTCTTGGGAGCGCGAGGCGGAGATTCGCGAGCATTATCCCCATATTTTCGATGTTTGCTTGTATGTTGTACTGTGTTTTGATCATATATGATGATATGTTTCCTATTTCCTTATGATTTATGTTTAGCTGCGATGGTAGTACAAATTTTGAGGATAAAATTTTTATTAGGTGGGGAGAGCTGTAAGACCCGTATCCTAGTTTGTACTATTCCGTCAACTTCGCGATCCTTTCCGTTGAATTCCTGCAACCTACGACGTATAATCAACATTTGCGATCGATCCTAAGTCATATCCTGTATATTTAAATCAGCTTAACTTGAGACTTGTATCTTAGCGACCGCGCCATCGCCGCGATTCCAACGTCGCGTCTTGTGCGCCAATCCGACGCTTAGATCATAAGATGTGAACCATACATTATAATAACCGTGGACCGCACATTGCGGGACCCACCCATCCCATGTGGCACAAATCCCTAGGTAATTATGAGGGTGATGGATGACATCACCCTAGCCTAACTATAGCCACCCTAGCCTAGCTATAGCCACCCTACCCCCTAACCTTCTTACAAGCACTTATGACTAGCCACCCTACCCTTAGTCCTCTTACAACCATTTATTGCAAGTCACCCTCTCTTACAAGTAATCATGGCCTACCTAAGCTACTCTCTCCCTCTCTTTACTACACTCTCTCTCCCTCATTTCTCATCACTTTTTCCAAGCAAGAGAAGAGGCTCTCGTCCAAGCCTTCTCATGGAGAGAAAAGAGTGATTTTGGTGGCCCACCTTTCCCATCCCTTTAACCATCATCCTAACCATTCAAACATCATCTTCCACCATCAAAGTGAGACACTAAGAGATTGGTTTTCCGACGGACCAAGAAGATCGACGGTGGGTGCTTTATAGGATAGGTTTTTTTTTTCATGTTTTAATGATGGACCAAGTGAGGCCTACCGATCAATGGTATGGATCTCATTTGGGACCTTAAGATGTGGCCGATGGCCCACCTTGATCTTCATGATCATTCCGTGATGGGGCCATTCTCCATGGACCCCATCATGATGTTTATTTTTTAGCTTGTAAAGGGTCATCTAGACCTTTCATTTTTTGTGGAGAAGGGATCCCCACCGTTGATTCTTGATTTGGTGGGCCCACATGCAATGTGACCCACTCGATGTATGATTGCTTGTAACAGAGGGCTCATAGTGGCGGAGCCCTCCATCATACGTGTCCCATTTCCCTTTTTTTCTCTCTCTCTCTCTCTTCTCTCTCTCTTCCTTGTTGTTGGCCCCCTTAATGTATGCATTTTACCAAGTCATCCACCTTTGTGGGACCCACTTCATGGACATGTAGGATCTACACCGTTCAAATCATGTGGGCCCTACTGTAAGAAGATGGGAAACACAAATATCAGATTTGCCTAAGTGGGCCACGTCCCTGTGGGACCCACCTTAAATGTGTACAAACCGTCCAGCGTCCAGGGATGCTGGACGTTTGCAAGTGAAGGTGAACTGACAGTGTCGTGTACTGACAAGCAAGATGTCAGTTTGTTTTCTTTTTAAACTTTGGGTGGACCACTAATTCAGGCCCTACCTTGATGTATAATTTTAATTTGAGCCGTCCATCCCCTCTCTGACCTCATTTTAGGCATTGAACCAAACAACGGAACCAATCCGAGGTTTTGGTGGGCTATACCTTTGAAAATAGTGAATTTCACCATTTAAATTCACTTTAAATTTTCCTACACACCGAAAGACGCCCAATATATATTGGGCGAGTTAGATTTTTCCGCAGTGGGCCCCACGTACGAAAATCCTTGAGAAAACAAGGTTTCAAAAAAAAAAAAAAAACAACAACACAAGCAGCTGCTGCTGCTGTGTCAGAGGCGGGCGGGCGGACGCCAAGGTCCCACGGCCCCCAGCCGTGGGCTATACCATGATGTATTTATTATATCCACACTGTCCATTTCGTGGGGCCACCTCCTGAGGTGGGCTCCCTCCAAATTTCAACAACATCCAATACTCAAGCAACCCACATCAGAGGAAACAGTGAGATTGAATGGCTACCTTTGAAACTCATTTTTTGGGCCACAGGAGTTTTGGATCAAGCTGAAATTTGTTTTTCCCCTTCTTTCAGGCCTGTGCGACCTTATGAACGGGTTGGATGGAAGATAAACATTATGGTGGGCCCCACGTGGGACCCACGGTGATGTATGTGTTTCACCGTCCACTGACAGTGGACGGTGACGTGTGTGTGCATGCGTGTGTGTGTGTGTGTGCGTGTGTGTATGTATATATATATATATATATATATATATATATATATATATATATATATATATATATATATATATATATATATTATATTATATATATTATATTGTATATATTATATATTATATTATATATATATATATATATATACCTTTTGGTGGTCCCTTCGTTGAACCCACCTATTTCATCCATGCCGTCCATCTATATGGGATCCACCATGATGCATGTGTTGCATCCAAGCCGTTCAACCACTTGGCAGGATTGTCTTAACAGGCTTAAGAGTAAAAATAAGTCAGATTTAAAGTTCGGGTGGACCCCACCATTTTATGTAGTGGACAATGACGTCTACCATTCAAAATTTCTAAGGGGCCATTGTAGCTCCTGCTAAGCTGATAGTTGCTTCCACTTCATCTATCACTATGTTAGATATGAACAGGTTGGATGAGAAATATATGTTATGGTGGGCCTTAGGGATTTTAATGGTGGAAATCATCATCACCACTTGTATTTTGGTGTGGCCCACCTTGGTATACATGTAAGGCCCATATGATTAGGCCGTCTTAATGTATTAAAGGCCCATGGGTTATGGCCCATTGCAATGTACATAAGGCCCATTAATGTGGCTCACTTGATTTATAAAAGGCCCATATGAGGCGGCCCATTTGATGTATCTAAGGCCCATGGGTCGAGGCCCAACGGGTTGTCCTTAGGGTCCATTGCAATGTGTGATTCCCCATGGTTTGTGTAATAATATTTTATGGCGGGCCATGCCTTGGGAGCAATGTTGGTTTGACGTCCACATTGTAAGAATAATGTTGGTTTAATGTCCGCATTATAAATCTCCCTAGGGCCCATTGATAGGCCCATACTGGCTATGTGTAGGCCGTCTAGGCCCATCTTCGGTGTAAGGATAGTTCATTACTTTATAGCATGCTTAGTACACTTCTATGATTCATGTGCATACGCATCATATGTATGCTTGATATGAGAAATGTTTAATCATAGCATAAGCCGTTGGGCTGAGACATTTACGGGACTCCTTATGAGACGGAGTGCCCCACATGATCGCGTGGTACGTGTGAGATTGCTGCATGATTGTACGGTGTGACTCATGCATCTCACATATGTATGACTTGATCACTGCACGCCCTAGCGATATTAGGGCCGTGGCTCCACAGGCACATCGTGGATGGCCGTATCGGATACTGGAAATACTTTGTTCTAGCACTGTGGGCACTTAGGATGTCCTTGGGTGAAAGTCCCAGAACCTTTTTGGTACCAAAAGATACTCCAACGTCTAGACTGAGTGGATACACGAGCGCCCGAGTGCCAAATACAAGTAGGCCGCCTCTCCCACTGTGTCGTGGTCAGTTAGAAGGGGGTGTGGCCTTATCCGCCTGAGTGAGGGGGCTATAAGCTAGGCTGAGTTTGACCAGCTCTCAAATGAGTCCGCTATCGACAAGCCGGGTAGGTATTAGCAGACTACTGGTCAAGCGGATAGTATGGTCTCTTCCACTTGCTTGACTGTGCAGCTAGGGAGGAGGCAGTCAGTGTGAGGTGTATTAGACCCCGGTGATATCCAGAGAGGAACTGTATTTATATATGTACATGATGAGGACTGACATGCTTGTATTACATCTCGCATATGGCATTCGGCTACGTAGGCCTTGCATTACGTCGGTATGGCTGATAGCATTCATGTTTCGTATCGCATGGCCTTGGTATGGCCTATAGCATTCATGTCTTGCATTACATAGCTTTGGTACAGCTGATAGTATTCATGGACTTACCTTATATTTCCGCATTACTCTGATATTGTACACTTGGCGTTTGCCTTACGCACGCACTTACACCACCCTCTAAGCTTTTATAAGCTTATGCACGGCTGTTGCATGCAGGTGCCGTTGGACAGCAGCAGCGCTGAGGCAGGAGCGCCTACCAGGCTATTTTGGAGCTTTTTTATCACCCTGTATTTCCCTTTCCGCATTGTACTTAAAAAATTTTTATATAGTGGATATGTGGTGATGTTGTTTTGTGACTTGGTTATGCTTGTAGTTATGCTCCATTACAAAAAAAAAAAATCATACTGAAAATCCTCCTTGTAGGATCCCAGGATCGGAATCTGGCGTATGGGCACTGGAGGTCGAAAATGGGGTACTACGGAGGCTGTCGGCGCCGAATTCAGCGATCGAAAATTTTGTGAACCCGGTTTCCGAGTTTGGGGCGTGACAGAGGGTTTTAAGGTCCTTATATAGCCTAAAATCACACCAAAATAGACCTAAGATCAAGGTATACTTAGATTATAACCAAAGTGGGTTAGTTTCAGCTCAACAGAGGAGTTCTGGTGGCCCCCCTTGAGCCAAAGGTCAGACTTAAGCTCACCAATACTAGATCTAGGTACCATTAAGTTTTCGTTCCAGTAGGGTTTCCAGATCACAAATGGTGGACCAGTTTCAGTTCAACGGTCAGCGGATCTCGATCTGAAATTTCAAGTACATGGATATGTTTGGGCAAATATCCCTGATCCGAGGGTGTAATCTGGCCTGATTTTGACAGTCAGGTTGCTCAATACTGAACCGCAAGCGTCACATGCCAGATTTCATATATCCTTATTTATTTTAGAATTATTTTCATGTTTCTCACACTCCTTGCTCCGGACTCAAGCGCATAGCCGTGGGACACTGTCTGAATTTAATCTCCGAGATGGTTGTCAAGCCTAGCGAGGCGGTCCTAAATCTATAACCTCGTATCATTCAGACTTTCGATGTGCGGTCCAGATCTGATACGGAGTTTCAATGTGCTCCCGAGAGCAGTCGGGTAATGAGTTTGATCCTAGATTTTAAGGTAACCTAGCGTTAATGATTCTACAAGTTTTGGGTCTTGCAGATCGTATTTAAAGTGATTCAAACGGATTTCATGGCTAATCTAGTTTAGCACTTAGTTAACTTTGTCAAATTTCTAAAGGATTTGATCGTAAGCGATTTCTACATGAGGTGGTACTCGGGCCATTGTACGGAATTTTTCGAGTCGTTACAATGACGAACCCAAATGGATCAAATGACACAGGCAAAGAGCCACCATGACCGTTTTCAAGCCTAGTGACCTAGTTGAGATGAATGATAAATATGGAGGTACTCTAGCTTCCTCAATATATTGGATGAATATTACTTAATAATTACCCAACTAAACATACATATCCGCCGCATTGCATTGATTAGGTTGTGGTAATTTAGCGTTGTAGTCGCATGATGAGGGAGTATTGGCATTCGCGAAATAGACGTTAAAGTCGCTTGTGAAGGAGTATTGGATTGTAAGAGCATACATCATGTCATAATCGCATTTGTGCATTAACAAAAGTATTTATGAAATATTTGTTTACTCGCTTTATCATTACCTACACTAATCGAGTCAATAACATATGTAACTTAGAACTAATGGAACCACTGAGTTGATCACTCACTCCCACTCTGGGATGATGTTTTAAAACATTAACCAGACAATGTTGTAAATGCAAGTGTGTCACACCTCGAACTCGATAACTAGATTCACAATGAACCCGATAGCTGGTTCTGGCCACAACAGCCTACCCCATTCTCGGCTCCTAAAGCAGGTTCTGATCCTTGGATCCTATAGGGAGGATTTCCATAACAGTATAATCATTACCAAGACGAGCATACCCAAGATCACAGCAAGTACATCTAAGAATAACAAAGTCACATATCATAAAATCCACTATGAATTTGAACTTTTATAAATATCTATAAGGTCCAAAAGGACATACATAAGATAATAGAAGAATGGAAGAAAAGTCTGCAAACTGGGTCCTCAAGCTCAGCTCTAATCCAAACTCTGCCGCTACGACGCCTGCCTAGGATCTCCTGCACGCATCGATTTTGCAAAAGCTTATAGAAGCTTAAAGGGTGGTGAAAGTGTGTGACAATGGTGTACAGAAGAATAGTAGGAGGTACGAGAAGAGAAACCTGTTCAATGACAATATCACTAGCCTTACCAAGGCTTATCATGAATACGATGCAATGAGTACTGGGCACCTTACTAAGGCGATGCATGAAGGGGCTTATACAGTCGATACGAATGCTATATAAAGTAATGTCAGTGCTCATGACCAATCCATATATCAAATACATTTCCAATCATAAAGAAATCACCAGGGTCCATTACACTGCTGGATGACTGTCACTCTTCAGACCCGCACAGTCAAACGAGCATAAGAGACCACACTACCGGCCCGTGGACAGTCAATCACCAACAAAGCCCGATGGTAGCGAACCCATTTACGAGCTGGTCGGACTCAGCCTAGCAATGCGTCCTCACACCACGCAGGTAAGGCCACACCCCTACCCAACTGACTACACGATAGTGAGAGTCACGGCCTAACGGTATAAGGCCCTCATGCGCTCATAGTTTCCACTCAGTCACGACGTTGGGGCAAATCCTTAGTATCATGGAAGTTTTGAGAATTTCACCCATGGGCATCCTATGCACCCGGTATGCTCAAATAATATTTCTGATGTCCAATATATAACCATTCACGAATGTCCCTGTGGAGGCGAGGCCCTGATAAAGTAAGGGCGGTATCATCATGAAATGCGATGCCAATGCATGAGTCACATATACAGATCATGCACTAGTTGCAGGCACTCAATGTGCACGAGGGGAGAAACTTCATCCCTCAATGACCACCATACAATGCAATCAATTTACACAGATGATGCATATGGGCCATAATGAAGTAAGTGTTCTACCTGTAAAATATGTAATCCTCCGTCCTAAGAAGGGTCAAGGTCTAAGTACATAGACAGGTGCTCTGAGGAGAAGTGAAGTCTTCTAATGGGGGCCCAATACTTTAGGGTAACCCACAAGCTAAGAGAGTCATAAGGTCTTAATGGAGGAAATGGTCCTAGCCAGGCCCAAGGTGGGCCTTCAACCACCTATAAGGGCCCATTAAGCCTACCTTAGGGCCACCAAGGAGGACATCCAACCTCAACTGGGTTCCAAAAGGTAGCCCGCTATGCATATAAAGTAAGGTCCAAGGCCCAAGTAGTCCATGGCCTAATGGGCTATACACAAAGCCCAACTCATAGGCAATATGGTGGGCCCTCAAGTAAGGTTTGGGCCCAACCACAAAGGTCATAAACCCCCATATCATGGTGGGCCTCGTGGGCAGCCTAGTAGTTCATCCACATGGGCAAATTTTACACTTAATACTAGTGAGTTGGGCCTCACTTCTTAAGCCAGGTACATGGTTAATTTAGTGGGCAGCCAAGGTCCCAACTACTTGCATATTATAGCCCATAAACCCATCACAATAGGTAGAAGAGTATAGGCCCAAAAGTCAATGGGCCTACTTAGAAGTATTTAATCCAAAAGGGCCTAAGGAACTAGTCAATTAACCACATACAATGTTCCAATAAAAATCCAACTTGTGTGAGCCTTAGATGAACATTAATTATACCTAAAAATACTAAAAGAAAGTGGCAAGATAACTGGTTAAATCAACCTCAAATCCGATGGGCCATGTTGCCCCAAAAAATAACATTTATGGGCCTATCTAGAAAGTTTCATGCATAGGTAGCTCTATGAGCTTGGGTATATGACCCAAAAACTCATCCAAAGGGCCCCAATTAAATGTTACTGAAGGGGAGGATGATCAAGTCTCCTATGGACCCCACATGGATGAATGGTGGAATATAAAATATATTAAAGTGTGCCCACAAAGTGGCTTGAACGGCCAACTAAGGCTGGACGCCCCAGCCGGGACATCCCAGTCTGGTGGGCCACTCCAGGCCGCACCAAGAATGGTACAAAGGCCCGTTGGCCCTGATATTTTGTAAGTTGGTACTTCCATGGGTGAGCCACACCTCCACAAAATTTTACGATTTTTGGATAACTAGAAGTATTTTAATTAATTTAAATAAAACAGACTATCCAGAAAATCTAGTTAATCTAGACGTCCCAAGGTGGTGGGCCGGTCCAGCCCATTCCACGGTATGCACAGTGGTTCGTTGACCCTAAGATTTGGTAGGTGGGTAGACCACCTCCTTATAAATTTTTATAATTTTTTGATACCCAAAAGTATTTTAATTAAATTCGGCATTACAGACTGTCCTGGGTGAAATGTTGCTGAAATTATAATTATCCCCATGTTTGGGACCACATGGGGTGGGTCCGAGGCCTCCAAAATTCCTAAAATTTGGGCTCAAGGTCCCTCATCAAGCTTACAACAAGGTGGGACCCAGAAAGATGGCCCACCATCAGTAAAAGTATTTTTAAAATTTTAGTTTTTAAGAGACTATGCTACTAGACTACACAACAGAAATTGCTGGCAGTCCACTATGTTGGCCCACCCTTTTGGATGCCCAAATGGGGTCCATTGAGGCTGAAATTTGGTATGGTTGTAGGTGGGTCATGCAGCTACAAAAATCACATATTAATTTGTATCAATCTTCCCACCTAATTACCAGAAATCAGGCCCCAAGGTGGCCCAAAAATCTGTCCAGACGGTTTCTGGACAGCAACAATAGGTTAGAAAGAAATAATTATAAACAGCATTTAAAATAGGATTTAATCCCAGAAAATTAGAGAATGGACCTCCCTAGTGGGCCTCACAATTATCCAGACCATCACACAATCCAAAATACCTTTGCATGTGCCCCAATTAGTTAGATTTTGAGGCCACATGTCATAAGGTGGAATGTCATAGTCGTCCTCCCTCTTTTGGGTGGCCGAATTTTTATTGGCCCACAAGGTGGGCCACACACCATGATCAGGGATGAAAATAAGGGAAAAGAAGAGAAGGAAGGGCAATTTGGTTGTAGGGAAGGGCTCCGCCACTATTGAACCCTTCCAAGAACAATCCAACCACACATCTTGCATAGATTTACATCTACAACATGGATCTTTCACATGCATGGCTAAAAATAAAATGGATGGTGGGGATACCATTCCCACCATGATCCCAAGGTCTAGATAACCTCATCATGCAAAGAAATCAAAGGATCCACCATGATGGGGTCCAAAGAGGAAAGCCCCATGCATGGGACATGCATGCATAAGGTGGGCCATTTGGCCACACCTATGGGGACGTGTGGGACCTTTACCATTGATGTGTGGGTCCTACACTCCCATCATGAAGAGAAGAATGGATCTACACAAAAGAAAAATCAGATTATACCATAAGGAAGCACCCACCTCTTGGATCTACAAGCTTTTACCACCACTAAGAACCTCAAGCTCTAAGGGTTATGATTATAAGGTCAAGATGGAGTTATGATGGTGAGATGGAGTGGAAATGGGGAAGAAAATGGGCTGGAAAAGAGGGGAGAAGGGGCTGGAAGTTTTACAAATGGGAGAGGAAATGAGAGAATGAGAGTAGAGAGAAATGAGAGGGAGAGGAGAGAAATTGCTAGAAAAGAGAGGGAGAGAGAGAGTCATCATGAGTTCTCTCTCCTAGGATAGGCAAATCCATCATAATGCTAGGGTGATATAAACAATGCTCATAGACTCATAGGTTTGGAGTAGGGATAGATAGTGTGAGTAGTGAGTGGTGTAGAAGATGGGATTTAGGTAATGGGTGTGTGTGGTGTGTGTTGGAACTTGTGCAAAAAGGAGTGGGGCCACATGCACTACTCCCAAGTGGGCCACATGATTATGATCAAGGGTCAAGAATGATCGTGACGATATTACAAGATGCACATGTCGGAATTATGCATGAGACACGGCGTTGGAACCGCGGCGACGATGCGGACGCAATGACATAGGTTTCGGGTCGATCCGAGTCGGGTCTATGTGTCCGAACTCAAGGATGACCGCAAACACTACCCGAAGCTCTCGGGTCGCCGAAATTTGACTGGTAGGACCGTGGGACCAAAATGAATGAGATGCATACTCACACACAAACATGCACACATACAAATTTGGGTCGTGTCTCACAAAGTGTTAACAAGGCTGACGCGTTGGAGGATGTGTATATGGACCCGGATGAGTTCATGTACTTTTAGCTATCTAATGGATCGATGTAGCCGATGGGCCACTCAGCTAGACGTGTCGGATATTTTAGTGTTGGGTGGACTTTACGTTGACATATTTTATTTACTTTTGGAACTGTTTATTGGGCCCCAACTATGGACCCATACTCTAGATGGATGTGCATTATATGTTCTAGTTGATTTACTTACTTCAGATGCATTTATTTCAAAGTATGTTATACCGTTTTGTTTAGTTATATGATTGCTCGGATATTAGGTTAAACATATCGAAAGATCATGCTTCTGTAAAGCAAAAGCGTGATCGACCCCTGAAATTCAGGGCATTACATGGTGTTTAGCAAAATATTCATGGTTGCCCCATTTTTAACCCACATATGGGGTATAGAACATCCATTCATATGTGTTGATATAATTAACGACTTAAGATATTGTGACATCATAAACGATGGTTGACAGAAAGTTATTTTGTTAACATTTATGCCAGATTCGATAGTAATGGAATATAACTCTTCATGATGTTTCTTATTATTGTAAATCACTTCTTCTTTAATCAATATTGCTCCAATTTCTTCAAAGTCTCCTTCAATACTACTCGGTTGATCTGGTTTAGCCTAGAAATTAAGAGGAAATGTAAACACCATGTTGCAATTCATCCTTATTAGAGGTAAAGTTCTAAAGGTAATAATTGTTGATTCTTGCCGATTATCTTATTCGCCATCCTTCGGATTTGTTGCTTGTTGAAATCGGCGTCCGCTTTTGAAAACTTTGCATTAATCAATAATTCTTCAATCAACAGTTCTTCCTCTAAGGAGTCATATTGATTCAAATCTCCTTCAGACAGATCACCTGGATTTTTTTAGCAAGCTTCTGTTCGCCCATAATATTTGTTGGTTTTCATGTAGATTGGTTCTCTTCGATTTTATGACTCTTATTTGAACTGTTCATGTAGGTGCAATTACGACCATTATTTGGTCGATTATGTGGTGTTGATTGGTTTTATCAATTATTCACAAGATTTTGTTCTTCCATATTTTTATGAGCCACTTGTTGCCGCTGCCAATAATGTTTCTGCATCCTCGTCATTTCCATGGGATATTGTGAAAACTTAGAATGAACGTCTCTAGTCCACTGTTTGACAATATTCGCAATTGGCTTAACCATTTGAGGTTGTTTATCATCATATCATCTTTGAAAAGTACGTTGTTTTACACCCAAGTTAGTGTTCGAAGGAGGAATAGCCTGCGTATTTTAAACATTGTTATATTTGTTATTGAAAGTGCCCTGGTTTGTCAAGTTACGTGAGTGTTGAGTCAAATTATCTACAGAGCCTGATAGGAAGATCAATTCAAGCGTCTGCCTCAACCGAATATGTGCAAGCTCGCCACAAGTAAATTTAAAGCATCACATCCCATGACCCAAAACACCAGGTGAATAAAACCCTTAAAAATAAATTAGAAAATCATAGAGTTTTATGGTGAGAAAACTTTTTCAAAATAGGAAAATATCTAAGTTTTTCTTGCCTTATCGATTTTATCAAAAATACCCTTGATATGATCGACCTGCGCTGTCGAGTCCTCGATGCTTCATCGATACCATCGAAAAGAGGACCAAATATGTCCAGCAACCTCACAACATATCTAGATGAATTATCGATGTATCAATACACCTATCGATATCATCGATACTTAAATCTCGAGCTCATCGGAATTGGCTCGATAAGATAGACAGGCAGATTTTCGGCGCCCCTGTTTTTAAAGAAAATTTCAAAATCGTTCTATATATCGATGCACCTTCCGATATGATCCGAAATCAAATATCGATAAGATCAGAAGTCCATCGATGATATCGACCATGGGCACACATTTCTTCCAGCAGATATTTCAAGTTGTCTTTAACTTTGATCGGGGGCCATTCAAGAAAATCGATATTCATATGTCGATGATATCGAGGCCGAGTCGATTACATCGAAACTGGACACAAACTGTCCAACGAGCTTGCTTGTAAATCTATTGGATTTATTGATGCACCGGCACTGCCTTCGATATCATCGATATACAAATTCCGATGACATCGGCTAACCCTCGATCATATCCTAAAAAACCTGAAATATTTCATGTCATGTCTCTCTCATTTTTCAAGTGTCGATGAATCGAACCTACCATCGATGGAATCGGAGTTCGAAATCCGATGACATCGATAGTGGTTTCGATTCATCGACCAACTAGCAAAAGATTTCATAAGCGTATGACTTTGAGTTTGAGTCATCGAGTAGACCATTGATGCTATCGAGAGTATACGCTCGATGATATCGAACCTGCTCGATGATATCGAACTCAGTCATAAATGTGACCATTTTATATCCGTTGGAACCTTTTGCCTATATATAGAGGACTTGTCTATTGTTGCTGGGAGAGAAAGTAGAGAGAGCTTTTGAGTATTTTACCTTAGATCATATACCCAAAGCCCTTTCTCTCAGGGAAGTTCATCCTCCAATCCACCATTACCATTGATATTCAATAGAGTGGATTGGGGAATGAACTTCCGCATTTAAGGATCCTCCAGCTACTACTTTAATAGCAAATCATTAAGCTGGGATGCCTTGAATGCCTAGATGATTGGAACTACTCTATCTTCCTTATAAGAAAACCTTTAGAGAGTAGGATTCCATCACAACCTTGACCCAACCCGAAGCCGAGTATTGGTACATTATTTTGTTGCGAATCAAGGGAGCAGAAGACTCTTTGTCAACAAGGAGGAGGAGATCTTCGGCATTGTGCTAAACAGGACTCATCAACTTATTTGTAAGTATCTAGAGTCCAAGAGGACACTTGTGATCATTCCTTTGTAGGATTGGTTCTTAAGTGGTTCTCACCCTTGAAACCCTCGTAGGAGGCCTCTGGTGGGAGTGTACGTGGTGAGTGCATTATGTGGACCCTTGCTTTGTGAAGAGCATAAACATCTGGTTAGGAGTGAACTAGTAAAACTCTGGGTTTGAGGTAAACCACGTAAAACCTTGGATTTGAGGTAAACCGTGTAAAACCTCGGGTTTGAGGTGAAACGTGTAGAAACCTCCTGTGGGGTCTTATGGAAGATCCTTGGCCAGTGTGCATAAAAGTGGGTACGTTGTGTTAACCCTTGCTCGTGAGAGCATAAATAGTCAGCCTCAGTGTAGGTTGTAAAGGTTGAAGGTGAACCTAATTTAAAACCTTAGGTTTGAGGTGAACCGCTGTGAAACCTCTTTAGTAAATCTGGTACACTCAAAGGTTGAGTGCGGTTACTGGGAGTGGAGTAGACAAGTAGTCGAACCACTATAAAAATAATTGTGTTTGTGATTACTCTTCTTCTGTGTGTATGATTTATATCAATGCATTCATATTTATATATCTGATCACACTCCACACACATACACAGTCACATCCATCATAAACTAAGTTATATATTGCTATCTCTTGAATAGTTTGTGATTGGATCCTCTACCAAGCTTGGAAGCCAATAGAGTAACATTTGAGTAATCCTGATATATTGCATATTCATAGGATTAGTGAAACAGGATTTCTAAGTAAAGCTGTAAAAACTTTAAAAGTCCTATTCACCCCCCTCTAGGACATATTGGCATATTCTTTCTTCAACTAGTGCGGTCTTCATCGCCATTTCAGTTATATCTAATTAAAATGACGAATTTACTATTATAAGTGAAACTTGGAAAATATGGCTAATGTCCTAAGGGGGGGTGAATAGGACTTTTAATATTTTGACTAATTTAATCAATCTCAACCTTATATAATTGCACTAATCAAGACAAAATGGTTAAGTAGGTGTACGCATGTAAACCACTAGATCCAAATATAACAACATCAGAGGCATATGATCAACCCATTTAGCACATGTTTATTTAAGCAAGAAGGATATATTAAGAAGGAGGCAGGCGCAAGGACAAACTAGCAATCACAAATGCACAATGATGTATATATTGGTTCAACTAATTGTCTACTTCACTCCCGGTTTCCACTCTCTCCATAAGTGCATTGGATTTTACTATCTTCGTGGTTTTAAATCGGGCTTACCACCAACCCTCCAATCTCCACAAAAAGAGGATGAACAATGGACTCCAAAGACTAGACACTTACTAGTTGGATGAGCTCCGATTCAGCGTCGGATGGTGTAGCTTCAGCTCCTCTCTATGCTCCCAAGATCAGCTACCAAGACGAAGGTGTGCCTATAGTGTGCCGAGTAGTTGAGAGAAGTAATAGTGTTCCTCTAAAGATGTTCAAAGTTCATGATTTTAATGTTGGAATCACTAAATCTAAGCATTAAATGACTATAAATGACCAAACGATTTGTCTATTAAGCTTATGTTAGCTATTAATACAATCTTGAGTTCATTCTTCAATCCAAGTTTTGAATACTCAATGATTAAATGATGAAATCAAGGGAATAAAGAGTAAAGAAGTGAAGATTGAAGTGGAAAACACTCTCTCTGTGCTCTATTGAGTGCTACTCCCTCACCTCTAAAAGCCCGTCAAAGATATATTTAAAGATATCTATTGAGGAGCGGAAGTCTACTATGACTGATGACGAGTGGAATGCTCTTGATAAGAAGGCTTTATCATCGATCCGTTTATGTCTCACGGATGAGGTTCTCTACAACGTCATAAGGGAGAAAACTGCGACTAAGTTATGGGAGAAGTTAGAGGATGTCTATGCAAAAAGATCCTCTGAAAATCGCTTGCACTTGAAGCGGCAGTGGTATAACTTCAAGATGGCAGAGGGTGGAGATCTGGAGGCTCACATCAGCAACTTTAATAAATTAGTTTGCAAATCGCTGGATATGGAGGAAGTGATGAAAGATGAAGAACAAGCATGTATGTTGTTGAATTCTCTTCCGGTGTCGTATGAGTCATTTAAGGACACTATGTGCAGCATGAATAAAACCCTGAGTGTCGACACTGTTATCTCAGCCTTCAAGGGAAGGCTATGAGACAGCTAAACAGTGACATGGGGACATCTTCTGATGCACTGTTTACAGTAGGTAAGAATTCTGAACAAGGTACAGGTTCTTCAGGTTATATATCCAAATCCAAGGGCAAGGGCAAAGGAAAGGTAAAGTGCTGGAACTGTGGGAAAGAAGGACATGTGAAGAAGGATTGTGAAAATCCTAAATCGAAGAGGGAAGATTCTGAGGCTTTATGCAAGGAGGCCAATGCTGCCACGTCAGATGGATGTGATGGTGATGTTTTATTTGTGTCTTCGCTCAAACAATCATACGATGATCGTAAGGACGAGTGGATGCTAAACACAGGGGCATCTTTTCACATGACTCCTCATCAAAGTTGGTTCACCAACTACAGGGAGTGCGATGGTGGATAGGTATTTATGGGTAATGACATTGCTTGTAATGTTATGGCTGTTGGTTCGGTATGCATCAGGATGTTTGATGGGGTGGAGCGTACCTTGACTGATGTCAGGCACATTCCTGATTTGAAGCAGAATCTGATTTCTCTTGGTGTGCTTGAGGCAAAAGGATGCAAGTACACAGGTATTGATGGTACCCTTAAAGTATCTAAGGGGGCATGGGTAATCATGAAAGCGCAACGACTCGGTAACTTGTATAGGTTGATTGGGAGCACTTCAAAAGATGGAGCTGCAGTGGATGTAGCGGATTCCACCTCTGCATGTGTGTGGCATGTTGGGCATGACCACATGAGCGGACAGGCAGGAAGGCTGAGACGTGTGGACAGGGATACAAAACAGGTGGAGTAGTTACCTGTGAGAAGAATCACACGGCATGATCGCAAGATATCGGCGAGGTACATGGACGACTTTAATATCGTAGGAGATTCATCTTCTATTCAGATGGCTTTAGGTGAGTCTGGTGCTGAGAAGTGAAAGGTGACTATCGGCGATGTGATGGATTCATTGTACCAGACCAACATATGGGAGTGGGTGGAGCTTCAAGTGGGCCGAAAATCGGTTGGATGCAGGTGGATCTTCAGGAGGATACAACATAGATACAGGGCGAGGTTGGTAGCGAAGGGTTATGATTAGAGAGAAGGGATCGACTTCTTAAAGATATTCGCGTCGACGGTATAATAGGTGTCTATTAGATCCGTGATTGGTGCTGGTTGGCCAATGTGATCTTGAGCTGGAAAGATGGATGTGGAGTTTGCACTTCTGCAAGGGAAAGTGAAGAGCAGATCTACATGTAGCAATCAGAGCAGTTCGAAGTTAAAGGGGCTGAGAAAAGACTTTACAGGAGGTCGTGGTTCGACCTATCGCCTAGGCAGTGGTTTGATTCCTTCATGGATGAAGAATCGAGGGGCTGCAAAGATGGTTCTTGGCATTGAGACTGAAAAAGGAGTAGGCTTTGGTAATCACAGGAGGAATACCTTGTGTATAGGTATTGATTAAGGATGTGATGGGACAGGAAAAGCCAGAGAGCGTTCCCTATGCATCCCTCCTCAAGTTTTCCTCAGGACATGTTCCAAAACAGATAAGAAAAAGCAGGATATCTCATGAACCTTATTCGAATGCGGTTGGCAGTGTATGTCATGGTCTGGATTAGACCAATTATTTCACAGACTATCAACGTTGTGAGCAAGTACCCGGGTAAGCAATATTGGGTAGCGGTGAGATGGTAAGAAGACTACGTCCTTTTTTTTCTTTTGAGAAGACAGGAGCAAAGGTGGTTGAGCTTGTGGATTTTGATCCGGAAAACATGCTCACCTAGAACATTCCTGCAGAGAAGTTTAAGTTCTGTGTAACCTCTCTGGGCTTGGTGATGGCATAAAAGAAGGACGGAGTGTGCACGAGAAACGTTAATTGAAGCTATGATGCGATGAAGAGATAAGAGAAAAGGTGAAGGAGCTACACGGTTGAAGATTGAAGACTTGGTGGAGATTTTTGAAAAAAGTCTTAAATTGATTTTAGGTGTTGCTAGACCGGTCATGGGTCAACCACAACCGGTCATGGGAGTCGCTCGACTAATCGAGCACCGCTCGACTAAAAGTCCAACGACTTGAGATTTTTGGTGTCCGGGTTGCTCGACCGGTCAAAGGGATGGTTCAACCGGTCATAGGGGTCCCACGACCAGTCGTAGCCTCAGCTCGACCAATCGTAGTTACGCAGATTCATTTCTGAATTTGATACGGACTGCGGGTTCTGTGTCGCCTTTCGTAAGGGTGCGAAAGGGAAAGTTGCCTAAACTATAAATAGGTGTCCCTAGGACTTTTCTAGGGATGAGAAATAATTCTAAGGCTTCCTAAAGGTATTATAAATGGTTCTAGGGTTATCAAAGGGTGTAGCAAGGGTGAGATTTGAGATTGTTCGAATCGGGTAAGTCCCCTCTCTTTGTAATTTCTATTTTCATAGTGGAGATTTGTCGCTTTGTGCCGTGGCTTTTTCCCACAAGGGCTTTCCCATTAAATTTGTGTGTTCTCTTGTATGTGCTTGGCGCCATTGAATTGCTATCCTAGATCTAGATCTGTGTGATTTCGCGGGCCCAAAATCCCAACATCATCCTCGGTCTTGGATAAAGCCTTACAAACAAATGGTTTATTATAATTGATTTCAACCAATACAATCTCATAATTTGGGTCACAATAATAACTACCCGAAGATGAGTTTGTCCTTTAGTTTTCCTATTTGAGCAACCATTCATACCTGGTTACTCAATTAAACAAATCTAGCAGGTCTTCAAAATCCATTTCTTCAAATTTCTTTCGGAGCTCCATGTATAAACCTTTCATGACTAGTTTCACAAATTAAGATTTCAGTAGAATACTCGACATATATTCTTTGCTTTTTTAGCTGGTTCGTCGAGTAGCCGTATGAGTCGAGAAAAATCAGTTAAGGAAAACTTGGGTTCAGGTCGATAAAGCTGAGCACGAACATTTCTTTCATATCTTGCCAAGATTGCACCAAGTTTACAAGCAAGTTAATATACCAGGTAAACGTTATGTTGGTCGGCAAATTTGCAAACCATTTCAGTTTTCATATATTCATTGATTTCGTTGCATTGTATGGTGAACCGACCAGTATGTTTTGCTATAGACTGATTCATGTCTCCATACAATAAAGAGAATTCTGGTATTATTATTCCCCTCAGTACTTCTACCAACTGATCAACCCAATCAAGATACAATTTATGATAAATGGGACGATTTGTACGTTGACCATGACATTGGTTTGTTACCTCATTTATCAAATTAATAATTTCATCCGGGCCCGCGAGTAAGAGTCCAGGGTTTCCTATTGGAGGTACTTGCAAACCATGAGAAGGCTACATACCGGGCACCTAACCTCTGATAATGCCATTATTTGACACAAATGGTCCCACAGCTGACATGCCATGATTCAAATCATTTTCAATTGGGCCGTTAAATTGTCCATTTTGTGTGTTCCTCCTAATGCCTACCTGTGGTGGCATATTTTGGCCTACTACGCCCAAGTCTGGGCATACGTTGCGTGGAGGTATCATCAACATTACAAGCATATCATTGCCGAATCTCTAAATTTTTAGATTAGGTTGACGGTAATCCGGTAGCCTGTCATTAAGGAAAGTCACAAGCCTATTTATTGCTTCAGTTTGTAACCTGCCTTGTTCAGTTAATTCTCGTAGGCTAACATTCACACTTTATAAGACTCCATTAGAATCTACAAAGTTATTTCGTGATGTTGATGCTACTCATGGAATTGTCGGAAGTAGTGGATTAAGGACCCATGGTTCAACCTGCATTGCTAATGTTTCATGGGCCTAATTGAGGTCTTGTTCTTCCATATTCCCACTTACTCGAGTAGATCGTCTACTCATGTTGTTAAAAGTTTCAATTAACAACCACACACCAATCCCGCTGGGTATGTCAAAATGGTGTTGGTCCTCAAATTCGACAATGCAGAACACGTGCAAGGGTTGCGGGCATGCCAAAAGCAATTAGGTTCGATTCAAACCATGACCATCGACCCATGGTGTTGAGATAAAGCGTGGTTCAATTGTGGCTTGACTATTCATCTATTTGGCCAATTATCGTGCGCTCATTACTCAAGCGATTGGGGGAGGTTGGAGCTCTTCTTCCAAATAAGCTCTCTTTTGCCTTGGAAATCCAATGACTTGTGAAGATGCAACATTTGTATGGTTGAAATGAACAAAAAAAAAAATGAATAAGGAGAAGAGATGGATGCGGTTAAGAAAAAGGCGAATAAATTACCATTATGGGGAATCACTTGCCTGACTTAAAATAACAAGGTGCTTCTGAGAGTGATGTGCTGATGAGCGAAGGAAATGCAATTTCGAATATTACAACTATGGTTGGCCCAAGTATAAGCGTAGGCGAATGAGTTCCTAAACTATAGTCTTCCTTCAGATCTGGCACACGAGACACAGATGGAAAGGAATTACAACTATTAGCTACAACCTAAGTTGGTCCAGCGTGCGCAAGAATAGAACACTCCTAACACCACGCTAAGGGTCCGCTACTACTGAGCAGGAAGGGACTAATCTAAACCTTAGTACACAACGTTGTGCTCGCTTGAAAGTGTTCTTGATGAGGATCCAGAGATCTCTTTCTTCCAATTTATTCATTGTATTTATAGGCTCTATGGAAAAGATAAGATAATAACTGTCATTCATGTGTCTTCATCATGTGCAATAAGATAGGAACAAGTGATTACACTGTATCTACCATGATTTCCCCAATAGACATGTGCACCTTGAAGCTGACGTGGCTGAGGAAACCACTTACTTTTTTATCCAATGAGACTAAAATACAAAAAAAATAAAAAATAAAAATAAAAAATGACCGGAGGCAAGGTAATCCTTGACCTCATATCACCTGTTTTTTTTCAAATGTTTTTAACACCACTTGGCAATATTAATACCATTCATCTTATCCATACGGATTTTGGAACAAACATATTACTTACACAAAAATAGGTCCAATCGGGAATTTTATCCATCTAATTGTTGGGGCATTATGGCTTTTTTATGAAAACAAAAAAAACAAAAAAACAAAAAAACAAAAAAGAAGAAGAAAAAAACCTTTTTTAGTCGATTTTAACTGGGGCTGTCAACGGCGGGCCTGGTACGTCTGAGCTTGGATTTTGAAATGACGGCCCGGCATTATTAAATTCTGATTTTCAGGCCTGAGCCCGACCCATTGACACCCCTAATTTTAACCATCCCATTATTGGCTTTGAAAAAGGAACGGCTGAATGAAATAAGGCCAAATCAAAGATAAATTGGATAATCCGATCAGTTCGAATTTTTTATGGTAGCGTATTTATTGTACTCTTGACTTAATGAACCGTTCAGATCAATCGATTGAAATGTCCAAGTGAACTGATGCAATCATGAGCACTACAACTTATTGCACTCTCAGAGCACTGGAGTAAATCCAGAAAGAGGAAGTGATCGAAGAGGGCTGTAACGTAGGAATCCTGTGTCCAAAGGGCTCTAATCGCAGAGGAAGGAGAAGAAAAGGCGGAGGAGAAGAAATATCTTCGTCAATCGCGATGGAGGGTGGAGGAACGCTGTCAGAAATCTACCAGAGCTCGAGGCATCTGCTTCTTCGAACGCGAGACGGACTGGAGAGGCTGGAACGCCTCGATGCATCTTCCTCTTCTTTCTCTTCAAATGCCGTCGACTCTCCCGACCTCGCCTTCTCTATCAAGAAAGACATCTCTCAGATCCAATCCCTTTGCGTCGAGATGGATCGGATGTGGCGCTCCATCTCCTCCAAAGGCCAAAGAGATCTCTGGAAAAGGTAGCGCAATTTGAAATTTCAAAAGGAAAACGAAATCTCTTCTCTACATCTTTTCCGTTCTTTCCTCCAATCGGCCGGTCGGTCGATCAGACCGTTAGGATCGTCCCATTATTTTTGTCGTCTAGATAACAGCATCATCCTACGGATTTTCTGCCCAAGTGTCTAATTCGGTTGGGAAATTTGTATATTTTTGTTTATTTCATCCTAATAATTTAGGCTGTGTTTGGATGGCTGTAAGTTTTTTAAGGTGTAAGTAACTTGAAGATAATCTTGTTTGGATATAAGTTGTAACTTAGTTTCGGTAGACTGTAACTTAGTTATAAGTAGAAAGTTGTATATTCACACCGACTATAACTTTGAGTAGAGAATCATTTAAAAATCAAATTAACACATAAAAAAGCTTAAATAAAAATACGCCATCTTATTGAGCGCATCTAAATGAATAGTTGGGCCAATTTTTAGGCTAAACTAATAATTACTTGGGCAATAAAAGCAGGCCATGTATTCAAAATTCTTACATGGTTGGTGATCCATAGCCCCACCATAATGTATGTGTTTCATCCACGCCGTCCATCCATTTTTTTCATATCATTTTATGGCATGGGCCCAAAAATAAGGTAGATCCAAATCTCAAGTGGACCACATCACATGAAACAATGTCGATTGAACGCCCACCATTAAAAACTTGGCATCCATGAAAGTTTTGGATCAAACCGATATTTGATTTTTCCCTTCATCCATGTCCTTATGACATAATCAACAAGTTGGATGTCAAACAAACATTATAGTGGGCCCTAGGA
This sequence comes from Magnolia changhungtana, assembly GCA_030180095.1. Taxonomy (NCBI): domain Eukaryota; kingdom Viridiplantae; phylum Streptophyta; class Magnoliopsida; order Magnoliales; family Magnoliaceae; genus Magnolia; species Magnolia changhungtana. Next base: position 4,295,598 of record JASAUF010000340.1, on the reverse strand, counting down.
GGTTTTTAATGTTGGACATTCAATTACTATTGTTTCCCTGTTGCGTGATCCACCTGATGTTTAGATCTGCCCCATTATTGGGATCAAGCCCTAAAATGATCTGGATAATGGATGGACAACACGCAGCCCTGACACCAGATATAAAATAAAAAACGATAAAGAAAAAGAAAAAAAACAATGAAGAGGGAAAAAAGAAGAAGAAGCAAAAGAGGGTTTTAGGGCATCCCTCTGCTGGAGTTGGACGAAAGAGAGACTGCTGAGAGAGAGGAAGAATGCCACCTACCGGCTTCAATACAGGTAAACCTACCGGCGGCCTCATCCTTCAAGAGCCTTCAATGGCCGCACATCCCTCCAATGCACCTGCGATTCTCCTAAGAAATTTTGATTTTGAAATTTCAAACTGTTACCTGTAAGAAAGTTACAGGTAACTTGAAAAACGACCTTTCTCCTTGTGAGATTTTCGGATCCTTTTCCTTTAAGAAAGTTACAGGTTGAGAGAAAGTTACCTTAACCTGTAACTTTTCCTCCCCAAACACCACCTGTAACTCACCTGTAACTTTGTTACATTTTGCAGAAGTAACATGCATCCAAACGGCCCCTTAGTTTTTGTTATCTTGTTTTGAAATCTGATGGATTTTTACGTCAACGGTTAGGATCGTCCAATCTTTTCCATCATCGAGGAAACTGCATAATCTGATGGGGTTTCGGCCCAAGTGTGTAATTCGTCTCGGAAATTTGTCTATTTTGTTTGGTTCATCTTTATAATTAGGTTTTTGATAATCATGTTTTTGAAATCTGATGGGTTTTACGCCGAGTGTCGTAATTCAGTCTGGAATCAGGCTTTCTTGTTCGCCTCACATCAGGAAAGCGTTTTGGTGGTCTTTATTAGGAATTGGTGTTATTATGTAATTAGGTTTTCTGTCAACTTGTGTAAATTTTTGCTATTTCTGCATCGTTTAGCATGCTTTATGTCAATAATTAGTGTCAAAATATTATTCTTCTCAAAAGATGAGAAATTATAGGGTCCTGATGCATCATAGCATGAATGGGTGTCCTTACATAGCAGTGGTTCTGTGATTCAGACTGTTGAGCTGATGGCCCATGGCATGGACGGAGGATGTGTCGAAGATCTTTCAAATTGGATGCTCCTTAGCTGTCAGGTGTATCATGTTCTTTCCAAAACAAGGTTTTAAATCGGGCATATCAGGCATCGTCTCAGTCACCACTGATACAACGATTGCCCCTATATTGGCTGTTTTGAGTAATACACAATCAGCCATATTGTTCATGGGAGATATCGACATATAGGTGTAACCCAGATATCGAGTCAATGAGATTTCGACAGCCAAATCACAATGAAATGGACAAGAGTACACCTACAAGAATATTTGTGTAGAGAGGGAGAAATAACTTTATTAACATCAGGCTTCTTCTTACAATACCTAAGAAAACTCACACAAAATTTTGAATGCATACCTCCTTATAGACCCTAAATGAATCTTTAATGAAAATCTCTCCAACTATTAGATTGATTTAAATCAATGTAATCTACCTAAGATGGAAATAAGCCTAATAATAGTAAAAATAAATCTGGAAATAATCCTTAAAATCTTCAATTGCATCTTGAAATCAGCCCTCATATCTTCCACAAATAGAAAAAATGCATTTATTGATATTTAGGCCTCAAATCCATCAATAACAATCCAATCAGCACATATTGGGCCTTATGGTGGACCGTGGGCCTACATCATTTCCCCCAAGTTGGAAGTAACTTGACTCTAGCGAGTTGGACACTTCATACAAGTAGTAGATGTTTGGATTAAATCTTTTTAGTTCGTTATCTATGATCCATGTGCATTTAAAATATGGCTTTTTCTTTCATTTCACCAAGTATTACTTCTATTGACCCAATCAAGTGTCAGTAGTCTTCATACATAACACTTGGTCAACTTCTTCTTTCTTTTTCTTTAGGAGTTGTTTATTGACATCGATAATGACTTTATCTTGCACGTTAGACGCCTCACCTACTCGAACAAATCCGCTACATTCTCATTTGGCAACTCGATCATATAGACATTGTCATCTAATTTCTTGACTCGACATGGACCAATCGTCAAGCCAAATAAGTTTGCAAGTGGTAGGCCGTTGATCTATATTTTGCCTCAGCACTTGACCTGGCAACCACATTTTTCCTCTTACTTTTCCAAGAAACCACTTTTTTTTTTAACAGTGATGGGTTTTATTGTGTAGAGGCCAAAGGCCTAAAGAATTACAAGAAGAAACACAAGAAAAGGAAAAAAAGCAGAAACTACAAATCAACTCAACTTTCACCAACCTGATTTGCCACAATTGCCTTAGATTCGATAGCCCAATCCTATTCCCTGATATGCTCTTTTACCAAAATACCAACCTGTTCTGAAGATCTTTTCCAATTCCTGAAAACGCGATTGCCCCTTTCCATCCATAAAACTTAAATCTCGGTCAGTAGACATAGACATCATGTAATAACTGCTTTCCTATCTTTCCTTTACCCCCACGCCCCACCATTCCAAGAACGAAATAGAGATTCAATAGTACCCGACAAGAATAACCGCCCAAAGCATTGTTGTAAAAGCAAAGTGGATGAAAAGGTGGTCAACCGATTCCTCATCTTGGTAGCACATACGACACATGTTCATAAGAATCATTCCCCTCTATGCAAATTGTCGACCATTAGGACTTTGTTCTGTCCCATTAACCACGATGGTGCTGTATGATTGACCTTGGTACTAATTGAACCGCCACGGATCCTCTGGTAAAAAGAGTTAATTGTGAACCTAGATTTTTTTGAGATGAAGGGGGAGCTCCGTATCTCCAAAGATGAGCTATATGATTGACATTGGTACTAATTGAACCGCCATGGATCCTCCGGTAAAAAGAGTTAATTGCGACCTAGATTTTTTTGATAGCCACCTCAACGAGTCTCTTTGTAGAATTTGTGGCCAAACTTTCTCCAACAAGATCAACAATATCAACGATTCCTTAACCTCTTCCTCATTTAAATTCCTGACCCCAAATAACTTCCTTACCATGGATAGAAAAGCATCTAGCAACTGACATATTGACCTCTAGTGATATCCCTGCTAGGAGGGGAAACATCTCCCTTAATTTACTACCACCGGCCAAACATCCTCTCAAAATCTAATCCCCTCACCATTACCCAAGTGAAACCCCACCCCTTCTAAAAGCATTTTTTTGACGTGGACACCTCTTTCCATAGAGACGAGGCCTTGTACAAAGATGATTCACTGATCCACACTCTTGAAGACCATACTTCATACCCACTACTTCCCTCCACAAACTCCCTTCTCTAACCCCAAATGCCCACACCCACTTACCCAAAAGCGCTAAATTCATCTCTCCCAAAACCTGAAGACTGGCTCCCCCTTCATCTTATGATTTACAAATGTATCCCACTTCATGAGATGAAACTTATCTTTCTCTTCCGCCCCTCTCCACATAAAATCCTTCCTAATTTTCTCGAGCCTATCCACCACCCCTTTAGGACATTTAAATAAGGACATATAGTAAACTGGTAAATTTGCCATCACTGCCTTTATAAGTGTTAACCTTCCACCCAAAGACAAGTGCATACTCTTCCAACATGATAATTTCCTTTCAAATCTCTCGATGACTTTGTCCCATAGATGTTTGGCCAGCTTCTCTATACATAAAGGTAAACCTAGATATGTTGTCGGAAATGATCCTTCCTTACATCCATAATCATTTTGAATGAGGATAAAGCCACTCCCAATAACTCGCTTTTGCCAGAGTTTAGCGTAAGACTTGATACTGCCTCAAAACAATGAATAATCATCCGAAGATTGTCAACCTCCACTTCATTTGCCTTACACATTAGTAACGTGTCATCCCTCGAACTAGACCAGCTGCAACACCTTTATTCATCATTCCACTAAAAGCCTCCATTATCACCACAAATAGATATGGCGATAAAGGCTCCCCTTGCCGTAGCCCTCTTGACGCTTAGAAGTAACCATTTAGAGATCCCTTTTTCAAAATTGAGAATTTTGCTATTTTAATACATACTCAAATCCATGATTGCCATTTTTCTCCACACCCCAAACAACCCAACAGGTAGTTGAGGAAGTCCCAATCCACATTATCATATGCTTTTTCAATGTCCAGTTTGCAGATAACTCCCTTCCTACCTTTCTTGTGATAAGAATCGATAACTTTGTGAGCAATCAGTACACTATCTACAATTTGACAACCATCTACAAAAGCCTCTTGAGACTTGGATATTACTTTTTCTATTAAGTATCACCTATCAGAATCTAGAAGCTAGAAATTTGATCAAGATCTTATATGGACTCCCCAAAAGGCTTATCGGTCTAAAGTCTTTCAAACTTTCTGCCCATTCCTTCTTAGAGATTAGCGCTACAATCGTGGCCCCCAACTCCGCCGCAATTACTCCTTTTTCATAAAATTTGTTAACAAATGCAATTACATCTACCTTTAACAGATCCCTGAACTGTTAAAAGAAAGCAATTGGGTAGCCATCCAGGCCCCGGGGCTTTATCACACCCCAAATCCACAATAGCCGCCTCAATTTCAGTAATTGTAAAAGCTCCCTCTAGAAACTTGGCCATCTCCCTCGAAATAGAATCAAAATGAAGCTTGTCAAGTGTTGGTCCTACCCATTCTTCCCGAGATAGTAGGTCTTTATAGAAATTAACTATTGATGTCCACACTCTTGCTTTCCCCTCCAACCTTTCCCCCTCAACCACCTCACTTGATATTTGTTACACCAAGCTTGCTCACTAGCTATTGCAGGAAAAAATTTCTTATTTTTGTCCCCCGCCTCTAGCCAAAGAACCCTTCAAGCGTTGCCTCCATTTAATTTCCTCCTCCTTAAGTCTCGCATTAAATATTGCCTTATAGATTTCTCTCCACGCCCTTTCTTCATCTAAGAGCCCACTATCCTCCTCTTTAACATCGAGCCTTTGAATTTCTTGCAATATCTTCTGAGACTCTTCCTCCCAATTTTCCATAACCTCTTTTTTCCAAACATTAATTTTCCCCTTTAGCAATTTCAGTTTCCAAAAAAGTGAAAAACCTGCCCCACCCCTGACTGAAAAGGATTGCCACTATTCATTACCTTATCTGAAAAATCTTCAATTTCTAGCCAAGCTAGCTCGAATCTAAAATGACGGGGCCCCCAATCCTCCTCTTCCGTTTCCGAAATGATCTGATAGTGATTGGAAACCGGTCTAGGCAAGCCTCTTTGAAAAACTAAGGGGTATCTTTCCAGCCACTCTACTGACAACAGGAATCGATCCAACTTTGATTTGACTGCCCTCACCTCATTAGTTGACCATGTAAATTTGATGTCTCCCATGGGTATATCTACCAACTCATGTTTTCGTATCTATTCCGAGAAATTCCTCATACTTTTGGTGCAGTGATGACCACTTGATTTTTCAAAGGAAAATCTGATTACTTTGAAGTCTCCTCCTACTACCCACGACAATTCCCATTTACTTTGACATAAATCCAATTCAGCCCATAGAAATTGCTGTAAACTCAGTCTATTTGGCCCATACATGGTCGTAGAAACCCACCTAAAATCTAAGGCAACCTCTTTCAGCACTACTGACAAAGATTAAAGAGAATTGCCCCTCCCAACTGTCTTCCTTTACCCATAGTTTAGAGTCCCAAATGATCAAAATTCCACTAGCTGAACCATCTGCTTTTGATGCCAGCCAATCCTTAAATTTCCCTTTCCACAGAATTCACTAAGCACTGCTCCACTGACTGTTACTCTCTTTCCTGGAAAACAACTAATTGAGCCTTGTAACGTTTACATATTTCCCTCACTTGTAACCTCTTTTGCAAGCATCCCAGGCCTCAAACATTCTGGCTAGTTATCTTCATGGAAGGACTTTACTTGCCCCTTTCCTTTTGTAGGTCTCTTCTCTTTATTTTGCAACTCCTGGTTCACTTCTGAAAGGGGATTTTCCAGAACCCTGCTAGGATTGGAGGCCTGACCTTTTATAGGTCTCCCGCTTGTTAGGTGGGTTGGTAGAGACAGTGTAGTGTGTGTGAGTGATCCAAGGTTCAATCCCTGGTAGTGTTACCTTTCAAAAAAAAAAAATTGGAGGCCTGACCGTCAATTACTATTCAACCTCTAGATTCCACAAATTCAAACAATTCTGCATGGTCCTTTGGCCTGTCTCCAACGGTAACCCCAACCATATGTGCTATCTGCACCACTACTCTTTTCACACTCTTCATCTGTTGTGCCACTGTGATTTTGTTAACCATCCTCTGCTGATACTCTGAATCTGCCATAACCACACTCTGAGAAACCCTTGCATTCATTCCTTTAGCTGTTATCACAGACTGATTAAGCTCCCTTGTCACGCCCCTTTCCTACTCCCACAATTCTTTTGACACAATAACAATCGTCGCCTCTTCGAGTGTCTCATCTTTGTACAGAAGAAACTGATGGCTCTGCGCATCTATCAATCTGCATACCTGGACCATAGCCACGAACTGATTATTGCACTTCATAGCTCCTTTCTCCCTCATCGAGTTCCTCTTGGTTCTCGCTTGCTGAAATGAGAAACTTTGAACACTGCGACCTCTACTCCTTTTTTTGTAAGAAACCGTAGTCGACGAAGAACAGTAATAAACAGACCAGCGGAACATTATATAATAGATCCAGGCGCATGCCATTACTAAAGACGTCACCCACCTATGCAAGGTTAAACACGCGCGTTGCTCCCCCTTGTGTGAGTAACATTGCCACACCGTCACCGTGTGGAGAGAAGCCTATATTTGGAAAATAATTCGAAACTTCAAATTTTCTTTTAAAAATTCCCTCTCAACTTGTGTCAGCAAACCATGCGTCCTCTTTACATCTTCCTATCTTAAAGCCTAATACCGCCTTACTGCTACGTGTCAACTAATCATACCTTATGACTTCACCAACCCCTTTCTCGAGATGGCCACCCTCTGCCACGGCAGCTCGTAGCAAGCCATTACGTCATTGCATCTATGTGTCAGCCCCTCATGTAAGCAACTTTCTCCATCGTCTTTTCCTCCAATGAGCATCTTACACCTAGCAAACTCTTCATCCAGTACTCCGCTGGAGAATAGGTTTGGTGTACCTTCTTCTTCATTGCACTCCTTCGCCATTGACGACGAGCTAGAGCTATTTGCTTCTTTGTCAATCCCCCATTCTTGGCCTTCCCTCTCCAAGTTCACACAAACACTATCATTCCCGATTCTAATGCGAATGTGGTATGGAGTTGCTTGTGATTTTTTCCTCCGGACACAAAATCTGGCAAACTGGAGTTGTTCGCAATTATTTGTTTTCGAGTCGACCTCCACAACCATGTCGAAACAAACCCCGATTTCCATAAAAACTTCGTTTATCCACAATTCCAAAGGAAAGTTCCAGATTTGAATCCATATATCTTCCCATCTGAACACAAACTAGTTCTCCTAGTATTGAATCCTTCTCACTATGTCGCCTTGGTTGAGATTGCATGAAATGAAGAAACGATCAACCTCCTCTTTTAAGTAAATAGAAACCCATACTGCATCTTCCCTTAAGACATTTCATTGTGTGATCATCCTTTTCCAGATTACAATTCTCATTTAACCAAAAACTCATCTCTGCCTTAATGACCCCCATCTTCAGTGACAATACAAAACTAAACTCAAGTTCCTTGCAAGAATTATCTAACACTTCTTGAGAGATTCTGATTTCTGACCCTTCCACTGTTTCTTCCCTCCATACCCCTCTTTCTTGTGACTTTTGACTAATTTTCCCTTTCTCTATCCTCTAAGGGATCCCTTTGCTTTCATGACCAGGAGGTTTTACCCCCGCATCTAAGATCGGTTATCAATCTCCCCTACCGGTTCCCTATCTAACCTTCCCTTCCCTTTCCCCAAACCTAGATCCATCCTCTGCCTATTTCCTGCAACAATATTACTTCCCACCTTTGCTCCAACTTCCTTTTGTCTTTCACCTTCCCTATTCTTTACCTCAAGGCCAAACCGGGCTTTCCAAACTCAATTTTTGGCCTTTGAACCTTTCACCATTCAATAACTTTATTGCCTTCTGCACCTCTTCTTCCCGACTCATTCAGATAAAGGCTAAACCATGATATTCAGCAGAGTACCAAGCACAAGGAATAATCATAACCATCCCTACTCGACCAAACACATGCTCGGAATTGATTGGGAGCCATCCCACCGAAAACCCAACTACATACTGCGTCGAGAACTCTGTGAGATCAGAAGTTGCCATAAAACCCTCCAAGAAACCACGTTGCCACAAGGAAAGTACAATAACCTGTAGTCGACCGTCTGTCATATCTTGACCCTACATAATCTGCATCGGAATAACTATCTGGAGAAAAGCATGAGACCTATATAAGATACCTTGCTCAGTTTACCCACCTAAGAATTCTCATGATTGTAGCTAAATGTGGGGCTCTTGGATTTTGCATAATTTGACTAACATGCTAACGGAAAAGGCAATATCAGGTCTTGTAACGGTCAAATAGATGAGCTTACCGATAAGCCTTCTATACATGCTAGGGTTTGCCAATACTTCTCCTTCAAGCTCAAGTCTGAGTTGAGAATCCATTGGTGTTTCTGCTAGCTTGGCACCTAGCATACATGTCTCTTCTAGTAAGTCATGGACATTTTTTCTTATATAAATTTATTCCAGCTTAGGATCTAATCACTTCAATGCTAGAAAATATTAAAGAAGACCAAGATCTTTGATTTGAAACTGAGATTGAAGATGCAACTTCAACATCTCAATACCCTCAAAGTCATCACCTATCATTATAATATCATCCACACGTCAAGGTGTTCCGTATCCATTACGATACGCCCATAAAGGTTGACACGTATAGGTAATGGCCATGACCGTTACGCGATACGGGGGTGAAACAGGGCGGTTGGTTTTTTAGGACTATATCCACCGTTACAGTAGCCGTAAAGGCCGTTACGGGGCATAACGACCGTTACCACCATAATAGTCGAAAAACCACCACTTTTTTTTTTTTCTATTTAAATTCATTTTTCTCCTCATTTATTCACTTTTCTCATTCCAAAAACTCTCTTAGATCATTTTACAACAGATTTCGACCACTCTTACTATAGTTCTTAAGATTAAAACCGTAGATTAAAATAATTTGAGTGAATAGAAGCTCTGAGGGATTTTTTTTTTCAAAAAATTGAAAAAGTAGCATTTATGCCTTTTTAATGATTTCTAATTCTAAGGCTTGATTGTGATGTTAAATATTAGAGACATATAATCATGTTCACAAATTCACTAAACAACTCAATACAACACTCTCACCAAAGTGGACCGTTACACTACCATAAACATGTTCAAAACAAAAAATGAATACATATTTGGAATATTTACATTATTATATATTTTCTAGATATTTTTTTAGATTTCTTCGAGCAAAAGAAAATTTCAACCGTTATGGGGGTCATAAAGGTCATTACGCCCCCGTATCTGCCATTACGGCCGATTCACGTATTGGTAATGGTGGTGACCGTTACTGCCACCGTAACCGATACGGAATACCTTGCCACACGCACAACAAGGATAATATAGCCAAATGTGGTATGATTTGAGAATACTGAGTGATCTATTGTACTTCTCTTCATCCTGTACGATACCACCACACCACTGAACTTCAAACCAAGCTCGCGGTGATTGCTTCAATCCATATATAGATTTCTTTAACTTGCACACTTTAAATGTCTCCCCCTGAGCAACATATCTGGGAGGTTGCTCCCCATAAGGTTCTTCGTGCAATTCCCCATACAAAAACGCATTCTTAACCTCTAATTGAAAGAGGGCTAATCACGATTTGTAGCAACAAATATAACAATTTGAACCGAATTGAGCTTGGCCACCGAAGTAAATGTATCTAGATAATCTACTCCATAAACTTAAGTATATCCCTTGGTAACTAGCCTAGCTTTGTAATAACAATTAATCTGTTAGGAAAATTTTTACCGTGTAAACCCACCTACACTTAACTGGTGTCTTACATGATGGCAGGTCTCCCACATATCATTGGAATGCATGACACTCATCTACGCATCTATAGCCCTTTTTCCAATTTTCATCCAACAATGCATCCTGAATGAACTTTGGAATAGAAACAACTGACAAGGCAAGAGAAAACTTCTTATACTTTATGGAGAAGTGGTCAAAAGTAACAAACTTGGAGATTTGATAAGAGAAACATGAACGCATGTCTTTACAAATTGCAATGGGGAGATTATTGCCATCCTCGACAGACTCAGAAAGAGGGAGAACCTCATTGGATGCAAAAGCCAATGGTATGGATTGAGAGGAAATAGTCTATGATACTTGTCTTTTCTCATTTTTCTATAATATGTCTTCGTAAAATCCTTTCGGGATGGGAGTTCCTCAATATAAAAATTTGGAGGGAAAACATTTGGTAAAGGAACCTCCATAGGCGCCACTTCTGCAATATGTTTAGTTTTACCATAGAACAGGACATTCAAAGAAGGTGATGTCAGTTGACACAAAGTGCTTTTTAAGGGAAGGACAATAGCACTGGTAACCTTTTTTGGTACAAGAAAATCTCATAAATATGCATTTTACAATATGAGGTGTAAATCTATTTTGACCAGATTCAAGCTAATGAAGACAACAAGTACAACCAAACATGTTTGGGGGAAAAACTGGCCGATCAGGAAATAACAAGGAGAATGGTGTTTTACCATCTAAATTTGACGAGGGCATCTTGTTTATCAAATGTCTTATAGTAAGAATTGCACCACACTAATAAAATTGTGGAGCATTCATTTTTAACAATAAAGCACAAGTAAGTTTAATCAAATGTCGATTCTTGCGCTCAGTCATTCCATTATGTTGTGGTGTATAAGCACAAGAAGTTTGATAAATAATACTTTGATTTTGTACATAATTTTTAAAAACCCGAGAAACAATTTCAAAGCATTATGAAACAAATCTAAACATACACAAATTTGCACCAAGTTTTTATTTCATTATGAAAATTCTGAAACACATGAAAGACTTCTATGTTTAATAAGATATAAACTAAGCCATCTTGAAACAAATCATCAATAAAAGACAGTACTTAAAAACATAGTAAGCTAGGAACACGAGCCGATCCCCACACATCACAATGAACTAATTTAAAAGGAACATCACTCTTAATATCGACTATAGATGGAAAATGAGATCTATGATGTTCACTCAACTGTCACTTTTCTCATTCTAAATTCAACATCTTGGGAAGGGATGGAACAAGAGTCTGTAATTTTTAGAGAGATGGATGACCTAAACGACGATGCCACTAAATTGTTGGACTCTCATGAAGCACTATAACACCCACTTATTCCTTCTCCAAATAATACAAACCATTTCTCTCACGACCTCGTCTTGAGGTCCTGAAAAACACAATAGGAAGAAAAGAACGAGACAGAACAATCTAAATATTGTCGGCTTACTAACAGATAAAAAAATGGTATTTGAGGGCATACAAGATCGAAGATATAAATACAAATGTATTTGATTGAGCAGTACCCAATCCAACAGCAATGGACAAGTTGTTATTTGCCAAAGTAATATATATTTAACGAGATATGATGAAGAGAGAAAAAGAGCTATTTATGTAAAATATGATCTGACACCCTAGAATCGATGACCCATGGAGAAGAAAGAGATGACAAGCGGCACATTTTACTTGTTTAAGCCAAAATGAGTGTAAAGGAGGAATGAACTATATTAGATATAGAGCCATTAGATGAGAGAAACCGCGCATATTCTTCTTACTAATATATGACGGAGTAGGTGAGGTGAGTCTCCCATCGGCATAAATTGAAATTACGTGGAATGGGATACCACGACTGTGTGGAAGCTTGGCAAAGCTAAGGAATGATGGCTATGTCCTAGAGAGAGAGAGAGAGAGAGAGAGAGAGAGAGAGAGAGAGAGAGAGAGAGAGAAGACCTACACCCGGATCCATAGCTCAACTGGCAGACTAAGTGGAGATACCTCGTTTCAACACTTGAGGTCTTGGTATCGATCCCTAGTGGGGGTGGCTAACATGGAGTGTGTGTATTGACATGGGTGTGTACTAACAAGCTAACCCAAAAAAAAAAAGGTGATTAAGGCCAAATTAAAATTATGCCTCTAAATCCAATTGCCTACTAAACTAATATCCAAATTAAATTAAACAAGACAATTAACTCTAAGGTTTCCAAGCCATTAGAGGGTCCAATCACATAGACTACAAAGGATGTGGCAATTAGGATCAAATAAAAATTATGCCTTTAAATCCAAATGCTTATTTAAACTAATATGCAAATTAAGCTAAGCAAGGCAATTAACTCTAAGGCTTCCAAGCCATTAGAGGGTCCAATCACATAGACTACAAAGGACGTGACAATTAAGCAACTAGTTTATAAGTATGATAAGTGTACATGTGTATGTGGGATGTGCTAACTATCAATACCTAGCATTCATATAATCATGTATAAATATAATTAAACATCCACCACATAAACATAATTAAACAAGTGCTCAAATAACAATCCCAAACACAAGCATGCATAGTGGTTCGGTTTCCCTACTCCATTCCCGGCGGACGCACTCAACCTATGAGTATACCGAATTTCACTATCAGAGGTTTTAAATCAAGTTCATCTCTAACATTTACAATCCTACACAAGGACCAGTTCCCGCAAGAAACTATGTGGTTTTTTGTAGGCTCGCTACGAACCTCAGTCCTACACAAGAACCTATCAACATACACTTCCGCTGGAGGCTCCCGCAAGAGACTTTAGTTGGTTTTTTTATAGGCTAACTAACAACCTCGGTCTTAATCTAAGGACTTATGTTTACTCACACAGAGATTAACACATACGCAACCGTGTCTGGTGGTCTACACAAGGATTTTGATTTAGGCCTTACACAAGAACCTAGTCGAGTTTGGCAATTCAAACTCTTACACTCATTCCACATAAGGAATGAGTGTATACAGACTCTTACACATGACAACTTGTCGGATTGAGCCCCTTTTGTAACGCTTTATCGGGTTGCTTGATCGATGCTCTCCCGTGCTTCAATCAGCTCCCCTTTGCTCTCCCGATCATGATGCTGATGCTTTGCTAAGGCTTCAACTTCAAAATCAAACACCTTGCATGTGATGCTCCAATGCGGTGACCAATGTGATGGGAGGTTGGGTCGAATCTTCTACAACTAATGCGAAGTTGTAAAGCTTAGGGGAATCTACTTGATAAATACTCTAGAGGTTGATAAACACTTGGATTTGCCAAGAAAAATTGCCTCTAAATTTTAGAGAGAGCTTGAGGTCATGGTCTTCTTGTAGAGGAGCTTAGAATGCTCATTAGACTGAATAATCACTAAGAAGAGGGCATGGATCTCATTGGGATAGAGCTTATGAGGTTTGGTAGAGCTTGAGATGCGTTAGGGCCTCTAAAATGCCAAAATCTATCATAACTACAAAGATCCCATTGCTAGATTTATAGGAAAAAAAGCTTAAACGAATTTATAATGGCTAATCTCCGGTCGCATTGAGAGCATGTTCAGTTGCACTGAATTATGTTCGGTTGCACCGAATTGAGGTTTAGTTGAATCAAATTTAAATAGGAAAGCCGCCAGACAAACTTGGGTACTTTCGGTTGCACCGAAGGTGGTCTTCGGTCGCACCGAAGGTGGTCTTCGATCGCACCAAAAGTGGTCTTCGGTGAGACCGAAGGTGGCACTCGGTTGCAGCTGAATTACCCGAAATTCTGCCCCAACACACTGTCCTGTTTTAGCCGTCTTTCGGTCAAACCGATTATGGCTTCGGTGGGACCAAAGGTTACTGAAATTGTGTAGTTTTCTCAGCAACACGGAACCTCTAAAGCTAATCTAAGGATGATTAATTTAGGCTCCTATGGTTTAATGGATTATCATTAAAGGGTTTACCTGTTGGGTTTAAGATCATCCAGAGGTTTAGGTTGTTTTGGGTCAAGGTTAGGGTCACCAAGGCACTATATTTACATGTTCTTTGCTCCTTGATGCTCCACCTTCACTTGTATGTTCGGTCTTCAGCTTTCAAGGGCTCAACCGACTACATGACACAAGGACTCGCGTGATTGACAAATAGGGTGCATAAATCAATGCACTAACAGAAATATGATCCATCACAAGAGCTTGATTAGCCTTCAGAGTCTTCTCTTGAAGATCCCAACAAAAGTCCACAATATGATTTGTCAAACCGCAATGAGTGCATTGCGGTCTCCTCTACCACCATGGCAACCTTTACCTCTCGCTGGTCATTTACCACCTCTACCACCTTTGCAAGAGAAACTTGCTGAAGTCTAGCATAGACCTTTGCTGCTAAGGGAATTGACACCACTTAAAATATGATATTTAGTTTATTAATATTCGTTTGCAAACTAAATAGAAGCTTTACTACTTTCGTATCCTCAAATTGCTTCTTCATAGGAGTAATATCGGAAGTAACAGGATGATATGTCAAGAGCTCTTCCCACATGCTAGTAAGTTTAGCAAACTACTTCCCAAGGGACTTGTTCCCTTTTCAAACGAGAAAATCTCCTCATACAACTGTTAGACCTGCGAGATGTTCTGCTCTGAGGAATACATCTTTCTCATGGTATCCCAAACATCTTTCTTAGTGTTCAAAAACACCAAATTAGAGCTCACCTCGGGTTCCATGCTATTCCACAACCACAATCTAATTTGGACATCATCACACATCCACTGTCATCTAGGATCAATTTCCTCCAATTTAGATTTTGTGAGGAATTGATCATTTTCTTGGGCCAAGAGGAAAACTTCAACCAATTTGGTCCAATGAAGATAATTCTTCCCATTCAGTTTCACGGAAGTTATGGACGCATTAAACAAATGTCTAGACACCTTTCCCAGTGATGAGGTGTAGAATAAACCACATCCATAAGCCAATTCGATACTGATATTTATGTCCATGATTGTGGCTTAGGGAAGAGATACAAATATGCATTCTTTCATAGCATGGCAAATGGGAGCTGTAGAATAAACCACATCCATAAGCTCCGAATTCATAATGTGGTAGCTGAGGATCCAAAGGAGATCAGAAATATGTTTATTGAGTTCTGTTCAAATCTATATTCCAAAGGTGTTTTCTCAAGCCCAAGGTTGAGATGTATTCCGATGTTGATGGTGGGTCAGCTTGAAACAAGGTTCAAAGAAGTTTAAATTAGGAAGGTGTTAGGGGATATGTACAGGGACAAAGCGTTGGGGCTCACCATGGCTTTTGACACTTTGAAGCATGACATTGTGGCTTTTATGAATGAGTTTCATGAGAGATCAAGATTGAGTAGAGGGTTGAACCCTATGTTCATTACCTTAATCCCTATGGTATAAGAAGCATCAAGGCTAATTGGAAGCATGTGCAAAATTTTAGCAAAGAGAAGGGGTGGCAATGGACCGGCATCTTGGGCCCTAAACTTAGTCCAAGGGCTGGGCCGGGGCCAATGATGAATGGCCATGTTAGGTCTGTTGGACTGGTCCAATCATCAAGTGGGCCAGCATTATACAAAAAGAATGGACGGTTTAAAGACACTTGTGTGTGGTTCATGACTTATCCATATTGGCCATGTTTTGGTGTTACATACTCATTGAACGTGTAGACACACTTATCATATGCATGACTTCATGTATATCGGCCAAGTTTTGTTGTGTCATGTGTGTAAACACACTTATCATTCGAAGCCTTTTTCACCCTGCTCAGTATCTATTTCTGAAATTTTCTGCGTGCTGCTTTATGCTAAAATCTATTTTTTTTTTGTAGAAAAGTGGAGCAGGTAGCAGAAGAGGTCGACTCTTTGAAGGAAAGCCTGGATAAACATTTACTACGCAATCAAAAACGGATGCTGGAAGCTAAAGAGAGAGCAGAATTACTGAAAAGAGCTGTATGCAATCATTTTCCTCATTAAATTCATGAACATGGATTCTTTCTTCTTCTTTTTCCAATTAAAAATATTTATGAACATATTAATTACTTATATCTTGTTTGTGTTATATACAGTTGCCATCATTTCTCAGTCGAGAAATCTAGATCATGGATTATCACCACGTAGTTACATGTTAGTGCTGCCTCAGCCCCACTAAAAATTGAGTTAGGGTGAGTTTAATCACTATATTTTGTAAAAAAAAAATTGAAAAGAAAGAAAAGTGAGGAAAACTTATGGAGATTAAAATCTGTCAGAAAAAAAATGGAGATTGAAGATCATTAAGGAAAACCATATATGGAAACCTAAATGAAGAACTAAAACAGTGTTTAGAGTGAAAATAAACCAAATATTTGAACACGTGCTAACAAGAGAAGATGCAAAATATAGAAAAAAAAATGAATTTAGTGGATGTGCACCAAAAAGAGAAAATGCATCATTTACAAAAATAGCTATCATTAGTGCACAATGTGCGCTTGCGCAGAGGCTATAATCTATAGTATTTGTAGTTGCAATCCAGACCCTAGTGCATGATATTAGTAAATTAGTGTTGCACCCAGGGTTCACTTATTTTGTGTGTGTGTGTGTGTGTGGGGGGGGGGGGGGGAGGGGGTGTTGAGAGAGAGAGTCCATTGTGACATGTACGTGAAATCCACTCTAACCATCAGGTGAGTCGGCCCATGTTAGGCCTAACGCCCTAAAATCAGCCGCATGCATGATTCAGGTGGGCCACACAATTGGGGACAATGTACAGGGAGATGCCTGCCCTTCAAACTACTTCCCTTGGTGCAGCCCCCCTTAATGTCTGACGAGCCTTGTTTTTGGGCCCTGGGCCTAATCTGATATGAATCATTTGATGGCTGGAGTCGATTTCTCATACACATTACTGTGGGCACTAAAAAAATCAATGGTGGGTGTCCCTCTCCCAACTATTTCCTTTGGTGTGACCCACTTGAATTGCAGAACAGTATGATTTTTGCGACCTGGGCCTAGTGTGTGACAGTGCATCTTTTTTTATTTTTTATTTTTTTACATGCACACACACCCCACACACTCACGCTAGTGGAATTTCGCCACCTATGGGGTACTCGAACCCTTGACCGGTTGTGTGAAGGTGCATCTTGATGGTCAAATTGGGGTTCACATGCACATCATGGTGGGCCTTATAAAAATCGAGGGTTGGCATTCCTCTCCCAACTGTTTCGCTTGGTGTGGTCTACCTGAGTCACGGACCAACCTATTGTTTGGTTCTTGGGCCTAACACATCTAATGGTTGGGGTGGATTTCACGTACACACCACGGTGGGGGCCCGTCCCTACTTTGCTTGCACGTAAGGTCTTCAAAACCCTTCTCACAAGAGACCATTTTCCTACACACGTGTGCATGTGTGTCTATAATACCAATAATTAATAAGACGAGGAAACTAGAATTTGATGGTTTGGTCATGTACAATGGAGATGAAGAAATTGCACCGGTTAGGAGTTGGTACAAGTATGGATGGAGGTAGTAAGAACGGACTTGATAGTTGATAACCTATGGTCTAATTGGAGGTCTGGCCCTTGATAGAGTGGAATGGCAGAACAAGGTTCATGTACTTGACCCTAATTAATTAATTTTTTTTTTTTGTTTTTTTTTTTTTTTTTTTTTTGGGGGGGGGGGGGGGGGTAAATCAAATTTGATATGTTAATTAGTGAGGGTTGATCTATCAATTGGCATTTAGCCATAATTTTTCCCTTTTCTTTTGAATAAATTATTTATTTTTTAATTATTTAAAATTTAAAAATGTTTAATATGGAAAATGTGTTTTTCATTTTCAATTAATGTGGAAATTTTATATATTAATGTGTTGGCCTATCTATCAATTGGCTACAAATTTTTATATTTATTTTTTACTGATTTTTTTCAACCGCACATGGTTTAAGCCTTTTTAACATGGAAACTTATTACGTATAGCTGTTTTATGCAATGTTTTACCATGTGCCTTTTAACATCTCCAGAAATTTTACTGAAAAAAATCCACCTTTTCCCAATCTTTCCATCAGACTGATATTTTCTTGAATATGGGCGATACCAATACATGTTTCCGTATCCCCCAGTTATCGATATATGTAACGATACCATAACCTGAACACTAGCTTCATGAATCATATTTTACCATTCCTCTCTGTCAAGGTCCATCTCCTTAGACCATAAGTCATCAAATCTTTTCCAACTTGAACCAACTCCTAACTAGAGCAGTTCTTGGTCTTTGTCGCACATGATCAAACCATCCAAGTCTACCTTTTCTCATCTTATTACCTATTGGTGCTACTCCTACGTTCCCACAAATGCATTTATTCTAATTCTATTCTTGTCTTGCCACTAATCATCTCAACATCCTCATTCAGCCAATGCTCATCCTATGAACATGTCAGCAGTTAACTCTTCATGGCCACTTTTCCAAGTTAGATGAATCTCATCTCTCCAATGCATTACTCAGGTCATGTGTCAGATCTTGAAGTTTCTTTTATAGATTGCTTGTGATTGGAATGGTTTCATCTCAGTCCTATTTTGACTTGGTTCTCCATCTTTTTTTTTTTTTTTTTTTTTTTTTTAACACACGTACACACACCCCCACATACTCACGCCGTAGTGGGCTTACACCACCTATGGATACTCGAACCCTTGACCGGGTGTTGAAACTCCCGAGAGTCTACCACCTGAGCAAGAGCAAGGATCCATCTTGGTTCTCCATCTATGACGATACTCAGATCCTTAGAAAAACAAGGGCACCCAAGTCGGATGCTCATATACTTGGATGAGGGTAAGGAAAGATGGACCCCCTTTTCCCAAGACAAACCATATTTACTGCCATTTTGAATTCTAGATCTTTCAAGGGCACCCAAGAAAGGGAGTCTTCTTCAAAGCAAGTTCTTTGGTTTTTAGTAGGGCTGCTGTAAATGCCAAGCTAGGTGGTTGTAGTTTGTCTGCTTTAGATTGGTCTGCGCTTTAGTGTTTTCCCTTTTCTTTCTTTCTCTTTTCCTTGTATTCTTTTGCAGTTTTTTTTTCCACCCATTAATAAATTGCCATCCTAAAAAAAAAAAGGGCACCCAAGAATTTGTAGTGGATAGTATCGATTCATCAGTGAATTCAACTCGTAATATTGTTATGGAGATATTTTAACATGATTATACATACATGCAAATGTTCGAAATTTTTTTTTACATATGTGCACTGATCAATCCTTGCGTATCCTATCCTAAGAATTTAGATTTTGAGCATAAGCCAAAATTGCATTACTTAGTTTTGACAATTTATTGCGCTATATCAAATGCAATAGTTTAGTAGACTATTTTGCCGAAATGAGTTTTTTATCCTTTCATAAAGGTTTACTGTTATGTTTTAGAACGGGGAGTCTGCTCATGTTCTAAGAATTTTTGATGACGAAGCGCAAGCGATGCAGTCAGCCCGGAATTCATCGTTAATGCTGGATGAAGCTTATAATACAGGAGTGGCTGTTCTTACAAAATATGCAGAACAAAGGGATCGTTTGAAGGTAAACTAAGACTCTGGATTTGCGACCGCTGCTCATAAAATTTCGTTGTTGAGTTCTTCAATGATATGCTGAAAATCCTGAAGTTTTTCTTATGGCACTGTAGTACAATGATTTAGTTGGCAACTTGCCAGGTCAAATACATGGAAAGCTTAGCACTCATTTTCCATTTTAAAAAGCAAAGATAAATTCAAAACTCTGCTTTAACTGTCTTATCAATTCACTCCATCCATTCATAATATCTTCTCTCTAATGTACAGTAAAAAAATCTCAGATTGTGTTGTCTATTTATGCTCCCTCCAATCTTTTTGAGAAGAGGCGCATAGGAGCAGGTGACCAACCTGCATGCCAACTATCCATAGTAGCCTACCCACAGCAAATGCCCATGCCCCTGATAATTGCATCGTTGTGCCTGGGCTGTGAGGGCTCTCAGTGCATCTAATATCCTCCTCTTGTGAAAGTTCAGCAGGAGTTGGCAGCAGTCCACGCACCCACACAAACACACACGCACCAAAAAAAAAGGAGCATTTGACTGGTTGACTGCTGGACTAATGGCCAATCCAAAAGATGGCTCATCAATTGGCAGTCAGGATTGATGAATTTAGACAAATTGGATGTTACAGATAATTTAAACATGGGCCTTTGCTTTATATCTATACAATCACTTTGATATGAACAGAAGCTGTATTTGTGTTCTTTATTAATTATACATGCGTGTTTGTAAATGTAGTTCTGTAATGGTTAATCCTGAATTGAAATGTCACCATCACCATCACCATCATATCATAGCCTTGTCCCAGCTATTTGGGTTCAGCTTTCAACAGGGATTCTCATGATTGCTAAGAAAGAAGTTCTACAATGGCTTTCCAATTGAAATCAGCCCTTCTCCTTTACCCAGGCTTAGAACTGGTTGGACAATCAATTCTAGGCGGTGCTTCCAATCTAAAAGAAATACTATATTTAATTGTTTAAAATTTATTGCTAGAAGTTTTACTTCAGTTCATTAATGTTTATAAAATGCCATAATTATTTTCTAAGTGAGCAAGATGACACATACATATTGTTAAAGTGCAAAACAACCATGTTAGTAGTAGTCTGATGAATCTTTTTGCCCAAGTAATAAGTAAAACTAAGTTTAAATGAAGATTATTTATTCAATTTTGAAAGATATTTATTTGTTTGATTGTTATTATTATTTTGTGATAGAATTCATTGGCGCCCTGTTTAGGAGCTTGGAAAATAAAATTGTGGAAAATTTTTTTTCCAAGAAAATGCCACTCTACTAATTAGAGGAGTTACTTTTGGGTGAAAAGTAAAATCTAAGAAAGTGGATTTACTTGGGTGGACGGAAGAAATGGAGATGTGCCTCTAAAGTTTTATGTGATTGTCATGTACCAATCAAATTGAAGGGAAAATTTTATAGGACAGCTATAACACAAGTCATGCTTTATGGGACGGAATGTTGGGCAGTTAAGGGACATGATTTTCATAGGAGTTTTGCTGAAATGGGGACGTTGAGATGGATGAGTGCAAAGATGTGGAGGGATCATCATTATCATCTAAGCCTTATCCTAGTTAATTGGGGTCCGCAAAGATGACGAAGGATTCAATTAGAAATGAATGCATTCGAGGGAACTTAGGAGTAGCAGCAATGGGTAATAAGATGAGGGAAAGTAGACTAGATGGTGATCATGTGCAATGGAGACCAGGAACGGCGCCGGTTAAAGGAGTGAATTGGTGCACGTTGAAGGCTCTAAAAGGGCACCGGGAGGACCAAAGAGGACATGAGTGGAGGTAGTAAAGACTTGATGTCCTATGGTCTAACTAAAGCTATGACCCTTGATAGAGTGGAATGGCAGAAAAGGATTCATGTCACCAACTCTAATTAGTTAGGATGAGGCTTAGATGATATGATGATGAATTTCCTTGGAGAATCTGAATCTAAAAATCTCACCCTTCCCACTATTATTTCATTTTCAAATACAAGTTTCCTTCTCAATTTCTTATTTCTTATTTCCCTACTCTCCTCCTGTTCTCTCCTTTCTATGGGTTGTCCAATTTTAAGTTGGATGGGCCATAGAAGGTGGGCTGCACTTGATAGACAGTCCAAGGTGGACTGTCCATTTTCCACACCATTTGTAGAGATGGTTAGGATAATTCAAGCAAAGTAGGTCTTGAGACGAGGAAATGAAGGTAGGCTGCATGTGATGCAATCCAAGTCATCAGATCTTTTCTAGCATGATTAATATGCACTATACATTTTCCTAGTTATTGGTCATGTGGTTAGGATTAGCCTATCGTAGTGGGTTTTGAGAGGATGGGGCAATCAAAGAGGGGTTATGTATGATGGATAGTCCAAATCAATGATTGGACCTTTTCTAGCATGGTCAATATGGACCATTTGTTCTCTTAGCCAATGATTAGATGGTTAGGATCATCCAATCAAAGTGAATTTTGAGAGAAATGTGCAGTTAGAGGTAGGTCACACATGATGGATGACCCAATCCATGATTGGACATTTTCTAGTATATCACTATGGACTGATCATTCTCCTAGCCACAGATTAGATGGTTGGGATCATCCGATCAAAGTAGGTTTTGAGAGGGATGGGTCAGATCAAGCCGGGCCATATATGATAGATGACCTGAAGTTAATGATTGGATCACCAGGCTCTTTCTAGTATCATCCATGTGGATCGCCTGGTTTCCAAGCCATAGTAGAATGGGTGGAATCATTCAATCAAAGTTGGTTTACCGAGGGTTGGGCAATCAAAGGTGATCCACACGGGATGGATGGTCCAAAAATATGATTGGACTTTTTTCTGCATGATCAATGTGGACCATCCTTTCTTTTAGGGGTATGGACCATCCATACTAGCCATTGTTCAAATGGTTATGATCATCCAATCGAATAGATTTTCCTTTCCACATCTTTTCTCGGAAAGGAGGGACCAACAAAAGTCACTTTCTTTGCTTTTATTTTCCAATCTCCCAAACAAACCCTAGACATAAGTTGGCACTTAAGAAATATTAAAAGAACACCCTTTTGAGAAAAGCATGATAGTAATGGATTTTATTTTTTTTTCGTAGTTAAAAACTCTTAAGTCATTAAAAGATTTTTTTTTTCTTGACTTGAAGCTTCTCTTTGGCATGGTTTTTGGTGCAACTTTGGGTAATTCTTATCCATGGTAAGGTGTGATGAGAGAAGGTGCTACAGAAGGTGCAAGAGAAGCTTGGGACCATGAGGTTTGGGACCGACAAGCTTTGGGATCGAGAAGCGAGGTATCACAAGGATCAGTGACTAGAGATGGAAGGGGTGATTAGAGAAAAGGACAGGTTGATTCTTCAAGGCCTTCGTGGAGAAGGAGTGGCAGCGGTGGAGCGACGAGGTGATGGCTACATGTGGAAGATGGCGCTCGACAAGGAGGACTTCTCTTTATGCCAAGAGTGGGTTACCTTGGAAGACCCTCCAGCCACAGGGGAAGTGGTAGCTTTAAGGGACGTAAATAACAATGACATCTAGAAAATGAAGTACGCCGCTACTTCTAGTTCCCTTGGGGGGGCACCACACTGCAAGAACAACGACATCCCTCACCACCAGTCACTTGAAGGGGAGGAAGCTTGGATAGTGGTGGAAAAAAGGAGGAAGAAGCTCCATCGAGGAAAAAAAAAAAAGGGCCTCTTCTCCAATACCTCCTAACCCTATTTGTAGATCACTTCCGAACGAGCTCAACTTCTCGAGAGTATTAGGTCGGTTCAGTATGATATTGGATATGTCCATCCAGAGATTCAAAGGATCCTCTCTTCCATTAGGGGATTTGTGTATGTTAAGATGGAGAAGGCATCAAATCTCTCAGTTGCAATTGAAGCCTTAAATGGTAAGAAGTTCCTAGGTAAGGCCATAAGAGTTGAAACAACACGTTTTGAGTAACAAGGAGAGAACTAGGAATAGTGGTCCTTCCCTATCTGCTTCCGAAGTTGTTGGTGCTTCCTTGCCCCCATCCTGGGGCCTCCTGTGTGAGGATCTAGAAGTGGGAGAGCTCTTGAGGCATCAACCGACTCCTTTAAAGAAGTCCTACTAGGGTGTAACCCCTCCCGTCTTCCAGAGGATGTCCCGGAAGGCTCTGCCTTTAGTCTGTGTCAGCCAATACCTAACCCAACCCAACCCCACCCCCTGACCTTGTCCCCTAAAATAGTTGTTTCCCCTTCGGTGGTCTCTAAAGCTGCGAAGTGGCTCCGTTGAAGTCTGGTGATGAAACATAACCCGAGTTTTTCTTTACAAGATTTGGTTACTTGGGCTCTACTGCAACTTAGACTGATGATTTTATCCTTAATCACCTAAACCATCGGTCGGTCTAGATATCCCTCTGAGAATCAGAGGACTTGAATAAGATCATCTTCTCTAGCCACATCCACGGGGTGGGGCTGGGCGGACTCCATTGTCAAATGGTCAGATTGATCTCCATTTGGGTTCTCCGAGGTCTGATTTTCCTTGCTTAACATCCCTCTTGAATTTTGGTCCTTCGAGTTCTTTCGTGCTTTGGGTTCTAGTTTTGGCAAGACTCTGGTTATCGACGAGGTGTCTAAGAAATGGGAGGAGCTTCGAGCGACAAGGCTTCTCATCTGAGATCAAGGTGTTGGTCGGAAAGTCGTCGTTTCAAATCCATGTTTTGAAGGACTACCCTGCCTTCCACTCTTGGAGAGGTGTTGTTGCAGCTTGCCTCTACGGCGGTTCTCTGGCCCCTTCTCCAATGTCGGTGGTCCTCGTTGCAAACCCATCTTTGTGCCCAGCTCGTCCTTGCTTTAGGGCCCGTCTGCATGCAAACGGTGCCAAGGCCCTCCTCGTGTGACGTGTGGCCCATGCGTCTCGTGTGAACCTGACTGCAGCTGAGGAGGCTCCATGTGGCCCAGGGGATATGTTCCACATGCCCTCTCGTTCTAAGGTTGTCAATGGGCTAGGCTCGGGCGTGCCAAACTCAAAATCCAGGCTAAGGCCGACCCCAAGGTCGACCCATTAATGCCCCTAGTCACTTCACACCGTCCTTCCAGAAGAACATAAGGATTTATCATCAACCTTTACATACACAATCCTTGGGCGCAAATCTGCAATATTGGACGGTAGATATCCCTCCCCTGACACTAGACCCACATAGCCCCGCCGTCAAGGCCGCCTCCTGTAACCGAGATTATATCATCGCACGAGAAATTTTCTATATTGTCTCCTCAATTTCGGTCTCCACCTCTGGACTGGTCTGAGGATGGTCACGCGCTCCTAAGACTAGTGTTCGAAATATCAGTATCACGTTATATATCGTACCCTGGGGATATAGATATGTATCAGTTACGCACGATATATATAATTTATATTGGATAATTTATCGCACTTTTTGGGAAACATTGGGAAATTTGTTGAATTTTTCAATGAAACTTCAAGGATTATTTAAAATGACCTTGATACACACTTTTAAATAATAACATCTAAAAAAAAAGGGTGCACATAATGTTTCCTTTGTATAGGGTCCTAAGATATACATTGTCTGACTGAACTAATGCAACTATATTTAAATTAAATTAACATTTATAAATGTATCAAGATATGTATGAAAATGTAACCAATTCATTGAAAAGCAAAAAGAAGTAGAGAAATATTCATATCAATGATGTAGACTGGCTTTGGGCGAGTGCAACTTGGGCGAGACCCTGGAACCAACGATGTGGATGAGACCTTGACCGTGGGGCCCACCTTGATATATTCATTGTATATCCATGTCATCCATATGTTTTTCCAAATTATTTTAAGAAATAGTCCCAAATATTAAGCTGATAAAAGTTTAAGGTAGACCACACCACAAGAAACAGCGGGTATTGAACTCCCACCATTAAAAGCTTCCTAGCATCTCTATCGTAATGTTTATTGAACATCCAACCTGTTGATAAGGTCACACAAATCTGGATGAAAGGAGAAAACAAACATCAGCTTGATCTAAAACTTTCGTGGCCTACAAGAGGTTTTCAATGGTCATTAACCATTGTTTCCTATGGTGTGGTCCACTTGAAATTTGTATCTGCTTCCTTTTTTGGGACCATGGCCTACAATAATATGTAAAAACAGATGAACTGTGCAGATATATGATGGATACATGGAGGTGGGCCTGAACGGTCAGGACTCACCCACATCGCTGGTTCTGAGGTCTCACCCAAGTTGCGCTCACCAAAACCGCTCCCGGAGCCTAGTCCGAACTGCACACGGAACCAGCGATGTGAGTGGGACCCTAACTGTGGCCCTCACCATCATATATGTGTTCCACCATCCATCCATTTGGAGAGAGCATTTTAGGGCATGAGCCAAAGAATGAGGCTGATCCAAAGCTCAAGTGGACCCTATCACAGAAAACAGTGGGGATAGTGATACCCGCCGTTGAAACTTGAAACCATTTCTGGGGGCCCACCATGATGCTTATTTGAGATCCAACCTGTTCACAAGTTTAGGCAGATATTTTTTTTTCAAAGATAACGAGGATATATTAAAAGAAAAAAAAAAAAAACACGAAAACAGGGGCTGCTGAGATAGCAAGAAATAGGAAAAGAAAAAAGAAAAATTAAAAACCTAGGAACTCAAGGTTATAATCGAAGAGCCCATTTACATTAGCCGCCCATTCTATGATCAGTCTTTTGGCCCTAGAACACACTATATAAACCGAAGAGGAAATATCGTTGAAGCATTTGTTGTTTCTTTCTTCCCAAACTGACCACTATATGGCGAGGATCGCCATTCTCCAAATCCGGGTTTTGTTTTTGCTCATTTTAAACCCATGCCAAGACGTCAGCAAATCGGCAGATGAAAGCAGAAGACACCAGCTAATTTTGAAGCACCTGGAGAATTCTGACCAAATCTGGGATATAAGCGGGCAGTGGACCAGAAGATGATCGACCGTTTCTTCTTCCTTCATGCAGCAGAGGCAAACATCGACCAGTTGCATACCCTTTTTCTGAGATTATCAATAGTAAGGATCCTATTTTTGCTTGCCAACCAGCCAAAGTAAAGGAACTTGGGGGGAGTGGGGTATTTCCAGATGAATGGGCAAGAGGGACCTGGAGGATGAAAGGGAGGGGATAAGATGGAGTATAAGGATTTAACCGAGAACACATCAGTCTTCTCCGGAGACCATATAAGCTTGTCTGGCGTGGTAAGATCAGGCGTCATCTTTGAAATGAGGTCTAGGCAAGGTGTTCTGTATCAGTATCGGTTGGCGTAACGGTGCCCTCTGAAACCGATACGGATACGGGGGTGTAACGGTGATACGGGGGTGTAACGGCGCAAATTTTTTTTTTTTGCCAAAAAAATATGAAAAAATATGGATTAAATCCGGAATATTCTAAGCATTCCAAATATGCATTCATTTATAAATTGGAACATGTTTATAGTGGTGTAACGGCCCACTCTTTGGTGAGAAGTTGTATCGGACTGTCTGATGAATTTATGAACCAAATAACCTGAATTTGACTACAAAATTCATATATTTAATTTTATAAATATCTAATTTATATACTTGATAATTTGATATAATTTCTCACAATAGTTCTTTTAAAAAATGAAATTAAATTCAGGTAGATCATTGCCAATTTGGGGCTGACTTGGAGGACCAATCTATGCCCCAAATTAGCCTCAAATTCATGCAATTTATTGGCATTATCCCACTTGTGAATTGGTGGACATTTATTGGATAGTGAATCATTAAAAAAAAAAAATCAAAAGGCCCTATTTTAAAAAATAGGCGTCCACAAATTAACAATTAAAACTATTCAAATAATTTGATTTTGGCATTTTGAGTTAGCAATTATAGTCTATAATTTAATTGGTAAATTTTAAGTTAATACATGTCTCGTGTACAATTTTTTAAGGGCCCGAATTATTGTGAAGTGTAGCAATAAGCGTCCACAAATTAACAATTAAAACTATTCAAATAATTTGATTTTGGCATTTTGAGTTAGCAATTATAGTCTATAATTTAATTGGTAAATTTTAAGTTAATACATGTCTCGTGTACAATTTTTTAAGGGCCCGAATTATTGTGAAGTGTAGCAATAAGCGTCCACAAATTAACAATTAAAACTATTCAAATAATTTGATTTTGGCATTTTGAGTTAGCAATTATAGTCTATAATTTAATTGGTAAATTTTAAGTTAATACATGTCTCGTGTACAATTTTTTAAGGGCCCGAATTATTGTGAAGTGTAGCACACGAGTGTCAAAGTTTTTTGGACCCCACTCGTGATGAATGTGTTATATCCACACCGTCCATCCATTTTGCCAAATAATTTTAGAGCATGAGCCCAAAAATGAGGCAGATCCAAAGCTCAAGTGGACCGCACCATAAGAAACAATAATAATTAAACATCTATCATTAAAAAATTATCGGAGCTACAAAAGTTTTAGATCAAGCTGGCATGTGTGTTTTCCCTTCATCCACGTTAGTGTGACTCTATTAACAGGTTAGATGGAAAATAAATATTACAGTGGACCCTAAGAAATTTTTAATGGTGAGCATTTTATAACCACTGTTTCCTATGCTGTGGTCCACCTGAGATTTGGATCTTACTAATTTTTTGAATCATTACCTAAAATGATGTGGCAAAATGGATGGACGGCATGGATAAAATACATACAGTATGGTGGGGCCCATATGGCATGCCTACATTTTATTAAATGTTTCAGCGTGATGCGTAACCGTACCAGTCCACTCGTTTTACGAAAGCAAGTCCCGTGAGTCTGATCATGAGGTATATATTATATCTAAACCGTCCATTCATTTGATGAGCTTGTCTTAAGGCTTGACACTAAAAATAATACAGATCTAATTATCAAGTGGACCACACTGTAAAAAGAAGTAGGGGATTGAACGTCTACCATTGAAATCCTTTTTGTGATCACAAAACTTTTGGATCAATGTGAAATTTGTTTTTCCTCTTCATTCAGGTCTTTTTGACCTTTTGAACAGATTGGATGGAAAATAAACGTTACGGTGGGCCTACGAATTTTTTAACGGTGAAAATCATCATCTCGCTGCTATTTTTGGTGTGGTCCAGATGATCTTTGGATACGATTAATTTTTTGGCTAATGCTCTAAAATGATATTTAAAAATAGATGAACGGTGTAGATATAATAAATACATCACTGTGGAGCCCCGTAACTTTGATCTACTTTGAACCGTTCGTACAACTCGGAGCTCGAGGACTGTCAGCGCTCGTCTTAGCATGACACGTACCTCCAGCTGGTGCGCGGTACACCTCCGAAATAAAAAAAACAGAAGGAGAGAGGGAAACCGAAAAGAAAGAAGAGGGAAAGAAGAAAGAAGAAAAAAGAAAAGAAGAGAGAGAGAGAGAGAGAGAGAGAGAGAGAGAGAGAGAGAAGAAGAAGAAGAAGAAGAAGAAGAAGAAGAAGAAAGGCCACAGCACAAGCTAAGTGCAGAGCCGCAAGCCTCACCGGAGTCATGCAGGCCAGGCCGCAACCAATCACAATTTCAAAGCTTTCCCGAGAAGAAGAAGAGGAAGAAGAAGAAGAAGAAGAAGAAGAAAAAAAAAAAAAAGGTTACTATTTGTTTGTTTCCCCCCCCCCCCCTTATTTTTTAAGGCCTGTAATTTGTTACTGGTCAAGATATGAGGACCGTAACGGCCGTTACATGTACAAAAAGGGACTCGGTGATGATATGACCCAGATCGCGTAACGGTACCATTACTGTTACATATACGTACGCCCGTTACGGCCGATACGTAACCGTTTTGGGACACCCTGGGTCTAGGAGTTCCACAAATTCTGTGACCTCCCAATCGTACAGATTTCTGGTGCATTTCAGGTCCCGTACTGTGAAATCATTAGAGACCACGAAGCAGCTAGCAATGGGGATATCCTTATAAGGGGCTAGATGGAATATGTTCGGAAATCTGACATACAGGGGTTCCTCACCTATCCACTGATATTTCCAAAAAACGAATAGCTAATCCATTGCCAATCTGAAATCTGATATTATTGATGACTGCCTGTTTTGATTTCAGGATCCCTTTCCAGATAAAAGAGGCCCTATACGAAGAGGAGTCTTTGGTCCACCAGCCACCTGGGGAAGAACCGTATTTGCCTTTGATGATCGAGGTCCAAGGAGCATCTTCCTCCGTGCCCAATCTCCAAGACCATTTGCCAAGCAGGGCCTGATTCATTGTCTTCAGATTCTTTATACCTTCCGGAAATTGTTTGCACACCTCTTGCCACTCCATTAGGTGCAACTTCTTCTGATTATCTTTGCCGCACCAAAGAAAATCACGTCGAAGCTTGTCGATGCAATTGCAGACCACTAGAGGGCATCTGAGAAGGGACATGTAGTAAACGGGGAGGTTGGAAAGTGTAGCCTTGATGAGGGTAAGCCTACCTCCCAGCGATAGGTATTGACACTTCCACGTTGCCAGATATTTCTGGAATTTGTCAGTAATTTTGTCCCACATCGCGATTGGGGGGCGGCTGATGGCCAGAGGGAGGCCCACAAAAGTTGTGGGGAGGGAAGCTTGCGGATAGCCGAGCGATATAGCAAATGAGGTTAATTCTGTCTCCGATATGTTGACGCCTAATATTTTTGATTTGGTCATATTAATTCTCAAATTGGACACCGCTTCAAAGCATCGAAGTGTAGTGCACAGGTTGTCAACTATAGTGGGGTCTGCTTCAGACAGGATAAGGGTATCATTTGCGAATTGGATATGGGAGATAGGGGGAGTCACGCCCGACATCTCAATACCTCTGATAATGCCTTCATCTTGACCTCTGAGCAGCATTTGTGAAAGGGCTTCACCCACCAAAAGGAAGAGGAGGGGGGACAGGGGATCCCCCTGACAAATACCTCTTGAACCATGGAAAAACCCTTTAGGAGATCCGTTGAGGAGGATAGAGAAATGGGTTGATTTGATGCACTCTGTAATCCATCCTTTCCACCTATCACCGAACTTCATACGAGTCATCAAATATTGAAGGAATCTCCAATCCACATGATCGTATGCCTTTTATATATCCAATTTGCAGAATATGGCCTTTGTAGCAAATCTATGGCAAGAATGGAGGCATTCATTAGCAATTAGGACGCAGTCCACGATCTCTCCCCCTGATGAACGCGTTTTGGTATTTCGATATCAAGTTTAGGTAGATATTGGCGAAGGGAAAACACAAATATCAGCTTGATCGAAAACTTTTGTGGCCCCCACGAGGTTTTTAATGATAGGTGTTCAATCCCAACTATTTTGAGTGGTGGGGTCCACTTGAGCTTTGGATTTGCCTCATTCTTTGTCTCATGTCCTAAAATAATCTCTCCAAATGGTTGAACGAAATGGATATACAATACATACATCAAGGTGGGCCCCACCATAAGGTCGCACTGTCTTGGGTGCAGCCGAGTCGCACCAAAGCCACTCTACCGTGACTTAAGGGGCGCAGATTAGATTAGGTGTTACACGGGTAACAACTTAATGGGTGTTACCCTTACTGTAGGGCCCACCTTGTTGTATATCCACTCCGTCCATTCGTTTTTCCAACCCATTTTAGGACGTTGTCCCAAACATTAAGCACATCCAAATCTCAGGTGGACCACACCACATGAAACAGTGATGATGAACGCTCACCATTAAAAACATCCCAAGGCCCAATGTAAGCAAATCCGTAATGTTTATTTGTCATACAACCCGTTGATAAGGTCTATCAGAACTAGATGAAGGGAACATACAAAGATTAGGATAACCCAAAACTTTTGTAGCCTACAAAATGCTTTTAATGGTCATTCACCACTTTTTCCAGTCGTGTGGTCCAGCCGAGATTTGGATCTGCTTAAGTTTTGGCATAACGTCCTTAAGTGATATGAAAAAACGGATGGATGGTGTGCATATGAAGCACATTCATCAAGATGGGCCCCACACGATAAGGTTAACACCCACTACGTTGTTACCCGCGTAACGGCTAATCCACTCCCTAAGTTAAAACAGAGAGAGAGAGAGAGAGAGAGAGAGAGAGAGAGAGAGAGAGAACCAAACGACTCTCCTTCTCTGTTACAGACGGCCGCATGTCCGCAACCCTACCCAAATTGTCGCCGAAAATTCCAACCCCAAATTCACAAAAATCTCTCTTAAATCTTTTTTTTTTTTTGGCAAATCCCAATTCAAATCCCATAATCCTTGGTGGAAATGCAGTTTCCTTCCAAAATAACTAGTGGGGGGGTAAGCAAATTTCTCTCTCATATATATATATATATATATATGGGAAATGGTACTTGAGGTTGACCTCATGGGAACTTCCCATGAGGTCGAGCTGTGTGGGCCCCACCGTGATGCATGTCGAACATCAATATCGTGCATTTGATGGGTCCCCTTTAGGTTATGGGATATCCCGAAAATCAGCTGTATATAGAACTCAGGTGGGCCATACCATCTAAAACCATGGGAAGACATGCCTAAAACATGTAAAAGTACTTGGTGGGGCCCACCTGAGTTTTGGATGCGACTTAAACTTGGTCTAACCCCTCATCCAAGTGGGACACACAATGGATGGTTTGGATTTGTGAACCACATCTCGGTGGGGCCAATAAATGATTGTGAATGTTTTAATGAGAGGGTAACCCCTCTCAATTTCTGTATGTGGTGTGGCCCACCCAAGTCATAGATTGACTTGATTTTTAAGCCCGTGGCCCACCATGGAATGGTGCATGTGAATGATGGGATAGGTGTTCGACACACATCACGGTGGGGCCCACACAGCTCAACCTCATAGTACCATTTCCCAAATCCCTATGTGTGTGTGTGTGTGTGTGTGTGTGTGTGTATTAATTTCTGGATGAAAAGAGATTTTTTTAAAAAAAAATTATGGATGACACGTAGCCTGATGTCAATGTGCACCTATTTTATCAGTATCATGGACTAATTGATTATAGGGATTCGTAGTAGGTGGCTACAGTACTGCACGATATTGCGTTATGTCGTCGATATTGCATGATATTTCGCGGTATATCGCACGATACACATGATTCCGTGATTTATTATTATTATTATTATTTCTGAAGGGCTTTTTAGGGGTTTCATATCACTAGCCTGTGATAACGATAATATCGGCTGAATGTTTCGAGGATAAATCCTCTCCTCATGGTGGGGTTCTTTGTAAAGTGTACCAGTGGATTAAGGAGCGGGCTTCTTGAGTGTCCTTTTGGGTTGGGTCCAGAGTTTTGGGAACTGTTTTGTCGTGGTGTTCTTTTCTTGTTTTCCCTTTTCTTTTCCTTGTTGTTTGTTTTGTTCCTGTTTTGGCTGTCTTTCTTCCATGGTAGGGGCCACTAGATTAAGAGTCCAGATAATAGCTAGCCTCTCAGAATAGAGCAACCGTTCCTAGCCTCAATCTCTATTTTGAGACTGGTCTGATAATATCTGTATCAAAATATTAGGAAGACTGATCATTTTAAATTCGTTTTTTCAGGAACAGTTTTATGAATGCAATCTCATTAAAGCAGTGGGACTAGTCTTTATTTACTAATTTTAAAGAGATGCCTATTATTTACATTGTCTAGATGAGGCCGGATGACTGAAATATACCAATCACAAATAACCTCAATAACCTCTTTTTATTTCTCAATGTGACCAGCTCATAATGCCTTTCGCTTAATTGTTCCTATATTTACTTCCAGAATTGCATTTTCATAGAGATCATGTGCAATTATAATCATCGCCATAGGCTCTTCTCTCTGTATATATGACACTCCAGCAATGACCATATTCATCTCTGCCATTCTTGCCTCCTTTACCTTGCGACATGCCCATGTAATTTTGCAGTGATAGCTTTTAGTATGAACATTTTTTTGTGTGATTATTTAAACTATAGAGTACACTAAGCTGTGGATGCAGATAGCAGCAGGCCTGACTTAGCCCCAATGAAGAAGTACCATGTGCGTCTATCAAATGTGGGCCCAGGGTGAAAAGCAAAGATTCCCTTTGGTGAAATGACTCTTTTGCCCTTTTCAATGTGGGGCCATATCTGACAGCCGCACATGGTGTTTTTTCATTGGGCCACGTCAAGTCTGCAGGAGATTCCTGCAGTCGTGCATCCCCCGGTTACAGGCAATCCGCATCCCTAAACTGCATTGTGTTAGCTATGAATCAGTCAATCACCATCAGAGGGGGTGCCCTCCCAAGCAGGTCTGCACCCTGAGGTGTTGGCTCCTGTCACTAGCAGCACATATATTATAGATGTTGAACCATCCAGTCTTCATTTCTCACCCCATTTCTCATGGGTTTCTGGTGCAGAGAGCGCAACGGAAAGCACTGGACATCCTCAACACGGTGGGACTCTCCAACTCTGTGTTGAAGATTATTGAGAGGCGGCACCATGTCGACAAGTGGATTGCTTATGCAGGTATGATAATGACTATCATTCTTGTGTATGCGTTTTGGAGGTGGACGCATTGATTTGAGGTTTTGCATGTTCATTGGCACTTTCTTTTTTTGGGTAAAAATGTTTCTGGGGCTTTAGATAATATCAAATAGTAAGATCAGTAAAGAGCCTAATGAAGACTTGTCAACCATTTATGGAAAGATACAATGTCTATACTGGCCTTATCAATAAAAACTAAAATTCAGTTTAAAATGGCTAGTGGGGAGTCTTAGCTGATCTGCCAGACACATCCCAAACTATGTTTTTGCATGAAATCTTGGTACAGCGGAGATGATATGGCAGAGCCAGTAGCACCATGTGGCAGTCATCTATCTACAAATACACATGGCACAGAGAGACCTAAAAATTGGGGCTGTCCATCGAACTGTCCCTCTAACTGTCCCTACCGTGGATGCCAAATGGTTTAAATAATGATCCTTTGTCAACCAGAGGCCTCCAAAGCAACAGTCCAATGTTCTAACTGAATGTGGCTTGTTCTCAAGTCCGTTGTTTGAACACCCCCATCTACAGTTTTCACAAATGTACCTGATTTCTGAGCCAGGTCACAAGGTGGTGGCCTATCTGATGCACCGCAGGCATGTCCAGTGGATGCCAGGCTGCAACATGTCGAGGTGACAATGCGCCTTTAGCAGAAGTTAAGTGTTATGTAATTGCCATCTCCAATGGCCATTCACCTGGAATGCTTGTAAACACGTGTCATTTTATTCTCCTGAGAGTGGATCAGATGCATTCAGCACAAACTATCATTTCTATCAACTGATGGGGTTGGCACACATTTTGATCATTTTAGACTGGAATAGGCCATTTTTGCCACTGTTGCAACTTGGTATCCAGTGTTTGTCAGCCACCCACTGGAGCGCACATGCTGAGATGGTCCCATATTTGAACAGTTCGTGTTCTTAACACAGTCATACATGTGGTTGTGACTCTATGACAGAGGCAACACTGCTACTTTCTAGAATGTTGCTTCAAACTTCTTTTGACCATCTAGAGTTAGCTTGGTCCAATTTGCATGGTTTAGATGTCATTGGAAGCATTAAAGGTGCCAGAGGAAGCATTCAATTTACAGCGAGAAGATGTTTGCACTTGGGAAATGGAGGATGCCAAAGCAAACTATTTGTTGCACTTGCCTTTTTTTTTTTTTAACTCAATAATTGAGGGAGTAGAATCTTTCCATTTAAAAGTAAAACTTTGTCTGGCAAAATTTGTGAGAAAAAGGAGAGATTCCCCTTTCTTTGTGGGACTGTAATTCAAAGAATTTCAAAGTACAATGTAATGTAATTGGCATGTACACCAATTCAATGGTTTGGCACTCAAACTGCAGTGCACGTGCTCCTCTACAATGCAAGTGTCATAGTTATAAAACTTGGAGACTCAACTAGAGGGTTGGCCGAATCTACAACTCAACCCAGTGAAACTCGCTAGCGAGCTCAAGCAACTCACACACCAGCTATGCACTTCATCTGAGATGATGTGTCAATTTTTATATCTCATAAATATCTATTATTACTACAACATTTTTATTAAGTTGTTGGTGTCGAGCCTTGGAGCTCACTCAACCCAAGTCCCATTATCTGTGTAAGCAGTTAGAAGTGACAGGAGACACAATTTCAAGTTGGGCTTAGAACGTTACAGCGACAACCTAAACAAAAATCACATTTGGTCCTTTTTCCATTTCAATTCAGCATCCGAAATACAACCTAAAAGATATAGCGGATGAATATGCAAAGTCCCTAAAGCACCAGCAGCAGTGTAGATGATTGGCAGGCTCAAGCTCAAATGGGACCACCGTACACGTAAACAATGAGAACAGCGGTTCAACCACCACCTTTATACCAAAATCCAAAACGGTAAAAGAAAAAAAGAAAAAAAAAGTACGTATTCTCCATTACTACTTCCACACAACGGGACTCCTCTATGGAGGAAACTTCTTCCCACTCCATATTACTAAACCAGACATTGGAATACCCAAGTATCAAAAAGAAACAGACGGGAACTGCTGAATCCCAAATCAAAGCACAGTGCCGCTGGGCCAGAACAGTTTAAACAGGCATTGAACACAGCCTCGAGTAGGCAATGCCACATGCTATTAAGTAGATTAAATAGATCCAAGTTGTCAGATGCAAAACAAAAGATCGTCCTTAACTAAGCCATCAAAAAAGCCAATTAATCATAAAGGTGAAAGCAGATTGTACAGGACTCAGGTGCATGAGACCCCACGGGCAACATGACCCCATAGGCAGCCACATGGATTGGCCACGGGCACAAATCAGGTTGGTGTGACAGCTTCAACCTCTTGAAATCAAAAGACTAAAAACCAAAAAAGAATATATAAAAAGAAAAAAGGAAATGGAAATTCTGGGTCCCTACTCCAATCAAATGGTTAGAATTTGTCCAGCCGGCCTGATTTTTGGACCATCACCAATCCATTCAATGCAGTACAGTGCAGTGCAAGAACTGCCACATGGTTACAATTTTGTGATAAAGGTACAATAAGCTGTATGGAAATAACATTCCTCTATCCATCAACACACATAAGTCAGCTAAGTAGATATTTATAGAATATTCTGATATAAAGCAGCAAAATCTATAGCACTGCAGTCTGAAAGCAGCGCATGAGCACTAACCAAGACAATATATCCATGTCCTCTAGTTTCATAATCCATAGCTGAAGTACAGTTAAAAAAGAAGGAAAAAAAAAAAAAAGTCCATTAGCATTCCATTTCCATGGCCAAGAGATTCAAAGACCCGGAGACAGTAAAGAAGACTTGATCTTCATGGTAGATAGCTATGCATGGTGTATCGAAAAGGGTGGTCTTCCCACTAATCTCCAAATGAAACCAAAGGGGGTTCTCTCCTAATGGCACACTGAAATGTCAGAAGAAGCGAGGGCAGTAAAGAAAAAAGAAGAGAAAGCAGATTCCACAAAGCTGCCGGGACCCTGCCCATGAACAAAAACTTATTACAAAATAGTCATTCTGAGTATAGAAAATAAATGAATTATAGAAGAGAGGTGCTCCAGTGCTTTCACAGCACTATTAAGTTATAGTCTTCCTAGTTGCATTTGGACAATTAAACAGTCCAGTAGATTGATCTACAGTGTCCATAGTTCCAATACACATTCAATGGGCTCCCATGAAAACATCACACCGATCCGATGATCTTAACCATCTGAACAATTGCCTCTGATACAGAGGCTCAAAATCATTTGTGCAAAAATAGGTCTAACCAACTATTTAATCCATCTATTTGACAGTTTCCATCATGGATTGCTTATGATTCTAAAGATTCCCTTCTGTTAGGCATTCCTCACCATCCCATTCATGGGTTGATGAAGGGATGGCTACAAAAAAAAGGGCCAAAACTAGGATGGGGTCGATCATCCAATCAGTCTTATTTTTGAGTCGTAACCTTTCAAATGTGTTCTAGACTTAATTGACAGTTTGGATTCACCTATTGGAGTGTCCATTACCCAAGGCAACTAGAAGCATTATAACTCACAGTGCTCTGAGAGCATTGGAGCACTCAATAAAAAAAAATAAAAAATTTACATAATTCATGCACCACTCTATGAGAATAATAAAAATGCATGAGTTCTAGGAAATATCAATGTAGAACCCCCTTTAGGGCTTGTTTGATTTCCAGGACATTGGTAAATACCCTGCAAAAGGGAGTAATAATTATTTCCCAGCGCATTTACAACATTTCACCCATACTTGATTTGACTACTTACTTTTTAACACGGAAATCGAGAATATTGCAAAATATCTGTGGGTCCCACTGTGATGCATTTCGCTTATCCACACCATTCGTCCATTATGCCAGCTGAATTTATGGCATGAGCCAAAAAACGAGGCATATCCAAAGCTCTAGTGGACCATGCCACAGAAAAAAGTAAATCATATACTTAACGTTAAAAACTTCTAAGGGCTACTGTTTCTTTTGGTGTGGGCCACTTGAGTATTGGATTTACATTATTTTTTGACTCATATCTCAGAATGTTGTGGTAAAACGGATGGACGGAACAGATATGTCATACACATCACCGTTAGGTTTAAAAATTTTAACTGCACTTTTGAACCAGTTTCCAAGGCAAGAATTCCCCAAAAAATTCAAACGGGTGAAAGTGCCGTGATTAACCATTTACCAGGTATTTGCACTTGCACTGAAAAATCAAACAGGCCCTTAGATACAAGAAATGTGGGATGGGAGCATTACAACTTATAGTGCTCTGGTAGCATTGGAGCATTCCTCGTTAAAAAATTACGTAATTCATCTGCCTCTCTATGAGAATAATAAAAATGCATTAGTTCAAGGAAATGTCAATCTAATTTTTCATTAAAAGAGCCCCCTTTAGGGCCTGTTTGGTTTTCCAACTTCCTATGAAATGTAAATTAAATGAGTCATCATTATCATTTCCAGGTGTTTGTTTAAAAAAGGACCGTGGCTTGTAACAGTTGAAAAGAAAGTAGGTAAAGTAAATTGTGATCATCACATTTTCACACTATAAAACCACCATTTTCACAGTGAAACAAACAATATAACAAAATCATCATTGCAGTCAAATGTATGTGATGTCACCACGCAATTACAAGAGAATCATTTTATACACTTACAGTTGTAATTGCAAAACCAAACAGCCATACAATAAATGAGTGAGTAAATTTTGAGGAATATCCTTTGGAACTATGAAGATAAGAGTGTATGTGTGTGTAATGCCTATATCTATATGTGTGTGTACATGTCTATATCTATATATACGTTTACACGCACGCGTGCGTACACGCAAATAATGCCTGTCGGAGTGATGTGCTCTCATTGCCGGTCCCAAGCCCGGATGGAGGGTTGCATCAGGTTGGCAGCCCGCATGAAACTTATGCTGTGACTTTTATGGTCTAAGAAATTTCTTGAGCTATGGTATAAGGACACGGTCTGTTATAGAGTAGAATGGCAGAACATGATTTCTGTAGCTGACCCCAATTAATTGAGGTAAGGCTTAGATGATGATATACCAATACACACACACAAGCACATATACATGCATGTGTATATGTGTGTGTGTGTGGTTTTTTTGGGACAGTATTTTCGTTATAGGGCAACCCACCCACACACACACATATAGGGTGACCCACACAAATAAGATGTCCAGAACCTTCCCTCACATATCCTGCTTACAATTTTGGAGCTACAATGAAGGAAATGGAAGCCCACTTAACACATTATTTTTTGTTCACCACCCCTAGCACAAATTGCATTGTTGACTTGAAAGTTCAGCCAGCTGCTACTTGGGGATGGCTCTATTTCGGAGACTCTCAACCTTAGGGATATCATGCAATGGTGGTTTATGGCCTGAGAATTAACTATTTGAAGAGCATTTTCTCTGGGTTTAACTTGAAGGCCTATAAAGTAGACGATCTGGCACAAGTTGTGGGTTATGGGATTGCCAATGGAGTGGCCAGAGCACCGTTTGAAGCCTGGCACATTCTGCTAGAGAGGTGAAGTCGTGAGTCAACAACATGGAAAAGCAGCTCTCTCATTGGCTTGAAGGATCACTTTTTTTTTTCTTTTTTTTTTTTTTGAAGATTTCTTAAAGGATCAACATTTTTTTAACATTGATAATTGTATTACTAAAACAGGCCGAAGCCGGAAATGTACAAAAATACAAAAGAAAGGAGTTTACAGTACAAAAATACAAAAGAAACTGATTTATCACCTTTGAAGCTAATGCCCATTCCATTACAAAAGATTTGGCCCTGCTAAAAACCTCTAAAACCTTACCCTTTCTATTTCCGAAACATCAGTTATTTCTTTCTAGCCATATGACCCAAATCCCTGCTAACAAGCTTAACCGCTATACTTTTTTCCCAATTTTGCCAACACCCCCAACCATGCCACATCAATAGGGCAGAATCAACAGCCATAGGCAATACCCAGGAAACTCCAACCAACTTGAAAAAGGTGTCCTGCAATTCTTTTGCAAACCTATAGTGAATGAAAAGGTGATCCACTAATTCCTCATCTTGAAGACACACAGGCATGCATTCGAAAGAATAAAACCTCTTTTGTGAAGATTATCTATTGTTAGCACCTTCTTCCTCCCTACTAATCATGCAAGCGCTGCGTTGCTACCACCTTTGAAGGAGCACCATAACACCAAAAAAGAAAAAGACATCAGATGAATCCCACCACCTGACACAACCCCACTTGTGCACAAATAGAAAGATTTAGCCCTACAAACTAGTCTTTTTAACATGTAATCCAAGTTATCCCAATCGAGATGGTCATACGCCTTCTCAATATCTAACTTACAAATGAGCCCTTTCAACCCTGTCCTGCTACATGAATGGATGCATTCATTTGCCACCAAAAAACTATCCACTATTTGTCTGCCTTCCAAAAACGCCCATTGAGAAATCAAGATGACACCACACCGCCCAACACCTCTCTGAATTTGAAGCTTGGCCAATATCTTGTAAGGACCTCCCAATAAGTTGATTGGTCTGAAATTTTGAAGACATTCTGAACCTTTTTTTGGAATAATCACTATGAACGTAGCCCCTAGTTCCGATGCAATGCATCCTGTCTCATAAAATTCGTTCATGAAATTTAACATGTCCTTTACCAAATCCCAAAATTTTTTTATGGAATGCAATTGGAAATCCATCCGGCCGAGAGCCTTGCCACTCCCCAATTCTGACACTGCCCAATTAATTTCCCCCTTAGTGAAAGCCTCTTCTAATGACATCGCCGATTCAAATGACATGGACGCGAAATTCAGATTTAACTAGCAACGGCCTTTTCCAAGCTTCACACGATAGGAGCTTCCTATAGAAGTCCACTGTTGAAGCACGAACCTATCTTCCCCTCCACCCTAACCCCTTCCACCATTAAAGCCTTAATCTTGTTCGATCTTGCTCTAGCGCTAGCCATTGCATGGAAGAATTTGGTATTTTGTCCCCCTCTTTCAACCAGAGGGCCCTCAATCCTTGCCGCATACCCTAAGCTTCACACGATAGGAGCTTCCTATAGAAGTCCACTGTCGAAGCACATACCTATCTTCCCCTCCACCCTAACCCCTTCCACCATTAAAGCCTTAATCTTGTTCGATCTTGCTCTAGCACTAGCCATTGCATGGAAGAATTTGGTATTTTGTCCCCCTCTTTCAACCAGAGGGCCCTCAATCCTTGCCGCATACCTTCTTGAAGGATCACAATCATCATCATCATCATCTAATCCTTGTCCAACTACTTGGGGTCGGCTACATGAATCCTTTTCCGCCATTCCACTCTATCAAGGACCATATCCTCAGTTAAACCATAGGTCATCAAGTCTTTTCTTACTACCTCCTCCCATGTCCTTTTTGGCCTTTCCCTTGCCCTATTAGAGCCTTCAACATCAACCCACTACTAATCAATACAGTTCTTGGTCTCCATTACACAACTCTACTTATCCTATCTCATTACCTATTGGTGATACTCTTTAAGTTTGAGGCATTCATTTCTAATTCTATCCTTCCTTGGTTTGCCACTCATCCATCTCAATGTCCTCACATCAGCCACGCTTATCCTATGAACATGATGTCCTCATATCAGCCACACTTATTGATGCAAGACAATTAATCACTTGCTCTAAAAGCTCGAACTGATAAAGCATGGCGAATTAATCCCTTTATCTCGACCAGGCCCCACATCCATCGGTTAGGTCATCAGCAGAACCCTCCTCGTGGGCCCTAAATCCATGGGTTTCACCTCACACGGGCCACCCACCCCGAGTGTGCCCCCTGCATCCCACAGGCAACCCCATCAAGCCCGGTGTGAAAATGCCCATGCATTACTTATCCTATGAACATGATGTTCTTTAACTACCCAACATTCTGTTCCATAAAGCATGGTTGGTTTTATATCTATCCTATTAAATTCCCCCTCTAGTTTGATTAGAACACATCAATCACAAAAAATTCAAAAGGCAAATCTCCACTTCTTCCATCCAGCTTAAATTGCATGAGTAACATCCTTCCCAATCTGACCCCTCTCATAAATTTTTTTTCCCTTTTCTGAAAGGTCCCCTCCACGAATTATTGACCCAAGATATAAAAAATCGTCATTTTGGGTACTCGTCTGTCAGCAGTCTTAACTAATTTCTCATTTCCACTCTTATTGTCACTAAAAATGCATTCTATATACTTTGTTTTAGTCCTTACTAATTTTAAAACCTCTAGATTCTAAAGCATCCCTCCATAGTTCTAGTTTTATGTTTACCCCTGACCCATCTTGTCAATCAAAACTATGTCATTTGCAAACAACATACACCATGAAACCTCTTCTCATATATGCCTCATTAACTCCTCTATAGCCAATGCAAAAATATGCAGACGTTTTTACAGGTAACAGTACCAAGGATTGAATCCTAGATCACTCACACACAATATGATACAGGCTCAAAGCTGCTTTGTAGAATATTTCGCTTTAACTTTTGTTGCTATTTAGATGCCCTGCTAAGGTTGCGGCTAAGATAGAATCCATTCAACAAGAGTTTTTCTGGAATGTCTGGATGATAGCCACAAGTGTCATCCTCTGGCTTGTAAAGATGTGTGTAAACCAGTGAATCTGGTGGTTTGGGTATAAAGCTCATCTGGCAAGTTAACTCTGCCGTACTTGTAAAATAGTAATGGTGAAATTCTACAATTAGCAGCAACAGAGTACAAATTATCAGCAAAACACAGAAAGGGATCTGCAATTTGGAGAGCTAAATTGTCAGTTTCTAGTGAAATCATGAACCACATCAGGTACAAGGTTCACATCAGGAACATAGTTTGCTTCTGGGATGATCAGTGGTATAGCGATGCCCCGCTCAGTGTCTAATTTCAGTCGCTTTACAAAATTGCAACTATCAAAGGAGAATCTGTAGAGAGGTTCTATCAGCAGGTTGTGGGCAAGCTTGTATGGGGGGCCAACATTCAGGCAAAATCTTAAAGATGAAATATCTTCATTGTCCCAGTTGTTTGCCCATTTGGGAGGTATTAAAATTCAGCTCGTTGGAGTGGACAGGTTCTAGATCCTTGAATCTGACAGAAATTTCTCAGCCCAATCGTTTTATCTTGCAACCCAGGCTTCTTCCAATTCATGTTCTAAATGGTATTATGCAGTTTTGTCCAGCAGGTTTCCACTAAAGACTAGTACATTCTGCTGGTCTGCTTTCTTGCACAAATCTTGACATTAGATCAGTAATGAGCAGGGGCTCATTATGCTTCACAGTAGAAGAAATTGTTTCCCACTTTGTGATGCAGGATAGAGAATTTGTTTCTCACTTTGTGATGCATGATAGATAGTCTAACCTAGAATGATGTGATGAAATTAATCAACGGATTAATTAGAGAAATCAAAACACAAAATAAAGCTAATCTATCACAACGTTTAAAAGTTCAAGCATTAAAGGATGCTCCAGTTCAAGACTATCTACAATTCTGCAGTATAGGTCTTAGAGGAAATTGATTAATTAGGACCTATGGAAGGTAGAACTTCCATCTAACATAAGGATAAATCTTAATTCAAAAGACATCACTTGGTTTTATTAGGGTTTGGGAATTGGGGTTTTGAGAATTATGTTTTTGGTAATTGGGATTTTTGAAAATTAGGATTTTTTTTACATAGAGTTTGCAAATCTAGGGAATTAGGATTTGAAGATGGGAAATGAAGAAGCAAGAAAAGGGGTGGGGGGTGGGGGTGGGGTGACGGCTTAGGAGTGGTCCGGATAGTTAGAGTGATGGTTTGGGTTAGGTTCGGAAGGGCTAGGGTGATGGTGGTGAT
Organism: Magnolia changhungtana; assembly: GCA_030180095.1. Classification (NCBI taxonomy): domain Eukaryota; kingdom Viridiplantae; phylum Streptophyta; class Magnoliopsida; order Magnoliales; family Magnoliaceae; genus Magnolia; species Magnolia changhungtana. The sequence continues at coordinate 4,251,735 of JASAUF010000340.1, read as the reverse complement.
GGTCTTTGGTTGGAATGGTTGGAAACAAAAGAAATGGGGAAAAAAAAAAAGATGAGAAGAGAAGAAAGCAAAATTAAGATTACCTGAAAAAAGAACAAAAAAAGAAGATAATTGGAATCACTCCATGACTTCACACCAAACTCTAATCACAGGAGGAATTTTGCTTCAAAACAAAGCAAAAAAATTTCATTCAATAGCCAATAATTGCCCTAGGCTTCACACGTCCAAGCCTTGTATACTCTATTTGGGGTGTTTTTACAAAAAAAAAATATATATATTAAAAAAAAAAATACCCTTAATATTATAAAATGGCCAAAACACCCCTAATATTAACTAAATCATAAAATAAACCAAAATAATCAAACAAACTAAACAAAATACGTAAAACTAGTGTCTAATATGAGTCCATGATCAAGATGACCCAACCATCAAAATGGTCCAATGGTCAGGATGACCCATTGTGAAAAATCCAACGATCCGATAGATGTATCGAATCGATCCAACGGTCCAATACTCTCAACTAAGCAGCTCACATGCATCTTCCCAATGTGGGGTCTTTAAAGATGCACGATCATGCATGTTGAAGTCTTCAACATGGCTAAGAACTCAAATTGGGCCCACTAGGTTCTATGTAATGATCACCTAACCATAAAGAAATCGGGGTAGCTCTCCTCCTCCTCTGATAAACTCTAAAAGGCGGTCGAATGTCCTCGTCACTTTATTTATTCAATCCCATTTGCCTTATGCATCTAGTCTTGCATCTTTTCGAGAGTTGAGTTCGCATGAGTTATCCTAGATTCAGTAGATGCTCTCCTCGGCCCTTGCCTAGTGGTGGTCAAATGCTTGGGGTCATATTGGGCACGTCTTGTGGAAATTGATAATTAAGGAAACCCTCTACATCATTTGGTTGGAAACAGTAGGATAGTCAAAGCAAAAAACAAGAACAGAGGCCATTGAAGCTAAGACCACCTTCAAGACGATTATTGAATGGCGCAAGCTTGATATGAAAATGATCACATCCCTACTCAGTTGTTGAGATTTAAATGGGGCGATTCCATTAGATGTGGCTGGGGTACAGCAAAATCCTTAGATCTCTAGCATTCCCACCACTCGGGTTGGATCTAGCTCAAATTTAACAGTTGCTCTCTCCGTAGATCTGGACTTGAAGAAGGGGTTGGAGGTCTATTGAGAAATCACCATGGAGTCAACTTGCTAGAATTTCCAGGGCTTTGGGGAGTTTCCATCTCCAAGTATGCTGAAGTTGTTCTTCTCTAAGGGATTAGACAAGTTACCAACTGCAACCTCCATATTATCATCATCAACGAGGATTTGAGAAATGCCATTGGTTGGAATAAATCTCGGTTTGGTCCAATGTTGTCAAATCGCATGCGATCAACATATGTTGTTTGCATATGCCATGGCATTTTTTTAAAAATAATAAAATTTGAAAAAAGGAAAAAATTTAAAAAAAAAAAAAATGAAAAAAATCTTTAAAAATAGGAAAAACTTGCCTAATTAGTACAAATGATTGGATTGGGTTATTTTACTTATTTCATTATAGTTTGACTGTTTCATTAAATTATATATTTAATTACTTATATTATATTATATAAATTTTAACAAAACAATCAACAAGCTACATTAAAAGAGAATTAATTATTAAAAACTTCAAACAAAGAAATTTTACTAATAAATGGATAACTTGAAACAACTTACAAGTTATAACTTACAACTTAATTTACAAAAAGTAAGTACAACTTATAAAATACAAAAAATAAACATACTTGAAATAATTGTAGAGAGATTAGAGTAAGAGGGAAAGAGGTGTAAGAGAGAGAGTTAAAGATCTAGAGCTTTGGAGTAAAGAATTGTGAAAATGGGAGGGGATATGAGTGCTTATTTACAGCAAAAGTTCTCCAAATTGAAAAAAAAAAAAAAAGAAGAAAGAAATAATTGTTTCCACTTTGGCTATTGGGAAATATGCGATCGCATATGCAGTAGCGATCACATATTGGTTGCATATAAAAGTATGTCATGGCATGCTTGCTGGGATCGCATATGCCATCATGGCATATGCGATTTGATCCATAGTATGTGCATATGTGATTGCATATGCGCATATGCGATCGCATTTGACAACAATGGTTTGGTCCTTAAGAGTGTGGGCAATCTCACTGAGAAGGCCTCTAATTTGTGCTCTTCCATTTCAATGTTATTTGTCCATGTGCACCGTTCAACAACCTCTAAGGCAGATTGGTTAGCTGAGGGAGTTAATCAAAACTGGGATTTCTGCGATCATTTCAACATCAGCTGGTGCTCTCCAGAATCGGTGGACACCCTTTTCAAAGCTTGGCACGGGTCATATTAGGCAAGCATAGGTCTAGTTTATGGAGAATGGCTCTCCTCGCAATCTGGTGGTCAATTTGGGAAGAAAGGAATGGAAGATGCTTCAGGGATATTGCTAATTCTGCTTGCACTGTTTCTTCTAAAGATAATCGTTTAATTTTAGAATGGGCTGTTCATGTAGATTTTCTGAAGGACTATGACCTTCTTTTTCTTGGAGTTTAGTCTCGTCTGCTCTCTCAGCAGATCTGCTAATCTCTTCTCTGTTTTATTTCTCTTCGTTTAATATAATTTGCGTGATCTTTCAAAAAAAATATCAAAACTGGGATTCTAATCATGGACAGGATCCAAGGAGCTCTTCTTGATCCTTTATTGTGGTGGTTTATGCTGGTTTTGTCTCTTTTTATAGATATATTTGTAGTTTCCTTTTCTTTTTCATAATAAAATTTCTCTATTTATCAAAAAAGAAAAAAACTTTATAAGGGAGAAGATAAATTCGCATCTTACAAACTCCGATTTGTTCTAGTATTTAAATAAATCGCAAATATGGTCCATGTAATGAATGCCCAAGTTTCCTTGGGGTCCTAATTCCAATAAGATCCGCCCTGAAAAAGCAAGGTCACCTTGTGTCCTTGAATCGATAACCGTCTTTCAGCCAACCTAGCCTCCTCCATCCCTCGGGACCAACGAAGGGCAATATAGGAATATCACCTGTTGTCCATCAATTGGACCTTTTAGCTAAACAAAAGATCTTGACTGCAAAACAAGTTGTAGGAGTACTCAAAATTGATGATGAAACAATAGATTGCTTATTCCAAGAGATGAAATAATCAATCACTAATGAACTTGTATAAACACATAAGGTTGGAAACCCATAAGGTTGGTAACCTCAAGACCCGTACTCGACTCAGGCCACTTGCCAAATTTGACTCAGGCGGTCAATACAGTGACTTGAGTGAGTCATTTTTTCCAATTAAATTATTTTATTATATGTAAATTATTTGATTAAAGAATACCAACATAGTTGTAAAATAAATGGTTCATGTTTAGAATTCACATGTAATGCAATTTGAGCTTTACAAATATAAATAATATTACAATAATAAATCACAAGAGTAGAGCCTCTTGTGCATGTAGACGCTTTACAAGATCCAAGGTGTTTATTAAGCAACCCCTTGGAGACATGTCCTACCTAAAACTAGTTGATTCCATTACCATTCCCTATTCCTTGATCAATTGCTGAGTATAAGGTTCACCATTTCTCATTCGATTGTCCAATTTGGGATTACAATCAGCATTGGAGCTGTAAGTCCAAATTGAAAAAGAATGAGAATGTGAGAAATGAAATGAGAGAACTCTAACTGAAGCTGTAAGTTTAAATATCATATTTAGCAGTTATTGCACGATATTAATATTGTACATGTTAGGTAACATTCATGTCTCTTTTCAACCAACAATCCAATATCACACGATTGCTACGTTTCATTAGTCACAAAAAAAAAAAAAAAAGTCACATCAATCTTACCCTCAACTAGTCTATCTTGTTTTTTTGTTGATGCAACAACAAAATAAGTAGGCTTTGGCAAGTAACAAGTCAACTCATCAAATCAGCCAACATTGGTATAAACTAGTCAAAGATGATGGGGACATCACGCGCACACGCACGCCCCCTACGCACGTACGCAAGGAGGACCCCACCATCGATCTGGATCGATGATTACGTCTAGGGAGGACCTCCTAGCTAGAGTACTGCGTTTTGGTCCCTTGGAGTGGACCCGATCGTCATGTGAATCCCACCATGGGTTCTCATGATCGTGGTCCACTATTCTAAACGATCTAGTACTTTTGAGTTTTGATTATTTTTGTTATTAGGAATATCATGGACGGTTTAAATTGCTTTGATTAGTTGTTATTTGTGGTTACTTCATCACTGAGTAATAGGTTGCGCATATGACGCGAGTTTTAGAGTATAGGGTTTTATAATAAATAAACACCCCTCGTAGGTTTTTTTTCATTGAATATTATGAATAAAATTCAACATTTTCTTGCTTTTCTAATTCTCTTAGTTGTGAAAATCCAATTGGGTGCGAAACCTTCCCTTCTTCGAAGGGCTAACTACCGTGGTGTGAAGCCACACCCATCCCGATTCACCCCCATCTCCTACCATCAATATCCACCATCTCCTACGACCAACTGATCACCAAATCCATCATCCTTTCGCAGCGATTCTCCCCCTATAGTAGAATTTTGAAATCTGGCCCTGCGGGAGAGCTGAAACTTCGGCAGAGCACCGTGATCAAACCAATCATCCATTTGGCCTAAAACTTGAAGGGAAGGTGGCCCACCCCTGGTCGACCAAGGCAAAGCTGGCCTTTTTCTGATTTTTGGGCCCCACACACGTGCGGGCCAACACCAGCGCACGTGCATCAGGCGGGTTAGCTGTCCACACGTGCAGAATCGGTTCCAGGTTCTCTCCTTCCTCTCTTTCGCTCCTCTCTCACCTGATTTCCCTAACTCTTAACCCTAGATTGTCCTAAATCCCTATTTCCATGCCCTTTTTAAACTCTAGGGTTCCCTGAATTGAAATCCGTGAATCCCTTGGATTGGGGAAATATTTCTGTGCATGTGTGGATGAATTTACTCTCCTTTGAATATTGTTTGGTCTATAATTTTTATTGATGCAGCCCTAACATGTGTAGGCCTGGACTTGCATAGATTCCCCTTGATTGAGTGCTTGACTTTATGTGGGATGTGGAATTTTGTGTGATTGTTTCTAATTTAGTATGATCTTAAGCCTGAATTTTTTTTGCATATCATGTTTAATTTCCATGTCCTGTATCAAATTTGGTATCAGAGCTTAGGTTTGTCATAGGGGAATGCATTGCATGTTTAGGGTTTAGTCTTCTCATGTTTAATTTGCATTAACTCTCATCATATAGGGTTATTTAGGACCCATCATTCACATTAGGGGCTGCTGAATTTTCTGCTGTCAGAAAATCCCCAAATCTCTTGGCTGAATTTTCTGTTGGCAGACTCTTTGGGCAGATAGGTTGATGGATATTTGGTAGCGTTGTGTAGTTTCCCTCATATAGAGTCTTGTAAGATCATCTAGTCTCATTTAGACGCATATAGTTGTGTTAGAGGGTCTTTAAGTTGAGTAATTGTATGCTCACACGTATTGGTCGCGGTTTTGGTTTGCACCCTACACTAAACATAAAGCAATTGCAAAAATCAATGGACAACCTAACCCGGCAATTTGAGTCTTTGGGTAAGCGCTTGGAACAATGTATTGACCAACGCATTGAACAGATTAATGTGCGCGTTACCCAATTAGAGACCTCCGCCCAGGCAAACCCTACCATTGGGGAAAATGCCCAATCTCAAGCAAGTGGTCAGGAGGATAGACTAAGGAATGGAGGTGGCCAATGAATTGGTCATGCGCGCGCACCCGTGCACCTACCCTGCAAGGGGCATCTAGACCACTATGACCCAGATACGCAACTCCTCAAGGGAGTTAGAGTAGATGCCCCTTCATTTCATGGCTACTTGGACCCTAAAGTTTTTCTAGATTGGTTGGCAGATATACACCACTATTTTGAGTAGTATGACATGTCGGATGCTTGTCGGGTCCGATTCTCCAAGATGAAGCTTGTGAGCTACGCAAAGAGGTTTTGGAGTACTGTTGAGCGAAAGAAAGAGAGGACGAGGGAGCCCTCAATAGTCCATTGGGGAGAAATGAAAGAAACTCTTAAGAAGAAGTACCTCATTTTTCTTATTGCTTACGGTTGATTGAGGAATGGCAATATCTTCGACAAGGTTTCATGAGTGTGGCGTAATACATTGAGAAGTTCAAAGAGTACTTGACCCGTTGTGAAGTTGATGAGGATCCCGTACTCACTCTTGCTCGATTTAAAACGGGCCTCCGTTCTGACATTAGGAGAGAGTTGTTCACCAAGGACATAAACACTCTTGAACAGATATATCAAGTAGTGTTGGAGGTCGAGCAATACCTCAAAGCATCTATAGGAAGGCGGTTTGATTTTCAAGATTCTAGTACTAAGGCCAACCCTTCTGGGGCTAAGCCTAACACTAGATACCAAGACAAACCTTCCAGCAGTTCTCAGTCCAGGCCCAAGGATGATAAGGGTAAAGAGGTTGTCAGGTCTAGCTCGCGCGGAAGCGAGGCAACTGGGTGTTTTAGGTGTCATGGGTGTGGTTACTTTGCCCACCAGTGTAGCACGAGAGAGGGCACCAAGGTGTTCCTTATTGATGGGCAAGTAAAAGTAGTGCACACAAAAAGTGACGGTGAGGAGGAAGAATATAAACCAGTAAAAGCCCCTAGTGATGAGGAAGAGGGAGCGCGAGAGTCTGCGACCCTTGCAGTCGTGCGTCGCGCCTTTACACAAGCAAATAATACCGATGATTGGCGCTGTTGTGTTGTTCCTATTCAGTTTGGGTCATATAAAGCTACAATTTGGTGTGATGTTGTTCTTAGGAAGCCTATCGATCTTGTCCCTATGTCACTATCCCATAGGCCATCAAAGTCTGCAGTCTTCTGCACATCACATTCATTCATTGCATCAAGAAATCAGGCAAAAGATCACTAGTAATGAACATTACACACTTTCTGCAAATCAACATAATCGTTTCAAGGAAATCAATGAAAGGGACTCCATGATGGTCCACATCAGGCCAAAGCAGTATCCTCAGGAAGTCGTTCGTAAAATACATGCAAGTAGCGCTGGACCATTCAAAATTATAAAACAAAACAATCTCAATGTGTATGTGGTAGATCTTCCACCCTCCATGGGAATTAGTTCCACATTCAATGTGGAGGATCTAGTTGCATTTCAAGGGGCCACTGATGCATTATCCAGCCTTTCGCCTAACCACCCTGATTCCCCAGACTTTTCTCTTAATCCATGGTCATTTCCCGACCCATCTTCCCAGCCTTTACATCCCATACCTACCATTCTCGACCAATTTTCTCACCCTCTACCTCGCATACCTACCCATCCTGACCCATCTTCCCAGCTAATACGTCTCATACCTACCCTTCCCGACCCATTTTCCCAGCCTCTACCTCACATACCTACCCGTCCCGACCCCTCTTCCAAGCTTCTACCTACTCTTCCCGACCCATTTTCTCAACCCCTACCTCCCATACCTACCCGTCCTGACCCATCTTCCCAGCTTCTACCTCCCATACCTACCTTTCCCACACCCAGGGAGGAGATAGAGGATATCCTGGACTATCAGATAGTATTGACGACGGACGACGGATTTCAAAAGTTCCTGGTCAAGTGGAAGTCACGCCCAGCTTTAGACAGTACGTGGCTCACTGAGGAGGAGCTTCAGAGACTTGATCCTGACATCTTGGAGCGGTTAAAGAGTTTTGTTTCGCCAGTGGCGAAATCTTCGCAGCCGGGGAGAGTTGATGGGGACATCAAGCGCACACGCACACCCCCTACACACGTACGTAAGGACCCCACCGTCGATATGGATCGATGACGACGTCCAGCGAGAACCTCCTAGCTAGAGGACTGCATTTTGGTCCCTTGGAGTAGACCCAATCGTCATGTGAATCCCACCATAGGTTCTCATGATCATGGCCCACTATTCTAAACAATATAATACTTTGAGTTTTGGTTATTTTTGTTATTAGGAACATCATGGATGGTTTAGATTACTTTGATTAGTTGTTATTTGTGGTTATTTCATCTTTAAGTAATAGGTTGGGCACATAGCGCGAGTTTTGGAGTATAGGGTTTTATTATAAATAGACCCCCCTTGTAGGTTTTTTTTCATTGAATATTATGAATAAAATTCAGCATTTTCCTGCTTCTTTAAGGGCCTGTTTGTTAACGCTAAATTTTTGCACTTAACGCGAAATTGGGATAATGTTCCTTGTTTAATGGTGTTTGTTAATGCATTGTTAACGCGGAAGAAGGAAAGCGTTAGGTGGTTTTTCACTGAATTCTCTCCGTGATAGGAGTGGTGAATGCAGAATGCACTCCATGAATTTTTCATTAAACAAAAATTTTTGCTTCCAAAATTACCCCTTTTCAAGTTACTATGACAATTTTTTCTTGTAAATTGTTTGTGTAATACAAAATCAACTTTTAAGCTGTGAAACTTCTTTATGCCCCACCATGATTTATGTATTTGATCCCCACAGTCCAACTTTTTCAGATCATTCTAGAGCATGAGCCCAAAAAATGAAGTACATGTAAAACTCAAGTGGACCACACCATCGAAAATTATCACTAGTTTCAACGGTGGGTGTCATTAACACTGCAGCTTCCTTTGGTGTGGTCCAGTAGAGCTGTGGACCTGCCTAATTTTTAAGATAAAAATTAAAATGATCTAAGAAAAGTAATGAACAGCATGGATAACATACTTACATCACGGTGGGCCCCACAAAGCCCTGCCCAGACAGATTACCGTCCGGGTGGGGTAGGACACAATCCGCGTCCAGCTATATAGCTGGTGAAGATACATGTGGAAACGAATGCGGATTGGCTAGTGTACCTCACACTAGCTATATAGCTGTTGTATTGATGTCAGCAAGTTCTGTGGGTCCCATCATGAGGTATGTGTTATATCCAAACCGTCCATCCATTTGGCGAGCTCATATTAAGGCTTGAGACGAAAAATAAGACATTGAACTATCAAGTGGACCACACTGCAAAAAGCAACGGGGAATTGAACATCTGCCATTAAAACCCTTTTTGGGGTCACATACACCAAGGTGGGCCTTATTTGAAGGTTTTGTTGCTACTAGTGCTCAATCCTACACGACACATAGTGACAATCTTCCCACTAAGAGGAATTGAGGGCCTTATGAATAATGATATTTTAGTTTTCTATTAAGTATTTTAGTTTATTTGAATTAAATATAATATTTTATTTTCATTTAAAAAATAATAATTTCTTCATAATGTAAAACATTTCCAAACTGGAGAAAGGGATAAATGTGTCAAATTAACATAGTTCATTTAAGATGTTTGTTAACAAACAGGTTGTTTCAAATTCAGTACTTAATTTCAGCCATAATTATCAAACAAGTTTTTTGACTTCAGATTTCAGATTCAGGCTTAAGATTTCAAATTCAGGTTTCAGATTTCAGATTCGGTCTTTAGACTTCAGATTTAACAAACGGAGCCTAATTCTCTGAGTTGTGGAAATCCAATTGGGTGCAAAACTCTCCCTTTTTCGAAGGGCTAACTATCATGGTGCAAAGACACACCCATCCCGATTCACCCCCATCTCCTGCCATCAATATCCACCATCTCTTACGACCAACCAATCATCAAATCCATCATCCTTTCACAGCAATTCTCCCCCTACAGAAGAATTTCGAAATCTAGCCCTGCAGGAGGGCTGAAACTTCGGCGGAGCACCGTGATCAAATCGATCATCCGTTTGGCCTGAAACTTGGAAGGTGGCCCACCCCTGGCCGACCAAGGCCAAGCTAGCCTTTTCTGATTTTTGGGCCCCACACACGTGCGGGCCAACACCAGCGCACATGCGTCAGGCAGGTTAGCTGTCCACACGTGCGGAATCGGTTCCAAATTCTCTCTTTCCTCTCTTTCGCTCCTCTCTCACCTGATTTCCCTAACCCTAACCCTAGATTGTCCTAAATCCCTATTTCCATGCCCTTTTTAAACTCTAGGGTTCCCCGAATTGAAATCCGTGAATCCCTTGGATTGGGGAAATATTTTTGTGCATGTGTGGATGAATTTACTCTCCTTTGAGTATTGTTTAGTCTATAATTTTTATTGATCCAGCCCTAACATGTGTAGGCCTGGACCCGCATAAATTCTCCTTGATTGAGTGCTTGACTTTATGTGGGATGTGGAATTTCGTGTGATTGTTTCTAATTTAGTATGATCTTAAGCCTGATTTTTTTTTGCATATGTTTAATTTCCATGTCCTGCATCAAAAGAGCAACCATCGGTAACCAAGGTAAGCAAAAGAAACTAGTAGCAAATCCACTTCTTGAATTGGTTACAGCATTTCAATTCATTAGTGCATCCAAAGATACCCTTGTTTCTCCATATTATTAACCATTAACTATATGCAGAATGAAGCTGCAACTTCTATTCACAAGATTCATGGGGAAACTCCTCAATAACCACACTATGATGAAGAAAGAAGTAATTGAGATAGGATGGTTACGTTATGAATTTGCCTTGCAACTCAGTTCTGTCCAGAGCTTATGATCCTCTTCACATGAATAAGTTTGCTTAATATATGCCAAAGTAGGCCCTTCTTAATCGATTAAAGTTGTTAGTGGCAGATAGAGCAACACGATCCCAACTGGTCAACTACATGAATCTTGTTACGCTAGCCACTAATGGACCATGCCCTCATATAAACTATAGGTCCTCGAGTCTTTTCTTATTGCCTCCATCACGTCCTTTTAGGCATTTCCTTTTCATTTATAAAGCCTTCAACTTAAACCAACTCACTCTTAATTAGTGCAGTTCATGGTCTTTGTTGCACATGGCCAAACCTTCCAAGTCTACTTACCTCATCTTACTACTACTAAGTTCTCTTGGAAGCACCCATTCTATTTCGATCCCTATCCTGCCACACATCCATCTTGATATCCTCATTTTCCACTATGTTCATCCTCTAAACACGTGATCTTTGACTGCCCAACATTCTATCATATAAAGCAAGGCTTTTCTTATAGCTATATATAAAGAATCCCTTCCATTTCATTGGTATGCAGCGGTCACATAAAACTCCAGAGGCACATCTCCACTCCATCCACCCAGCTCTAATTAGAGGGAACTTGGGACTAGCACCAACATGTAATAAAATGAGGAATAGTAGACAAATGATATGGTCATCTGCAACAAAGACCAAGAACTACGCTGGTTAAGAGTGAGTTGGTACAAGTTGAAGGCTCTAAAAGGGCAAAGGGAAGGCCCAAGAGAATGTGGGTGGAGGTAGTAAGAAGAGACTTGATGATCTCCGGTCTAACTAAAGTTATGGCCCTTGGTAGAGTCGAATGGCGGAATAGGTTCATGTAGCCGACCCCAATTAATTGGGATAAGGCTTAGATCATGATAATGATTTCCATGAGTATTATTAAAACATAGATTCTAATTAAGTTCTTGTTTGAATAGCAAGTGGAAATCTCATATTCCTCTCACAATCCTCAACTAGTTTTTTTGTGCAAGAATCCAAATTATGAGAAAGTGTAATGATTACCGGGTGGAATCCACCCTTCTCTTTGTAATCCAAACAACACAAATCGTCATATCAAAGGAAAACCCTTTTCCTTTTCCACTGTTTAGCATGGAAACCATGTTTTCCAAACATGGCCCCGGGTTACATTTCCATAATCAAATGCTAGGTCAATTATATATATATATATATATAGGCACACACACAAGATAACACCATATAGAAACTTTTCAATTGTATGAAAGCTAAGAACTCAAGTGTCGTGATGACATAGAATATTCAGTGAAAAACATAAGTTTAAAAGCAATAAATCAATTAAAGAATACAAAAGGACAAGAAAGGAATTTTTAGAGAAAGAAAACAACTATCAAGTCAAAAGAAACAAACAGAATGCCAGAACACATACCGAATCATCACTGCTGCTGATTTTGCTGATTCTGCTGTGGATTTGGTGGTGGCGGCATGCCAGGACGTGGCGGACCAAAAACTGGGACACCCCCACCTGGCGGAGGTGGCATACCTGGCCGGGGTGGAGGCGGGGCCACCATCCCAGGACGAGGCGGCGGTGGTCCACGCATCATTTGTGGTGGTGGCATCATTGGCCGCTGCCCAAACTGCGGCGGTGGTGCAGGGAAAGGAGAAGGTGGTGCCCCACCTGGACGAGCACCAAACTGCCCCTGCATAGGCATAGGAGGGCCCCGATTCATCTGAGGCGGTGGCTGCCCAGGGTAACCAGGCATCTGACCAGGTGGGCGGATGACAGGTGCCTGGGGGTATGTCATTGGTGGGGCGGAGAGCTGGGGAGGGCGTGAGATCTGTGGCTGCATCATTCCAGGCGCTGGTCCACCAACACCACGGACGGGGCCAGCAAGCCCAGGCTGGGCCTGGACGAGTGGTGCGGTTGGGATCCCACGGCCGGCGGCGCGGCCAAGGCCTGGGCCTGCCATGGCGGCAGCACCGACAGCCTTGGCGCGGGACTCCTCAGGAGGGGGAGGGCCTTCAACGGTCATGGAGACAACCTCCTCACCGCGGAGAAGGACGAGCCCAAGGGTACGGCGCTCCTCGCGCTCCTCACCCTTCTTGGAACCCTTGGCAGGGGGGAGGCGGCGGAACTCCTCACAGTCACCCAGGACGAGATTCATGTGGCGATCGAAGGCCATGAACTTGCCAACGAGGTGGCGACCGTCCTGGATCGTCACACGCATACGGTAATTGATGTACTGCAGCATCTTGGAGCTCTTCGACATCGACATTTTGGGATGAGCTTCTCCAACTGCTCTGGTTAAGATAAGGGATTTTAGGTTGGAAGAGAATAGGGTTTTTGGGGATTGAAGAGAGGGTAAGGTTAAAGGGGTTGGGAGAGAGGAGAAGAAGATTTAATCTTCCTAGGGTTTCGAAATGGAAGAAGGATTTCTCAATCTTTTGGCGGGTTTTAGAGGGGATGAGAGGGGGAGAGAGAGAGAGAGGAAAGGAGGGAAGGGTTTTGAGCGTTGGAGGGAGTGAGGGTTTTAGGAGTGGCCGCGCGTCAGTGTAACGCATACCGGGCACGGTTCGGGTACTACCTCCACCAGTACCTAGCTAGAGACGGACGGTTCTGTCAAAGGCACTGTGCCCCTGAGAAGTTTTCAACGGTAAGCTTTGAATCCCAACTGCTTCCCGTGGTGTGGTCCACATGATCCTTCAATCCCCACCTTTTCATTTTTCGCAAATTAAAATGATCTGTCAAAATGGATGGACGGCGTGGATAAAACATAAAACATGTAAATTATGGACCGTCCGTCTCTATCTAGGTCCTGGTGTGGAAATACCCAATCCGCGCCCACGGGTACCTTCACCTGATCTGTACAAGACATCCAACCCATTCATCAGATACATCATCTCATTTTTACCGTTAGGGCCCAAAATTCAAGTGAGCTAAACGACAGAATAATTTGAGAGTGGACGGCCACCGTTGATTTGTATTAGGGAGCCACCGTGTCGTGTTTACGAAATTTAGGCCATCAGATCATCTGACGTGGACCACAGGCTGGGCCAAAATTCGAACAGGGACTAGCTGCGACCCGGAACCAACGACGTTCGTGGGACCTGACCGTGGGGCCCACCTCTATGCATTGCATACCCATGTGGGCAGTCCATTTTGCTAGCTTATCGGCTACAAATCTTAGGTGGATCAATCACCATTGTTTCCTATGGTGTGGTCCACCTGACATCTGGCCCAGCTTCATTTTTTTTCATGCCTTCTTAATATGTGCTCGCAAAATGAAAAGATAAAACACATACATCATGGTGCCAAGACGAATATAGCAATCACTGCCAATCCGAGTCCCCTGAATTGTGTCTTTAGATTCTTATAATAATTCCGTGGTATACTCTAAAGATTTTGGACATGATACAAATATTCAAAAATAAAGTAATTCTAAACTTTTAATAGCCTAAGACTTATTAAATTTTTAATTGAAATAAATTATCCTATTTCTTTTTAAAAGTGTTGTTGTTCAATCCAAATGTATGGGCCACATGTGCAATAAATGGCAAATATTCGATTAAATGTACGTAAATAAATTAGATGTTAGGTGTGATAGAGTCTTGTTTGACTCATATCAAACTAAGCGCTTATGACCCTAGCTGCCGAATCGGCCGGATTAGTTTGTAAAGATTGGCTTAACTATTTAACCATCGCCAGACAATTTAAGAAAGAGAGAATTAATCTTTCTGAATGAGTTCATTTTGATTTGATCACAAAACTTTTCTTTCAATGGTAATAACTTAAATTATGTTTTTCAATAAAAGCAATGAAAGACAAACAAAATAAACATAATTATTTAATTACCAATTTTATTAACCAGAATATTAATGAAATACAATTGATATAAATAAATAAATAAATAAATAGGCAGAAGAGATTACCTACAGCCATATGTGCTAGCAAAACAGTCATGAATTTTACAATGCTATAGACCTAAATAGTCGTGAGACGGTCGTAGAAATATCAGACAGTCATGAGACAATCATGATGCAAGGTCAACATGATGTGACCAAAGAATTACCATGTAAAAACTCAGTAATCAATTAATTAGATGACGGGGTCATGGATATTTATACTAACCTACTGGCATAGTACAGTGGTGCGCTAAATAGTAAGAAAACTAAGCTAGAAAACCAAAGATTCCAAACTTGCTACAGCATGGCATGGGACAGGAGTGAATGACGCTAAGCTAAGAAACTAATAAATATCCACGAAGGATGAAAGAGATAAGTAGTGTAGATCTAAAAGTTTGTTTATGATTGTGTTAGCGTGGGGCCCTAAGCTCATTTTCGAGTATTGCTTTTATAGTTTTGGAGAGGAAGTGGTCATGCGTAAGATCTCACAACTTGTGTAAGAGTCTTCCGATTATGTAGTGGATGTATTCTACTTGATTTCGGAGTCCTTGCTATATTGTGTCGCTATGAGTAATATGTTTCTTTTTTCAGATGGCTCCTCATTGTTAATTTGTTATGTTTTTCTCATTGCTTATAGAAATATCTCGAATGTTCTCCAGAGGAATTTTCTCTTACATTAAAGTCTTAAAATGGTCATGCCGTGCAATTGTTGACTTTGAAGACTCCTGCAATGACGGCATAGTAAAGCTTCATCTACTACACGTTAAAGGTCGAACATGCTTTATATTTGTTGGTCATGTGTCATGCGAGAGACAACCGTCTTTCGAGTTTTGGTTGTACGAATGACTCCAAGCTGTTGGCCTTTTAGTAAGATATGTGTCCACAATAGATAAGCATCTATGGTCTTTTCTTGCAACGAATATATTTTTCTCCTATTTTCATACAAGAGTGCTGACACATGGCAACTTCTTGATCATTAATTTGGTTTGACAATGCTCCTCGCATCTCTTTGCATTCAGAGAATGTGAAAAGACGTTGCGTCTTTTGACTTTTTGTCAAGAGTGACGGGTGACACGTGGCAGTACAGAGCTTGCTTTTAGTTTCGTGCATACCCTCTAAAGTCAAAAGTGTTTAATTAGGTTACGAGATTCTAGCTTTAAGTTTCAATTTACGACTCCTAAAGTCTTTGAGCATACGTGCGTGCAAGCACGTGTGGTTGCCTATTTTAATTGAAATATTCCTGGTAACACCTAAGGACTTTCAATACCCGAGTATTTGAAGGTCGGGGTGTTACAAGTGGCAACTCTCAAAGTGCTCGAAATACCCAGATGAGTCATTTTATTAACCTTGAGAAAGGTATTGTACCGTGTCAAAGGAAACAAGCGGGGTGCACGTGATGTAAGTGGCATTCATGACATCATTACTTTCCTCCTCAACCCCTTTGCTAGCTTTCCATTAAGTCTAAGCTCTGTGACTTACCTGAATTCTAGATCTTGTCTCATCAAATGACTCATGGTAGCCCAGTTCTCATGTATTGCATTCTAGACACTTTTTGGATATATGATCTGTGACTTGCCAGAATACTGGATCTTGTCACATCAGAAATCTGAGTGTGTCTAGTCCTATATTTTTTATGCCATCATATAACCATCCTCCCCACGTGCAACCAACGATCGGATGGGGACGTGTGGGTACCTATTTTTTAGCGTTCATAAAGAGTGTGTATGCCGCCTACATGAATTACCAGATGACATTCATAACATATTACTCGAGGAAAGCAAAATGTGCTAGAGCTATCATGGAGGCATATGAATGTTGAAAGTTAGGGGAGAACGATGAATAAATGAATAATTCAATCTATTTGAATAACTGGTTGTTTAAAAACAATTCACTTATTTCTTTTTCAAAATAATTAATTAGTTTATTTAGAGTTGAATAATCAGATGAATTAGAAAACATTTGGTGGATTAGGAATTTTTATTCATTAAATTTATTCGATATATTTTTTTTATTCATGTCACGAATTGTGTAATGGAATGAATATGGTTATTTACTTTTTTCCCCTGAGCCACCCTCTTGACTAGGCAACTGGGTTAAGAGGGCTCCAATCCCGAATTTAGGGTTGTGACAATTCCAACCCATTGATTTCTACCTCCCTATGCTTGGCTATTCGTGGTATGAAGGCATGGACAAGTGGTGATTTGTACGGGCGATGACTAAAACTCAAAGAGTCGGGTACTTTAAAGATTATGTATGTATAGGATCACTTTTTACCACTCAACACATAAAGTCACTCCCTCATTCATAAGCTAGCCTAAATATAACCGTTGAGGACACACTAAACCTACATGATCATGACCTATGACTCTGTATCAAAACTACCCAATTAAGACCTTGTATTTATATAAAAATTTGCCCAAGTAAGATACCTACTTGTACACCCAATTAGCCCATTCCAAACCATACAATCTTGAGCTATACCACCCCAGAGCAAACCTATAAATTTAGAGATCAATTTGTTTTCATTTGACCCATGATTCTCATAATAAACTTGCATCACTAATGTTCATTAACCCCATTCTTCAAATCCACGTCTCGAGCTATGCAATAACATACTTAAAACTGTCTAAAATGACTCAACCAAGAATATCATTTAACCTATGATTCTCACCATAAACTTGCATCACTAATATTCATTAACCTCATACTTCATATTTGAACTAGGTGATAACATACTTAAACGGTCTAAAATGACTCAACCAAGAATATAAACTAATCCCTTGATCCTTACCCTTAACCGACGTGTATAAATCTTCCAACTCCATCACTAATTTTAGGTCATTCATTCATCTATTACATATCTGCTCGTGTACACGATCATTCATCAAATCAACCATAGATATACCAAATTAACCTTAGATCTTGCAATATAACCGTCCATGTCATCATCAGACCATTCTATCAATCAAATTTACCATAAGATCATTTAAACCGCACTTACATTTATCCATTCATGATTCTAAACTGTTCATCCTATTTCTGACCTTTGCATGATCATTTTTCACCATTGAATCTAAATTTTGATGACTATGATAGACTTATCAATCATCTAAGGATTTTCACAGTGTACACATCCTTACTCTTATACCGCTTTCAAAAATCCCTTTACACATCCGATCATGATAAAAATTTAACCAATGGTTTCTTGACTTAATTGAACCACCCATTCTCAATCTCCTCACTTAAGCTGTAATATCCAACTATCCATCAGAATTCTTATCATATCCGCTAGATGGCCCACCAAGATATCGGACAAAGATCATTGACATAATCCTTGCATGACCCCCAATAAATCTACTGAATCACCTTTCTCATCAGGCCATGTTTGGACTTATTTCTGGAGTCCCCAGGCTTTCCAAGAAAGAATCCTCCAGTTCCATGATTTTCTAGAACTAAAAAAAGACATTCATACATACATTCATACACTTCATTGTACATCCACAACCCTTTAGATCACAATATGATAATTGACCCATAAAACTGATCATACACCAACTTCCTGATGCATCAATAAACCCTATGGACCACTCTTCTTCCAATTTCAAAATTGATCGACCATCCATTTCAATATCAACATCCTACAATCATCCATGCGAAAAGACCTATTTAGATTCATCTAGTCGATAATCTAACCTCATTCATTAGGTGGAACATGTAGAGATATACTTCATGACTAGTACACAATACCCTGACCCAAATGATCCACACATGTGACCTCAAGTATGTCTACCGGTTGTCATGTCATTATGGGAAAGAAATACACATACAGTCTGTTGTGGAAACATTTCTCCCCTCCATTTTCAATTTTGGAAGCACAATCGTCTGATCCTAACTATCCATCCATCCATCGAATCCACTAAATCTAGACCGTCCATCACTAGCCATCGAACTAGGTATTACATCGACACATGTTGTTGAGAACAAACTCATGCGGTTGTCTTCTCCATTCACACATCCGATTTCTTCTCCTCCTTTCAGTCTTCTTCAATTTCGAAAGATCAAGATCATTTGTATTGTAAACTCCTCAACCATCCATAAATCCCAGCTATTTAGCCCATCAACATCCTTCAAATGTCCAACATGCTGAATGCATCACAAGAAACTGGAATTGCCAACCTCTTCTCCATGTTCTTCGATTGGCAAGAGAACGCCATTGCAGCTAGGCTTTTAATATGCAAGATCCAAACAATCCAAACTGTGGGAGCCATCTAATCCACAACTCGACCTTCTAAACATCTATCAAGAAACCAGGGAAACCATGTAAACCCTCCGTCTCTCTCCATCTTCTTCAACTGTGTGCGACGACAGAAATCATAGCCTTGGAACCCACAGGTTAAACCCATCTAAACCTTCGAGAATAGCTGCTCCGAAGCATCATCTTCACTATCCAAACTGTTTGATAAAATTAGGTTGATGAGATCTATCTAGTAAAACAATCGTCCATTAAAAATTGGACATCTTCGAATCGAAACATTTAAATTAAACATGCGTTTGAAAACTAAACATTCAGAATCAAAATCAATCAAGATTTGGCCATCTAATAGTGCATCAAAAGAGTGGAAAGCTAAGCTGAGAACTTCATAGAGTTTTACAATCTATTAACGTTTGCTTAGTTGAGTGCAATCGAAACTCACCAACATAAGAAACCTTGTGCACAAAGAAGTTAGAACCGGAAATAAATTCAGTGAGAAATAGAGATAAAATTCCATGATCATAAGCGTGCACAGGGAGAACAATCATGAGAGAATTCTAGTGGCTCAACACCGAGAGAGAGAGAGAGAGAGAGAGAAAGAGAGAGAGATGATGGAGATTTTCTCCTCAGGCTCGACTGGTAGAGTGCCTTGCTTGACCGGTCGAGGACGGTGCTCGACCAGTCGAGTGTCGCTCGACTCAAAGTCCAGTGAGCTTTTGGTTTTGGATCTCCGAGGTGCTCGACTAGTTGAGGGAGGTGCTCGATCGGTCGAGTGGGCTGCTCGACCGGTCGAGGACTCTGCTCGACCAGTCGAGGTTACGCAGATTCATTCCAGATTTTGTGCGGACTGCGTAAATTTGAGGCAGTTTCGCAAGAGGTGTGGAAGGAAGTTACCTAAACTATAATAGAGGTCCCTAGGGCTTTTTCTAAGGGATTGAGAAGGCTTTCGAAAGCTATTGTGCTAAGGGTTTTTTACGGCCAAGGTGTGTGAGAGAGAGAAAAGAGAGAGGAAGCTTGTGGAAGGGAGGGTTATGCTCGTAGAGGTGATCTATTGTGCAATCGACGTCTCAGCGCTTCTATGTCCTCGTGATCGGTGAGATCTCTCTGTTTTTCTTTATTCTCTTATTGTTTATCCACTCCTGCGTGAGTGAAGAAGGTTTGATCTAAGCGGTGTGTGCTTGTGATTGGTTGTAACGTTCTACTTCAAGTGGATTGTTGCTCTGGACTAGATTCCGTGGTTTTCCCCAACAAAGTGGTATCAAAGTGCCAAGTTTATTGAATGGAGTGGGATCGGTTCTGAATTATGGAAGGTGGCTCATCAAGGATGATTAGTCTCAATGGTTCTAACTGGACCGTATGAAAGGCTAAGATGGAGGACTTGCTATACTGCAAGGACTTGTATTCTCCAATTTAAGGTATATCAGCAAAGTTAAAGGATATGGCAGATGATGATTGGAAGAAATTGGACCGGAAGGCGGTGGGGTTTATTAGCAATGGTTGGACAATTCCGTATTCCACCATGTATCTACGGAGACCTCAGCCGCTAGCCTATGGCTAAAACTGCAAGGGCCGTATGAGAGGAAGACAGCTGACAATAAGATTTTTCTAATAAGGTGACTTGTGAATCTCAAGTTCAAAGATGGTGGTTCTGTGGCTGAGTACATGAATGAGGTCAACAATATATTAAACCAGCTCTCCGCCATTAAGATAGTCCTGGACGATGAATTACAGGCTTTACTATTGCTTAGCTCATTGCCTGATAGTTGGGAGACATTGGTGGTGTCTCTAAGTAACTCCGTGCCAGATGGAAAGGTGTCCATGGAACAAGTAACTAGCTGTCTCTTCAATGAGGAGACAATAAGGAAGTCTCAGGGGTCTACTCGGTAAGAGGCCCTTGTGACATAAGAACAGGGAGAGGAAAGAACAAAAAGGGCGAGAAGGCCCGAGATAAATCAAGAGACAAGTCGAGTACCAGAAAGGATATTAAATGCTGGAATTGTGGCAAGAAGGGCCACTGCAAGCATGAATGTCGTAATAAGAAGAACGACAAGAAAGGAAAAGGAAAAGAGAAGGAAAATGAATCAGATTCCAATACGGTTGCTTCAGATGGCGACGTTGTAGTTATTCTTTCAGCAGATCATGATGTTTGTCTCACGGCTACGAGTCAGGACATCGACTGGGTGATAGAATCGGGAGCCTCGTTTCATACGACTTCACGCAGAGATTTCCTCACAAGCTACAGGTCAGCTGACTTTGGGATCGTGAAGATGGAGAATTCTGGCATATCGAAGATCGTAGGGGTCAATGATATTTGTGTGAAGGCCGATGTAGGCTGCATATTAGTTCTCAGGGATGTGAGCCACATTTCAGACCTTCACCTCAACTTGATGTCGACGGAAATGTTGGATGATGATGACTATGAAAGCCGATTTGTTGGTGGGCGCTGGAAGCTCATCAAGGGTTCATTGATCGCTGTCAGAGGAAAGAAGTGTTGTACCCTTTACAAGGCATGTATCAGTGTGTGCAAGGGTGAGTTGAACGCTGTGGAAGATTCAGCTATTGACATGCGGCTTAGGCGTCTAGGCCATATGAGTGAAAAAAGGCTTCAACTACTAGCAAAGAAGCGGCTCCTTCCAGACGTGACAGGTATACCTCTCAAAACTTGTATTGATTGTTTATCAGGGAAATAGCATAGAGTTTCATTCGTTAAATCTGCTTCTCATGTTAATAAAGTGCATGCATTAGATTTGGTTTATTTTGATGTTTGTGGTCCTATGAGGACAAAAACCTTGGGTAGGGCATTGTATTTTGTCACTTTTATAGATGATGCATCTAGCCGGGTTTGGGTTTATGCTTTGAAATCCAAGGATGAGGTCTTTAGTGTGTTTAAATTGTTTCATGCTATGGTCGAGAGAGAGACGGGTAGATCACTGAAGTGCATCCGCATTAACAATGGTGGTGAATACATCGGTGACTTTCATGAGTATTGCAAGTGTTAAGATGTGGAGCCACATCTAGGACCGTCCTCGACCGGTTGTGAGCCATATTCGACCAGTCGTAGGGTCCGACTCGACCGGTCATGGACCGGCTTGACTCAAAGTCCAATGAGCACTATTTTTTGATCCCGAGGTGTGTCACGCCCCGAACTCGGAAACCGGGCTCACAAAATTTCCGATCGCCGAATCCGGTGCCGACAGCCTCCGTAGTACCCCATTCTCGGCTCCCAGCGCCCATACGCCAAATTCCGATCCTGGGATCCTACAAGGAGGATTTTCAGAATATTTTCTTTTTTGTAATGAAGCATAACCACAAGTATACCCAAATCATAAAGGCAACATCATCATCACATATCCACTAATATAATCGTTTGAATACACTGCTGAAAGGGAAATACATATATCGAAATCAAAACTCCAAAAGCTCCAGAGGTCACCGCATGCTCCAAGCTCAACGCCGCTGCGCAATCTAACGCCACCGCACGCATCTATCGTGCATAAGCTACAAAAGCTTAGAGGGTGGTGGAAGTGTGTGTAAGGTAAGTGCTAAGTATCAATAAAGCACATAAATCATACATCATCGGGATAAGCAGAAATACTAATAAGATCATGAATCATATGATATCAGAGTAAGCGGAAGTGTACTGGTAAGTCTATGAATGCTATCAGCCGTACCCAGGGCTATGCGATGCAAAACATAACAAGATAATAACGGATGCTGGGGATGCAATGCAATATGCAAATCCTGACGAGCCATGAATACCATCAACTTCATCTAGGCCATATAAGTGCAAAAACATAGTAACCCAAAATGCTAAGTACTACAGATGCAAAGTGATATGCGGTGCGAATGAAATGACCATGCTGGAATGTGAAGTCGGGATGATAGTACGAAGTATCACAGGCTATGAGGTTCATCACAAGGGACTTCTATCCAAACCAGTCCCATACCTAAGTTTGGATAGTCAGACACAATGTGGTAAACTCCTGATCTCAGGTTAGTCGCGCGCCCAACCGAAATCGTGGCCATGTGGAGGTACACGTAACAAATAGTTACGCACCACCAGCCCGAGTGAATAGTGAATGAATGAATGCATGGGTATGCAATTCCTGCTCAATAAGTCCACGTATCAGTACGGTTCCTCTCTGGGATCATCACCGGGGTCTATTACACTCTACGCCAGCTTGCCGCCCCTATCCGAGCGCACAACTGGGTAAGTGAAAGAGACCTCACTATCCGCCTGCCAATATCGGGCCGGCTCGTCGATAGCGGACCCATTCCGCAAGCTGGTCAAACTCAACCTAGATATTGCCCCCTCACTCAGGCGGGTAAGGTCACACCCCTTTCCAACCGACCACGACACAGTGGGAGACGCGGCCTCCTGGTATTCGGCCCTCGTGCGCTCATATATCCACTCGGTCTCGACGTTGGAGTCATCTCTCCGCCACGGAGGTTCGGGATTTTCACCCGGGGACATCTATGGCGCCCGTATGCTAGAACCAAACATTTCGGTGTCCCGTCGGCCATCCACGATATGCCTATGGAGGCCACGGCCCTGATGTCGCTAGGGCGTATAATGATCAAGTAACATGTATGCGAGATGCATGAATCACACCGTACAAACATGCAACAATCTCGCGCGTACCATGCGCTCATGTCGGGCACTCCATCTCATATGGAGTCCCGTAAATGTCTCAGCCAAACGGCTCATGTTATAACCAAACATTCCTCATATCAAGCATACATATGATGTGTATGAGTATGAATCATGAAGCTACACTAAGCATGTTATAAGGTGATGAACTATCCTTACAACTCAGATGGGCTTAGACGGCTACACACACAACAAGTATGGGCCTACCAATAGCCCTAGAGAGAGTCGTAATGCGGACATTTAACCAACATTATACTTACAATGGTGGACGTCAAACCAACATTGCTCCCAAGGCATAGCCCGCCATATAGTTCAACGCATAAAACACGATGGAATCACATTCAATGGGCCTTATGTATACCATATTGGGCCTCGACCCAAAGTCCTCAAATACATCAAATGGGCTACCTCATATGGGCCCTTCATAAATCAAGTGGGCCACATCAATGGGCCTTAAGTACATTGCAATGGGCCATGTCCCATGGGCCTTTGAAAGCATCACAATGGGCCTTGTAATATGGGTCTCACATATATCAAAGTTGGCCTTAACAACGGGCCACGAATACCTCGAATGGGCCTAATCACATGGGCTCAGGGGTGGGCCTCAACAATGGCTACAAATACACATCAAGGTGGGCCTCAATGACGGCCACAAATACACATCAAGGTGGGCCTCAATGACAGCCACAATTTCACATCAAGGTGGGCCTCAATAACGGCCACAATTTGACATCAAGGCGGGCCTCAATAACGGCCATAATTACACATCAAGGTGGGCCTCAGTAACGGCCACAAGTACACATCAAAGTGGGCCTCAACAATGGCCACAATTTCATCAATACGGGCCTCCTCATATGGGCCTTATGAATGCCAAAGTGGGCCTTAACAATGGCCACCAATACATACATACATACATATATATAAATATGTATGAATCATATCAAAGGATCAACCCATCCCCACTTCAAATAACAGTGGTAGACCCACTTGAACCATGGGTCTGACCCATTCTTTAACTCATGCTACAAAAAGGAACTCTTAAAATGGATAGAGGTTTGGATGCATATTTGCATCATGGTGGGGTCCACACACATGGCCCACCAATTAAGTGGACAGTTTTGGATATAACACAGACACCAAAGGTGGGGCCTACTGGCCGTCCAGCAAATGCCCGTACGTCATTGATAAAACACATACAGGGTGATTTCCACCGTCCATTGCCATGGACGGTGTGTGTAAAACACATACATCATTTTGGGCCTCACAATGGTGGGACACTCCAAGTGAACAATCTAATCCGTTCACCATCTTGGCCACCTCGAATGAGGTCAAATAGACTCCGACTAGGACTTGTTTGGATGACAAGGGACTCCAAAGAGTGCCCTAGAGTGTTTTAACATATGGGCATTAATACCCCTAGTACGGCCCACTTGAGACTCATATTTGCCTCAAAATTTGGCACATGGCCTAAAATTATAAGGTGGAGATGGTGGTCGGTGTGGATTAAATAAATTTACGATGGTGGGTCCACGTGTGGAGTCAGCCCAACAATGCTTCCACTCTCACCGTCACTGGACGTCCAGGGACATTTTCTTCTTCTTCTTCTTCTCTTATATATATATTTTTTTTCTTACTATGTGGGGCCCACTAGTGGATAATCCATACCATCTATTACATCGACCAGCTCTCTATGGACCAAATGAGTCTAATGATGGATAGGTCCACTACTTATACACACAACATTAAGTATTAGAAAGTTCCAACAGTGGGAATTTGTTTCCCTTGGTGCGGTCCACTAAGAACTTAAATTCGTCTCATTTTTTAACTCATACCCTAAAACTACGGGGAAAGGTGGTGGACGGCATGGATTAAATAAATACATCAAGGTGGGGCCATGGTTGGGACGCCCCACCCCACGTCCGCATGGTTGACGTGAGGGGTGCTCCCACTACCACCATCGGTTGTGGTGTGGTCCGCTTTGATGGTTGGATCGAGTAGATTTTTGGGCTATATGGCTAAAATGTGCCAGAAAATAGATGTATGGTGTGGATCTAAGAAATACATCAGTATGGGTCCCATGAGTGAAAACTCACTCCAAACCTCTCATGCAAAAAAAAAAAGAAATGACGTGGGTAACTCAACCCCTAGCATTTGCGGTATGGCCAACCTGGGATTCGGATTAACTTCATTTTTCGGCTCAACGCCTAAAATGATCTAAGGAAGGGAGTGGGTGGCTTGGATTAAAAAAAATACATCATGGTGGGGCCTACATGAGTAACCCACTCCAAAAGTTCAAAGCAAGCTATTACTTGTGTTTTCATTTTGACGTCCAGCGTCCAGGGACGCTGGACGGCTTTACGTAGCATGTACACTGAGGTGGGCCATGCTTATGTGGGCCACACATGATGGGTGGTGTGGGTACACATTCAAAGTGGGCCCCACACCTAAATGGCTTAGATACAATACCAACCTCATGGTGGGGTCCACATCAATGGGTGGCATGGATAAAGTCATGCATCAAGTGGGCCACAAACCATCATACACAAAGGAAAAAGGGAGAGGGAGAGAGATAGAGAGTGGGAACACGCGTGATGGAGGGACCCCGACACTATGGGCCCTCCCTTGCAACCAAACATACATCAAGTGGGTCCCATTACACATGGGCCCATTAAATCCAAAATCAAATGGTGGGGATCTCTTTTCCACTAAAGTAGACGGTCTAGATGACCCTAGGTATACAAGAAAATAAACATCATGATGGGGTCCATGGAGAATGGCCCCATCATGGAATGATCATGATGATCAAAGTGGGCCATCGGCCACATCTTAGGGTCCCAAGTGAGATCCATACCATTGATCGGTAGGCCTCACTTGGCCCATCATAAAAACACAAAAGCTAGCCTATAGAAGCACCCACCGGTTGATCTCTTCGGTCCGTTGGAACGCCACCCTCCTCGTGCTCCTCTTTGATGGTGGAGATGGGAAATGGATGGCTAGGATGAAGGTTCTTTGGGATGGGAAGGTGGGCCACCAAAAATCACATTTTCCCTCACTTGGGATGGCTTGGACGTGCACATTTTTTCTCTCTTGGTGTTGCTTTGAAAAAGTGTTGAGAAAGAAAGGGAGAGATGGGATGTAAGGAGAGAGAGTGATGGATGTGAGTGATGGGTGAGGTGATGTTGTACTTGACTAGGTATGGGTGTGTAAGAGAGAGGGTGAGAAAGCATGGGTTGCTTGTACTTGACATTGAAGTGATTGATTGATTGATGTGATTGATTGATTGATGGGATTGATTTGACATTGTGTAGAGATTCTCTTGGGATCGAGAAAGCGCGGCGTTTCTTCGAAATAAACGCCGACTCACATCTTCTAGTCAGGATATCGGATCGGTGTGTGAGTTGCGGCGTTGGAACCGCGGCGACGGTGCGGTCGCAATGATACAGGTCTCGGATTAAACCGACTCGAATTTAAAGGATACGACTTACGATCGATCGCAACGTCGATTATCAGTCGCGGATTGCCGGACTTTGACGGAAATGATCGTAGGATTCATCGGAACAGTACGAACTAGGATACGGGTCTTACAGCTCTCCCCACCTAATAAAAATTTCGTCCTCGAAATTTAAATCACAACATAACCAATACAGGGCTTACCAATGGAGGAAAACCACACCACTATATATAGATAATCAGAACACAACATACCAACATAATCAAACATCTAAAAGATGGGGATAACGCCCACATATCTCAAGTTAACTCCCAAAATACCTCGTTCATAAACAATCTAAGAAGACGGTGTAGGGGCCAAGTCACATGAATCGTCGACGACTCCTCCTGATGTCTGAGGATCCTGCTGCTGCTGTTGCCGCTGATGGGGTCCCGACGGTAGATACTGTCGTCGCTGCTGCTGCTGCTGAGGACGGGGACACTCACTCCTACGATGCCCTATCCCACCGCACCCAAAGCAAGCACCAGAGAACGGTCTGGGTGGCAGGGGCTGCCGAGGGTGGGGACACTCCCAGAAGCGGTGCCCTGCCTCATCACATCTGAAGCATACACTTGAGGACTGACGCTTGGGTGGTGCAAATGCTCGAAAGGACGGACGGTTCCTATGCCTCTGTGGTCGTCGACATCGTTGCAGCTGGGAGCTACCAGAGGGGGCCTTCTTATTCCGATTTTCTCTCTGAAGAATGACGGTCATTGCTAGCAACATCTGCTGCAGCAGGTCCGCACTTACGGACACAGTCGGCTCCGCACTAGACTCAGATGGGGGTGCAGAAGTCTCGGGTAGGGGAATAGGAATCTCAGGCGAGGAAACGGAAGTCGCTCGAGTCACTCTCTTGGGTGCCATGTCCTACAGGAAGGAACAAGGGTTTATCATCATTGGGCACTACGAAGACACACATGATAGGGAGCTATATCAGGAAGTTTCTAAGTTATTCAAACTCGAGGGTCTAACCATTCTAAGTTCTCAACAATCACACAATGAAGTGTAGCTATCAGCAGATATGTGATGTTATCCTCAGGTATTCCCAAGTTATGCTCTGATACCAACTTCTATCACGCCCCGAACTCGGAAACCGGGCTCACAAAATTTCCGATCGCCGAATCCGGTGCCGACAGCCTCCGTAGTACCCCATTCTCGGCTCCCAGCGCCCATACGCCAGATTCCGATCCTGGGATCCTATAAGGAGGATTTTCAGTATGAATTTTTCTTTTTGTAATGAAGCATAACCACAAGTATACCCAAATCATAAAGGCAACATCATCATCACATATCCACTAATGTAATCGTTTGAATACACACTTCTTGAAAGGGGAAATACATATATCGAAATCAAAACTCCAAAAGCTCCAGAGGTCAGCTGCATGCTCCAAGCTCAACGCCGCTGCAATCTAACGCCACCTGCACGCATCTATCGTGCATAAGCTTACAAAAGCTTAGAGGGTGGTGGAAGTGTGTGTAAGGTAAGTGCTAAGTATCAATAAAGCACATAAATCATACATCATCGGGATAAGCAGAAATACTAATAAGATCATGAATCATATGATATCAGAGTAAGCGGAAGTGTACTGGTAAGTCTATGAATGCTATCAGCCGTACCCAGGGCTATGCGATGCAAAACATAACAAGATAATAACGGATGCTGGGGATGCAATGCAATATGCAAATCCTGACGAGCCATGAATACCATCAACTTCATCTAGGCCATATAAGTGCAAAAACATAGTAACCCAAAATGCTAAGTACTACAGATGCAAAGTGATATGCGGTGCGAATGAAATGACCATGCTGGAATGTGAAGTCGGGATGATAGTACGAAGTATCACAGGCTATGAGGTTCATCACAGGACTTCTATCCAAACCAGTCCCATACCTAAGTTTGGATAGTCAGACACAATGTGGTAAACTCCTGATCTCAGGTTAGTCGCGCGCCCAACCGAAATCGTGGCCATGTGGAGGTACACGTAACAAATAGTTACGCACCACCAGCCCGAGTGAATAGTGAATGAATGAATGCATGGGTATGCAATTCCTGCTCAATAAGTCCACGTATCAGTACGGTTCCTCTCTGGGATCATCACCGGGGTCTATTACACTCTACGCCAGCTTGCCGCCCCTATCCGAGCGCACAACTGGGTAAGTGAAAGAGACCTCACTATCCGCCTGCCAATATCGGGCCCGGCTCGTCGATAGCGGACCCATTCCGCAAGCTGGTCAAACTCAACCTAGATATTGCCCCCTCACTCAGGCGGGTAAGGTCACACCCCTTTCCAACCGACCACGACACAGTGGGAGACGCGGCCTCCTGGTATTCGGCCCTCGTGCGCTCATATATCCACTCGGTCTCGACGTTGGAGTCATCTCCTGGCCACGGAGGTTCAGGGATTTTCACCCAGGGACATCTATGGCGCCCGTATGCTAGAACCAAACATTTCCGGTGTCCCGTCTGGCCATCCACGATATGCCTATGGAGGCCACGGCCCTGATGTCGCTAGGGCGTATAATGATCAAGTAACATGTATGCGAGATGCATGAATCACACCGTACAAACATGCAACAATCTCGCGCGTACCATGCGCTCATGTCGGGCACTCCATCTCATATGGAGTCCCGTAAATGTCTCAGCCAAACGGCTCATGTTATAACCAAACATTCCTCATATCAAGCATACATATGATGTGTATGAGTATGAATCATGAAGCTACACTAAGCATGTTATAAGGTGATGAACTATCCTTACAACTCAGATGGGCTTAGACGGCCTACACACAACAAGTATGGGCCTACCAATAGCCCTAGAGAGAGTCGTAATGCGGACATTTAACCAACATTATACTTACAATGTGGACGTCAAACCAACATTGCTCCCAAGGCATAGCCCGCCATATAGTTCAACACATAAAACACGATGGAATCACATTCAATGGGCCTTATGTATACCATATTGGGCCTCGACCCAAAGTCCTCAAATACATCAAATGGGCTACCTCATATGGGCCCTTCGTAAATCAAGTGGGCCACATCAATGGGCCTTAAGTACATTGCAATGGGCCATGTCCCATGGGCCTTTGAAAGCATCACAATGGGCCTTGTAATATGGGTCTCACATATATCAAAGTTGGCCTTAACAACGGGCCACGAATACCTCGAATGGGCCTAATCACATGGGCTCAAGGTGGGCCTCAACAATGGCCACAAATACACATCAAGGTGGGCCTCAATGACGGCCACAAATACACATCAAGGTGGGCCTCAATGACAGCCACAATTTCACATCAAGGTGGGCCTCAATGACAGCCACAATTTCACATCAAGGCGGGCCTCAATAACGGCCATAATTACACATCAAGGTGGGCCTCAGTAACGGCCACAAGTACACATCAAAGTGGGCCTCAACAATGGCCACAATTTCATCAATACGGGCCTCCTCATATGGGCCTTATGAATGCCAAAGTGGGCTTTAACAATGGCCACCAATACATACATACATACATATATATAAATATGTATGAATCATATCAAAGGATCAACCCATCCCCACTTCAAATAACAGTGGTAGACCCACTTGAACCATGGGTCTGACCCATTCTTTAACTCATGCTACAAAAAGGAACTCTTAAAATGGATAGAGGTTTGGATGCATATTTGCATCATGGTGGGGTCCACACACATGGCCCACCAATTAAGTGGACAGTTTTGGATATAACACAGACACCAAAGGTGGGGCCTACTGGCCGTCCAGCAAATGCCCGTACGTCATTGATAAAACACATACAGGGTGATTTCCACCGTCCATTGCCATGGACGGTGTGTGTAAAACACATACATCATTTTGGGCCTCACAATGGTGGGACACTCCAAGTGAACAATCTAATCCGTTCACCATCTTGGCCACCTCGAATGAGGTCAAATAGACTCTGACTAGGACTTGTTTGGATGACAAGGGACTCCAAAGAGTGCCCTAGAGTGTTTTAACATATGGGCATTAATACCCCTAGTACGGCCCACTTGAGACTCATATTTGCCTCAAAATTTGGCACATGGCCTAAAATTATAAGGTGGAGATGGTGGTCGGTGTGGATTAAATAAATTTACGATGGTGGGTCCACGTGTGGAGTCAGCCCAACAATGCTTCCACTCTCACCGTCACTGGACGTCCAGGGACATTTTCTTCTTCTTCTTCTTCTCTTATATATATATTTTTTTTCTACTATGTGGGGCCCACTAGTGGATAATCCATACCATCTATTACATCGACCAGCTCTCTATGGACCAAATGAGTCTAATGATGGATAGGTCCACTACTTATACACACAACATTAAGTATTAGAAAGTTCCAACAGTGGGAATTTGTTTCCCTTGGTGCGGTCCACTAAGAACTTAAATTCGTCTCATTTTTTAACTCATACCCTAAAACTACAGGGGAAAGGTGGTGGACGGCATGGATTAAATAAATACATCAAGGTGGGGCCATGGTTGGGACGCCCCCACCCCACGTCCGCATGGTTGACGTGAGGGGGTGCTCCCACTACCACCATCGGTTGTGGTGTGGTCCGCCTGATGGTTGGATCGAGTAGATTTTTGGGCTATATGGCTAAAATGTGCCAGAAAATAGATGTATGGTGTGGATCTAAGAAATACATCAGTATGGGTCCCATGAGTGAAAACTCACTCCAAACCTCTCATGCAAAAAAAAAAAGAAATGACGTGGGTAACTCAACCCCTAGCATTTGCGGTATGGCCAACCTGGGATTCGGATTAACTTCATTTTTCGGCTCAACGCCTAAAATGATCTAAGGAAGGGAGTGGGTGGCTTGGATTAAAAAAAATACATCATGGTGGGGCCTACATGAGTAACCCACTCCAAAAGTTCAAAGCAAGCTATTACTTGTGTTTTCATTTTGACGTCCAGCGTCCAGGGACGCTGGACGGCTTTACGTAGCATGTACACTGAGGTGGGCCATGCTTATGTGGGCCACACATGATGGGTGGTGTGGGTACACATTCAAAGTGGGCCCCACACCTAAATGGCTTAGATACAATACCAACCTCATGGTGGGGTCCACATCAATGGGTGGCATGGATAAAGTCATGCATCAAGTGGGCCACAAACCATCATACACAAAGGAAAAAGGGAGAGGGAGAGAGATAGAGAGTGGGAACACGCGTGATGGAGGGACCCCGACACTATGGGCCCTCCCTTGCAACCAAACATACATCAAGTGGGTCCCATTACACATGGGCCCATTAAATCCAAAATCAAATGGTGGGGATCTCTTTTCCACTAAAGTAGACGGTCTAGATGACCCTAGGTATACAAGAAAATAAACATCATGATGGGGTCCATGGAGAATGGCCCCATCATGGAATGATCATGATGATCAAAGTGGGCCATCGGCCACATCTTAGGGTCCCAAGTGAGATCCATACCATTGATCGGTAGGCCTCACTTGGCCCATCATAAAAACACAAAAGCTAGCCTATAGAAGCACCCACCGGTTGATCTCTTCGGTCCGTTGGAACGCCACCCTCCTCGTGCTCCTCTTTGATGGTGGAGATGGGAAATGGATGGCTAGGATGAAGGTTCTTTGGGATGGGAAGGTGGGCCACCAAAAATCACATTTTCCCTCACTTGGGATGGCTTGGACGTGCACATTTTTTTCTCTCTTGGTGTTGCTTTGAAAAAAGTGTTGAGAAAGAAAGGGAGAGATGGGATGTAAGGAGAGAGAGTGATGGATGTGAGTGATGGGTGAGGTGATGTTGTACTTGACTAGGTATGGGTGTGTAAGAGAGAGGGTGAGAAAGCATGGGTTGCTTGTACTTGACATTGAAGTGATTGATTGATTGATGTGATTGATTGATTGATGGGATTGATTTGACATTGTGTAGAGATTCTCTTGGGATCGAGAAAGCGCGGCGTTTCTTCGAAATAAACGCCGACTCACATCTTCTAGTCAGGATATCGGATCGGTGTGTGAGTTGCGGCGTTGGAACCGCGGCGACGGTGCGGTCGCAATGATACAGGTCTCGGATTAAACCGACTCGAATTTAAAGGATACGACTTACGATCGATCGCAACGTCGATTATCAGTCGCGGATTGCCGGACTTTGACGGAAATGATCGTAGGATTCATCGGAACAGTACGAACCAGGATACGGGTCTTACAAGGTGCTTGGCCGGTCGTGGCCCATTCACGGCCGGTCATGGGGTCCTCTCGACCGGTCGTGCAGACTATACGACCAGTTGAGGTTACGCAGATTCGTTCCGCGATTTTACGCAGATTTCGTGTCGTAAGTCTTTTCGCAACTTGGATGCGGAAAGGGGAGTTACCTAAACTATAAATAGGGGTTCCTATTTATGGATTGAAAAAGCAGGGATAGTTATGGATTGAAAAAGCAGGGATAGTTTTTTTATGGATTGAAAAAGCAGGGATAGTTATTTTAAGGTGTGTGCAAAGGGTTTTCTATGTGCTTCCAAGGGAGAGGTTAGTATATTGCCTTGTAATCTTCGTTCTTCATAGTGAAAGTTTGCATCCATGGTTTTGTACCCTAGTTTGGGGGTTTTCCACGTATATCTTGTCTTGTGGTTTGTTTTTGAATTGCTTTGATCTATCTCTAGTTTATATTTCTTCTTGTTTATCGTTTGTGGGTGAGGCCTGAGATTGGATCTAGGCTCACTGCATTGTTGGCGTACTGCGCAACAACTAATATCAGAACTATTGGTTTAGTTCTATTGGGAGCGATGACAGAAGAAGAGAAAACTAGAATTGAGAAGTTTGATGGTTCAAACTTTGCCTTCTGGAAGATACAGATGGAAGATTATTTATATCAGAAGGACCTCTATGTTCCTCTAGGAGGAAAAGAGAAGAAACCAGAAATGATGACAGATGATGAATGATTTTTACTGGATAAGAAGGCTTTAGGAACGATCCGACTCTCTTTGTCTAAGAGCGTCGCCTTTAATATATCCAGGGTGAAAACTACAAAAGAATTAATGGAAGCCTTAGCCACCATGTATGAAAAGCCTTCAACATCCGACAAGGTTCATCTTATGAAACAACTATTCAACATGAAGATGTCAGATGGTGGGAGCATGGCTGAATATCTAAATGAGTTCAATACAATCACGAGCCAGTTGGAATCCGTTGGCATTGTTTTTTAGGATGAGGTCAGGGTGCTATTGATCTTATCCAGTTTGCCAGACAGTTGGGATGGTTTGGTGATTGCTGTGAGCAATTCTTCAGGGTCGACAAAGTTGAAATTTGGTGATGTGGCCGGTCTAATTCTCAGCGAAGAATATAGAAGAAAGGCATCAGGAGTTTCAGGGGATTCAGGGAATGCTCTAAACGTTGAAGGAAGAGGAACATCGCTGAACAAAGGAGGCAATAAACACGGGCGTTTTAAGTCGAAGAAGAAGTCCAAGGGACCGAAAGACAAAGTCGGGTGTTGGCATTGCGGCAAGAAGGGGCACATGAAACGTGATTGCAGAACACTCAAGAAACAAGAAGGAAGCTCTCAAGGTGGGAAGGATTCAATGAATCTATCTGAGGAGAGTGACATAGAGGCGTTGATCTTGTCTCTTGATGCGAGGAATGAGTCTTGGGTTATAGACTTGGGTACTTCGTTTCATGCCACCTCATGTAAGGAAGTTCTGCGTGATTATGTGTCAGGTGACTTTGGGAGAGTCTACCTAGATGATGATGAGTCGTGCAGTATTGTTGAAAAGGGGGACGTTCATGTAAATAAAAAAGACAGAACGTAACTTGATCTCAGTGGGGCAGTTAGCCGATACCAGTTATGTGACGACATTCACCAGTGATTCCTGGAAGATCACAAAAGGTGCCTTGGTGATATCTCGAGGTAAGAAGGAAGGTACTTTGTACGTGACTTCAGGATCGTATAGTTCACTCGCAGTCGCATCAACTGGAGTGAATGGGCAGTTATAACATCAGAGGTTGAGGCATATGAGTGAGAAAGGGGATGAAAGTGCTATTGTCTAAAGGGAAGCTACCAGGGCTAAAGTCTATTGACTTGGAATTCTGCGAGGACTACGTGTATGTCAAGCAGAAGAGAGTAAGCTTCAAGAAGACGAGACGCGCTCCAAAGACGCATCTGTTGGAGCTTGTATACATTGATGTGTGGGGACCGGCACAGGTATTATCTCTTGGTGGTTCACGTTATTTTGTTTCCCTTATTGATGATGCTAGTAGAAAACTATGAGTTTATTTCTTAAAACATAAATCTGATGTATTTGATGTATTTAAGAAGTGAAAAGTTATGGTAGAAAACAAGACAAGTAAAACAGTAAAGTGTCTCCGATCTGATAATGGGGGAGAATATTGTGATAAGAGGTTTGAGGAGTATTGTGCAGCAAGTGGAATCAAACATCAAAAAACGATTCCAGGGACACCGCAGCAGAATGGTGTGGCTGAGCGCATTAAAAGGACCATCCTTGAGCACGTCAGGAGTATGAGGCTATATGCAGGGTTGCCCAAGATTTTTTGGACAGATGCTGTGAATACTGCGGCGTATCTCATCAATAAAAGTCTCTCAGCACCATTGGATGATGGGCTACCAGAAGAAGCGTGGACTGGGAAAGAAGTGAATCTTGCACATCTTAAAGTGTTCAATTGCACTTCATATATTCACATTAATGCAGAGCACAAAAACAAACTGGTTGTAAAATCCAGGAGGTGCACGTTTATATATTACGGGTAGCATGATTTTGGCTACAGGTTTTGGACGTAGTCTTCAATGAAAAAGTGATGCATAAGGACAGTGTGCAAGAAAATAAGGCCGAGGAAAAAGAATTCGTAGAGTTGAAAGAGTTACCGGACATGGGTGTTACAGCGCCACAGGATGATCATGCACAGGAGCATTATGAGGCAGCGCCACATACACCGATTGTGAGGAGGTCAACTCGGGAGAGGAGATCCACGGTTCGATACTCACCCTCCTTACATTATTTACTGTTGACAGATAATGGTGAACCAGAATGTTTTGAAGATGTGCTACAGTCAGATATACGGGTTAAGTGGGAGTCGGCTATGAATGATGAGATGAACTCTCTTGAGTTTAATCGTACATGGGAGCTAGTCACTCTACCCAAGGGTAAGAAATCTCTTCATAACAAGTGGGTTTACAGACTAAAGGAGGAGCACGATGGTTCGAAACGGTGCAAAGCCAGATTGGTTGTGAAAGGGTTTCAACAAAAGGTAGGTATCGATTTTATTGAAATATTTTCACCTGTGGTAAAAATGTCTACGATTCGCATGGTCTTGAGTATAGTGGCTACAGAGGACTTACAGCTAGAGCAGCTAGATGTTAAGACAACTTTTCTTCATGGGGACCTTGAAGAAGAGATATATATGCATCAGCCGACAGGATACGTGGCACCAGAAAAAGAGAACAAGGTGTGCAGACTGAAGAAGAGTCTATATGGCTTAAAGCAGGCCCTGAGGCAGTGGTACAAGAAGTTCGACAGTTTCATGTTAGGAAACGGTTACAGGAGATGTCATGGAGACCACTATTGTTATTTGAAGAAGTTTGATATGTTATATATCATTCTTCTTCTGTATGTTGATGACATGCTTGTGGCCAGTTCAAGTATGAAGGACATCTCAGATCTTAAAAGACAATTGTCTAGAGAATTTACCACGAAGGATTTGGGAGCTGCAAAATAAATCCTAGGCATGAGGATAAAGCGTGACAGGGAAAACAAGAAACTAGTTTTGTCACAGGCAGAGTACATAGCCAAGGTACTTGATCGATTCATTATGGGAGGTGCTAAGCCGATTAGCACTCCATTAGCCAATCACTTCAAGCTATCTAAGGAGCAAGGTGCAATGACGTAGGAGGAACGGGACTACATGGCTAAAGTCTCATACGCGTTAGCTATTGGGAGTCTCATGTATGCTACAGTAAGCACGAGGCCAGATATTGCTCAAGCAGTAAGAGTTGTTAGCAGGTTTATGAACAACCCCAGGAAGGAACATTGGGAAGTTATGAAGTGGATCCTTAGATACTTAGTAGGTACTAAGGACGTAGGGCTATGCTATGGTGGATCGAAAATCAAGCTACAAGGCTACGCAGATTCAGATTTGGCAGGAGATATCGATAGCAGAAGAAGCACTATAGGTTATGTCTTTACTCTGGATAGTGCTGTAGTCAGTTGGGTCTCTCAGTTACAGAAGATAGTATCTATCAGTACGACAGAGGCAGAATATGTTGCCGCTACAGAAGCGTGCAAGGAAATGGTGTGGATACAAGGTTTTATAGAAGAGTTGGGTAAGAAGTAAGCAGATTGCAAGCTATACAGTGACAGTCAGAGTGCAATACACTTGGCTAAAAATTCAACATTTCATTCAAAGACCAAGCATATTGCCATCAGATATCACTTCATACGCTCGTTACTGGAAGATGCATCGATTACTCTGGAGAAGATTCATACAAGTGGGAATCCTACGGATATGCTGACCAAGGCGGTCACACGGGAGAAGCTGAAGCTCTGTTTAGCTTTGATTGGTCTTCAAGGCTTAAAGACAAGGAGGTGGTGCACTCCAGGTGAAGAAGACGAAGGTTTAAGGCGATGTATCTCCAAGTAAGAGATTGTTAAGATATGGAGCCACGTCTGGGACCGTCCTCGACCGGTCGTTAGCCATGCTCGACTGGTCGTAGGTTTCGGCTCAACCGGTCATGGACCGGCTTGACTTAAAGTCTAGCGAGCACTGTTTTTTATCCCGATGTGCTCGACCGGTCATGGCCCATTCACGACCGGTCATGGGGTCCTCTCGACTGGTCGTGCAAACTGCATGACCAGTCGAGGTTACGCAGATTCGTTCCGCGATTTTGCACGGATTTCGTGTCGTAAGTCCTTTCGCAACTGGGATGCGGAAAGGGGAGTTACCTAAACTATAAATAGGGGTTCCTAGGGTTTTTCTATGGATCGAAAAAGCAGGGATAGTTATTTTAAGGTGTGTGCAAAGGGTTTTCTATGTGCTTCCATGGGTATATGACATGAACAGATGGTTCCCAAGACCCCCAACATAATGGTGTGGGTGAGCGAATGAATCTCACCATTGTAGAGAGAATCAGATGCATGTTATCCCATGCAAAGTTGCCCAAGACGTTCTGGGGAGAAGCAATGCATACCATAGTGTATTTGATAAACAAGTCTCCATCAGCCCCGTTGAATGGAGAAGTACCTGAGAAGGTGTGGACTGGACAAGATCCATCGTATAGTCATCTCAGGGTATTTAGATGCAGGACATTCGTTCACATACCAAAGGATGAGAGGTCCAAGCTCGATATGAAGATTAGGTAATGTGTGTTCTTGGGGTACGGTGATGAAAAGTTTGGCTACAGATTGTGGGATTCGATTGAGAAGAAGCTCGTCAGGAGCAGAGATGTGGTTTTCTTTGAAGACCAATATATTGAAGACATTTGTAAGCCAGAAAAGACGCAACCTAGTTTAAGAGAGCTAGAGGATATGGATCCAGTTATTCCTCTCGTGGTGCTTGATGACGAGGGAGTACAACAAGGTGCAGAAGATGAGAGAGTTCCTATAGAAGATGGACCGGGGGAGCAGCCCCCACCTGATCACTTGTTGAGCCACAAGTGAGGAGGTCATCTAGGAACAAACAGTCGTCCAAGAAGTACTCGCCGCATGAGTACATTATGCTCACTAATGGGGGAGAGCCAGAAGATTATTCTGAGGCCCTAGCCGATGAGCATAAGGGGGAGTAGTTGAAAGCTATGCAAGAGGAGATGAAATCCTTGCTTAAGAACCACACCTATAATATAGTGAAATGGATACTGCGGTATTTAAGAGGCTCATCCAGGTTGAGCCAATGCTATGGTGATGGAAAACTTGTGTTAGAGGGCTACACAAATATAGATATGGCAGGTGACATAGACTTCAAGAAGTCTACGTCGGGGTTTATGTTCATGTTTACAGGAGGAGCGGTCTCTTGGCAGAACAAGCTACAGAAGGTTATAGCATTGTCGACGACAGAGGCCAAGTACATTGCGGTCATAGAGTCATGTAAAGAGATGCTTTGGATGAAGAGGTTCCTATAGGAACTTAGCCTGAAGCAGAAGCAATACGTGGTCTATTGCGATATTCAAAGTGCTATACACTTGAGTAAGAATCCAAGTTAGCACTCTAAGTCAAAGCACATAGAGATTTGGTATCACTGGATAGGGATACTTTGGAACAGAAGGTGTTACAGCTTGAGAAGGTCCACACAGACGACAATGGGTTAGACATGATGACCAAGGCTTTGCTCAAGGGCAAGTTTGAGGTTTGTAAAAACTGGGCTAGCTTGAAGAAGGTGAATTCCTCCTGAGTCAAAAATGGGGAGATTTGATGGAGATTTTTCTCCAGGCTCGACCGAATCGGTCGAGTGCCTTGCTCAACTGGTCGAGGACGGTGCTCGACTAATCGCACTTGAATCAAAGTCCAGCGAGCTTTTAGTTTTAGATCTCCGAGGTGCTCGACCAGTCGAGGGAGGTGCTCGATCGGTCGAGTGGGTTACTCGACCGGTCGAGGACTCTGTTCGACCAATCGAGGTTACGCAGATTCATTCCAGATTTTATGCAGACTACGTAAATTTGAGGCGGTTTCATAAGAGGTGCGGAAGAAAGTTGCCTAATGTAACACCCCGAACTTTTCAATACTCGAGCATTGAAAGTTCTCGAGTGTTACCATGAGATTTAATGTAATACGTGCATGAGTACGATATCAAACTAACTATACAAACCTTATATCTATTCTATGACACGAATCTAATCGTTGAGAATTACCTCCATTCAATATATTCAACCATCTGACCGTTGATTTCAAGACAAGACCATCCATCACGTGACTTGATGTAAGTATTTTCCCTTAAATAACGTAACAAATAACTCTCTATCCATAATGATTTAGATATGTTCTTTTGTAAGAATTGCTTAGAAACATACTTATAACCATGTGGAGCTATTAGATTTTCTAAAACTCATAGATTAACAGCAATTACGAAATTGCCACTAACTTAGACCCCTGAATTCTAGATCACATGGTTCCTGCTATCCATTTAATGTGAAATTTTATACCATACATAATTATTATAAATTAACCGTACACATCGAAATTCAGCCCTTAGATCATAGTAAAGTAACTGCTTTATATCTACATCCGTTCGTACACTTATCAGATCAAGATTCTAATCTGTTCATCTTGTTCACCCAAGATGAATATGCTTGATCCACCATTAGAATTGCAGTCTGAAGGATTTACACATATGAACAAGTCACTCAAATCTAATGGTGTACATGTTCTACCCATAATCTTCCAAAAACCCACTTTATGACCATTAATTTACAAAACTGACAGTACAATCACCTACCTACATGCTTAGAATATCGACAATTAAGTCTTCCCGTTTTTAGCATGTCATCTGACCGTCCATCGTATTTGGATCCCCCAAACGGACCATCAGAAATTTAGGATAATTCAGTCATTATGAAGATCTTAGGTCATGTGTCCAAACCACCCGGTAATGTTTTAATTAGATGTGTGCAACCACTGTTTTGAAGTATGGAGCGTGTCAGTCATTTAAAAGAGCTTCTTGGACATCCTTAGGAGATCGAGACCCAAGCTGGATCGATGGAAAGAACATGAAAAATGATGAATGACCACTAAAGTTCAAGACATTCGGACGGCCCAATTTGGTGTAATGGGCGTCGGACGTTGGTTGAGAAATGGATGGCAATAGTGTAAATAGTCAATGCCATTACATACCACCGTTGATGCTCGATCGGATGGTATGGCCCACCCGATCAATAGATCTGTCCCATTTTAAGGCACCTATCCTAACAGGGCTAGTTAAACGCAATGAACAGAGTGGATATCGTACAACTAAGACGACTCCACACAAAAGAACCCAATTCACGTGAAATTGTAAATTGTCACAGCAAGCAACGTCTCTCTCATGCATGAGGTTTAACGGTGAGTGTTAGTTGCTACTTGGACTGTTGTGAATTTACAGAATAATGATTTTTTCTGTAAAATATGGAATCCGAAAAATGCAAAACAATCTAAAATATGGACAGGCTGAAGCACGTCTGAAACGCTGTCCTTAAAGCGTTATTTGCCCCTACTCAAACGAATTGAGTATGCTGATAGCTTACAGACAAATTACTCCTAGGATACGACAAGCCTGGTGTGGGTTTGCGTTCAGCAAACACGAAGGCCCACCAAATGGAACTCTTTACACAATTTCTGGCAGTATTACAATATAATAGAAAAATTCCAAAAGAAGAAGAAAGGAAGAGAAAAAGTGATTTCGACCACTATACTGGTCAGTTCAAATCTTTAGCCACTGGGTCAGTTGAACCGTCCTAGATCACACCGCTCGTCTGTTCTTCAAGCTAAAGTTCAAGTCTTGCTATGTTGCTGGAAGCACTAGAGTATATGAGTGGAGAGGGGCAGGCTGTCTCAATTCGTATTGGTTTGTTGGAGTGGGTTGAGATGGTTTGAAAACCCATCCAGATCCTCTATTTATAAGTTATGATAGCTAGGAGGTTATGGTCCAGAGACTTAAATTCCATTAAGCCATTTCTGGCTGTTGGAAAACTAGCCGTTTTATGGCCATTTTTTTTACTGTTGTGCATGGGCCATTAATCTGTTGCATGTCGATCACAGAGACAACAAATAGCTATTTTCTAGTCAAGTTGGGCTAGCCATGCGAGCATGATTCTGGACCACGCACTAATGGCTCAACTGTTATAATTTCTGCTGCAACAGCTCTTTTCAGTCCCTCTATTTATACTGAGAGATTTCTCTCCTAGTCCTTTAGTTTCTCTGCTAACCAGCCACCTGCCATAGTCACTTAGTCGCGCCGTAACTCGCACACGTCTCGCTCCAGTTCGCTCAAGGTCGCGAAGGAGCGACCCTCTGCGACACGATGCGAACGTGTAAAGTGCGCCACTAGCGCCTCTACAGCCCACTGCCTCACATGCCCACGCCCTCGCACCAAGCCCGAGCCCGAGCCCAAGCCCATGACCAAGACCGAGTCCGAGTCTGAGTCTGAGTCTGAGTCTGAGCCCGTACCCGTGCTCGAGCCCGAGCGCGAGCGCGAGTGCGGGCACGGGTGTTCCAGTGCTACGCACTGGAACACGCAAGGTCCATAGTCCACGGACAAGGTAGGTAAATATTATAATACTCCACTACTATCATATAAACCACAGATTTTTCTCTTCCCTTTCCCATGTGGGACTATTCCAAAAAAACCACAAAACAGTGTTTTTTCCAAACAAAATAATATATATTATATATTATTTTTATTATTAAAATATATTTTATTAAATCAATATTTTTTAACATGGACACACTGTATGACCTACTCGACTAACCAAATTGACTCATATTTGATCCCGTGTCCTAACATAGTGATACAAAGGTGGTGAACGGAGTGGATCTTCCGAAAATCTATCACAAATGGACCCCACCTATTTCCAAACAACCATCCAATATAGCTTCTATCCGCACGTTGTGACAGGTGCGACAAAACCGTGTTAAACATGGATTTTCACTCCCACGTTCCTATAACGTGCGGCCCACCCGAGTGGTGGATCTGTCCTATTTTTAGCTCCATGTCCTAACATGACATGGGAAATAAGATGAATGAAGTGGATTTGCCAAGACACGTTACAAGGGGCCCTACCCGACCATTGAAAACAAGTTTAAACATGGACTTCCGTTTGCTGAAAACAGTTGGCGGTCGAGAAAAAATGGAAGGGAGAAGAGTTCCCACTAGGAAACTTCCAACTCTAGATTAGGCTCCAATCCAAGCCGTTCAAGCCTTACATAAGGGATATCCAACCAAACCCCAACCTTTTCACACCCTGTCCAATCGTGTAACCAAACGATTTTCGTCCGCAAAATAACCCACAAATAACGCATATAAATCCAAACAGCTCCAGACTCCACAATGTAGAAAATTCATAGAAGGCAGTCCGGACCCGATCAGGATCGTCCAAAATAAAGAGGAGAGAATTCCAGTCCTCTCCATGTTGGCAAAAAGGAAAAGAAAGAATTCTGATGAACTTGCTATCCCAGATTTCCATGCGGGTAGCTGTGACGAGCCTCTGTCTGACCGATCCTGCACCCAAGAATACGATCATGACCGTCCTTATGTTGGCTCTCGGTCAGAGGACCCTCCCACAACGAACAGATGGGATCGAAAATTACCTAAAAACATGATTTCGGACATGCACACAGAAAATAGCAATGCGTTGTGCGTAACCAGAATGCAAAAATCTCGTTTCCACACGCAACCATTACACAACTTACGCAGGAGGATTCTAGAGAATCCTTGCCTGTATAAGTACACTCCTCCTGACATTATGGAACGCACAATAGGAGAGAGAAAGAAAGAGAAACAAGAATGGGAGAAGAAACGTGAGGGCGAGAGAGAACTCTCAGTCGACCTAAGCAGTGAAAAAAAGAAAAAGGAAAAGAAAGATAAGAAAGGAAAGGAAAAGGAAGGAAAGAAAAAGATAAGAGAGAGAGAGAGAGAGAGAGAGAGAGAGAGAGAGAGAGAGAGAGAGAGAGAGAGAGAGATAGATTGTAGGAAAAGGAAGGAAAGAAAAGAGAAAGAAAGAGAGAGATAGATTGTGTTGAGTTGACTTGCTGGGTCTTGGATTGAGTCAGGGCCAAATTTGAGTCGGACAAAGGTGAGGGTTTTATCCTTTAAGCTTACACTAATTTAAGTTATTATATTTATCATGCCTTTCCATGTTGTTAAAGATGTGAATTATCCTGCCCTTTTTATACCTTTAATGATGTGAATTATCTTGCATTTTCATACCTTTAATGACGTGAATCATCCTGCCTCTTATATTTATATTTTTCTGAGAGTTATCTTATCAATTGATTCAGTTATTATCATTACAATTATTGGCCTTATGGGGATTATGACATCATGTCAATTATAATGGATTTCTCTAAATTTATGTGAGGCCATGGATACAAGCCTCGCCCTACCTTATCAAATTTATTGAGTTGGCCATTACCACATTTGTTGAGTTGACCATTGTTACTCTTCTCTTTATTATTTTGGCATTGTGCCGTCTATC
Source organism: Magnolia changhungtana (assembly GCA_030180095.1). NCBI lineage: Eukaryota > Viridiplantae > Streptophyta > Magnoliopsida > Magnoliales > Magnoliaceae > Magnolia > Magnolia changhungtana. Next base: position 4,207,779 of record JASAUF010000340.1, on the reverse strand, counting down.
TTTATGGCCTGGGCATGTGTCTTGCTATTCCAACACCTCCATAATTCAGTTTATATCCTTCATGATTCAGATTCAGTTATATGTTTTAAGATTCAATTTATCTCTGTAAGTGCAAGTGATGTGTAAGATGTATCACAACTAGTGATTCAAATATTCTATCATGGGCATAATGCGCTCTGGGTAGAGACCCCTCTTGGGGCACGCAAGTCCTTGAGCTTTCGAGTAGTGGTGCACAAATCGATGTAGGTAATTCTCTAATGTAGTTCCACATCATCTCGGGATTGGATGTCGTAAATAGTCGCTCCATGAACAAATCGTGTCACGTAATTCACCCAGCCCATGTGTTGTGCGCTCTAAGAAGTTCTCGTAAATCCACGGTAGTGATGGCTATGCTGGGGAATATCCATATAGTGAGAGTGCGGGTCGAGCCAGTTATCTATAAATCGTATTCCACATTATGCTGATCACTATGTATGATGAGCCCCACATACTTTGCTAGAATGCATCTCATGTAGGTTGTTTACGCATGCTGATACCCTCGTGTTAGTAGAGCATGAGACGTATTAGACCCTTACTTTACCTGTTATATATCTCTTGAATTATTGTTAATCTTAAAGGATAACCTTCACTATGAGTAGGGCATTGACCCTCTCCGAACTGTATAAATGATGTAGGTGACGAACAGGTTTAAAGACTTAGCGGGCCCGCTTCCTATAGAAGACTACACTGAACGAATTCGAAGCTAGATTATTTAATTAGATTTATACTTTCGCTGCGAACTCGATAAATGTAATATGTTTCCATTGGGAAGGCCTTGAATATTCCTTTTACTCTGATGATATATAATTAATACAGTTGATTTTATTCTTGTGAATGTTACCTTCATGAATATATCTGGATGTAAACAAACGAAAAAAATAGGGTGCGATTTCAGAGCATCCAGTTATACATTATTAACACCCGTTTTCTCGAGCACGAGTACATACTCTGACCGTGAAAAATTCAGGATGTTATACCTAAACTATAAATAGGGGTCCCAAGGGCTTTTCTAAGGGATCGAGAAGGCTTTTTAAAGCTATTGTGCTAAGGGTTTTGGCGGCCAAGGTGTGAGAGAGAGAGGAAGCTTGTGGAAGGGAGGGTTATGCTCGTAGAGGTGATCTATTGTGCAATCGACGTCTCAGCGCTTTTATGTCCTCGTGATTGGTGAGATCTCTCCATTTTTCTTTATTCCCTTATTGTTTATCCACTCCTATGTGAGTAAAGAAGGTTTGATCTAAGTGGTGTGTGTTTGTGATCGGTTGTAACGTTCTACTTCATAGTGGATTGTTGCTTTGTACTAACTAGGTCCCGTGGTTTTTACCTCTTTGAGGGTTTTCCATGTAACAATTCCTTGTGTCATGTGGTTTGTGCTTTGATTTATTTTATTGCATTATTATCCCATAATTCTGGTGTTTTTGGGTGGTTAGATCCTAAGGTTTTGTGCAACGACCCCCCAACAAGAGAGAGAGAGAGAGAGAGAGAGAGAGGTAGGGCAGCGGGTTCACTAAGTTAGGCTAAGTTCGAGTTGAGTTTGGGTTCTTTCGATGATGTGATTCAGTGAGTAGTCTCGTGAAATTTCTCACGTCTATAATTCGATCTTCTTAATGTTGTTTTATTTTTATTCCAACCTATAAAACCTACACAATCAAATTGTTAGATTACAAACTTGTAGCTTCTCCATTTAACATATAGTTGTTGTGATTTTTGGACTTTAAAAAATAAAAAATAAAAAATTGTTCTTTAGATTATGATGCAGACTAGGAAATTCCATAAAAATCTCAGATTTCAGTAACCTTGAGAAAATATTTGAAATTTGGCTTTCCACATGACCAGAAATTGAGATTTCCATGTTTGTCTTGTCTAAATACGAAAATTGAGGGTTTTTTTCATAAAATATTTTAAAATTGGGGATTTGTGTATCATCTTCTAATCTTGATTATATTAGCGATCCTCCAAGAACAAAAAAATTCTTTCATGTGTTAGATCACCCAAAAATCTACCCAATTACGCTATACATTCAAAATACTAAGATATGACTCAAAATTGGATAATTCAGAGGGTTTTGCATAATTATTTTGAAATTTTAGATTTGTGTATTTTTGCTTTTAATTATGGTTTATTATTGAAAATATAAGTTAGTACATTAAGTTTTCGAATTGATCCTCTAAAAATCGTGTTTGCGATAATTTTGGCGAACTATATAGAAATTATCAAATATGTTGAGTATTGGAAAAACTTTTGATTAATTGAAAGTATAATTGAATGTTGAGTATCTCAGAAAGGTAAAAAATTGATGAATTCCCTTAGGAAAAGCTTTGTTAAAGGTATGTGTGATTTTGAGAAAATTCATACATTTTATGATGAGAACACTAGTAATGAGAAAACGTGTAGGGAAATTAAGTCCTTTGGATGAAAGTCCCAAAAACTAGCACGTAGGGCAATTGAGTCCCCGGGGTGAAAGTCCCTAAAACTAGCACGTGGGGTGATTGAATCCCCGAAGGTAAAAAATTGATGAATTCCCTTAAAAAAAGCTTTGTTAAAGGTATGTGTGATTTTGAGAAAATTCATACATTTTATGATGAGAACATTAGTAATGAGAAAACGTGTAGGAAAATTAAGTCCTTTGGATGAAAGTCCCTAAAACTAACACGTAGGGCAATTGAGTCCCCGGGGTGAAAGTCCCTAAAACTAGCACGTGGGGTGATTGAATCCCCGAGGTAAAAGTCCATAAACCCAATTAGTACCTTTTAGCAACTCCATCGATTAAGGCTAGCTAGGTGAGCACCAAAGTTATGTGTAATTTATCAACTATGCAGGAAAGGTGGAAGCTTCATTGATCGAGGCCAATTGGGTGAGCACCCCAGTTGAGTGCAATAAACTAGCTACGTAGGCTAGGCTGAGGTTTTAATATTGCTTGACCACACTGAGTTGGTCTCTCATTGTAATTCGAATGGATTTTCTAGCAGGACTGCGAATACCACTAGGGATAGGTGTTGTAGTTGATCGTGTTAGCCAAATGAATTAAAATGGCCTTGGGTGTTCTACTGATAACCATACTATGATGGTTGATCATTCTTACATATCCTTTATAACATGCATATTTTTAAAGGCTTGATTTGTATAAAAAAATTTTTTATTATTATTTAAAGCTCAATCATTTTTGTTTATGAAAATTTTTCTTTACACAATTTTAAAACTTTGATTACATGTGATAAATTATGCGACACTATCTCACTAGGTTTTATAAGCTCACCCGTTATTCTAAACATAATGTAGAGTTTAGTCAGATAGTGAAGTGGAGCGGAGTTTAAGCAATCTTTTTAGCTATAGACGACAATTTTTTTTTTTTAAAAAAAAAGTTTAGATTCGATGTAAAAAAAACGAAAAGAAAAAAAAAGTATAATGGAAGTGTAAATGTGATTTTAGTTCATGGTGGAGATATTTAAATATTTTATAGAAGTATCCTTTGTGTTAAATGATTATTGTGAAATCATGATTGTAAACGTTTAAAATTAATATTAAATTTACTTCACACCCTAGAACTTGGGACCGGAGTACTCACCATACTCGGGTGCTGAAGTTTGGGGCGTGACATCGGAATGGATGGTCTCCGTTATCAAGAACTAACTTGGTGTCTGTTATGCCTTTACCATTATCGTAAAAGAAAGCATAAGTGTGGCATGGATATAAGATCTTAGTATGAGACCGTTGGTCACTTGCATTAAGATTATTGAAGTTCAAGTCAATAGTCTGGGAGCTCATTAGCCTGAATTATGATCATGTGATTAAATACTTGATACTACATGAAAGATGATCAATCCTTAGACCTAAGGATGAATAATGGCCATGGATCTTTACTAGGTGACTTTGACTCAATTTATAATGTTTCATAAGTGGGTGATATTGGTTACGTCCAACAAGATTCATAGATTCTTATTAGAGCCAACATTGAGATCTACTAGGTTTACCAAGGAACTTATTATAAAGTAGATCTGATCAGAATAGCTTATCAAATGATTTTACACTAGGGCCTTTCACTTAAAAGGTTTTAATTGGCTTTACCAATGTTTTCAACCATTAAAGTTTTGTTTTAGCTATTAAAATTATTTTGATAGCATTTGATGATGACATGATGGCCTAGAATCGATTACTACTTGATTAGTATGGGATTTGGATATGTGGTGGATAACATAGATAGTGGAAGGATTAGATCATAAGTATATTCATGTAAAAGGTAATTTAATGGACTCCTTTATAATAGGGTATACCCAAGTCCATAGGGTGGTGGAGCACCATATTGTATACTCCCCTAAAATCCTAAGCACTCTTTTATATAAGATCCTATTACAGAGATGAATAAAAAAGAAAGTGTGAGAACCCTTGGATGTCTTGCCCATCGGCGTCACTTCGTGGAGAGGAGAGAGAGTGTGTGACATCTCCCATTTTTCATCTCATCTTCTTTTTGTTCAACTATATATGGGGGTGTGGTCCACCTAGTGGACGGCTTGCATTACCCTTGGCTCCTACAAGGGGTGTAGATGTAATTTTTCTTAACTTCTCCACTTGCAATAGATAAGGGAGATACCTATTAAGTTAGAGAATCTGCATCGAAAAATAATTATGTAAAACATCCCGCAATTCGATCGCGTGATATAAAGATCTCAACCATCATTTAGGGGTTTTTTTTTTTTTTTTTTTTTTTTGTAGAAATCAGACTTATTATAGATAGGATTTTGGGGAACGGTTGGATTATATCTATGAAAAAATGTTACGTTTTCACCACATTTAGACTTGTAAAATCTAACACAACACCATGGCAAAATTTTGATTTTTGCCACCCTTGGTGACCTAAAAAGTCAACCTAGAAGACGCCCATGAAACCTTAGGTAGAAATGTCTCTTGGTTCGAGCCGATGCAAAAGTCATTGAAAATTGGATTTTCATCAATAGCTTTACAAAAACCCTTCACTGCTTGCTTCAAGAGGAGGCAATTCGACCAAAGAGGAGGAGGAGGAGGAGGAGGGGGAGGGGAGAGAGAGAGAGAGAGAGAGAGAGAGAGAGAGAGAGAGCCCCTTCCTCATTAAAACTATCCAGGTTGATCTAACCTGCCTCAAACTTCACAACTGATCATCATCAACCACTGCAACAGTACAAATCTTACGTAGTAGGTTTGCGATTTTAGATATATGATCATCTTTATTACAGAGTGTCAGGTTTCTTCTTTTCCCTCTCATATCTCCTTAATGCATAGTCAACCTACGTAATTTCTTACTACTTTACTGCTTTATTTACTTTACCTTGGAATATATTCCTCCTCATACACCCTCTTAATATATTTTTAATTTTTTGACATATGTTTTTATTCTTACATAACATTCGGATCCTAACACGCCACAAATCATGAATTAGATTGCTTGTGGGATTTCCATGGAAAAAAGCAATCAAGCATAACCATCTCTTCAGTTAGGATCACAATTGAGCAATACGTAGTTTAGTTTTAGATCTTATTCATGGTTGAACCAAATAAATTTTTTTATAGCTTAAAAATCCTTAAGAGTCCCTGAATCCCACAAGGTACAAACTGCACATTCATGCGGGTGAAGAATAATGGCTAAGTCATTCATTCTTTATCACCGAGGCCCTTACTCAGAATCCTTGGTTGGAGATCAATCGTAGGAATCGCTCAAATAAGGGAGGCTAAGATTCCTTAGCTCAATGTGATCTTACAGTTTCTAGCCGATCGTTGTGGTGACTATAATCTCATGAAGTACCTCTAATCGAAGCCCCTCATCATCCAACAAATACACCCACCAGATTTGGTGACCTGTACGTCAAAAAGCTCTTTCTAAGGTCATTAATGAATCTCAAGGTGCTTTTGTTGCTGGTCATCACATTCTGAACAATGCCCTATTCGCTCATGGGTTGGGGGGCAGGAAAAGAAGATATTGTTTGTAAGATGGACTTGGAGAAAACTTGTGATCTCTTGAACTGGGACTTCTTAGACTACTTGTTGGGTCGTTTGTGCCATAGCTTTAAATAGAACCGTTGGATCTAAGCTTTTGTTCCTTCAACTAAGTTTTCCATCCTAATAAGCGAGTCTTTAAATGGTTTTTTTTTTAAAGCCTTGTGGCGCCTTTGGCAAGGGGATCCCTTCTCCCTTTTTTTATTCGTGGTGGTCTTGGAATCCCTTAGTAAAATGTTGGATAAAGTCCAGGCTACGAATCTCATTTGAGAGTTCTCGGTGGATAACTTCGAGCAATGTATTTCTCATCTCCAAGTTGTGGATGATACCATAATCTTTTGCGAGGTATAAGAGGTCATGGTGGATAGGTTAAGAAAGACAGCGAAATACTTTGAGGTAGTGTTGGGGTTGAAGGTTAATATCATCAAAAGTAAAATCTTGGTGATTTGCATGTCTTTTAATGAGGTGGCTAAAATTACAGCGATCTTTATGTGCAACACTTGGCCCTTTTTTTCAATGTACCTTGGGCTCCCATTTTGCATTGGTAAACTAACAAAGCATTTGTGGGACAAGGTCATTGAAAGAATGAAGAGGAAGGTATATTTGGTGGACGAGCAGACATCTATCTTTAGATTATAAGAGCATACTCATTAAACATGCTTTTTCTACTTCATATCCTTGTTAGAATGCCTGGAGTTAGTGTTACCTAGGTCGGAGAACTCGAGGAAGGATTCCTTTAGTAAGGTGTTGTGGGAGCGTAAGTTTCATTTATTGGAATGAGGTAAAATTGTATGCCTTATGAGGATGATGAAGCTGGTATTAGGAAGTTGTAGGTCATTAACCTTTCCTTTTTTAGCAAGTAATTATGGAGATTTGGGACAAAGGAAGGAAGGTTGTGAAGAGGGGTGGTGGCTAGTAAGTATGGTGTCGATAATATGTGATAGTGGGTTAAGGGTTCATCTCTCTATAGGGCTTCTACTCTTTGGAAGGTTGTTGCTAATATGACATGTAAGTTTTAAGAGGGGATCTACTTCTCTCTTGGGTATTAAGAGAGTATACGCTTCTAGGAAGATGTATAATTGGGAGAGGTCCAACTATGTGAGGTGTTTCTAAGGTTAGCTAAGCTTTACTTAGAGGTGGGCATCTCTATTGCTTGGTATTTCTCCCCTATTGGTATGAATGACATGTGGGCTCCCCCATTTAGAAGGGGCTTGTCGAAAGTGGAGTTGGATGATTTCATCTAGCTTCTAATTCGACTTTAAAAATATCTCCCTTGGGTCGGTGTGAAGGCTAAGATGGTGTGGTGTAAAGAGAAATCTGAAAAATTCTTGTGTAGGTCCTTTTATGACTTGCTCTCTCACCCCTTAATGAATGTGTGGTGTCATTATATTGCCTTTGTATGGCATTATGGTGCCCCGTCCAAGGCTATGGCTTTCGCCCGACTGGTGGAAAGAAATATAGTAGTCATGATTGCTAATCTTCGGAAGTGGTTGATGCTTGTTATCAATGCATGTAGCTTATGCTTGCAAGATGCTGCGTTGTATGATCACTGATTCATTCACTATTCATTTGTGAGATTAGTTTGGGAAAGATTCTTTGAACTTTTCGAGGTCTTTTGGGTTTTTCTAGGATCCATTGAGGTTTTATTCCTACGTGGCACAAGGAAGGTCGTAGAGGAAAAGGTTTGAACAGGTGGCCAGTTAGCCTTGTTGGCCGACCTTTGGTCGCTTTGGGGTAATGGAATAACTAATACTTTCTGAATTTTTGCTGACCAATGTCAAAGGTCTCGAGAATGGTGAAGTTAGTTGTTATAAAATGAGCTCTTTAATAGTTTGGGTATTAACATCCTCTTTGGTAAGTTTTAAGCACTTCGTGTAGTAGTCTTTTGGCTTTTTTTTAAATAAAATTTGATTTCATTTTTTCTATGGTGTGGCCCATATAATGATCACATAACTTTTATTTTTATAACATCCCATCATCATGGTGTGAATGCAAGTGAAAATTTCAAAAGGTATAAATGAATATGAATACAACATATTTGTTTTGCCAATTACTTGGTAATATAAAAGAAAAGTGTCATCATTATGATTTTACTACTACCAAATGAAACACGAAATTGTTGGTCAAATGCAAATATATTCAAGAGATGGGTAAATGAATTTGTAAGCATTCTATTTTTTCTTAGCGTTGCAGTGAAAATCTTGAATCCAAACAATGACGTTAGTGTAGTTTAGGGATGATTTAATGTTAAAGTAATGTAAAAATGTGATCATGACAATTTTACTGCTGATAAATCAAACATGGGAATTGGTAGTCAAATGCAGATGTTGTAAGGAGATAGGGAAAGTAATTTGTAATCATCAAACATTTTCTTTACATTACTATGGTAACTAGTAAAATAAACAAGCCCTAAGAGGGGGAGATTTTAGTTATGAAGTTGGAGATGATCCTAACATTCTAAATTTTGCAAGCCGAGGGTCTCCCTTAGAATTGATAGTAGGTAAAAATCCTGAATTTATCATCGATTGTGAACAACCTTGGGATTAAAATTTAGAATTTTTAAGGGTAATAACTAACTCAAGTTTTACAAATCCAGGATTTCAAGAGAAACTTGTATTGACATTTTTTGCTATGCATTGTCCATATTAAAGCTCATTACTTGATGGTCGAGATCATTGTGCTTATTTGATAGAGGAGGTTGTTGAACTATAACTTGATCTATTACATAAAATAGGATACGCACCTTTAATACGAAGCCATATTTCAACTATCAATGTTGTTTACATTACGGGCCTCACCTTAGATGGGAAATATAGGAAAGATTAAAACTCATACATGTTGGGAGAGGAGATCCCTTCTCGACCACACGCAATAATATTGATCAAAAGAAAAAAAAAAAGAGAAAAATATGTAAACCATAACATAGAGATTTACGTTGTTCCCTTTCGGTAGTCCGCTGATTCACACCAATTCACTATGCTCAAACACAAAAAACGAATAAGCATCTCTTACTATGATGACTGCTCTCTCTCTCTCTCTCATGACAGAATATATATCACCCCAAACGAACTAGGGTTTACATAAAAAACTCCATGTGAAATTACGAAATTGCCTTCTAGATTAGGGGCACGCCCCTGGTCCCTTAAGCAAGGGGGAGCTGATCCCTGTGATCCCCGGTGAGCTTAACATGGAGCTCGACCCTCGAAAGTGCTGGCTAGATGAACAATACACCTATGATAATCAAGCTATATAGATCCTAACAATCTCCCACTTGGAGACTGATCATAGCTAACTCCCACTGAAGTTGATGCATCTGTAAAAGCCATGCCTTCATAGAGATCTTGGTGTGAATCTCATCTTGGTCTTCAATCTTGAAGACTAACAGAAACTAAACATGACTTTAGTTTCTTTATTGCAACTGCCTTGGTCAATATATTTGCAAAGTTTTGACTTATATGAATCTTCTCCAAAGTAAATTGTCCATCCTCCAAAAGTGGTAGTATAAAATGATATTTGATGTCTATAGCTTTGTTCTTGAATGAAAGGCTGAGTTCTTTGCTAGATGAATTGTACTCTGACTGTTGTTGAGTGTGAAATATTGTATATTTTTTCCTTATTATGCATTGGTTTTATAAGCATAGATGAGCTTAATCGATCCAATTACGCATTTTTTCCTATGCGAAGTGATTTAGAGAGCTAGGATGAAAAGAATGATGAAAAAGAAGATTTAATGCTCAAAGAATGACCAAGTGAAGATTTAGAGATTTGGAGGTAATTAATGAAGAATTCAACTGTCAAAGATCTAAGAAAATCAAGTGTAAAGGAGAGAGAAAAGACAGGCAAAATCATGAAGTACTACAACAAAAATAATAGTCCGTTCGGCGCCACCTAAGGTCAGTTTGGTCCGATCAAATGTACACAGAACAGTCCAACAACAAATTGTTATTTTCAGAGATAATTCAGCTTGACATTCAGTTCGACTGAAGCCAGGTTCGATGCCACCAAAGTCATGTTTGGTGCTAAGGAAGACAGAGACTTAAGAAGGATTTTGAGGAAATTCGGTTACAATCGAGAGTTAATTTGGTGCGATCGAAGGCTATGTTTGGTGCGATCAAATCATATCATTGGCTGCAGTCGAAGCATAACAAAAGTGTGTAAATTAAAGTCAGTTACAAGTTGGTGTGAATTTTTTCTATTTAAAGGGACGTTTTAGGCTTTCTTAGATACAAGTTAGGGTAAAATGGGTAAAGCAAGGAGTTGTGCAGCCTCCATGGAGTCATCTTTCTTCTCTAATCCTTCAGTTCTAGTTGGTTTTTATATTTTTCTTTATGAGTTGTAGTTCAATCATGTCTTTAATTGACTAATCTCTTAGCTAGGACTAAGAGGTGAAGCTTGTAGTTATTCTTAATGTTTTATTTTACTTTGATTCAAGTATTTAATTTGAACGTTGAACAACTCATTAATAATTGGTTTGAATGAAGATTTATTTCTAGTTTACTTTGATCCATTATTGACTCCGAGGACATTGAATACTTAGAAATGCTAAGAATAGTTTTTTATCTATTTTGCAATGGATTAATTTGTAAAATCCATTGATCTATTGTAGATTACAGGCATGATAGATGCTTTGAATCCCTGCGATCAATACTTTAATGCTTAATGTAGGAATCAATTCAATCAAAGTTCAAATTTGTTTTGATATGTGAATGATGATTTAATCACTTCATTATCCGGTTGGATAGGATAAGACTTCGATTCTAGTTGAGTTATCCAATTGAATCAAGTAAATTAACATTAAGATATAGCTAAAAGTGGAACATTAACACTTTAATGTTTTATCGTTAATAGTTTCTCTCAAAATTACTCTTTAAATTAAAATTTATTAGTTAGTTTAGTTCTAGTTCTAATTTTAAAGTATTCCAGAAATCACATAATCATAAGTCCCTATGGTACGACCTCGGTCTCACCTAGTTATTACTACATCACAACCTGCACTTGGGGATGTCCAAAAATTGCACTATACAACTTACAATTTTCTTACTTCTTACCCAACTCTTCAATGAGATCATTTAACCATATCATTTCCTTGTAAGCCTCTGTTGCAACAACATACTTTGCCTTTGTCATTGAGATGGTAACAAACTTCGGTAACTGTGAGACCCAACTAATTACTACACTACCTAAATTGAACACATACCTTGTAAAGCTCTTTCTATTATCAATATCCTATATTAGATTTGAATCAACATATCCCTGCAAATATATTTTTGAACTTCCATAGCATAATGCTGCATCAACAGTTCTTCTCAAGTATATGAGAATTCATTTGACAACTTCCCAATGCTCTTTCCCTGTGTTGTTTATAAACTTGCCGACAACTCCCACTGTATGGGCAATATCTGGTCTTTTGCAAACCGTGACGTACATTAAGCTACCAATGGTCGCGACATATAAAACCTTAGCCATGTAGTCACATTCTTCCTGTGTTGCCGCACCCTATTCCTTTGAGAGTCTGAGGTGGCTTGCCAAAGGAGCGCTAACTTGCTTAGCACCTTTCATGTTAAATCGCTCGAGTACTTTTGCAATATATTTACCTTGTGACAAATTTAACTTCTTGTTTCTTCTATCTTTGCTGATTCTCATACTAAGGATTTTTTTTTTTTTGCAGCACTTAAATCCTTTATTACAAACGTCTTAGATAACTGTTTCATAAGATTTGAAATCTCATACATGCTTGACTGCAACAAGCATATCATCTACATATAAAAGAAGTATGAGATACAAATTTTCAAGTTTCTTGAAATAAAAGAATGATCAGCATAGCATCTCTTAAAACCATTAGTAGACATAAAGCTATCAAACTTCTTGCAATGTCTTGCGGCCTATTTCAAACTAAATAAACTCTTCTTGATTTTACACACCATGTTCTCTTTGGCATGTGCAACATATCCCTCTGGCTATTGCATATAAATATCTTCTTCAACATCACCATGAAGAAAAGCTATTTTTACATCTAATTGCTCTAAGTGCAAATTATCTACAACCGAAATGCTTATAATTGATCTAATATTATAAATCTTAACAACATGAGAAAATATTTCAATATAGTTAAAACCTGCCTTCAATTGAAAACCTTTCACAACTAACTTGACCTTGAATCATTTCATACCATCATACTTTTCCTTCAATCCGTAAACTCACTTATTATATAAAGCTGCTTTTCCCTTGGGTAACTGAACCAAGTCCCCATGTTAGATTTGATATCAGAGAATCCATTTCATCATCCATAGCCTACTGCCACTTGTTCCTGGTCTCAACTTGCAAGGCCTCTTCATAACATTCTGATTCACCGTTATCAACTAGCAACAAATAATGGATGTTGGAGAGAAGGAGAATAATAGATTGCGGGTTTGCTAACCCTAGAAGATATCCTCATAGGAATAGGGGTATGAGGTTCTGTGTGTAGATTTTCATCTTGGGGCCTTAGAATAACTTTGTCAAGTATCTTATCAAGTTCCAAAAACTCATTATGCCTAGTTTTCTTTTCTTATTGTTTGAACTTATGCTTATGCATGATAGTTTCATTAAATACCACATATTTGCTCCTAATGATTTTATTTTTTTTTCAGCATCCCATAATTGGTAATCAAAATTATTAAGACCATATCCAATGAATGTGCACCTTCTAGACCGAGGATCAAACTTGGTCAAGAGATACAACAAAATACTTTTAAATGTGTTAAGTTTACATCTTTTTTGGTCCATGCTTCCTTTGTCAATCCACCATCTGAAGCAATTGAGGATCCCCTGTTAATCAAATAAGCTGCAGTATTTACGACATATGCCCAAAACTCTTTAGGCAATCTAACATAGATTCTCATGCTCCTTACATGCTCTAAAATAGATTTGTTCATGCGGTCAGCTACACTATTTTGTTGTGGCATTTTTGGAGTCATTTTATGTCTCTTGATTCCATTAACTGCACAATATCCCCCAAACTTATTATTGCAATACTTGCCCATTATTTGATGTAAGACACTTTAGCTCTAGACCTGTTTCATTCTCAACCAAAGCTTTCCATTTCTTGAACATGTCAAATACTTCCGATTTATGCTTTAAGAAATAAACCCATAATTTTCTACTGGCATCATCAATAAAGGTAACAAAATAAAGAGAGCCACCGAGAGAGGATACCTTAGCTGGTCCCCACATATTGGTGTGAACCAGTTCCAACTGCTCCAACTTTGGAGTTCTTCCGACCTTCAAGAAGTTGACTTCCATTTTGCCGTAGATACAATCTTCATAAAAGTCCATATCAATTTCCAGCCCTAACAACTTCCCTTTTAAAAGTATAGCTTTCATCACATTTTTGTTCATGTGCTCAAGTCTATGATGCCATATACGTGTGTTCACCCCATGATGATGCAACTATAATTGAACTATTAGATCCATAAGTCAAGGAAAGAGTGCTTTCTCTTACCCTGAGCAATTAACATAGCCCCCTTTGTGATCTTCCACTAGTAACTAGTGAAAGTCATCATGTGTCTAGTATCTATAAGCTGGCCAACTGAGATCAAATTTCTTTTCAGATTTGAAACATTCCCAACATCTTTCAGCTTCAGCATTGTCCTATTTGACTAGTTTATTTAAACATCTCCCTTTTCAACAATACAACAGACTTCATCATCACCCAAATAAACTTTTTCAAGATTACCTTGCACATAGTTATGAAGAACATCCCTACTCAAAGTAGCATGAAACAATACACCGAAATCTATTACCCAAGATTCATTATAAGCATTGAAAAACATAATTATGGCATCAAAAATACTTTCTTCAGAGATGTTTACAAAATTTTACCTCATTGATTATTGTTTTCTTGTTGTTTCTTTAGAGCTTTATAGTCCCGCTTCACGTGCAACTTTTTGCCATAATTCCAGCAACCATCACCCTTTCCATGTGAAGGGTTGGATGATATGTTCTTCCTTGATCTTGATCGACTATGATTTTTGTTTCTTCTAGTTGGTGTTCTTCCCATTTCTTCAACATTTAGAGCATTTTTCAATGTTTTACCTGAAGATCTTAAGGCTTTCCTTCGAGATTCCTCACTTAGAACGAGACCCATAACATCATCATACTTCAACTTTGTTGATCCAGTAAAATTGCTCACAACTCCACAAAATTGTCTCAATTGTCTAGTAGCATTGATAAGATCAGAAGAGCTTTGATTTTATTATCAAAATTAAGGTCTATAGACTCCAATTGGCTCGTAACTATGTTCAACTCATTAGATGCTCATCCATGTTTCTGCCATCAGACATCTTCAAATTGAACATCATCTTTATCAAAAGAACCTTGTTGGAAGCAAATGATTTTTCATACATCCTTGATAGGATTGCCGTCAGATTCCCTGTGGTCTTCTCCTTTGAGATGTTGTACGCAACTGATTTCACTAGAGAAAGTCAAATCGTTCCCAAAGCCTTTCTGTTGAGCACCTCCTAATCGCTATCGGACAACTTTTTTGGTTTCTTCAATTTTCTTCAAGAGGAAGATAAAGATCCTTCTGATGGAGGTAATCTTTTATCTGCATCTTCCAAAATTCAAAGTTCAAACCATCAAACTTTTTAATCCTTACCTTTTCATTCTTTAGAAGTTGCTCTCACACAAACCAAGAGCTCTGATACCATTTTTTAGGAGAAGAGATCTCTTCTTAACCATGCACAACAATATCAATCAGAAGAAAAAAAAAAGGAGAAAAATACGCAAACCACAACATAGAGATTTACGTGGTTCCATTTTGGTACGTTTACAGATTCACACCAATCCATTATGCTTAACAACAAAAAATGAAGAAGCAACTCTTAATATAATGACGACTCTCTCACGAAAGAATATATATTACCCCAAAAAAACTAAGGTTTACATAAAAAACTCTATGTGAAATTACAAAATTTTCCACTGGACTGGGGCACGCCCCCATGCCTTAAGCAAGAGGGTGCTACTCCTTTAAGACCTTTAGTGAGCTTACCATGGAGCTTGACCTATGAAAGTGCTGGTTGGATGAACAGAGCACCTCTGATTATCAGGCTTCATAGATCCTAACAATACATTGGAATATTACAACCCTTTAATTAATTGATTTCTTCCTTTGAAATGGATGATCTGCGTAACTTTTAAGTAATTTAACAGTTGAAATTTTCAATATGATATACTTTTTTTTAGTATCCTCCATTCGGGTGAGACCATCATATACATAGTTTGTCTCATTGAAAAGAACATTGATCCAATGGTTATAGTCTCAACGTATTGTAATGCAATATGGCGGGTGTTAGGGCCTAAACCTGGCGATTTAGGGCCATGGGTGACGCGCCAAGAGATGTGGACGGAAAAATGCAAGTTGACGCTGAGGATGACT
Organism: Magnolia changhungtana; assembly: GCA_030180095.1. Lineage (NCBI taxonomy): Eukaryota > Viridiplantae > Streptophyta > Magnoliopsida > Magnoliales > Magnoliaceae > Magnolia > Magnolia changhungtana. Next base: position 4,192,364 of record JASAUF010000340.1, on the reverse strand, counting down.
CACAAAAGAATGAGGAGAAACGATGAACAAAAGGGCCAAGCAGATTGATGTGCTAGCTGACATGCTGTGTGGCGTGTAGGATGGTTGACCACTCTGAGGAAGTATATATAGTAGTAGGAAGCTTAGAAAGGATCACGTAAAGCGACACACTTACCAATTTGCCGCCACGCCAAACAGGAGGAAGGCTCCCATGACGCTCAACAAGAGACCAACACGCGGGCTAGTCCGCCACCATGCAAGATGGGTGGAGCCCCCCTGTGGTGCCTTGCCACAATGCCGCGCGACGCACAACGCACAAGGGACATAGTCGACGCACAGGTTAACGCGCCACTCCTTGAAAAGCCATGCGCGACATGTCACATGGTGGATTCCTATTCACATCGACCACCGTCCCCTCACCTATAAATAACACACCACTCTACAGAAGGACACGTTCGGACCATTGGACAAGAGGAGGAAGCTAGTGGATCTCACCGGGATTCCAAAATCTGTCACCGCAATCCTAAATTCATCACCGAAATCCCTAAAGTCCAGTCACCATAGGCAAGGAACAGTCTCCGGTGCAGCACAATTGCCCCAACAAGAGGTTCAATACGTCAAATCGATTCCCGATAAAATAGAACACCCTCGATGGTAACTAGAGAAGTTAAGAGCGGAGTGATGTGCAGGACCCACGACAGTTAGCTAGTTGCACGATGGCTGCAGTGTCCACCACGGCAGCCGAGTCATGAGGCATGATAGCTATAACCCCTCGACACAAATGAACTTACCCACCGTGATGCCCAGCCTGTTCTTGTGACGGTCAAATTGCCACTCGTGATGGTTCGCCCTTATGCATGACAGTTCGCCAGTTTCCGGGGCGACCGTAAAGCCTCCCGCAGTGGTTGTTCTCCTCTGCGTGGCAGTTTGCCGGCCTTCCACGGTAGCTGAGCCGGGTGGCGCGATGGTTTCAGCTCTATCGCAACAGCTTCCCTGGCACTCGCGACTCACGCTCAACAAATGTCGTTCGACTGTCTCCAAGAGTTCATCAGGGTTCCAATCAATCTCCACTATTCCTCGAGAATTATATGAGCATTAGGATGGTTGAGTATCCTAGTGCTTGCAAAATGACTATCCAATAATCTTCCTTATCACCAGAATTATGTCAATGCTAAGGACCCTCATCATCTACAGATGGTCAGTGGCCTGCTTACTAAAAAATCAATCTCCATGGGCCAGACTCTTTGAGTTCAGAGTCATAATTGGTCTTTTAGAGTCTCTGTCCCAGAGGCAAAGACCAAAGTTGCACCGCTCAATAAGAGGCCCAATGATTACCTGGCCCAGAACTTGAATAAAATAAGAATAAGTCAACGTCACTTGACCAACCGGGAATGGTGAGGTTTGGACCATTAGCTTGACGGTCTAGAGGGTGAGCTTGACAGTCTGTACTATTAGCTTGGCAGGTATGGACCGTGAGCTAAGCGCAATTCTAGTGACATTCTTTAGAAATGCAGTCATAAACTATTCGCCTTTTTAATTAAGATTATTCTACATGATGTAATTAAGGGCCTGCATTAGACCACAACTTGCAATACAAAGAATTCAGAATATCTAGAATAAAATGTCGTCTTTTGTTTTACTTTCTTGTATACTTGTTTGTGTTTATTCATGAATGCCTATGAAGTCTACCGAATAAAGAAAATACATGCACAAAATATTTACGCTAACAACGGGATGTATTCTAACAAACCTTGCAATAGAAATATGCATGGAGAAAATAAATTTATGCCTCTCTTTGTGCGTGGTCTCTATTCTTATATGAGTTTTGTACCATTTAAACTTTGTTGTGGCTCTTCAACCGATATCTAGTAAAGTTGTGACTCATATATATATATATATATATATATATATATATATATATATATATATATATATATATAGAGAGAGAGAGAGAGAGAGAGAGAGAGAGAGAGAGAGAGAGAGAGAGAGAGAGAGGCTCACCTGCACACCTTTGCATCCGTGTCATGGGCACAAAATCTGAATGGTCCATGTTATGCAGCACCCCGTGAAACCCTTAGGCCTAAATTTTAGCATGATCCTACACTCTAGTGGGTAATAACAAGTGGAAACCGTATCCTCCCTTGATTTGCCTCTCCCTTTGCTATGGCCCACCAAAGTTTTGGATTAGGCTAAAATTTAGGCCCTAGGGGTTTCATGTGGTGCCACATCGGTGGATCATTCTAATTTTATGCCCATGACACTTGTGCAAAGGTGCGCATGAGTTCTCACCTAAAAAGGTGCGCATGTATATATATATATATGTCTATGTGTCTTTGTACACACACAAGAGAGAGAGAGAGAGAGAGAGAGAGAGAGAGAGAGAGAGAGAGAGGGTCTCAAGTCCAACTTGGACATGAGTTAATGTCCCGTCTAAACCCTCAATTTTCACCAGGCGCCACCTGAGTTGCAAAAGAGCGCAATTGTCCAACCTAATACAAGTTAGATGAAGAGCCTGTATGACCTAGATTTCATATACATGTCACGTGAAATGAGTTCTTGAAGAGTTTGAGAGAGAGTTTCTCCTAACTTATCATGAGAACTCGTAGTACCTTTTACAAGCTCATCCAATGTGACATGTGCATAAATCCAAACCGTCCACTAGATAAGTTACCTCATGAAAATCTTAGGGCCTAAAATAAGCCTGATCTAAAAATCAGGTGGGCCGTGGTAAAGTGGGAGGGAATTCCCACCCTCAATTTTCATCGGGCCCCACCTAAGTTGAAAAACAACACAATTTTTTGTCCAACCTAATGCAAGTTAGATGAAGTGCCTATATAGCCTAGATTTCATATACACATCACGTGAAATGAATTCTTAAAGGCTTCTCACGGATACTCATGAGAATTGGTTCTTAGGCATGTGCACATGAGTGTATATATATTAGACTTCAATTCATTTGTTATTTAATTTTTAATGAAATAATTAGTATTAAAAGGAAAAAGAGTCGACAAGCAATCAAATGATTAAAATATTTATGTTGGCTTCGAATTTGGTCACACGTTGTATATACATGTGTGCATGTGCCGGGCGTGCCAGACCCAATATTGACTTAACTTGAAGTGAACTTCTTATGACCTGAGACGCTGAATAGACCAAGAAACCAGATTTAGGTGAATTTAGTTGTTTATCAAGCCACCGATCGTGAAAGATCAGGTGATTTGGGAAGGGGAGGGTCCGTCCTTCTAATGAGTTCGTTTTACCTTCAACAAGGACTTTCAATTAAGTGCATGATAGCTTACTTCGATAATAATTTATTCAATATTAATAAAAGAAATGCTTTGGATGTAGCCAATAAAACAATATATATGTCACTTTACTAAGCTTATAGAAGTAAAACAATAAAAGGAAAGGATAACTAACGATTGTCTTGTCCGGATGTAAAATGGTCATCTGGTTCATCTCTCTGCCAACTTTGTGAACAAGACATTTGTTGTGAAACGATCAATTGTTCATTTAGCCATTAAGTCTCGTTAAGTGAGACGATCATTGATGGTGGACGGATCTTTGACGATCTTGTGAGAAAGTCAGTGGAATGTGGATGATCAAAGGTTTCGTCATTTGATTAGGACCCCATACGCAAGATAACTATCATGAAACAACCGAATATTCGTTTTTCCATTGATTAAACTTCGTAGACTCAATGATCAATGAAATCTCTGAACTTGCAGGCAAGAAAGACTTGTTGGCAATTTATTTGACTATTCGAAAATCTTCTTGAAGGGTAAAATTATGTTATTCTACTCCTAGTGGATGTAAAGGCATTGGACTAAAAAAGTAATTGAGTAAAATATACAAAGGTAAAATAAGACGTTGGCCTGAATTAGATTAGCGAGGGCCTAGAGCTTTTCGTTCTCTAACCTATTTATAGGAATTGTATGACGGTAGCTGAAGAATTGTACTTGAATTCGATTTCTACGACATTTATTTAATTAACCAGCCAATGAAGAGTCATGGACGATCACGGTTCCATCCTTAAGAAGGATTTTCAAATTTCTTATTAAATTGGCCAATTGCTAGGAAAGCGTTGTCGACCAAATTTTAATCTTTGGGTCATTCATGGATTCTTGTATAATGTGAATTCTTGTATAATCTTCTAGCTTCAAATCTTCCTATTGCCATTATGATTTGCTGTAAGTTTAGGAGTAAATCATGGACTAACGTCATGTGCGTTTCTTGAGGCCATTGCACAAGTTATGGCCTATAACATCTTGCCATGTGTTTGTGATAACAATGGCATACTTTTACCCTCCAAACGTATAACACATGTTGTCTTGCGAGGGCTTGCTTCTCTTCCACAATTTCCTTCTGTGAATATTATTTGTCACAAAGATTTCGTGATGATTTTCTTATGGTGGTGCTACCACCATTAAACCTAATAACATCATGTTAGATGCAAACAATTTCAACTAAGAATTTTTATTCGATGATGGTTATTGCAACAATGCATGGGTTTGACCTCCAAGGTTCAATACAGGTGTAACGATACTCCTTTCAGATTGTGATCTTCCCAAGTAAATGAACAACCTGAAACGCCTCACATGTGTGCATTGGCACATGTGTAGATCTCCAATGTGCACGGAATTGCTCGTGAGGCTTTTCCCTCCACTTTAACATCCCTACTCCAACCATACTCCAACAAATGCAACCCAAATTGTAGTTGGCCATATTTCCTTAGACTACATGATTAGAGTTTAGGACCCACTTATTGCTCGTTGTTTTCGGCAATTTGATTACATGGTGAATGCGGATGTGCCATAATCAAATTTTCGGCTCAATTCAAACCGAACAACTATGATCCGCAATATATGACCGAGATCGGCTGCCTATTCAGCCACTCACTTAATGTGTAAAATAGGATCAGACGATATTCAAAAGGTAGGGTTCATCCTCTGATGATGGGTTACACCTCTGCTTTCCATACGAAAAGATATTTCAGTACGGATAAAAGAGAAACGAGAAAGTGATTCTTACAGTCATTTGCAGAGAACGGTTGCCAAGCACTTTCCTAGATGAGGAACTAAGTCCAACGTATGAGCGTAGACCCAAATTACAACTACGATTACTAGTTACTTGATTAACGCTACAGAATTGTAGACACCCCACCTAAAACAAGGACACGCCACTCTTTGAGCTTCAGCTTGATTTCAATAAATTGTCTCATACTAACTTGTAAATCATTGAAAATTCAAACAAATCAAACTAAGAACATATACTCAGCATGTTATAGAGACGACCAATAGAGACGACCAACGGACTTGATCAACTAACATAAATCCAGTAGTGATTTGGTCACGGCCAAGCATCTGAACTTCAAAACCCCTGAAACTCTCTGTATGAAAGGATAAAACGAACCCTCTCTACCCATAGATCGCTCTCTGTACCACTTACTCTTCCCAAATAGCATTGTGTTGAGGCGTGAGAGGTCATATCTTCAAAACTGAGGAAAGTACAGTTGTCATTGTAAACAAAATGGTCATGATATTATTAGAAGCAAAATTTGACTGATCAGAATGATTTATGATTATATAAAAATGTGGTCAAATAATCTTTCTAACAAATTTAAGTTTCCTTCAATCTGAGTTATGATAAGGAAGATTCGGCCCGTTTATCAAAACCACACATTGCCAAGCAACTAAAGTCAAAAAAACTTTGGCTGCACTTTAAACTAGTTAAACGGGACCTGATTTAAGTGATTTCAGTTGCAATGAAAAGCTTATCAGGCAACATTTCCAATGATCTTAAGATCATCGAAAGCAGACCATTGGTCAAATTGCACACAATCGATTTCATATACTGGACGGATATATTTTTGGCACATCAAACGAGGATGGATGAAAGTGATTCTAGTATTTTTAGAAAGCTTTTCTAATTATCTTTCCAACAAGATGAAGATCAGAATAAATAACGAAGAAGATACAAACATTTGAATATTTGACAGAAAAAATAATAAATAATAATTACGTTTATATATATATATAATATTATACATATAACTGAAGGTAGATGCCCACAACTAATGGCAGGCACACACAACAATGACCAAGGCCGTAAGCTGTTGGCAGCGGATGCCAATGCCTATATAAGGCGTCCGAGAGGTCCACACACAGAGGGGGTCAAACATAAACATACAAACATAAATGGAGAAACAAAGAAAAAGGAAAAGAGAAAGAAACAGAGGGTGAGAGAGAGAAAACAATAGAGAGTTGAAAGAGAAAAAAAATATAGAGGGTCTGAGAGTTGAAGTTCGCCTGTAGGTGTTGCCCAAAGTGTCTTGAAGATTTCCAATGTGTCGACATGCTGCCCAACATAGGAGACAAAAACGGCTATAAAAAAAGTAAAATAAACTAAGAATTTGTCCATCTTTATTTAATTTGCATTCCACTCCATACATTTCAATTGCATCAACTATATCTACATTTCCTTCTATCTCATTCTGCATTTTTCTTCATCTTCCATTTTTCTTATTTTATTAGCTTGCCCAGGATCTTAAATCTTACGAAGCAAGACTAGTTGGCAATTTATTTTATTCATTGTATTTTACTCTATTTGCCTACCCGGGGCTACTTAGCTTTGTGATGTCTTAGCTAGTTAGTTTTTTTTTTTTTTCTTATTTCTGCCTGTCTGGCCCTTATGTGTTATGCAAAGTACGATCAAATATAAAAATGCCGAAACTCCATTAAATCCCAAAAATTGTAAATCTTGTGAAGTAGAGACCGCATATTATGCGGGCGAAAAAGAGTGCTTAATCCTTTCATTTTCTATCACCGAGGCACTTATTCAGAATGTACAGTTGTAGATCAACTGCGGGAGTCACTTGAGTTAGGAAATCGTGAAATTCCTCGACTCCTAAGCGATTCTACAGTTTTTAGCCGATCGTAGATTTTAAGCTTCATTTGGATAGTGGTGACTCTGAATTAAATACATTTCTACACCTGAGTCAATAACATACTTTGGCTACAATATCAAATTAACACTAAAACCAACGAACTGAGGGCACCGCCACGCTCGTAGGAATGTAAATAGAAAGCGAAAAGGTAAATGATTACACTAGGAAATATAATTTACTTGGTAGAAAATTAGAGTGATTACACTAAAGAATGTAATTAACTGGTAATTGAAAGGATAATTTGAAAGATAATGTTTAGGTTTGATTAGGTTGGTACGAGATGAACTTTCTTGCTAAATTTCTCTACTATTTATAACTTTACACTGGCCATCTAGATACTTCCTACGTTCTGACGGTTGCTATAACTGTTCGATACTACATGACCTTCTTTGCTCCTGTTATTGTTATCTCTCCTGTAATTGCTTCTACACGATTGCTCTTCCATTGGCCACTTAAGCAATGTCGTAACATCATTTGATGTGCTTTAACTGTACTATCATAGGATCCTCTTCGCATATCTCCACATATCTTCAAATACACCACGCGGATCTATTTAGATTGCACGTAACTCGCTCTGATTGGTTCCCGTAGGAAATTGTGATAATGGGAATGAACACCACGTAGTACATGGCTTAGATGTCATGTACATGTTTCATCTTCACCATCGCGGTTTGAACCTTCGCTACCCCTTCATAACAAGCATAATTGTGTGTTGGTATAGGGCTTGCTCCTTGACTAAGGATGAGAATTTGGTCAATCTATTAAGCGGTCACATGGGTAAGTTGGATGTAGGTTACATCAACTTTGTACAAGGAAAGGAAAGGACATACAAACGGAAAGTAGAAGACTCGTATTCATTCCTTGTAAGCCATACCAAAGAGATTGCTTTTATAAGCAAATACTCTCCAACGTACAACCACTTACAATTGCCTCCATCTCTTACCTTATCATTACGACGTGCGAATGACCACTTGAAATTTCTGTAAATAAACTGTATAGGTTCTACTTCTACATGTTGAAAGAAATCGGACGGTTCCTGTTAGTTCAAAAGATTGTAGTCATTATCCAATAATAATAATAATAATAATAATAATAATAATAATAATAATAATAATAATAATAATAAATCCCTCTTATTGCAATCTGAGAGCCCTCTCAAACCATTGCACTGTTATTATGACCTAAACGCTCATATGCACTCGTCTCTGTCTTGTTAAAACCGGCATGATATTGAATCCGATACCGGATACACATGCAAGACACCCATAAATATGTTCTATTTTATTAAATTTATTTATTGCTTTTTGAAACCACAACACTTTTATAAGATTATGTTTGTAGGGCTAGCTCATATGTTAGTTTTGCACAGTAAAATAAAAATAAAAATGGTAGTGGCTCTTCCAATGTACACATGACGTGGTTGTAAGGCAGTCTAGACCGTCCAAAATAGTTTACCCAAATGTTTGCAATATTCGCCATCTTTTCATGCTTGTTATACATGGATGCAAGGTGGATGTTTTGGATCAAGCTGATATTTTGTTTTCACTTCATCCTGGCAGGACTCAACTTAAGAACAGGTTGGATGGCATATAAATATCATGGTGGGCGCAAGGAAGGTTTCGATGATGGGCGTTTTCATCTTCACTGTTCCTGTGGTGTGGTCCACCTGAGCTTTGGATCTACCTCATGTTTGGGGTCACATCCTAAAATGAGCCAGAGGGAAAAATGGACGGAGTGTGCATAACACATAAAATATCGATGGCCCCAGAAAGCTTAGGGCTGCAGATAATCCCCCGCCCTGTCCAAACCATGAATAAAGCAGACCCTACGGTATTGATGACCAATACACTCATCAGGCAGGTAATATGTTCACATCAAATATAGACCATTTACAGTCATTTTTAAACTGTACATTGTTTACATACATTTGTGGACTACCTAATGTATTGATTAGATAAGACTCTTGGGCCCTACCCACTACATAGTGGCACCTCTTAGGACATTGCCTGCCAAAAGCCTTTAGCAGGAACTTCCTGAGACAGAATGCTAGGTGGGGCCCACCTTGATGTTTGTGAGAAATTCACCATGTCCATCCGTTTTTACAGATCATGTTAGGAGATGGGCCCAAAAATGAAGCAAATCCAAAACTCGAGTGGGCTACACAATAGAGGATTGAATGACCATTGTTGAAACATTCGGATCAGGCTCATTTTTGTATTTTCAGTTCATCTTAGTAGGAATGATTTTATAAATGGTATGGATGGCATATAAACATCAAGGTGGATTTTGGGGAGGTTTCAATGGTAAACATTTACCTACCCGTATTTTTCCTGTCGTGGGGCCCACTTGAGTTTTGGATTTGCTTGGAACCTTACTCTTGCTCCGGTGGTAGACTCTCAGGAGTGTCAACACCTGGTCAAGGGTTCGAGTATCCATAGGTGGTGAAATCCTACTACGGCGTGAGTGTGTAAGGGTGTGTGTGTAAAAAAAAAAAAAAGAGTTTTGGATTTGCATAATTTTTGAGCCCGTGTCCTAACATGATATGGGAAAATGGATGGACATGGTGGATTCCCTACAAACATCACGGTGGGCCCCAACCAGATTTCTGTAGCAAGAAGTGGAATGGGCATCCCACCTCTTTATACCTATCAAAACTAAAGAAGGGAAAAAAGGGGAGAGAAATAATTGTTGCCTTAGTAGAGTAAGACAATCCAAAGGCACATGCTTCAATTGAACATTTCCACATTGTAGCTCTGATTGTGGATGGTTTACTAGACAAAAATCTCAATCATCAGGTGCATGGAATTGACCGTTAAAACAAATAATAGGCACAAGTTTGAATTTGACAAATAAATGTCCATGGATCAGAGGTTAGAATGATGCAAAGAATCTAACTTTGGAGCTCTATGCCATCTACAGTGGGGCCAATGATTTGAAGGATTGGATTGAATTGACTATGTGCAGGCTACACTTGTATAGGTGCATTTGTTCATGAGTGTAGATTGTCACATCAGTGAGGGTAGTTTTGTAATAATATCTTTAATATATATAACATTTTTTCCCATCCAATTAGTCTCAAGATGAGATAGGGCATTTAAGATTTTACAAGACATTAAATGAAAATTTCAGGTTATGATTATTTATATAATTTTGAAAATCTCATGTGCTTTATAAACGGACGGCTTGGATTTATCCATGTAAACAAATGGCTTGGTTTTTACCCGCTTTGCATGTGCCTTTGGAGTAGCTCTTTCCATGAAAATCTTTCTTAATTTTTCTCCCTTACTCTCTACACGGCATTGGATGTGCCACTTCCCTAGTCAATTTGAAAATAAAGGCAAGGTAAACTGGTCATTTGCTCAAAAGATAACAGTGCTAATAGACGATGGTTTCTTGTTTGAGAAAATCTACAATTGATATGTGAAAGAGAGAGGTATCTGCAAAAATTATAAAATAAAGGGGAGACATATCAAATTGTCATTTAACATAGGGGAGGAAGACAAAAAAAAAAACCCTAATTATAATTATTTTTTTTTTAAAATTAAGACAAAGTACATTATAACATGCTTTTGTGCATTAAGACATGCATAATACATTAAAATTACAACTAGAACGAGTGTTCCAAATACTAGCTTTTAGCACAATAAAGTATTCTATAATAGATTTTTTTACTTAAAATCTATTATGTTCTTCATAACGACCCATCCATACAGCACCTAAAAATGACAGAAAGACTTAAAGCTTACATTCTATAATTAAAATAAGGAATAATCAGTGGTTTCAAGTAAAATCCATTATATAAATAGAATGTTGTAAGTGGAACGCATGTATCCATTTTGCCTTACAGGTGCCTCCAATCCACCCACACACATTTCGGTAATCCAGACAGTTCATTTGCTGGGCTCATCATGGGTGGCCCAAGCTCCAAAAGACCAAACATTCAGTGGTCTCAATTATCCAACCTGCGACTTCTTATTATTAAATGTGGGTTATTGGATCTATGTTTTAAGTGATAAGTTACGAGCAAGCAGCTAAGATCATATGATGTGGCCCGCACCATGATAGGGCCGGTGTTCAAATTATCTCTAATATTATCGAAATATCTCCAATATTATCTTTATCTTCAACTCAGCGATACCGATAACACCGGTAGTACAAAAATTCCAGGTATTCGCAATGTATCACAAAATATCGCCAACGTACTAATATCGCTAATGTAATCACCAATATTTTCAACTATGTAAATTCTATGTGTCGCTTGTATTGCCAACACATTAATATTGTCAATGTATCACCAATATTTTCGACTATATAAATTCTAGGTAATGCTTGTATCATAAGTGTATCGACGATATTTCAATAATATCACCAACGTATTGATATCATCAAAATTTTGTTTATTAGAAAAAATTTTATTTCAATTTTTTTTCTTGGGCACATGGTTGTATGTAGTGTTTAATTTGTCATTAATAATATCTTGATATTATCGATATTGCAACATGTGTGATATTGAGACCATAATCTTTCGTTTCCTTTACAATTGTTGATGATTTCTTGGTGAAATATTATGTTTTATTGATATTTTACAATATCGATGGATGTTTGGATGGAATGTTGGATGGCTAAATGGGCTGAATGTGATGGTTGAATTGATTTCTTACAACATAGCATATGCTTTTAAGGCCCCATTAAATGGAAACTTGTTATGTATGCATTCTTTTTGTAATTTTTTGTTTTTAAATATCTAAATATGCAAATATGTACATTTTAACATCTCTTAAAATTTCATTAAAAATTCCACAGCTTTTCCTATGTTTCCCCACATTTCCGGTTATCAGCAATATTATCGGCAATATCGATATTGTTTTCGTATCCCTGGCCAGTAAAACTTGTAGCGACTCCGATACTTCGAACACTGGATAGGGCCAACTACTAACGAATGACATGGATTGCTAGAAAATTGGCCCTACCATTGTAGCTGTTGCTCTGAGCATGACTGAGATTATATAACACTGCGAGGTTGTTTGGATGCCTGTATACTCATTTATTTTAAAGAGTTTACAAGTAGTCTTTGAATTACACTTGCAAAGACATACATAACATAGTGCAATGGTTTGATACACACGCATTATTTGTGGGGCTCATTGTACCACACATCCAATCTATCCATCATGTGCGTCCCTTGACACTCTCCTAGGGCACTAAAAAAGCACACAGATTAGTTGATTATTAGGTGGAAAACATGACAGAGAACAGTTAGGATGGGAAGCCCACCACTAAAAACCTTTCAAACTGTTTGTGGGGCCCATTGTGATAAGTGTAGGACACCCAATCCATCCATCATATGCGTCTGGTGACGGTCTTTTAGGGGCCCCTAAAAGCATCAAGCTCTTTTTATGTGATTCAAAGATTTTGGTGGCACTTACCACTCCAAATTTGCGTGGCATGAATACCCACTATCTGCATGGGTAGCCAAACACTTTAAAAGCTAGCAAAACATAAAATTTTGATTGCCTGTAAATAGTGTCCCTAGTATTGGTATTAGTTAGTATCATTGACTGGGGATATGGAAAAATGTATCAATATCGCTAATAACATCGCTGATACTCAAAAATATATCATTGACAGGGAAATATTGGGAAAACATGGAGAAAAGGATTTTTTTTTCTTTTTCTTAGTCCCCACTCGGTTGGCCATAGTATTGCTGCTCCACATGTAGACAATATTGTGCCCAGGCCATCATATGGTTATACCAATGGATGTTCTCTCTTAGGTATCTCTAGAACTAAAAATTATACAAGCTAAACGAGGATGTTGGGATTTTTACCACAAATTCCTCACAAATCTGATTTTCACGAAAAAAAAAAAGCAACTAATTTAAAGTTCAAAAACATGCTTTTTAGAGGGTTAAGTGACTAAAATGCCCTTCGCCCTTTTTTTTAGTGGACTCGAGCATTGTGGAGACCATGTGGTGTGTATAAAAATCCAACCCATCCAAGAGGACCCCACCACAATGATCAGACAGCCCAAAAATCAGGCCGATGTATTCAATAAGTGGGCCACATGAATTTGAAGGTTTGGGTGGCATACATGGTTTTGCCGTGCTGTGTCCCACCCAATGAAGGGATCAGCCTGAATTTTGGTTTGCTTAATCATCATGGTGCAGTGCACCTTTTGGGCATTTGACCTTCTGAAAACATTCATGACTTCAAATAAGTCAAGACACTCTTGGGAAATATAAGGAATTTCAAGGGGAAAACCCTACCTTAGAAAACAATGAGGTCTGACAAATACACAAAAGCATTTCACTCTGTTTCATTTTGTAATTTACCAAAACAAAATCAAAATAGTACAAGAAGATACAGATTCACAGGAAGGGAAAGAATCCAATTATAAAATGGTGCTTCGTTTTCTGCTGTTGCATAGACTTGATGAACATGTATACAAAGGATTTTCCAACCTGGGAGATATTTTGTGTGGGTCCGGTCATATTAATGGTTAGAACCAATGAACCAAGGAGCCCCACTTGCAGAGACTGAAAGTGCACTGGAAACTGTACTGCCTGCTTGAACTTCCTTCCAAAACACTCCCTTACCAATACTTAAAGAAGAAAATGACAGGTTAAGAGCACTTACAAATGACCCAAATTGCAACAGCACTACAGCATATGGCCCAGCAGCTGGTGGGCCTACATTTTGCTGAACTAAACTGTTTTCCTAGTGAGCCCATCATGGATGGGCCAGACTCAAAATCTCCCAGTTCTTCTCACTAAATTTGGATGGTTGGCTCTATTTTTTGCAACTGTCCATCTGCTAGCCACGAATCAGATGATCAAGATAATCTGATTAGGTGATTTTTCGGGCATGACCCATACCATGGCAGGGCTGAATGAACAAATGACTGGAATTTATGGAAGGTGGGTTGTACCTCTAGAACTGTTGGTCCAAGCAACAAACACCATCTCAGTACAGATCATAAAATAAAGACATCCATGCAACAGAAGAAAATTGGTGGGCATAAATGACAACAGAAATACAAAAGCATTTCACATTCTCCTTCCTAATTGAAAAAAAATAAATAATCAAAAGAAACAGCAATTGTAGAAGAATGTATTCACAAGATGTCTCTGTAATATATACATCCATGAATTACTCACTAAGAAGAGAGTCGGCAATGCCATTAGCATATCTTACAGTCCGGGATTGAATATTGTATTCGGCATGTACCATATTGTTCACCATCAGGATACAAGGTTGTATCGCCCCGTATCACCCTGTTCAGCCAATAAAAACATATCATTTAGGGATGAAACCTGTATGTATCGGGCGGTTGATAATTGCTTAAAATATGATAATAAGGCATCCTATAAGTCCTTGCCAAATCTATAACTTTATTATTGATAAATGAAGGATGACTACTAGGTGCATTTCTGATCATTTCTTCAATGGTGATGATCTGTCCACAATACACTTGGCACAGATGTATGCCACTCCAGACCATCGTTTTAAATATCAGCTGATACGCATCGCATCACCTGACAGGTATCGTGAATCAATTGTTGATGATACGATAAATCAATTCTTATAGTGTATCAAAGAAAAATTCCAATGAAAAAAAAGAAATACAAATTTACATATTTTGTTATGTAATACTTATACTAAATATAATCTCATTTATCAATACATATAAATATTTTTTAATTGCAAAAAAATATATGCAAGGATGTACAAGAAAATTCACACCGATAGGCCCGATAAATTGGTTGCGTTGGTCCATAAAATACATATTGTATTATGTATTGGTGGTCATCGATATGGATAAAATACATGATAATTTGAACCATGCTCTAGACCCTCCACTGCTCCACATCATGAGCCCTGCCATGGATGGGGCCATATCCAAATATCACAGTGATCAGATGATTGTGTCCATCCATTTGGTATCTATCAAACAATTGGTTAAAATAAAATCGATAGATCCAAATACAACAGTTGATATCAGATGGTTATGACTGTCCAGCAAGTGTGATTTTGGGCTATGCTCCACCCATAATGAGGCCCATGACTAGGGGGATTTGGATTGACATGCATATATGCCACGAGTATCGCCACCATTTGAGGAACATTGGAATTTATTATAGTCTGGCCTGAAAATGAATTTATCTCCAGGAAGTGCGCCTTGAGCCAAAGCTCATCTAGTTTCAAGACTTTTCCACCCTTTTTTTCCCTTTCAAGACATGCACATATCCACTGGTTGAGTTGTGAAGCTTAAATCATACTAATCTGAGAAAATAATAGACAATAATGCACAAACAGACCTAATTCACATTTAATAGTGAATATTCTATTTCTCAGATATTGGCTTTGTTTTAGCACTGCCATTGTTTTAGCACATATTGGCTTAAAATATGTCCATGGCTTAAAATATGTCCAAAAATTGTTCGAGAGAAGGAAAGGATACGGCACCTTTTATGGGGCCATGAGTCCTTCGATTGTGTAGGAAAGGGACTGCGCCCAGTCAACTTTGAATAACAATGTCTGTAATGTCTTCATCACATCATAATCCGGATCGAGCTTGCGCTGCCATCCCTACAGAAAACCAAAAAAGAAAAACAGAAGAAGAAACACAGATTATCAAAATTTTGATAAATTTAGAATTTTTCCCTTTCTGTCTTCAATGAGCCCATCTAAAAAAATAAAAATAAAAAGTAAAAAAGCTCTTCACTTGCAAGTCTGTTGGATGGTGTGCATTTATGAAGCATACAGTTTGATCCGGCACTGATCATTTGATTGCAATTGCAAATTCCTAAAGACTTCAAGAAACTAATGAGTTACAGGGTTTTGCTAAACCCACGCATACCTCTATGCATGGATCAGCTTGTGTGTCTTGTTCCATTGAATAAACTCAATACACATACAATGTAAGTGGATTTTAAAGATAAACACAAATCTTCCTAAAACCTATCAACTATAGTGTATAGAGATGCATGTACAGCTATGCATATCCTATCTTCTAACAAAAACCAATAGACAGTCTTTGTAAGGTACCCTACTAGATATAAAGAAAACAAACTCTGAAGCAAATTGATGAAAACTATAGCTTGTGGGGTTGTCATGGAGGAAACACTCCAAACCACCTCGCGAAGCAGACTGGGCCAACTCTGCCAGAAGGTTAAGGATGTGGAAATTAGAGTACAGTTGCACGAGGTGTGAAATGAAGTGGCAACAGATTTGAGTGCGAAAGCAGGGAAGTGGCTGTTTCAGAATGTAAACATGTATAAATAGGTAGGAAGCGGGAGAAGGAACAAGAGTCTGAAGCATGATTTGAAGCGGGAGCAGTGGCTAGTTAAAAAGATCCTGCAACTAAGAATCAGAGTTGCCACTAGCTATTTGCAATTCCATGGATGTCTAAAAGACCATGAGTCAAATTTCTAATAAGGAATTTGATTTTATCCATAGACTTCAATAATATGGTCTTGAATTGAAAGGATTCTGGGCAAGGGCGTCAGTTAGAGGGAAGGCACCCTTCCTTGCACATGTTAACACCGTCTCTAATTGGTGGGAGATGAGATTCTCAGAACAGAATTTTGGGTAAATGATTAACAATACTAAACCGAATAAATGAAAAGATAAAGGACTTTATAAGATAGCTTACACGTTCTTAAGATTTACCAAAATCTTTCCTAAAAAATCTATAAATAGATCTCTCTTCCCATGATAAAGGGTCTTTGGCTATTACTTCCCTATACACTCCCATCCTCCCCTTTCCCCTTCTTGCCACATTAAAACCAAACTCTCCTAGTAGAAACCCCTGCAAAAATAGAGTGAAATGCGAGGAACATTGTAAGAGGAGAATGGTGCAAGGATTCAACTCTTGAATCAATCCCTCACAAACGGCTAAGGAGAATACCTCAACCCTCCTAGATTTTGACAACAGCTCCAACAACCATTGCTAGGGAGGATTCATTCGAGCTTCCCTCCAAAACATTGAATCACATTCTTCCAAGGAGAGCATTCATAAGTCAAGAACCTCTGTCAAATCGAGCAAGAACAACATTGAAGACGGAGTTTCCGACACAAATGCTAGCTACATTTTTCATTACAATACTAAACCCTTTGTCTATTTTTTTTCTTCACATCATCGAAATCCTATTTCAAGGATTTCTTTCCCACAAAGTGAAGACCGTGTTTTGAGATGGGCGGAGAAGAGTGCGCCAAGTGGAAAGTGAAGAGATCGAAGGGGAAGAGAAGGAAGAAAGAGAGGAGAAAAGTTTTAGGGCAACAAGTGTTAGCCCAAAAGATTAACACACACACACACACACACACATTAGGAAGAGAAACATAGTGTTCCACAGGAGTACACAGATAACACAATTACATACACACCCACACTCCCTCCTAAGCTGGAGCAAGTATATCAATCATGCCCAGCTTGGAACACATATGAAGTAGATGATGATGTTCAGCATGGGCCATCACTCCCCCTCAAATACGGTAGATTGAGCTTTCATTGGCCATTGAATCTTCTTTTCAAATGGAAGGCCAAGCCAATCTCGACAGCCATCAAGCCACTAAATTGCCAATCACATGCAAAATCCTCTCAAAGACACGTGCAATACTACAAAACAGGTGAGTGAACCACACTCACAATAGTTGAGATGGGGACTACATCCATAATGGCATGTGAAGACAAGTGCAACAGTGGACAACATGTGAGTGAACTACACTCACTACTGATAACAAAAGGCTAACAAAGGAAGAAACGATGAATAGAAGAGGAAAACTCTAATGCTAGTAAAAATCTTTCACGTCAGGTGAGATTAAGCATTACGTCAAACATTTTGTGTGCATTGTACCGCACCTAGACTACTTCACCTTCACTTGGTATATATAGACCTGTGATGATGCCTCAAAGCATGAAAGGAGACACACCAAGAACACTTTCAACCCACTACAATACCTCAGTACATCAATCACTAATCATCCCTGAAAACAATCCCCAAAATTTTTTAGAAAATTGCAAAACATCCGATGTGCAGCCAATGGTGGAAGAACCTCATCTCAACTAGACATAAAACAACCCCAAATTTACCCAAACAACCATCATTCATCAAACTTTACCATATATGGCCACTAAACTAGAGCGATAATTCAAAAAAAATAAAATAATAATAATAATAAATCTCCGAAACATAGCTATTTCTGCATGTACAAAAAATCGCCGAAACATAGCTATTACTGCATGTACAACGAAACATACAAAACTTTATAACTCACTAAAATCTCATCCTAATCACATGAAACTTGTTGCTATGGTTGGGAAACACTCAACCACACCAAATACATGTGAAGAAACACCATGAAAGTCCTCGTAAAAAAACACAAAGGAAAAAAGGAAATCTGAACCATTTCCCTACTTTTTCTATTTTGCATGAAACATCCCCAAAAACTCAACTAAATATCCTAAAAAAATCAGCATAAATTTTCTAAAATCAAGCTCTTTGAGATCCCATACCTTTCCCATAAGAGGACTATCTGACTGTACACTGCTGATGCCATTCGTACAGCCAGATAAAGTCAGCAGATGGGCCCCACTATCCTAGACTCTGATCAGCCAGGAAAAATGCTCTGATAACTAGTAGAAAGTGAAGAGATTGAATAGAAGAGAAGGAAAAAAAAAGTTTTACGGGAACAATTGTTAGCCCATAATACTACACACAAATGTATAAACATGAGAGAAACATATAGTGCTCCACAAGGGTACACAGATAACACAAACACACAATTACATATATTTTCCTACTTGCCATCTCTTCCTCTTTCAGTGAGACCTCTACCCGGAATTTGGAAGTAGAGACCACTGGCGGAGTCAAAATTTTAATCTTCAATTGCATTAAAGAAATTGATTCAATGATTCACCAGCCATCCGTGGAATTTTAGAGTCCCAAAATCCGGCTAGTGGAAACTCCATGACATTTTTTTATGCCCATGATTTTCTGGTGGGTTTGCTGGCCTATTTCGCAACTCTCAAATCCAAAAGTTGTCTTGCATAAACCAAAATGCAACTATAAATAGACATTTAGGAGCCCAATGCCTAACCTAACAAGGAAAATGACACAATTAAGAACATCTTAACTAATGATTGTTAAAAATACAGAAAGGATTTGGCAAATCAGCTAAGAAATATAAAACACCACAACTGACTTGCCAAGCTATCCATACACAAATAACGAAATAACTATCCACCCTTGTGAAATTTCACTTCATTAAACCAGAATAGTCATGTCACAAAAGAATACACAGGTAAAAAGTTGTCAAACTTGAAATTCAACAAAAGAAAGAAAGAAGGAAAGAAAGAAACAGAATACTGCACCTGAAAAATTCCAAACACACGGACAAACATATATTGAATAAATGCTTAGTTATTACAAGCATGCAGCCATTCAATATCTGTACTTGAGAAATCCAAGTGTACTAACAAAGATATTACCTCGAGAACCAAAATGGTTACCATCACAGTGCAAACATTGCCGTCAATGTTGACTATATGGTGCCGAACTTGCTCAAGTAATTGACGCATGCATTCAGCTGGATGGACAAGATCACCTTCTGGGGTACCCCAAAAATTGAACAACTTCTCCACTTCCTAATTTTCAGCAAAAGGAGATAATTATCTAAACGCCAATCATCATATTTAAGGAAATAACATGGAGGAAGATTTGTAGGAAATTATGAATTCTTCTAAAGCTTGGGCATAACCATGGAAAACACGTACAAGCACACAGAAACTGAGGCAGTAAGAAATTACTCAGTTGAGATATCTGTGTAAGAAGTTAAAGATGCATTATACATCTTGAAAATCCAGTTTCTTTTATATTTCCAAATTTAAGGATCATCTTGCTGATATATTTGCTAAACTGCCTATGAAAACACCCATAAATATATACATAAATCATACATGTACATGCATGCACATCCATGAATTCATCCAACCATCTCTCCATCTGCACGTACATACATACATACATACATAAATATACAGGAAAGGCAAGTTGGCCACTGTCAGTAGTTACACATTGTTGGGAGTGTTTAAGAGATGAGCCATACATACATCGTACGTGCCAGTAGTTATTTTGTCTCTGCATAATAAATTTGTCATTTAAATGGATTAGTTAATGAAGGGTGTGGAATCATGGATCGATTGGCGTTTGGAGAGATATATGGAATGGGTAAGGAAGGTGTGAACCCTTGTACTTCAAGGCATATGGCTAGAATTGCGTAGGATGATGTGATGGGAATACGAACGGTAGAATAGGGGCATAAGTGCATAAAGAAGAGAATGAACAGAATGAATGTTGGGTGAGTGGCGTATGGATGGCTAAAATCAAATAAAAGTTTATTTGGATAATCGGGTGGTCCAATAGTCAAGTGATCGAATAACTAGATCTATGGTTTATTGATTGTGGTCGATCAGAATTGTAAATGGCTAAGTGTACATAGAGTTATGTGGGTCTAAGTGCTAGGATGGTGTGTATGTGTGTGAAGTGTACATACATACATACATTACATACTAGTCCAACCATAAAAATCACGGGATCTTTCAGATATGGGGTGGGCTTATAGGGTTCCCTTGTTCAAGGGTTATAAATTTAGAAGAGGTGGATAATTTGCATTTAGATAGTGTATAGTATGCTTTTTGGGTTAATTGGGTTGACTCCCCATCTCCCTTTTGCCCACTATTTCTTTTCTGCTTTATTTTGTAGTTTTTTTTCCTGCTTTTTCAATAAAATATCATCACGATTCAATAACAATTACTATTTCAATAGCAATGCATATAACAATAACAATAACGATAAAAACAACAATAACAACAACAACAATAACAACAACAACAATAATAAATTGATGATGATTACGTTTAACCAATAGCAAAACCCATTGCTGGTGTTTTGCACTTGACCATTTCCTTAAACAAAATTTATATTTTCAGAGTAAGAGATCAACTCACAAAGATAACTTAGCTACTAGGAAATGAGAGCTTTGCTTTGCCCACAGGTACCTTTACACCCAGCCACAGGTCTCCAAATCCAAGCCAGTCAACTTATCGAGTGGTCCACACACACGTGGAAGCAACATGCCGTTTAAAACAAATGCCAATGGTGTACATTCAACATACACCTGGGTTTGTCTATTGAAAGCACCGACCTCATTCTGGGCGAGGTCATCTAGATATGAGCCCACTTGATGCATGGCTTAGGATGTTGCACACTATGTGCAGAGGTGCTTGTGTTTGGCAGAACTCTACAAAATTAACAAGGACAAAATCACTCAGCCAATGAACATACAAAAAAAGCAACTCAATATCTAGAGATAACCAGAGCACACAGGGTGCAAAAACATAAGAAACAGCAACCGAGGTGTTATCTCAGAATCATTACCAATAGAAGTCTCATTTTAACTCCCTCAAGCATAAGGTCATCAAAACTAACTACTCACCTCAATGAAAGCCTTTGGATTTGGGCATTTCTGTTGTTTTGACAATCTTAACGTGCACTCTGCAGCAGTGCGTCTATCTCTAAGAGCAACAGCCCTGAAGAACTCCAGCAAATTCACACAATCAATCCTAGAAAGCTCAGCTGTCATGCCCACGTCAAGGAAAACAATATGAGGTCTGGACTTAAAGAGCCGTTTGCCTGAAGTCCTGGTCTCAGCTACCCGGACAAGGATATTTCCCGGATGCATATCTGCATGGATAAAATTGTCCACCTGAAAAGGAATGACATGTCAAAAGATACTAATGGAAGATTAATAACCCAAGAGATTGCTTTTGAAAGAAAAATCAAAGGTGGCAAAGCACATATACAACACAAGCAATGAGGAATTACATGATCCTCTCTCTCAGGACGTAGGTATTCAATAACGGTAATGGTGGCCGTAATGGCCAGCCTTATGGCTGTTATAATACGGGCAGTAATGGCCCTGTATCAGTCGACTTTTTATTTAAAGAAAACAATGTATTGGCCATGTATCAACCCCATATCGGCCCATTACATGCCCATAATGGCTGTAACAGCCATTGAAGGCTCCTTACGGGCCATTTTGTTTCCAAATTGGGTGTTACGGCCCCATATCGCATAACAGGCAACATCATTACCGTCACGTAACTGCTGTTACAGCTGTTTTTGAATACAATGTTTAGGATTGTCTCATTGAGGAGATTTTTTCGCTGTGGTCCATCCATTTTAGGGCCCATCATAATCAATGGTCTGGATCACCAAGCCATGGGAACCACCTCAAAAGCCAAGGACCTGATAATACAATGCATATTCTTGGGTCAAGGATCATACATCCTCCGCAAAAATATGGAGTTCAAGTCCCTAGCTGACTCTGCCCAAGAGATGAAAAAGATTTGAAGACAAATAAATCAACAAAAACAAGTCAAAAGTTAGACTTGGAAAACTTGAGAGGAAGCCACAGGTGTAAATTTAAGTTGTTTCAAGTTGGATTTGAAACAATCAGGATTGCAATTTGGGTGCTAGTCCCCCACTGTGAATGGAGAGGGCCAAGCCCGACTCTGGTCATTTCCACTTTATCGAATTGAACTATTGCAATGCAATGCAATTAAGCATCCAAATGCAGCCTTAATAAACATTGTAAATGTTTTTCGTCAAAATAATGCATATTAAGTCACAACTAGAATTAGCGACCGAACATAAAAGAAAACACCACAGACTTGCACACAATTCACAATTGCAATTAAGCATCCAAATGCAGCCTTAATAAGCATTGTAATGTTGTTCGTCAAAATAATGCACATTAAGTCACAACTAGAATGAGCTACCGAACGTAAAAGAAAACACCACGGACTCCCACACAATTCACTGGATACAAATTTAAGGGCTCTTTGGATGTATAGAATCCATGATTTTTTAAGGGGTAACAAAGAAAATTTATCATAAAAGAGAAGGGAAAGAACAACAGGACTGATGGCGAAGAATCATCAGAACAAGTCCAACCCTAACTAACCACAAAAGACACCATAGAGATATTAGCGAGAATAGTGGACTTTGCATTCAACTGAGGCACTTGGCTTTTAAATAAACGTACTCAATCATGCTCGGCTTGTCTCAGAAAGTCCTATTGTTATGTTCAAGCCAGATCCACCAAATGCCAGCAAGAAAAGCAATCTGCCACAATATCTTCCTTTTTCTCCCATGACAACCAAGCACCATGACATGAAGAACTCGCCAATCAATCATACTTCTAGATCTACACGAAGCTACGATGCATAAAAAGGTGGCCCACAGATTATGCATCTCGAAGGCACAAAAAGCATGCGTTTGGAATGATGATTTGCCTGCTCCTTAGGTGATCAATCATGAGAACCTTGTCCTTTCTGACTAACCATCTGAAAGCCAGGACATGAGACGGCCCCGAATATTTCCAAATGTGACGGATAGGGTCCAACACCTAGAATCAACCTGATTTCTCTAGATTCCACTCCATATGTTCCTCTCCTTTGGATCACCACCTTGACCTTCTAGAACACCATGAGACAAAATTATTCAAATTCTTCATCATATAGATTATTGCAAAGAAGCAGAGGCCACAATCTGCCCCCAGCATAGGAGACACATTGAGAGACCCTTGCATCTTGCTTTAGAGTCACTCTAAAGAGGTGTAGGAAGGTGTCTGTCCTTCCAAAAATAGATGCGGCCACCATCCCCAAGAGAAAGGAGACCTCCCTTCCAAAAGGGGAAATGACTCTAAATACTGGTTTCCAAATAGCCAGAAGCTCTATATTGTGAGAAGATTATAAGAGTGAACTATCCACCACCATCTAGATTGTATTTGGAAATGATAACCGCAGACCTATATTCCTCCATGAATCTCTCCAGCTCTATATTGTGACCGTTGATGCCTGATCAACTCAACCATGTAACAATTGGATCTTGTAGTCTGCATTTGGAAGTAGCCACGAAATCGACAATTGGCCCTATGGCCTGAACTAATTTTGGTCAAATTTGGCAGTGGATTCGCTTTGTTTTGAATTCAACGAGCATTTTGGGGGGCATAGAAAACAAAACCCAATTAAGAGGGTTATCGATTTTCAACTTTCTGCCCTAGAATATTAATTCTGCTCATTTAAATGAGTTGAAGTGAGCATAATACCAGGAATCTGATAAACCATGATCCAAAAATTCTAGATGTTGAGATTGTGTTTGGCTTCATGCAATGTTCGAAGTATCGCTATCGCTACAAGTTTCACTGGACAGGGATACGGAAACAATATCAATATCGCCAATAATATCACTGATAACCGGAAATGCGGGGAAACATGGGAAAAAGGTGGAATTTTCAACGAAACTTCAGGAGTTGTTAAAATGTACATATTTGCATATTTAGAAAAAAAAAAATTGTAAAAAGAATGCATATATAACAAGTTTCCATTTAATGGGGCCTTAAAAGCATGTGTTATTTTAAGAAATCAGTCCAACCATCCCATCCGGCCTCTTTAACCATCCAACCTTCCATCCAAACATCCATCGATATTGCAAAATATCAACAACAGATGATATTTTACCAAGAAATCATCAACAATTGGAAAGGAAACGAAAGATTATGGTCTCAATATCGTGCATGTTGCAATATTGATAATATCAAGATATTATCAATGACAAATTGAGCACCACATACAATCATGTGCCCATGAAAAAAAATTGAAATAATTTTTTTCTAATAAACAAAAATTTGATGATATCAATATGTTGGCAATATTATTGAAATATCGTCGATACACGTATGATACAACCATTAACTAGAATTTACATAGTAAAAGATATTGGTGATACATTGGCGATATTGATGCATTGGCAATACAAGCGACACCTAGAATTTACATAGTTGAAAATATTGGCGATTACATTAGCGATATTGATACGTTGGTAATACTTAGCGATACATTACTAATACTTGGACGTTTTGATACTACCAGCGTTATCAATATCGCTACCAGTGTTATCGGTATCACAGAGCTGGAGATAAAGATAATATCGGAGATAATTCGAACACTGGGCCTTCATGTTTACAGTACAAAGTATTGGAGTTCATCTCACCACCAAATACAAATCACAAGTGAAGAGTCAGGATTTGAGAAGGAAAAAAAAATGGAAGTGCATTACAAAATAAAATTGACAATTTTTGTGTTTTGAAGGAAAAAAGCTAAAGAAAGATGGTATGGAAATTACATGAAGTTGATCAATGTCGATCAAATGGTATGAGATTCAAAGAGAAATGTAGTTGAGGTTGGAGATGTATCGAACTTCATATATTAAAAGAAATTCTGTAAATGATTAAAAGAAATGAAAACAGGAAAAAAAGGAGAGAAGCAGTAGAATCTTGGCAATGTCAAATTTCAGCATTGGAAAGCTGATTAAACCTAGTTTGCAGGTCCAGACCAAATCTGGCTGGCCTGAGCTGATTGAAAGGATCAAGGAATTTGAGAGAAATGAAATTCGATGATACTCGAATTGTCAGAGTCTGTAATTCTGAATTACTGATCTTTCTGTATGTCTTAACCATGGAAAATAAAATGAAAGAAGTTGAGCGTAAGCATGTAACTGCTTCATGGTTCCTAAAAGGTCACATGAAGTCGCAGGAAAAGATCACTCCTATTCTTATCTTTGAAATGAGTAAACAATGCAATAAAAATCATTTAATACCAATCAGATGCTTAACACAAACCCATGACTACAGAACACTAACCTGATCAGATAACCAAACATGAATATTGCTGACAATTTGTACTAGCAATTCCCACCCATTGTCTTAATGGATTTGAAATTCTTTCCCTTCTCATTTAGAGGGTGTTTGTTTTTCCAATTTCCACCATAAATGGTGGTAAATCAACAACTATTACTTTTCACCACCATTTGGAAGGGGAGGATTGAGCCTCGAAAACCGTGTTCATTCGGACAGGGATTGCATGAGGATAATTAGTGGGTCCGACTGTGGTGTATGTCTGATCCACACCGTCCATCCGTTTTACCAGCTCATTTTAGAGCATGAGCCAGATCCAAGGCGCATGTGGACCACAACACAGGAAACAAGGGGCTAATGACGTCCACCGTTGAAAGCTTAAACCTTCCTAGGGCCCACACTGATGTGTATCTTTCATCCAACCTGTTCATACGATCACATTTGCATGGATGAAAGGAAAACATAAATATCAGCATGGTCCAAAACTTCTATGGCCCACAAGAATTTTTTTCTCGTTTATTGTTGTGTGGTACTGTGGTCCACTTGCGGTTTGGATCTGCCTCAATTTTGGGATCATAACCTAAAATGAGCTGGTAAAACAGATGGATGGTGTGGATCAGACACATACATCATGGTGGGCTCCATGGATTTTAGTCTTTCTTCCTTGGTATTAGCGTCAAAGCCATGCAAAGAGCCATAGCTGTCACTGTCACATGAGACGACTAGTTGTAATCCTTAATGTAAATAATAATTACTTATTTACCACAATTTACGGTGGTAAATGGAAAAACAAACACCTCCTTAATGAAATTTGTTTCTGCCAGAAAAAAATATATATATTGAAGAGGGTTTCTCTTCCACTGAGTATGAAAGTTAAGCAGATGAAAAAACCAACTACTTGGTGGTTAAAAAAATTCACTTGTTACAGGAGAGTAGAATTTAGTAGAAAGCACACCAGAAGCATCTTCAGGAGTGCATGAGTCCCAATGTGAGCAAGAGCCCTTTTAATCCGAGTATTTCCCTTGAGTTCATCAACATAGTAGGAAATGCTTTCTCCTTGCTCATACGTCTCAACCAAAACTGCTGGGTGCACGAGTGGATACAAAGGCTTCGGGAAGGACACATCCTTCCATCTGCGGAAATTATAAATAAAACGGTTCAAGTGGGCAGCCTCCCTTGCCAGATCAACTTGAGACATCATGAAAACAGCAAACTGTTGTATGCTTTCATCTAGTCTTAACCAATTCAACGTAGGGATGAACTCTGAAATTTTGGCGAACAAATTAATAATTGCGAAATCCCTCCTGATCGATTCCCCGACTCCAGGATGCCTAACTTTGACAGCAACCTGGATGGGCTTGATTCGTTTACCTGGATATCGGAATCTCAAAGAAGCCTGATGCACTTGGGCAATACTTCCAGATGCTACTGGCACCTCTTCAAAATCTTCAAAGATTTCATAAAGCTCACGTCCAAATGCTTTCTCGATAGTCCTCTTAGTGTAAGCAAAACAATGCGCTGGTGCGTTCTTATGAAGCTTTGCCAGATCAGAACACAGATCTCTGGGAAAGAGATCTGGGCGTGTTGCTGCCCATTGGCCCCATTTAATGAATGAAGGACCTGCTTTTTCTAGAGTAAGATGGACAAGACGAAGCCATGTTCTCCTGAACTGAACACCAAAACAATCCGCAAATGGAGCCATTGCTATAGCTGGCGAGAACAAAATTGCCAAATAGACTGCTCGCAAAAGCAAAATGAAACCCTCTAAAACTGAAGAAATGAAGGACGTGAAAGAGACATGCCCATCTCGTGCTTGCATATACAGCATATTCCTTGTCGGGAAGTATCCCGCATCTGCCCATGACCTTTGAGTCCATGCTGCCTCTCCAATAATGATGGCAAAAACACTAGAAGCAATGTTTGGTCTGGAAAGGGAAAAGCTCACAGCACGAGCAATCCTACTTATTGGTGGGTGAGCTGAGCAACTATAAGAACACAGAAGAGAAAGCCTTTTCCAAGTGACTTTGGAGTGATGCGTCAGCGGATTCTTTGATGAAAGAGTTTTCTCAGCTTTGTATAACATAAATGGAAGGTATTGTCTAGCAGGAAACTTGGATTGTGAAGGCATTCTAATTGTAACAAGTGTTCCATGTTTCCTTATGACTGAAAGGCTGGATTTCTGGTTTGCAATAATGGAATTCCAGACTTTCCTAATGTTTCGAAATGCCAAAAACCTGCATACTAGAGAAAGATTGTTAGCTTTTTCACTGATCAGATCTACATAACATTCTTAAAGAGGAAATCTACAATGTTCGATCAAGCATTTCCTCAGCCCCATAAACTGTGCATGTGGGGCCCACCTTTTCGAGATTTCTTATGGTTGGCCCTATGGTGGATAGGAGAACCTGGAAATCTGTCCCCTTGGATAATCCTATCCATTCAATTGGACCCCTGCTAAATGTGGACGCAACCGTCCATTGTTGTTAGATCCCAGGATTGTCTGTCGGGGAGATGAGGCATGGCCCATCCCAAAAAGAAGCCCACCAGATTAACAGCTTAGATGGGACCCACCTGTACCATTTATGCTTCAAACAAAAGAAATTGTTTCTTTCTCCAGAGAATCATATAATTCCTCTTTTGTGTTATATGTGAAGGCAAACAATGACTTGGGAGATGATTTATTTCTTCAAAATGATAAAAGAGATTCCACAACTTGGATCAAGAATATATTACGTATGGGAAACCAGGAGGCTTTTTAAGCCCACACATGTGTCGAGCCCTGCCCGTCCACACATAGGCACATTTGCCAACATGGACCAAGTGTTTGAGATCTGGGCTTTTTGTCAGGCATGTCACACTGATTAGATCCTTTGGCACAATAATCAGGCAGTAACACTCCTCAGGTAGGCCACGATATTAATAAATGGATGGCTAAAATTTGTTCTATCCATCCATTTGGTTTGTATCCTATGGCTCTCTTGAGGAATGAAAGGACCTGAATTTGCACCCAAAAGATCTGATCAGGTTTAGGAGCACAACTCAGGCGGGTTTGAATGGGTTGAGTGTCAAGCCCAACTGGAACTCAATAGGAACCAATCCGCAACCCAATAAGACCTGAATTCTAACCCGAGGTGCCCAGCCCGAATACAATCCGAATTCCTCTTTGCTCAACCCTAAACCAACCCGACCTAACTACATGTGATAATTCCAAACCCAACCGAACCTGACCGGAATTTGCTCAACCCAAACCCAACCCGATTTCAAACAGGTTGGAGTTTCCCAACCCTAACCCAACCCGGGGACCCTGACCTACCCAACCCAACCTGAACTCAGGTTGTTCTAATTGGAGTGGTCCACCTGATGGAAAACTTGGATCTTGCACACCTACTCCATATTGGCAAATGTGCCTGCATGTGGCTGGGAATACTCCACATGCATGTGGACTTAGGAATCCTCAGGAACCCAATAAAAGCAACTACAAAAGTTAATCACTTTGATTTGTGCATTCATCTATTACCATATAATTATGAGAAGATTTGTGCATTAATCTATTACTATATAATTATGAGAAATGATCAACTACGTCCAGCACACATTCATGGGCTACGATGCAAAAATCACACCGATTCAATGATTTAGCCATCTGATCATTAGCCTAAAAAATAGATGGCAAATATTTTATACACAAAAATTGATCCAATAAACAATTCACGCCATCTATTTGTTTGGTCCTATCATGGATTGCTTATGCTTCCAAAGAATCACTTTTATCTAGCAATTACAACCATCCTGTCCATGGCTTAGAAAATGAATGGCTATAGAAAAATGCAACTAAAAGTTACAGATCGTATCATCCATGATCCAGTCATGTGATTTTTTTCATGGTAGCTCATGAAATGGGTACCGTACTGACGCAAGGAAGGATGTGATGAGGTCGATCAACATCTTCCTCAAGGATAACTACTCCAAATCCACGGAGCTCTTTGGATTCCTCACAGAGTTTCCTCGAATCCACAAGGGATAAAATAGAAATAATTTCTAATAAATTTGAAAATAAATTGATTGATTATTAAAAAAATGAAATTACAATCCTTTAAATAATGAGCTCAACCCTAGGACGGAGTTTTAGACTCGAACACCCTAAAAACGTAACTTACTATTTATAGACGGTCATGATTCCTACTAGACTTCATGGTTTTCGGCCAAAAATAGTAAGTGTCCAATTTGGCCTAACCACGTTATTCTCCTAATTTTTCTAAGCCCTTTTCATGTTGGGCACGACTCTTAAAACTTAAAGGATCAAAGTTATAATCAAACTAAAAGTTACTATTTATAGTAAAAACGAAAATAAAAGGGACTTTTGACTGTCGATCTGGTGGAATCTCGCAAATCCAACGTCGGCAACCCGGCGTAGCGAGGTTGGCTGGCTAAAGTAGCTTCTCCTACCCCAAAATCATATATGATACGTCAAACAACTCATTCCGGTTTGCGAGATACGACTGTTTAAAGGTTCTGACGGTCCTGATTACTTCCGCCTCCGATCGGGCCTTCTTTGGTCCATATTTGCCATTAAAGTGTCCGTGACCCGCTTTACATTAGTCCCTTCCACTTCAAAAGAACTCGACCTCGAGTTGTCGTTCAGCTTCGGTTCATGATACTCGTTCAGGTCTGCAACGTTGAAAGTACACGAGATCTCCATGTCATCCGGAAGATCAATAACGTAAGCGTTGTCATTGATCTTTCGGAGGATCAGTACCGGTCCAACCTTCTTATTCTTCAACTTGTTGTAGGTCCCGGTTGGAAATCTCTCCTTGCGTAGATGGACCATAACATAGTTGCCCACCTTGAACACATTTTGTCGTCGATGTTTGTCGGCTTGCTCCTTGTACTTGCCGTTCGAGGCATGAAACTTGGCTTGCACATCTGCACGAATGCCTACGATTTGGTCTACCATATGTTTTGCTGCAATGCTCATGCCCAGGAGCTTGGGCAAAGGGACTAAGTCAAGTGTGAGGCGAGACACTCATCCATAAATAATCTGGAATGGGGACTTTCCTGTCGAGCGGTTCACCATATTGTTGAATGCAAACTTCGTTTGAGACGAGGCCAAATCCCACTGCTTCAGTTTGTCACCTGAAATACACCGAAGGAGGTTTCCTAACGTGCAATTCACAACTTCAGTTTGCTCATCAATCTGTGGGTGGTAGGCACTACTGAATTGAAGTTACTTACCGAACCGATTTCATAAAGTCCGCCAGAAGCGGCTAATGAACTTCATGTTACGGTAAGAAGTAATGGTCTTGGGAACCCCGTGTAGCCGCATGACCTCTCTGAAGAATAGATTCACCACGTGTGTTGCATCGAGGGTCTTCTTACATGGGATAAAGTGCGTCATCTTTGATAAACGATATACCACCACGAACACCGAATCCATGTCACACTGTGTTCATGGGAGAATAAGTACAGAGTCCATAGATAAGTCCTCCCGCAGAGGCCTGTATTCTGAGATTGCCCCTTAGAGGTCTGACAAACATGACAGCATTGCACTGCTTTACCTACGTCACGTACTAATTACAGCCAGTAATACCGCTCCTCAACAAGAGCCCGTGTCTTGTCTTGCCTAGCCTAAAGTGTCCACTAAGGCCACCTTCATGTAGCTCTTGAATAATTTGCTCCCTCAGATAACTTTGGGGGATGCACAGTTGATTCCCTTTGAAGAGGAAACCGTCTTGCATATGTAGGTCATTGGGATGACCCTCTTGGCACCTCATCTGTGCATCCTTGAAGTCCTTGTCCTCGGCGTACAGTTCCTTGAGATTGTCGAAGCTGACCACCTCGTTGCTCATTGTAACAAGTAGTGATGCACGGTGGCTAAGTGCATTGACCACTTTGTTCTGCTGCCCTGACTTGTGCTTCAGAACGAACGTGAATTCCCACAAAAATGTGACTCATCTATCATGCACACGATTCACGTTAAGGCTGGATGGTCAGTGTAGAAAACAAACTCCCTCTGAATTAGATAATGTTATCAATGTCGTAGCACTTGAACCACTGTGTGTAGCTCAAGCTCGTATATTGACCACTTCTCTCGGGCTTTGCTGAGCTTCTCACTGTAGAAGGTTACCGGCCTACATTCCTGCGATAAGACTCCTCGATTTTGGCATATGAGGCATCACACTCAACCTCAAACGGTTTGTCGAAACTGGGAAGAACCGAAACCGGTGTTGTGGACAATCGATGCTTGATTTCAGCACAGCTCTTGTTAGCCTCATCGGTCCACTAAAACGAGCCTTTTTTCATGCAATCTGTAATTGGTGCAACTATATTGTTGAAATTCCGCATGAATCGATGATAAAGGTCGTCAACCTGTGTAAACTCCTCACCTTATGAATGTTCGTCAGGATCGGCCATTTCCTGATAACTCACACATTTTCATCTTCCACACTACCTGTGGATGTCACAACAAATCCTAAGAACAATAGGCTATCCATTAAAAATTTGCACTTCTTTGAGTTGAAGTACAACTTGTTAACTATCAGGACCTGTAGCAACTGTCTGAGATGTTCCATGTGCTCCATCTCACCCTGTCTATATATCAGGAAGTCATCAAATTATACTACCACAAACCGGCCAATGAATGATTTCAACGCTTGATTCATCAGACGCATAAAAGTGCTCGGTGTGTTCGATAGACAGAAGGGCATGACCAACCACTCATACAACCGTTCACTGGTCTTGAATGTCGTTTTCCACTCACCACCAGGTCGGATACGAATCTAATGGTACCTGTTCCTCAGATCGAGTTTAGAGAATACTTTAGCACATTTCAAGCATATTAAGCATGTCGTCCAACCGCGGTATCGGGAACCGATATTTAATGGTAATCTTGTTAATTGTCTGGCTGTCGACACACATGCGCCAGCTCCCATCTTTCTTAGGTGCTAACAATGCTGGCACGACACATGAGCTCATGCTCTCTCTCAAAAGACTCTTATGGATCAATTCCTCCACCTTCCCTTGAAGTATCTCACTCTTTCAGACTCATCCAATAGTGATGGGGGTTAGGCAAGCTAGCCTCATGAACGAGGACTATGTGATGTTAGATATCCCGCATGGAAGACAATTCATTGAGTAACTCTTCGAGCCAGATTTCTTTGAATTCATTCAGCAATGACCTTAAACTCGGAGGAATGTTTAAGGGCTCTGATTCCTCGCCCTTTACCACCATGGCGTATACCTCGCCGGTTTCCTTAGATTCCTCCATGAAATCACAAATGGTCAGGAGGGAGCTCCCCTCCACTTTAGAAGCTTCGGGGTGGTTCTCTGGTGCCATAGGGGCAAGGATTGTCTTTTAACCATTCTTGACGAATACGTAAACATTGTCTTGTCCTGGGTAGGTCGCATCATAGTCCGATTACCATGGTCGAACGAGTAACATATAACATGCTTCTATGTTAACCACGTCACAAAGTACTTAATCTTTATAATTTCTACCAATTGAAAATGAGACAGTGCATTGTTTAGTTACCTTGGTCTCGTTCAACTTTTTTTTTTTTTTTTTTTGTTTAGCCAATCAAGTAAGGGAAAGGATGCCTTGTCGTAGGTCGCCGCAACTTGTCCACCATCACCTTGAAGACAATGTTCTCGCTACTGCCACTGTCTATGATTACATCATAGACCCTGTCGTTGATGGTGCACCACATACGGAATATATTGTGTCATTGCGGGTGCACCTTCTTCCTTGGAGTGTGCAATAATCGCCTTACGACCAAGAATTTACCATGATTCTCGGCCAACCATTCTTCGTCACCAGTTCATTCCTCAATGGCTTGTTTATTTTTATCAAATCTGGGGCCCTCTTCCGCTGCCTCACCTTTAGTGCCCCCTTCGTTAATGGCTAAGTGGGCTGTGGGGCGTTGAGGGCAGGTATAAATGGCCCGGTTGGCCACATCGGTAACAATTGTTTGGCCTTGGTCGACCATAAGGACTTCGAATCCTACTCGGACCCACAATGGTGCATGTTGAACGTTGAGGCCTAAATGGACCGCTCCCTGTGTCACGGTTAGTGGTTGTAGGAGGTTGAGGACGCCCTCCTACTGGTTCTTTTCCCTCAGCCAACGCTAAATCTTGCGTGGAACTCATCATGGGGGGTCGAGTTAAATGACACAACTGAGTAGGAACTCTTGCAAGCTGCGTTTCTACCCTACCGGCCAATTGAACCGCTTCATCCACGGTCCCGACCAGGTGCATTTGAACTCGGTCCTGAATTGTCGGTTGTAAACCGCCTATGAACTGTGCTACCTTCTATGATTTGATCTCTAACAAATCATTCCGCGTTGTCAAACGCTGAAATTCTTCGATGTAATTTGTGACGATTCAATTCCATTGCCAGTAATTTTGGTATTGCTGGAACAATACCTGCTCGTAATCACTGGGGAGGAATCGTGATTGAAGAAGGCGTCTCATTCGCAGCCATGATCGGATTAGCGCCTTGTTTTGTCAGGCACGTGAGAGTTGTAATTGCACTTACCATGCAGAAACACCGGATTTTAATTTGAACATTACCAATTTCACTTTCTTATGTTCTAGTACGTCCATGTAATCAAAATACCGTTCTACTTCGGCTAATCAATCGAGGAAGTCTTCTATACGTAAGTCATTAAAATTGGGGTGTTCGGCTTTACCTCAATAGTATTTTTAAGCATGATCTAGTCGATCGTCTCCATGGACCGGTCTTCGGGTAACGACGCCAACGATGTCCTCATCATTGGAGCTTGACTCATTTGGGGTAGTCGTATAATTCACCTCCGGAAGTGCTCTACGGAAATCAGGGTTGTGCCGTACAACGATCACGGGCAGCTGAGCATCGCCTTGGGCTCAGGACGGAATTAGTGCATCCGCAATACAGTCGAAGGTTGCTTGCAGCCCTTGCATGGTCAACTGACTCTATGGGTGGAGAGCTTCCGTTCTTCCCAATAGATAACGAATCCCTGGATCACCGTCCACAGGATTTTGGTCCATTTTGTCGTTAGTTGCCATTAGCCCGAGGGGAGTCCTCTCTCTGATACGAATTGACGTAGGGAAGGATGTGACGATCACCATCTTCCTCAAGGATAACTACTTCGAATCCATGAAGCTCTCTGGATTCCTCATAGAGTTTCCTCGAATCCACGAGGGATAAAATAGATATAATTTCTAATAAATTTGAAAATAAATTGATTAATTATTAAAAACGAAATTATAATCCTTTAAATAATGAGCTCAACCCTAGGACGGAGTTTTATACTCAAACTCCAACTCAAACACCCTCAAAACGTGACTTACTATAAATAATAAACTTACTATTTATAGACGGCCATGATTCCTATTAGACTTCATGATTTTCAGCCAAAAATAGTAAGTGTCCAATTTGGCCTAACCACGTTATTCTCCTAATTTTTCTAAGCCCTTTCATGTTGGGCACAACTCTTATACCTCAAAGGATCAAAAGTTATAATCAAACTAAAACTTAATATTTATAGTAAAAACAAAAATAAAAGGGACTTTTGACCGTCAATCTAGTGGAATCTCGCAAATTCGGCATGGGCAACTTGGCACAGCGGGGTTGGTTGGCTAAAGTAGCTTCTCCTACCCAATGTTTTAAATATTGTTAGCGCATAATGTATCGCACCCTTGGGATATGGATACATATCGGTTATCGCATAGGATATATTGGTTGTATCGTGTAATGTATCGCTATTGTTGGGAAACGTGGGAACATTGAGAAATTGGTTGATTTTTTCAATGAAACTCCATGGATTGTTGAAAAAGACATCAATACACACTTAGAAATCAAAACATTACAAAAAAGGTGCACAAAATAGGGGTTTCCTTTGTATGGGGTCCTAATATATGCGCTTTCCAACTGAACCGATGCAAGTATATTCAAAGTCTATTCATATAATTTATAAGCGTAAGAAGACAAACATGGAAACACAAGCAATACATTCAAAAGTAAAAGAAGAATCGCTAGATCAGGTTACATACATGTTTAGTTTTGCGTTTGGATCAGTGTTCGAAATATCGGTATCTCGTTACTTATTGCACCGTTGGGATACGGATACGTATCGGTTATCGCATGGGATATATCGGTTGTATCGCGTAATGTATCACTGCTGTTGGAAACATTGGAAATTGGTCGAATTTTTTAATGAAATTTCAGTGATTGTTAAAAAAGATATTAATACACACTTACAAATCAAAACATTACAAAAAACAAGTGCACATAAATAGGTTTCTTTGTATGGGGTCCTAATCTATGCGTTGTCTAACTAAATTGATGCAAGTATATTCAAAGTTTATTCATATAATTTATAAGGGCCTGTTTGATTTTCCATTTACAGAGGTAATTCTCAGTAAATGGGTAATAATTATTTACCTCCTGTTTTACCGGTTGGATTTCCAAGGTGATTTGACCGCGACCTTTCATTTATAGCCCTCTTCACGTCCCCCATGAGAAAAAAGTTAAATCATGGGGCCCACCTTGATGTTTTGTGTATTATCCACGCCGTCCATCCCTTTAGCCAACTCATTTTAGTGCATGAGCCAAAAAAAGAGGCAGATCCAAAGATCAAGTGGACCACACAGCCGTAAACAATGGAAATTGAACTCCTACCATTGAAAGCATCTTGAAGGCCCCTGAAGTTTTGGATCAAACTGATATTTTTGTTTCCACTGTATCGATGACTGTGTGACCTTATTAACGGGTTGGATGACAAATAAACATCACTGTGGGGCCTAGGGAGAAAACAACTTTCAACCATTGACATTTTAATGATCATTGTTTCCTAAGGTGTGGTCCACTTGAGATTTTGATTTTACTCATTTTTGGGCTCATGCCTTAAAATGTATTTTTTTAAAGGATGGATGGTTTGGATAACTCATATATATCATGGTGGGGCCCACATATTTAAATCAGTAATAACAACGTTTGTAAGGCTCAATTTTCAAAACGTAATTACAGCTACTTTCAAACAGGTGTAAGTAAGTAATAAAAAGGTAATTCCGTGTATTTACCAGTGTAAATAGAAAATCAAACAAGCCCTAAATGTAAGAAGATGTGTGGAAACACAAGCAATACATTCAAAAGCAAAAGAAGAATCACTAAATCAGGTTACATACATGTTTAATTTTATGTTTGGACACAAAGATTGCAACCGATTTGGGAGAAATTGATTTTTTTTTTTTTTTAATTTTTTCAATTTTTGCAACTCGGTCCTTCTCCTCCAAATCTCAAAATCGAATCTCCCAATCCATGATTTTTCATACAAAACATGAAAAAACATGGATTTGTAACAATTTGACACTGATTTACAGAAATAAAGGATCGAAAATAAAAATGCTCGCCGGATTAAACATGTGGGATATATCCCACTACTTGTGCGTTTCGTATCGCATGGGTGGGATACAAGAAATATCGTGGGATATATCGGCCGATATCGTCAATATTTAGAACACTAGTTTGAATACAAAGATTGCAACTAATTTGCGAGAAATTGAGAAATTTCGATTTTTCTCAATTTTCCAAAACATGACCCATCTCCCCCAAATCTCGAAATTGAAATTCCAAAGCCTTGATTTTTCATGAATCATATATTTGTAACCATTTGACACTGGTTTAACATGATTTACAACAAAAATATAGATAAAAAATGCTCACTGGATTGAATAGGTGGGATATATCGACAATGCTTGTGTGTTTCGTATCGCACAGGTGGGATACAAGATATATCGTGGGATATATCAGTTGATATTGTCGATATTTAAAACACTGCACCTACCCCAAAATCATATATGATACTTTGAAAAACTCATTCCGGTTTGCGAGATACGATTGTTTTAAGGTTTCTAATGGTCCTAATCACTTCCGCCTCCGATCGAGCCTTCTCTGGTCCATCTTTGCCATGAAAGTGTCCGCGACCCGCTCTACATCACGTACCCTTATGGACAGTCCAGATAATTGATTGGACTGTCCAAGTGTTCTCATGCAACTAGGGAGCAGTGGATCATTTCTCTACAATTATACATAAATTCTATAGATAAAGGTTAAATAATTTCACAACTCTCTTGATTTGTTTTGCATACATTAGTATATACTTAAAATATATTCTACAGATGGGTTCACTAATCTCACACGAATCTCTCTACATGCAACCTACATTGAGGTGCACATACCCATGCGATATAAATGTGACATCCAGCACTGTCATCAGGTGGGCCTCACCTGTAGATGACATAACCTAAAATCAGGGCTGACAACTGGACTTGCCTGATCTTTGGACCTGGTCATCTGCATGATGGTAACTTGTTGAAGGGAGGCTTGGATGTCACACATGTGGCACATGTACCCAACTGTGGATGTGCTTCTGGAATTTAGCAAAAATCTACATTCAAGAAATGTATGCATAAACCTGAAAAAAGGGGAAAATTAGATGGAGGTGCAGCTATAATATGATCCCTACACATACAGATCCGGACATCGACACGGCAGGGATACAGTTATGCATTTCTCAAAACTCAGGACAGGTATACAGATACAACTACCCCATCTGGTATGTTGATTCCAGCAGGAAAGTGTTAGAAGTTCAGAAAATGGCAAACCTAATGCCATAGGAGATGATTAAACCGTATCCTACAAGTATTCACATGGCATTTGGTACCAGAATTGGTATCACATCATGCAGATACTGGTAACCTTACAATATATAGGTATCTGTTTAACCTACAGATAAAAAGGCAGGAGGTACCATAAGATGATCAGAGCGAGTGTTTGTACAATATAGTTCTGGTTTTCAGTTTGTACAAGTGGAGCACATGATTTAGTAATCCAAATGAGTAATATTATGGGCCTCAATTGGATGGTCCATGCACCAAAAATCCCATAGAATGGAAGAACATAGCCATTGAATATTCCGCTTTATTTCTTTTGAATTTAAACCATTGATATACTTTGCTTCTCAACCATTTACTCGTTGATCCCCCTATTGAAGGGTTAGGATTTTTCATCTTGGAGACTGTTGGTGCCTCAACTGTCCACAGTGCGACCCATAATATCAACAGTTTGAAACACACACTCCTTGTAGAAACTGAAAAGTGTTATGGTACCGTATAAACATTCAGCCCAAGCACTGTATACCTCTAAAGGCTCATAGATCTATCAAAAATAATTATGGATGCTATTTCCTTCTCCAGAAGTAGTTGGTGAAACAATTGTATACACGGTTGATGTGTCTAATAGGTAAAGGTCCATCTCTAGAATTCATTGATGTAGTTATCTAATTCATGCCAAGAGCAGGAATTCTTCAGTTTCTGAAACAATAGAGAGTTGGTGATCAATCTCCCAACCAGCAGCATAGAATAGGTTTCCACTCCCTTAAATAAGAGTAAAAACAAATAATAGCAAAGATAGTATTGATAATCACAACAGCTCATGGAATTTGGCACAAAACCAAACCACTTGGTATTTATCCCTGAGATGACTTTAAAACAGAAGAAGGAGAAGAAGAAAGAAGAAAAAGAATGTGGCATAAATTATCATGACAGATCTCATCAGTCATCCTTAATCTATAGAATATTTATTATTATTAGTCAAGTACCTTCCAAACCAAACTCAAATGCTATAAGTCCAAGCAATTCATATGGTGATAAATAAATGACATATTAGAAAATTTTGCTTTTTTTCTTTTGGTTTCAGGTTGGTGTTTGCTTCATTAAATTCGGTTGCTTACTTACAATGTGTTTGACTTATACATTTCAGAGATAGGGGGTGATTTGTCAAGCTAGTATTGCAAAATGAGATACCATCCCCAATGGCCTCTTGGAGTTGCTAACCCTCAGGCCACTTAAGGATGCTTCTCCAATCTCATGCACTCCTCTAGATGCCAGTTCATGTAGTACTTCTCTTGGAGTTGCTAAACCTCAGGCTATTTAAGGATGCTTCTCCAATCTCATGCACTCCTCTAGATGGTGGTTTATGTTGAAGCCCAAGGCAAGAGCTTTTGGACATAGCCTTTTATTGAAGATATCAGCAATGACACCAAAATATGACCAAGTGGGTTCTGACAAACATAGAGCATAGAAAGGATCTTGGAGGACCAGTGTTTTATGTATCGCTGTTACAAATGATAATATTGGCTGATATCTTCACTATTCGGTGTTCACAAAAAATCGCCGGTGTTATCATTGATATCAGCCAATATATGCCAATATCTCATGACATTAAAAATATTGTGAGATATCGATTTCTCCTTTATTATAAATACATTGTATCATCAATAAATAGTGCAAAAATCAGAAAATTGAACAAATAAAAATCTAGAAACCTTCAATTGTTCAGGATTTTTTTAGGGCAATCTCTTCTTGGGGTGTTTTAACAATTTTGCTTGAGTTGTTTGACATCCAAAGATGATTTTGGTGGAGAAATCACAATTCAAAAGTGGAATGGGGTGGAACTCAAATGTGAGAAGAACTTGTTTAAATTTCTTATTTTTCTTTTTCTCTATATATTAGCATAGATCGTAATAAAAATCCATGTTTATATATGATTTTCAAGCATTGACATGGATTTGATGGAGAAAAGAATATATTTTGAAGGTGAAAATGGATGAAATAGGGAAAATCCAAATGTCCCCCCGTTTTAACCCTTTAAAATATAATGCAAGTTCACTTTTCAAAAAAAAAAATCATAATGCAAGTTTGAAAAATTATATGTTCATGCCGCACTCTTTCATTTTATATATATATATATATATATATATATATATATATATATATAAAATTGAAAAAATATAGAAAGACATTTTTTAAAATAATTCAGTTTAATAAATATATTAAGTGGGTGACCCCTTGTATATTTCTATTAACTAACTAGCCTAACCATTTTCAGAAAAATAAAATAAAATAGTTCTTGCAAAAAGGCAAATTTCGTTCTCTTTAGTTTTTGGTTGGATTGTTTGTATGTTATAACTTGTATTGCATGATGTCTTAATGATCTGAAACCATTTTGGATATGATATCATTTATGATTGACAGTGCATGGTTTTGTCCCTAAACATGGTATGATGAATCACACCAGCGGGATTCTTCTCAAGGCCAAGCATATGTGTCCACATCACAAAATTCAACTGATGCAAATTGGTACCCGGACTCGGGTGCTACACATCATCTTACTTCGGAACTTGCCAATCTGAATGTTAAAGCTGAAGAATACTCAGGATCTGACACAATCCGTGTCAGCAATGGTAATGATCTTCCTATTCGTCATATTGGAACCACTCAAATTTCCACTCCGTCACTTAAAATTCAACTCAAAAATGTGTTACATGTTCCCCATATTCGCAAAAATCTGCTCTTTGTCCAGCGCTTCACCAAGGATACTAATACATTTTTTGAATTCCACCCATCTTATTTTTTGTTGAAGGATCGAGCTACGGGGAGTCTGCTGCTTCAAGGCCCAAGTAACCATGGATCTATCAAATTTCAGCTACCAAAAATAAAAGTGTTCCGTCTACTTTCTCAAGTGAACACTCCACTCTCTCCTTATGGCATGCTCGTATGGGTCATCCTTCATTTCAAATTGTTCATCGCATCCTGCGTCAAATGCAAGTCCCAGTACATCGCCCCTCCATCTCTCAAAGATGCTCTGCTTGTTTGAGTTTAAAGAGTCGGCAATTACCTTTTTCTGCTTCTTTAACTCAAGTTACAAAACCTTTAGCATTGATCTATACCGATGTATGGGGTCCTGCTCCTATTTGTTCAAACACTGGCAATAAATATTATGTTTCTTTTTTGGATGCATTTAGCAAATATTCATGGCTTTATCCCATTCCTTTAAAAAGTGATGTTTCTCGTATTTTTCTCAAATTTCAATCATATGTTGAACGATATTTTACTACCAAAATCAAAGTTGTTCAATCTGATTGTAAAATTTTTCAAGATCAAGGTATCGTTCATCGTATTTCTTGTCCTCATACGCACCAACAAAATGGTTCTATTGAGCGCAAACATCGCCACATAGTGGAGACAGGCCTTGCCTTATTATCCCAAGCAAACGTTCCTCAACATTTTTGGGACGATGCCTTTCTCACGGCCTGTTACTTAATTAATAGAATGCCTACTCCCACACTTTAAAATTGTAATCCATATGAGGTTCTTTTTAAATCACCACCTGACTACACTTTTCTCAAGATATTTGGTTGCACTTGTTGGCCTAACCTCCGACCATACAATGCAAACAAATTTCAACCTCGTTCTCTCCCGTGTGTCTTCCTTGGATATAGTCCTTTACACAAAGGATATAAGTGTCTTCATGTTCCCTCTTGCCGTGTTTATATCTCCCGTGATGTGCTTTTTGATGAATTTAATTTCCCTTTCAAAAACAGCATCGGGTGCCATTCTCCTTCATCTCAATTCCATCATGGTCATCTTCTGAGTCTATTGGATACAAGGGTCTCGATAGCAGCAGCTCCTCAAAGTCATCCCTCAATGGACCATACAGACACTCGTCATCACAGCCAGCTCCCAAGCCCGGAGCACAATCCAAATGAATCCAGTCCAGCGCTCCCAAGCGACACAAATGCACCCAGTATAGAGCTCTCCGTAATCTCTTCTCTACACTCAGAAAACTCAGACAATTCAGACAATTTTAATTCAGCAAACCCAACCTCTTCTATGCACTCTGAAAATTCTCTTCCGTCCCCCACTGATGCCCAACTATCCTCAGTACACCCAATGATCACTCGGTCCAAAAATAATATCCAAAAACCCAAACATCTTCCCGAAGACATGATCCGATACCCAATCCCAAGAGCTCTCCCTACCGAATCATCTCAGTAGCCTATTGAACCTACCTGTTATACCACAGCCATCAAAGATCCACTGTGGCGCCAAGCAATGAATATTGAATTTGATGCATTGCTACAAAATCAAACATGGACACTGGTTCCTCCTGATTCAGCTTCTAACATAATTGGTTCCAAATGGGTGTTTCGCATCAAAAGAAATGCGGATGATACTATCGAACCCTATAAAGCGCGTCTTGTCACCAAAGGCTATCACCAACAACCAGGTATTGATTTTGGTGAAACATTTAGCCCTATTGTCAAGCCTACAACGGTACGTACTGTTCTTTCCTTAGCTATCTCAGCTGGTTGGGCTATTTATCAAATAGATATTTAAAATGCTTTCTTACATGGGAATTTATCAGAGGACGTATATATGTCTCAGCCCCCTGGTTTTCTTCATCCCCAGTACCCCAACCATGTATGTAAATTACAAAAAGCTTTGTATGGACTAAAACAAGCCCCCCGGGCTTAGTTTGCTAGACTCAGCAATAAGCTTATTGCTCTTGGTTTTAAAGGTACTCGGTCCGACACTTCCTTGTTTGTTTACACATCCTCCACGATGAAAATATTTATGCTTATATATGTGGACGATATTCTCATAACAAGCAATAAACGGACAGCTATTGATGATTTGCTATCAGCTTTACACGATGACTTTGTTGTTAAAAATTTGGGTCCACTACATTTTTTTCTTGGTGTTGAAATGATTCAAAATTCCAAGGGCTTCATTCTATCTCAGCATCGATATATCATGGATATCCTGAAACGTACCAATATGCTAGAGGCAAAACCAGTTCAGACTCCTATGGCCACAGCTACAACACTCTCGGCTTATGAAGGTGAAGCATTTTCGGACCCAACACTTTACAGAAGCACTATTGGTGCTCTTCAATATCTCTGCATCACCAGACCAGACATAGCATTCACGGTTAACAAGCTCTCTCAATTTCTTCACAAGCCAACAATCCTCCATTGGCAGTCAACCAAGCGCTTACTGCGCTACCTCAAGCAAACCGTGGATTTTGGCCTTCAATTTCAAAAGTCGCACTCCCTTTCACTACAAGCCTACTCCGATGCGGATTGGGCTGGAAGTAGGGATGATTGATGCTCCACAGGCGGCTACTGTGTTTTTCTTGGGGGTAATCTAATTTCTTGGAGTTGTAAGAAGCAAGCTACTGTAGCCCGATCAAGCACTGAAGCTAAATATAAAGCATTAGCAAATACCGCGGCCGAGCTCAAATGGTTATGTTCTCTTCTGACTGAACTTGAGATGCTTCCCTCTATCAATCCAATTCTTTGGTGTGACAATATTGGTGCCACATATTTATCCTCAAATCCGGTTTTTCATGCTCGAACCAAACATGTTGAGATAGACTTTCATTTTGTTCGAGATATGGTTGCTCGTGGTACATTAGACGTCCGCTTCATTTCTACCAAAGATCAGGTCACTGATATCTTTACCAAGCCATTATCCTCATCTCAGTTCTCTCTCCTTCGTGACAAGTTGAACATTGCATCTGCACAGTTAAGCTTGCCGGGGCGTGTTAGAGACTTATTCACAGCAATAACCAGCGGCCCTTTACAGAGCAGTTATACGAAGACTAGTTCAAATATTTCCCAGGATTCTTGATATGTTTGTTTAGATATGATATCGGT
The DNA here is from genome assembly GCA_030180095.1 of Magnolia changhungtana. Taxonomy (NCBI): domain Eukaryota; kingdom Viridiplantae; phylum Streptophyta; class Magnoliopsida; order Magnoliales; family Magnoliaceae; genus Magnolia; species Magnolia changhungtana. The sequence continues at coordinate 4,148,145 of JASAUF010000340.1, read as the reverse complement.
TTCAATTCAAATGTTTAAACTCAAATGTATTTCTCTGCTTCTATCTTTCATGACTCAGTTGTAACAGAATATATTTTACATCTCTATAAATACACGCCTATACCTGTGTTTAAGGTAAGGCAGCAATTCTCCAAATATATTCAGTCTTCACAAAAACTAATATGTGTAGTTTTTGTCCCGATCAGATGGCTTGATTTGAGTTACATGTATGTCATATGCACAATTTCTGACTATATCAAACGTCTTTTTATTTGGGTTCACTTAGGCAATTCCTCAGCAAGGGAAGGTGCATTATACTCTTAGTTCGAAATTTGGGCAAAAGGACCGTCCTTTTACTCGGCGTTTGGATATGCTATTGAATCGATCGCGGCTATCTTTGGATGTGGGTTTCTTTCATGATGGGACTAGAAAACGAAGGCAATTGCAATCTGACGGCTGCTGAACATTCGCGATTAGATTCACTTGTGCATCCAAACGCAGCCGAATTTAAGTCTGTATGAGGAGATGAACGGTTTTGGTTGGAGAAGTCGAACGGTCGGGATTGAAGGAGAGATTAGATCAAACGGGAGAGGGATTATCAATTGATGAGTTGGAAGCATAAAAAAGACTCGATTTTTATTTTATGTTATTTTATATTATATTATATTATCGCTGCTTTGAATTCTGTCGTAAAAGAAAAGGAGAAGAGAAGTAAGGAAGGAAGAGCTGTTGGAGCTAACCTTGACATGAGGAAGGGTTCTAGCTAACATGCGCTCCTGGTGATCGTTTCTTGCAGGCATTTTCTACCATCCAAGCACCACCATCGTCCGCTGAGACCGGACGCGGATTGCGTCCTACCCCCGCCCGGACGGTAATCCGTCCGGGCAGGGCTCTATGGGCCCACAGTGATATGAGTGTTTTATCCACGCCGTTCAACATTGTTTTCAGATAATTTCACTACGTGAACCAAAAAATGAGGTGGGTCCAAGGCTTAAGTGGACCACAAAGTGTGGATTGAACGTACACCATTAAAAACTTCTTGGGAGCCGGAAAAGTTTCGGATGAAGCTCATATTTCTGTTTTCACTTCATCCACATGTACATGACCTTATGAATAGGTTGTACGGTAAAAAAACATCATGTTGGCCCTTAGAAAAGTTTCAACTGTGGGTGTCATTATCAGTGTAGGTTCCTTTAGTGTGGTCCACTTAAGCCTTGACCCACCTCATTTTTTAGTTTATATATTAAAATTATCTGAAAAAAACATTAAACAGGGTGGATAAAACACTTACATCACGGTGAGCCCCACAGAGCCCTGCTCGGGCGGATTACCGTCCGGGAGGGGGTAGGAGGCAATCCGCATCCCGCTGAGACCGATAGGTTTCTTCAGACGGAAGCGAATTGCATCCGACCCGGTCGAGCCTTTAAGCGTCCGACCAGATCTGCTTGGGCCACGTGAATTATCATCCATGCAGTCCATCCCTTTTAAAACATGGCTCAAAAATGAAGTATATCTAACACTCTAATGTTTAATAAGTATTAAATGCAAGAGTCATATATGATGTGGTCCACTGGAGCATTGAATATGTTTTAGGCTGGTACCTTAACATGATCTTAGAAATGGATTGGACGGGTTAGATAAGCAAATACATAACGGTGGTCCTACACATATTCGGGGCACTTAAAGGTCCGACCAGTGTCGGACGCAAGCCATCTCCCTAGCCGAAGCCTCTGTGGGCCCACCGTGATCTCTGTGTTATATCCATTGCCACGCGGATTGCGTAAGCTGTCAGTAGCCTACTGGACAGTGCTACGTGGGTCCCAATATAATGCATGTGTTTCATCCACTCTATCCTTCCATTTTTCCATATAATGTTAAGGTACGAGCACAAAAATAGGCTGATCCAAATCTCACTTGGACCAATTACAGAAACACTGGTGATAGGTGATTGAACGCTAGCCATAAAAACATTTTAGAGGACAAGTTTTGGATTAAGCTGATATTTGTGTTTTTCCTTTGTCCACGTCTATGTAACATAATCAATAGATTAGATGGCAAATAAATATTACAATGAGCCGTGAGAAATTTTTAATGGTGGGCATTCAATCGGCACTATTTTTTTTGGTGTGGTCCACTTGAGATTTGAATCTGCCTCATTTCTAGATCATGGCTTAAAATGATATGAAAGGTATATGGACGGCATATATAAAGCACGTATATTAAGGTGGGGCCACGCAGCACTGTCCAATAGCCACATATGGTGGGGCCATGTAGCACTGTCAAATAGCCACTTCCCTACTGGCACCATAAATGAGCAATCCAGATGTTATCCATTAGCCCCTAAAGCAAGACATACCACAAGAATGAAATAAATGGCACAATTGAAAACATTTTAAGAGCGAATTAAATTTTAGATCCTTTGTATTTTACGGGCGGGTTGTTCCACACTTACTCTAATAAGTTAACCAAATATGTCATTATTATAATTTTACTACTACCAAATAAAACACATAAATTGTTGATCCAATACATATGTATTCACCGGACATATAATCTTGCTCACATTTTTATAAAAAAAATAAATAAATTCAAATAATGACATTAGTGTATTGTAGTGATGATTTGACACTGAAGACTTATTTTGAGAAAAATCCCAACAATGACAACAAATCTATTTTGATTATAATTTGACACTAAAGGCCTATTTGATTAGTGTAATTACAGGTAAAGCAGTGATATAGCACGATAATGAGAAATGCTTCTTGTTTGGGCAAGAGGCTTATTTCCACTTCAAAATAATGCAAAACTCAATCATGTTTCCAAACCAAAACTTTGTGGGCCCCACCATGATGTGTATATTTTACTCAGGCTGCCATTCACTTTTTCATATCAATATAGGGCATGAGCACTAAAAAGAGATAGATCCAAAGCTCAAGCCGACCACACCATAGAAAACAATAGATATTGAAAAATGAGTGCTAAAGACTTCCTCGGGGCTATAAAAGTTTTGGATCAAGCTGATATCTGTATTTCCCTTCATCCATGTCTATGTGACCTTATGAATAGATTGGATGTCAAATATGCATCATGGTGTGTTGGGAAAGCTGTAGAGGCAAACTCTGAAATCAGATAAAATAGTCGAAAGATAAACACAAGCAAGCAATTACATACGCAAAGAACACACGAGTTTTTACGTGAAAAACCCATCGTGGTAAAAAACCACAGAACAAAGTAACAACGAATCCATTATAAAAACAAATGATAAGATAATATAAAAACTTACAATGTCAAGAACCATCATTTTCTCCTCTTCAAACCTTATAAACCTTTAAGCCCCGATTAGAATATCCTAATCCCATAATTACACCCATATATATAGCATAACACCCGGAATAGGAAATCAATCGTGCAATTATGTAAAATTGTGCGCGTTGTTGATCGAAGCATCGATCAATTGACACCGATAGAGCAATCCTCGATCGATCAAGCCAGTGTGTTTAAGCGATTGAACACGGCCAAAAGTGTCTAGAGAGTTTAGCGATATTTTCTGAATTCTATCGATCGATCAACCTGAGAGTTCGAACGATCGAGACTGTCTAAAATTGGACAGACCAATCTGCATAATTTGGGGTTCACTCGATTGATTGACCAGGGTGGTCAATCAATCAAACCCCTGTTTCATGTATAGATTTAAGACATCTCATAACAATTTCCACCATGAGTTTAATCTTCATTCATGAACCATAATTCTAAGTTTTATATTTAATCACTTTCATCATAGCTTTACCATCAGCGTCACCATTTGTACACACTCCGTCTTCATCAACCTTTCGTTAGACCTAGAGAAGTCGAATATAATCGAAACTTTTTTGTGGAAACCACATTTGTAATCATGTCCGCCAAATTGACGCTCATATGGATCGATCTTCTCAAGAGTCACACTGCCTTCCTCAAGCACATGTCAGATAAAATGATGACGAACATCAATATATTTAATATGATATTGATAAACCAAATTATTCACCAAATTGATTGCGCTTTCATCATCACGATTAAATGGCATGACCTCCTGTTGAAGCACAAGTTCGTTCATCATTCATCTCAACCAAACACCTTCCTTGCAAGCTTACATTACTGCCATATACTTAGCTTCTGTTGTGGAAAGGGCAACGACTGATTGAAGCTTTGACATCCAACTGATCACTCCAAACGCTAATATAAACAAGTAGCCAGAAGTTGACCTCATATTGTCTATATATCCATACATAATTTGAATACACATATCCTACTGAAAAGGCCGAGCTATATGTCCTGGGGGGGGGGTGGGGGATTTGAATAGAACTATGCCAAATAAAAATTAATAAGCGGAATATAAACAATAAGATAGTCAATTAAATTGCAAATAACCAAAGGAAATAACAACCTTAAAAATCTAGTATTGAGAGATTGATACAAACTTGGTTCTAAGGACAACCTAATACTAAAAACCAATGGTTTATGGCAGGACAAGCTTACTAGAATGTGAGTGATATCAAAAACTCAAACTGAAGATGATATAAAAGAAATAGAAACTTAATCTATTACAACATTCACCACACAATGCTGAAATGTAAAGATTACAACATTCACATCCACAAATACATCCCACAAACTTAAATCATAAAAGATAAATAAATAAACCACACATCCACCATACACAAAGAATTATAGTGGTTCACTTGTGTGTACACCAACTGTTAAACAACAGCCACACAACTACTCCACTCCTAATATTCCCACACAGTAGATATTAGCGTTCACTATGAAATAGGTTTTTCAAGGTTCACCTAAAATCCTCACAATTGTATCTTTTAAGTGGGCTTACACAATTTAAAAACCCCACACTCTGAGTTTTCTGGATTACCTCAGACAAACCAAAAGAAAGAGATTTTTCTGGCACAATCTCAAAGAAACCAAAAAAAATAAGATTTACAAAACAGTAAAATACTTATCTGGATATTCTCCTTTGTTGCAGCCCGGTAGAACCAATTTGGAGTAGAAGTTTAATCGTAGATATTCAATGTTCACACTCACTATTGAAATGGTTCTAAGTTCTAAATAGATTTTAAATTAAATAATCTTGAACTAGCTTGATTTGATTTTGATTCCACGAAATGGAAAAATTTTAATCCCTTCTTCAAATTAGATTGGAATATAGAATACAAAATTAAATGCAAAAAGCTAATTAAAGAGAATATTAAATGAGCACTAAATAGCTAAAGAATAACACAAACTTATTTCTCAGAGTGGTGTCTTGATTTTGCTTGAATTGAATACAAAACTTTAAAAATCGTGCTCTATTTATAAGTGTAGAAATCATCCACTCGACTGGTTATAGGACCAACAGACATTTGAAATTTTGAATGCGATAAGATCAGACCGTTCTACGACTGGTTGAAGGACCTACTCGACCGGTCTAATGGCCTCCACAATCGGTCGAGTCCTGTCCAAGACTGGTTGTGTGGGACTCATTTTAGTTACAGGACTTTGAGTCGAGCCTGCAGGATTGGTCGAGCGGGTTGAATAGGACTATGCCAAATAAAAATTAATATGCGGAATATAAACAATAAGATAGTCAATTAAATTGCAAATAACCAAAGGAAATAACAACCTCAAAAATCTAGTATTGAGAGGTTGATACAAACTTGGCTCTAGGGACAATCTGACACTAAAAACCAATGGTTTATGGCAGGACAAGCTTACTAGAATGTGAGTGATATCAAAAACTCAAACTGAAGATGATATAAAAGATATAGAAACTTAATTTATTACAACATTCACCACACAATGCTGAAATGTAAAGATTACAACATTCACATCCACAAATACATCCCACAAACTTAAATCATAAAAGATAAATAAATAAACCACACATCCACCATACACAAAGAATTATAGTGGTTCACTTGTGTGTACACCAACTGTTAAACAACAGCCACACAACTACTCCACTCCTAATATTCCCACACAGTGGATATTAGCGTTCACTATGAAATAGGTTTTTCAAGGTTCACCTAAAACCCTCACAATTGTATCTTTCAAGTGGGCTTACATAATTTAAAAATCCCACACTCTGAGTTTTCTGGATTACCTCAGACAAACCAAAAGAAAGAGATTTTTCTGGCACAATCTCAAAGAAACCAAAAAAATATGATTTATAAAACAGTAAAATACTTATCTGGATATTCTCCTTTGTTGCAGCCCGGTAGAACCAATTTGGAGTAGAAGTTTAATCGTAGATGTTCAATGTTCACACTCACTATTGAAATGGTTCTAAGTTCTAAATAGATTTTAAATTAAATAATCTTGAACTAGCTTGATTTGATTTTGATTCCAAGAAATGGAAAAATTTCAATCCCTTCTTCAAATTAGATTGGAATATAGAATACAAAATTAAATGCAAAAAACTAATTAAAGAGAATATTAAATGAGCACTAAATAGCTAAAGAATAACACAAACTTATCTCTCAGAGTGGTGTCTTGATTTTGCTTGAATTTAATATAAAACTTTAAAAATTGTGCTCTATCTATAAGTATAGAAATCGTCCACTCGACTGGCCCAGATGTCGTCTTGACTGGTCGTAGGACCAACAGACATTTGAAATTTTGAACGCGATAAAATTAGACCGTTCCACGACTGGTCGAAGGACCTACTCGACCGGTCTAGTGGCCTCCACAACCGGTCGAGTCCTGTCCAGGACTGGTTGTGTGGGATTCATTTTAGTTATTGGACTTTGAGTCGAGCCTGCAGGGCTGGTCGAGCACAGGTCGAGCACTGTTCACTTGACCGGTCGTGCAGTCTCCAGGACTGGTCGAAGCTTTGACAAAAAGTTTCGAAAATTATTAACAAACTTAGAACTGGTTGATGAATTTCTTTGACTGGTCGAGCCAGTGCTAGGACTAGTCGAACATAGTCTAAGACTAGTCGAAAAATAGACTATGCACTTATAAAGTGACCCAATTAAATTATATATTCAAAATGACCCATCCTATGGTCAATCTTAAGTCATTCATACTTTATAAGCGATGTTTGAACATTGAAACATCTTTTACTTCGGTTGATTATTATTCTTTGAAGATCACGAAGCTTGTTATCTTGACATATGATGAAGCTTGAACTTGAGACATTTTGAAGCTTCAACTTGAATTTGTAACTTTAAGAAGCTTGAACTTAAAATATCTTGAATCTTGAGCTTGAGGTACTTGAGTTGTATTTCACCATGAGCTTTAAGTACCAAAGTAATGACTATTGAATCTTTGGAAGCATGAACTATCAGATGATGTTGTACTTGAATTCTGATGCTTGAATCTCAAAACGGAATACCTTGTAATAGATTATCTTGAGCTTGTACAAGAATTGTATTTGATATGAAGATGAGCTACACAAGATAGAAAATCCAAGAGGTTTTGGCACTTCAAAATTTGACAATTATAGGAGCAAGAAAACGTAGCACTTACAATCTCCCCCTTTGTCAAATTAGTGACAAAACACACTTCATAATAATAAGATAAGCATAACACACACAATAAAGAATCATGCACCAGTTTTAACCTGGTTAAAGAATCATACACCAATTATATACAGGATAAAGAGATATGCATCGATATTCTCCCAACAATAGTCCCCCTTTACTTACTCCCCCTTACTTCCAACTTCATGCGATGAAAAATATGTTTACCTATCCACACAATTGCACATTATCATAATAAATTCTCCCCCCTTTTGTAACAATATGACAAAGGAAAGAGCGATAAAGGAAGTAAATCATTAAAGAAGTAAATAGAAGAGAAAAATAAGAGAATAATGATCAAAAGAAGTTCTTAAGTAAGTTAACCAAGTTAACAACATTCAAAAGAAACCAAATTCAAACATGTACAAGCCCAAAACAAACAAGAGAAATTCAAGAATCTTAAGAGTTATTACAAACCACATATTCAAATACTAATCTGAACTCGATGAAGGAGCAGGTATAGAAGGGTCAATTTGATGAAGTCCATTGTTAATACATTTCAGATATTTGCTCATATATTTGAATTTCATATCATGGGACACATTCATGTTTTCAACCTTCTCCTTTAGTGAGTGTAAACGCGCATCAAAGTCAGATGACTGATAGTAAAGATCATCTGCTGAATCGGATTCGAATTCGTCAAAAATATCATCCATATTGATGTCATCTGGAGGCAAATCACCCTCCTCTTCATTTGTGGCATCAGCTCCACCAGTACCCACATTAACTTGACCGGGGGCCAACCTCAAATTCATCTTGTTAATATTTGAGTTGTTGAAGGTTAAGTGGTGAATGAGAGCTTCCCCAACAGGTTTAGCCACTACACTATGAGTGACCAACACAGTCATAAGATAAGCGAAGGGAATGTCACTGTGTCCAGGATGGAGACAGAATTGAACAATGCAATGACAAATTAGAGAAGGAAGACATAGAAGTTCCAAAAATGATGGAATGAAGAATATAAACCATGAAAGTAATGAGTTTGGTTTTATTACCAGAGCAAGGATAGACATTAGAAATGAAAATCCTATGAAGGACTTTGTATCCGGGTAACAAATACTTTGAGGCAAGCGCATTTCCAACAATATTCTATTCCACATATATATTGCATAAAGCTCTAGTCAGCATTCGCTTCTCATATTCAGATGGTTTTGCCATTAGAGTGCTGCTAATGGGAATACCTTCGTCATTAATAAGTATATTAATCTAAAGATAAGGTGACGATCCACCTCTATTGGAACTTCTCTAGTTGAGATAATGAATGTCAGATTTTCTGTAGAAAAATAAGAAATGCAAGCATACATAGCCTGCGTAATGGAGCGGTATGCATGCCCACCCTAATGTAGTATGTTATCCCATCCTAGAGTCTGAAGAAGAGGAAAGATATCAAACGGAGCCAAATGATCAACATTAACTGGCAGTTATACTATAACATGGCGCGACCGAATATCCCGCACATAAGGAGGATCATCTTAGGGCAACCGAAGGTGGCGCACTATAATAGGAGCTGAACGGGATGTAGAGGGACCACGAGACCCTTTCTTTTTAGTTCTACTTTCCATTTTCAACAAAGATATCAAGAAAAATGGAGATTGCAAAAGAGGTAAAGTGGGGTTTCTAATAGATCAGATTTTAGAGAAGAAAACTCCAAAATCTAACATAAATCACGAAATAAACCACATAAATGATGAAAAGGAAGTGCAAAGGACTTAAATCTACAAGAAAAACGAAAACAATGCACTAACCAAGAAGAAATAGAAGATGAGTTCGACCGGTTGACAAGGACCGGTTGACGAAGGAGCTGTTGGAGAAGACAACCCAAATGAGAAAAAAATGATTTTTCTCCCAAATAAAACACTAAACTCGCGGTTTACGGCTAGTCGAGTACATGCCCGACTTGTCGTGCTATGACTGGTCGAGTATGTACTCGACTGGTCGTGCACAGCCCAAAATGTGCATTTTTTTAATATAAAATTTTAAATTCTAAAAATTTCAAAATAAAAATATATACATTACGATACAAAAAGACATGAATTATCAATTCACATTGCATATAGCAAGATCAAATTTTAAATTTGTAAACTTGCTTTTGTCGAGTGGTTTTGTGAATATGTCAGCTAGTTGATTCTCGGTAGGAATATAATCCAAAGAAATAGTCTTGTCTTCCACTAATTCACAAATATATTGATATCTAATATCAATATGCTTGGTTCGAGAATGCTGGATTGGATTTGTGGAGATTTAGATGAAGGTAAACTACAAAGATCAAATTGATCCAAAACTTTTGTGGCCTTCAAAAGGTTTTTAATGGTTATTCATCATTGTTTTGATTGGTATGGCCCACCTGAGATTATTGAGTTCTTGTGATTTGAAATCACATCCTAAATATGATAGAAAAATATATAGACGATGTTGATATACATAAAATATATCAAGGTAGGCCCTACACGGTTAGAGCAACACCCATAAAGGAGTTACCTAAATAGTGAAATGGTACTATAAGGTCACCTCATGGGAACTTCCAATGAGGTTAATCTGTGTGCGCCCCACCATGATGTGTGTAGAACATCAACACCATGCATTTAATGTGTCTCCTTTAAGTCTAAAAATCACTCGTATACAAAACTCAGGTGGGCCATAGCATCTAAAACTATGTGAAGACATCCTTAAAACATATAAAAGCATTTAATTGGTGGGGCCCACATGAGTTTTGGATGTGTATGAAACTTGGGCTGACTCCTCATCCAAGTGGGACACACATAATGAATGGGCTAGATCTATGAACCACATCTAGGTGGGCCCAATAAATGATTATGAATGTTTTAATGGGAGGGTAACCCTCTCAACTATATATAGTATGTGGTGTGGCCCACCAAAGTTGTGGATTGACTTTATTTTTAAGTTGTTGGATTGATAAATCATTTGTAGTCTATATGATTGATTCCACTATTGGCTTTGAAGCTTTAGTGTTAAATTTCCTTACTTAGTTTGATTGGTAAATTAGTTTAAGTTACGCAATTGTATTTTAATTGGCATAAGTTTTAATTGGTCCTATTCACTCCCTACTAGGACATAATCATTCATTCTATAGTTTCGTAAGCTTTCGTGTAGCATGGTGTCGTATTACACAACCGATGTAATTTTAATATAAACATCATGGTCAGCTTCATGAAGGTTTTAATGATGGACATTGTTATTACCAATGTTTTGTTGGTGTGAGCCACATGAGTTTTGGATGTTCTTAATGTTTAAAATCCTATCCTATTGTGGTCTTTCAAAAAAGATGGATGGAGTGGATTTGTCCCAGACTATGGACCCCACATAGGCACATGCAATCCGCTCCCCGTTCAACACAAACGATCCATACTCTCAGTAAATGAGTAGGTCGACTTTACTTTAAAAAGGCAATTTTGTCATTTTTGAAAACACAGATTTTAAACAGCATAAAACACTAATGCCATTAGACGTCGGGTGTTGGGATGACTAATGGTGCACATCATAAGCTTGTTAATTTAAATATTTTAAGATTGGGCAATTATAGGTCCATAGCCCTAAAGGTGGGCGATTATATGGAAAACCCTCTTTTAATAATCCAAGATCTTTAAGTTCAGGCCTTTTTTTTTTTTTTTTTTAAATAAATTATTTTTATTATTATTATTTTTTACTGTTTTAACAAGTTTACCATTTTGAAAAAGTTCGCAATTTCAAGTTGAATTGAGAGTCTAAGGGGTCTTTTAGAACCCTTAAAAATTAAGGATTTTTAGGCGATGGGAATTGAAATTTAAGACTTCCAAACAAGGTTATGAGCTACACCTGAAAATTTTGGATTTCAGTTTCAAGTAAGTTTCAAATCTATGATTTTGCCTCTTTCTCGAAACCTGAAAAAGCTAAGTTGAAAAATCCAAGACTTTGAATTCTCTCTAATCATTATAATTATCTTCGTCTCTTATTAAGTTATCTACATACACTCATTCAAACTGTTCCATACTGCCACTTGCATTCACACCATGATGATGAGTGCTATAAAAATTAAGGCCCGTGCAATCATTATATGGGCCACCCCATAGAAAAATTGACACCCGCCCTAAAAAATATTATGAGATTTTATGTAATTAATGAAATTAGTGGGCCACTTATGCTTAAATTTTTTTGCCAATGGTACTTTACAATAGGCTTAGTACAATGACTTATATATTTTACACACTCATGTCATATTAAAATATGTATGATAAATTACCTCAACACATTCATTATACCATGAATGTACACAAGATAATTTCTGGATCCTTAAAGTATGGTGGTGTGGAGGTTGAATCGCGCTCACGTGTGCCTTTTTAGGGACATGTGTAATATGTTGAAAGTGCAGGAAGTATTATGCTTGACTGGAGTCACCAGTAGCTAGATACTCTTCTTCCATAGTCGGCTAGATCCTCTAGAAACATTTAGGAGAGAGAATTTGAAGATTCTCTACCCTAAAATGACTCCTTGATCTGCGACCAAAGATTCAAGGTGAGGGACCACGGTTACAGATTAGAGGGAAAGTGTTAGGCACCCCATCTATATGAACTACTATACCGTCTTTACTTGATATGATTATATGAGCTATTTGGGATTAGGATTAGTCATTGCACAAAGAATATAAAGTGTGTGTAATATTGTGTTAATGCACCATCGCTTGTTGTGCAACTATACCATGTCTACGGTTGAGGATTCACTGTCATTTTTTTAGATGGTGGCAAACTATCATAAGAGTCCAAATCATAACAATGTTTTCTTAAAAAATGTCTATCAATCTAATGTAAGGATGGCCAGAACATTAGATCCGCCATGTCTCATGTAGAGTGGGGCCCACAATTTGGCCATTTTGATTTTAATTTGTACAAAGATGCCACGTGTAAGAGAAACACGCTCTCACCTCAGATTAATTTGAAATGGCTGAGGATGGGAAGGTTATTCTTGTTCCATGCTTAATCAGCTATTAATGAGCTGGGCCCCACGTGGGGCCAGTTTTCTAAACAAATTAAGTTAGTTCAAGCCAACCCTATTGGAAATCTTGATTTTTACTTATCCCAGGCCAGACCCATTTAAAGCCTACTTGTATTTGGCTTTGGCAATAGCAGTGATGGCATGTACTACAATGTCAAAGTATGCTTTAACAGGAGAAGGTCTCAATCTTACTAGTTGGGCCATAACTCACTGTACACACCCAGTGGTTAACTTCCAACCTTTGGTGTACATGTGACTTCCAACCCATCCAATCCATTGGCCTCATTATGAGTCTCACCTTGTGGAAAAATTAGCCAGATCCATTCATCAAATGGACCACACTTGCATTTTATCATTTATAAATGGCTTATTTTCTATGGTGTGGTCCATGTGCTTATTGAATGGGGCTGATATAAGGTGATCCTCCTGGTTAGGGGTGCACACGGTTCAGTTCGGTCCGGTTTTGGGGTGAAACCGGAATCGAACCGTTCCCTACGGTTCTAGGATTTTTGGAACCGGAACTGGACCGTTAGCACCCTAGAACCGAACCGGAGCCGGATCGTGAAAACCGGTTCGATTTCGGATCGGTTCCACGGTTCAGGGCTTTTTAAGCACCAGCCCAATTACGGTGGGACCTAGGAAGTTTTTAACGGTGGGTGTTCAATGAGAACTGTTTCCTATGGACGGCGTGGATGTGCAACACATACATCAAAGTGGGCCCCACAGTGAGGGAAACACCCACTAATGTGTTACTCGGGTGCCACCTAATCCACTTCTTTATCGGGAATAAACGTCCCGCCTTGATTTTAAAATAGGATCTTCCTACATGAGAGCATCCATGAAGGGATCCGATCGTCCGATCACCAAACATGAGCCCCACTCCTACAAACTCAAGGACCTGACTTCCGACGGAAAGGATCTTAGATTCTACAATCCTGTCCATCCAATCTCTTGCCCTTTTCAGTTTAGTAAGGACCATTGCTACACTTCTCAACTATCTATTTATAAGCCCCTGAACGAAGGAATAAGATGCCCATTTGGAAAATTTTGTATCCTGCCAAATCCCAAATTGTGGATTGAGTGTATTGACTTGTCCTATTGAAATTGTCTACACACATACCCCTTATTAGTAACAATACTCTTCTTTAAATAAACAAATGATGATTAATTCTTCAAAAATTCCAAAACTGTGGATTGAGTTTCAACCTTAAAGGGCCCAAAGATAAGGCTTGATGATTATCAAACAGATTACTCTCTCAAATCACATAAGAAACATTATCTTAGGAAAGATATAGCAAAATGGTTCGTGTCACGGTTCGGATCTACGGTTCAGATCAATGGTTCGGTTCAACAGTTCAGTTTGGTTTTACAAGGCCCTAAACCGGAACTGATCCGTAATCAACGGTTTTGGGAATTTTGGAACCGGAACCGGACCGTTAGTACCCTAGAACAAGACCAAACCGGACCGATCCAATGGTTCCGGTCCGGTTACACGGTTCCAACGGTTCGATGTGCACCCCTACTCTTGGTGAGGTCATAGGGACATGATAAGTTGGAAGTTATTCATTGGAAACAATTGAACTTGCATGAGAGCTCCTCTTTTATCAGACATTAATACATTTTTAATCTTAATGCTCCATTCCCAATACCTGATTATATATATGTTGGAAGACACATCACCCAACATTAGCAGCTATAGTAAGGTTGGACACAATTATTTTTTTAAAAAAGTTGTGGCGTATCCAATTGAATGATCTTTACATTATGAGTTTATGAGTATGGACCATTAAAGAGGATGTTAAGAGGCTAATCTGAGTCCTTTTCTGGTCAATATTCCCTCTACAATGGGGCCTACCATTTTTCGACCTTGTCTAAAGATGTCCCATGTATGATAATGATGGAAGAGACCACAACTTTACTGTGGAAAAGAAAAGGTTGGTAACCTCTCTCTGTCTCTCTGTCTCTCTCTCTCAGCCAGCGACCTTGAACTTACGTACATAAGAAATTAAGAGATGAATTGCAGCACACATACTGGCATGGCACATGTTTGTAAGATCGATCTGGACCATGTTTCAGATCTCAGTCAATGTGAACGTTTTGTGGGCTGGTTGGCTCATCGTTATTTGTGGCCCACCTTAGGTTTCCTATACGAGATCTCAAAGAATTCTTTGATGGATGAACATTAATAATCTTATCAATCGCTTGGAGAATGGAAAGTCCGTATTGTTTCATGGAGTTAATTTCGTCCACCAAAGTATTCACTTATTAATTCCAACACTAAAATGTAGATTGTTGATAACAACACAACACTGATTAAAAGTTATCTGTAGAAAAGTGTTGCGGTCAATTAGATCATCTGATTAAAGGTTCACTTCCCTCACACGTGGAAACAACATATATATGTGTTCCATCATGTGATTCAAGTAATTGCCATGTCTCAAAAATTCAACCCCATCTGACCAAATTCAAACAATTGGCCAATTTTACCTGAACCGTTGTTTTATTTTTTTACACATGAGGCCCACTTGATGATCTTATCTGACTGATTCTGGAACATGGGGTTCGCCTGATAGGAGCAGCTTTGGTCTTGTACACATGCATTCACTTCACATATGAGGCCCTCAATTTAGTCTGCAAAGTGGGGTGCTGCAAATGACTCAGGTATACTCAATGGGTCATATTGGACCTGACCCAAAAATTAGTGGGTCTGGGTCCGAAGTTAAGACCCATGGTGGTGGTTTGAGGCGATGGAAAGTTTGACTCGACCGTTGTTACATGGGCTACTTACGGGTCCTCTCAAAATCAATCCAACCTGACCTTACCTGGACCCAATTTTTAAATGGGTTGTTTGAGTCAGAATACAATGGGCTCAACATAAACCAGACCTAGAAGATTTCACGTAGACCTAGGAAAAATATATGGGTTTATTATTATTATTAGGCTAGGCTACGATGGTTCATCACACACATATATATATATATATATATATATATATATATATATATATATATATATATATATATATATATATATATAAATATACCTATTACCTATTCACAACTTAGTGACAATTAGGACTGTACAAACCTTTGTCCCTGGTCTCAATTGAGAATAACCATAAACTACCTTAACCATTTGGGTTCACCACCTTTTTAAAACCTTATTACTTATTCACAACTTGTGACATTTTGGTGCCTGGCAAGTTTTGCATGCCACCGACTGACAGATTGAATATCATTTTCCTAAGAAGAGTGGACTGGACCTAATGAATGGTCTAGATCAAATGATGTGAATGCAAACGAGTCCAAACACACCTAGGTGCATGGCAAGGCTTCCGTACGCCTAATATTAGGTTTATGGTTATTCCCAATTGAGACCAGGGACAAAGGTTTGTACAGTCCAAAAAGGTGGTGAACCCAAATGAATTAATTCACTAGAAGTTGCTTTTAAAAAGTGGGTTTGTAGGTGAAGTTAACCTACAGACGAACGGTTGTAGGTGATCAATATCATCTTAATGATATGGTGGAAAAATCAGCCTGCAACTGTAGTCGCTATCTTTTCTGAGCCAACTTGAAAGCAACGTGTTGGACATGTGGAATGTCTCTGAGCACAGCTGTAATGGTCACTTTCTGTGCCAAACTTTGGATTGTCCGACGGCAAAAAAAAAAAAAAAAAAAAAAGGTTTGTTGTACTCGGGCTGCCAACAACGCCTGATAGGTAGGCATTTGGAAATGGTACAAGACCCAAATTAAACTTGATTAAAGTGGACGCTTGCTTTTTGAATAAGACCACTGGTTGTTTCATTTTTAGCCCTCCAAAAAATGTTTAAGTATCTAATATTTTCATAACCAAATAAGTTTATTATTATTATTATTTATTATTATTATTTTAATTCATGGAACATCTTAACCTTGCTTAGAATTTGAATGGTTTAGTTCGAATTATTTATGTTGCCTGCTCGGTTTGTTTTTAATTATGCGGGCGTGCCAAAATCGATTCAACGGTTCTATCCAAACTGATTAACTTTGACCCCAAGTGCCAAAATAAGCAGATATGTCTAATGTGAACGTATATGATTAGATTATGAGAAGATTAGTTGCTTACTCAGACACTTGGAGAAGTTTATAACAATCAGGCGATAATCGGAAGGTGGGATTCTTCCCTTGAATATGTTGGGGATTGGACGACGGAATCACACAGAGATGAATCTAGAATAACAATCCAAGAACACTAAGCAAACACAAGAAAACACAAAGATTTAACGTGAAAAACCCTTTCGAGAAAAAACCATGGCACAAAGCGACAGATCTTCAGTATGAAAGCAGAAATTATAAAGAGAAGGGACTTACCAGACTTGAGCAATACTCAAATCTCTCCCTTGATTCACCATTTTAGAAACCTTACAACCCTTTTAGAAAGCCTTGGAATCCCTTAGAATGCTTCCCAGTCTTATATACATCCCTTTATATAAGTTTAGAAAGAAACCTAAACAAAATCGGAAAGAAAAATCGCAGAATCTCTGTTTTCGCAAAAAATCTGCGTAAACCTTCGATGACATCGAGCAACCTTCGATGTTATTGAAGGATGACAAAACCTGTCCAATGACCAAAGGTGAAAATCCCGAAGATACTTGATGATATCGAGTGACTTCGATGTTATCGAACTAGCTTCGATGACATCGAAGCCTGTTCGGTGTCATTGAGCCCAATCTATCAGATTAAAGACATATGTCAGCAACAATCTCCACCATGTCTTCAATTTTCAGACATGAAGCTTCTTGTCATCTTCTCTTATCTTTGCCTTGCATCATAGCTTCTTCAAATATTCTTATATATACTTCGTCCTCCTTTTATGCCATCGTCAAGCTCAGAGAAGTTGCACAGAGCTTGAACTTCTCTGTAGGAACAACTTTGGTGAGCATGTCTGCTGGATTCATACTGGTGTGAATCTTCTCCAGTGTTACGCCTCCTTCCTCAAGCACCTGTCAGATAAAATGGTGACGAACATCAATGTGTTTAGTACTAGAGTGATAAACAGAATTTTTAGCCAAATTGATAGCGCTCTCATTATCACAATTAACCGGCACGGCCACCTGCTGAAGCCTTAACTGATTTATCATGCCTCTTAACCAAATACCTTCCTTAAACGCTTCTGTCACTACCATAACTCTGCTTCTGTTGTGGAAAGAGGTATCACAGATTGAAGTTTCGACATCCAACTAATTGCTCCACCTGTTAGTACAAACGAGTAACCTGTAGTCGACTTTCTAGAATCCACACTGCTTGCGTAGTCTGAATCCACATACCCTACCAACTTTGCCCATGTCTTTTTAAAAGTTAAGACGTAGTCTTTCGTACTTCGAATGTATCGAAGTAGCCATTTCACCACTTCCCAATATTGTTTGTTGGGGTTTGACATGTATCCTCTCACAACACCGACTGCTTATGAAATATCTAGTCTTGTACAGACTACGACATACATTAAATTATCAACCGCATTCGAATAAGGCACATAAGACATAACCTACTTTTCCTCATTTGATTTAGGACATTGTTATGAGGAAAGCTTGAAGTGAGCCGCATGAGGAGTGCTCACTGGCTTTGCCTAGTCCATCCCATACTTGATCAGCACCTTTTCAAGGTATTCTGCCTGTGATAATCAAAGCCTGCTCCTCTTCATATCTCTATGAATATCTATGCCGAGAACCCTATTTGCAGCCCCCAGATATTTCATTTCAAATGTCCCTGATAATTGAGTCTTCAGTATGTTGATTTCAGATATATCATGACATGCGATCAACATATCATCAACATACAATACTAGGATGATGAATTTGCCATCACTTAGTGTCTTCTAATAGATACAGTGATCGTATTCACTCTGAGTAAATTTCTGACTCAACATGAAAGAATCAAATTTTTTATACGAGTGCTTAGATGACTGTTTCAGGCCATACAACGACCTCATTAATATACAAACATTTTTCTCTGTCCCTTTAATTTTGTAGCCCTCTGGTTACTTCATGTAAATCTGCTCTTCCAACTCTCCGAGCAGGAATGCAGTCTTGACATCTATCTGTTCCAGCTCAAAATCGTATTGGGCAACCAGCGCCAATACAAATCTGATAGATACTTGCTTAACCACCGGCGTGAATATCTCTGTGAAGTCAATTCCTTCTCTCTGTGCATACCCCTTTGCTACCAGCCTCGCTTTGTATCTATCCTGTTTCTTTTTGAATAACCACTTGCATCCGATCGCTTTTCGGCCCACTGGAAGCTCCACCAACTCCCATGTGTGATTTTTGTACAATAAGTCCATCTCATCATCCATAACCGCCTTCCACTTTTCTACATCAGGCTCATTTAGGACCTCTTGAATAGTAGACTGGTCCCCCTCATCTATAATGAGGGCATATGCAATATTAGAGTCATCCCTATATCTTACAGATAATCTGCGATCATGTGGTGGGTTTCTTCTCCAAGGTGGCTGCTCCACCTACTCTTGTACCTCTGTCCACGCATCTGTCTCTGCCTGAGTATCATTTGTGTCAATCTGAAAATCTACTATCAACCTTTCAGGTTCCTCTAGCTCTTCTTGATCATTCTTATGGAATAGGGAGCTTTCATCGAATCTAACTCATGGCTAGTGATAACATTGTTGCATAAGCTGTAATCTTTTACACTAATACTATAGTCAACAAAGATGCACTTTTTGGCTCTATGGTCTAGCTTATCTTTCTCAACTAACAGTACATCAGAGTAAGCCTCATAACCAAATATATGCAAATCTGAGTAGTTCAGCTTTTGACCACTCCATACTTCCTCTGGTATTTTACATTCAATTGCCGTATACGGGGATCTGTTCACCAAATAGTAAGCTATGTTAATAGTCTCAGTTCATAAGTCCTTGCCTAATGCAGTATTACTTAACATGCATCGGGCCCTCTCCAAGAGAGTCTGAATCATCCGCTCAGCCACACTGTTTTATTCGGGCGTGTGGTGCACTGTGTTGTGCCTAATGATCCCTTCATCCTTGCAATAATCATTAAACACATTGGAAGTGAATTCTCTACCATTGTCAGTCTTTAAAACCTTTATTTTTCACCCTGATTGTTTTTCCGCCATTGTCTTCCATTGTTTGAATATGGTGAAAACTTCGGATTTACGTTTCATGAAGTAAACCCAAACTTTCCTGGAGTAGTCATCAATGAATGAAATAAACCATGAAGACCTCCCAATGGAAACTTCTGGCGATGGCCCCCATACGTTAGAGTGCACATAATTAAGCACTCCCTTACATACATGTTTTCCAGATTTAAAAGATAATCTAGATTGTTTACCATATATATAATGCTCACATATATCTAAATCAGAATTCTTAAAAGCTGGAATCAAACAATGATCAAATAATACCTTCATGCCCCACTTGCTCATGTGGCCCAGAAGAGCATGCCACATACATACAGACATAAAATCTGTAACAGCCGTTGCCGCTACACCTGCTGAAGTGCTCCCGATCAACTTGTAAAGGTTTTTGTACCTTTGCGCTCTCATAACCATGAGTACCCCTTTTGAAACTTTAAGAATACCATCAATACCAGTGAACTTGCACCCTATAGCCTCGAGTGCACCTAGAGAAATCAGACTTTTCTTTATATCAGGAACGTTCCTGACATCAGTCAAGGTACGATCCATCCCATCAAACATCTTGATGCTCACAATACCAATAATCACAACATTACGGGCATTGTCATTGCTCATAAAAACCTGTCCACTATCGCATTCCTTGTAACTAGCGAACCAACTCCAATGAGGAGTCATGTGATATGATGTCCTATGTCGAGGATCCACTAAGATTGTCATGCAAGTGTCCGACCATAGATACAGATAGAACATCACCTCCACTTGTTTCTTCATCAGATATGACAACATTGGCATCCCAGGAAGAAGCCTTTGAGTTTTCTTTTTTTGCTTTAGGATTAGCACAATCCTTTTTCATGTGTTCAGTCATCCCACAGTTCCAACACTTTAGTTTTCCTTTGCCCTTGCCCTTGGATTTGAATCTAGGTCTTGAAGATCTTGCACCTCACTCAGTATTTCGTCCCCTTGTAAACAGTACATCAGAAGATGACCCCAAGCCACTGTTCATTTTTCTCATGACCTTCCCTTAAAGGGCTGAGATAATGGTGTCTACACTTAGGATTTTATTTCTGGTTCACAATTAGTCCCTGAATGACTCATACGATGCCAGAATAATATTTAACAATATACATGCCTGATATTCATCTTTGATCACTTCCTCTATATCCAGCAATTTAAAAATCAGTTTATTAAAATTACTGATATGGGCCTCCACATCTCTACCCTCTGGCAATCTGAAGGTGAATAACTGTAGCTTCAAGTGTAGGGGATTCTCAGTGGATTTTTTTAGCATAAATATCCTCTAACTTCGCCCATAAACCAGCTGCAAATTTTTCCCTCAAAACATTATAGAGGACCTCATCCGTGAGATATAAATGGATCGAGGATAAGGCCTTGTTATCAAGAGTATTCTATTCTTCATCAGTCATAGTAGACTTTCTCTCCTCAAGAGCACCATCCTCACCTTACTTGGTTAAGGAACCGATCATCTTTGTCTTCCCTAGCAAAGTATTGAGAGGTTGATTCAAACGTTGTTCAAAGGACAACCTTACACCAAAAACTAAAGTTTATGGTAGGACAACCTGATGTCTTGAATTCAGTAAGGATAAAAAACCCAAACTAAAACAAGAAGCAATAGAAACAAATCTAGCTATTACAACATTCACCACATGTACATGAAATAGATACAAACATTCATCACACATACATCACATACATCATCATCCACCAAACACCAAGAATTATAGTGGTTTAGTGTGTACACCAACTGTTCTCAAACAGGCACACCTACTCCACTTCCAATAATCACAACCTACATGATATTGGCTTTCACTATGAAAGAAGGTTTTCCAAGGTTCACTTTAAAACCTTTACAATTGTGTTTTCACTGGGCTACCACAATTAAAAACCCCACGCTGAGATTTTCTGGCTTATCTCAGTCAAAACCACGATAGAGATTTTCTAGCAATCTCACAAACCAAAAGCTGTAAATGAAAATACTTATTTGAAGATTCTTTTTCGATGTAGCCCGGTAGAACCACTTCACTTATAAATGTTCAATGTCCAACACATATATAGAAGGGTTCTAGGTTCTAAATGATTTTTAAATTAATCCAACCTTGGGCTACTTCGATTCAATTTCTTGGATCTTAAAAAGGGTAGAGAAAACACGCTTATAAAATCAGATTTATGCAAAGAGAGATCAAGAAATTAGAAATAAAAAAGCTATAACAAAAGATTCGTAATATACCAGACAATAGCTTGACAAAAATGAGGACTTTTCTCACAGAGTGGTGGCATGATTTTACTTTGAATGAATGAATAAAGTTGAGAAAAGACCTCTATTTATAGGCTGAAAAACGGTTCCTTCGATTGGTCTAAGGTCAGCCTCGACTGGTCCTGGGAGCAACCAAATTTCAAAAATTCTGGCGCAATTGGATAAAACCGACCATTGACTGGTTGAGTGGTCTGCTCGACTGGTTGAGTGGCCTACTCAACTGGTCAAGCATGGCACTCGACTGGTCGAGTGGGGCTCAAAAAGGTTACTGGAGTTTAAGTCGAGTCCTGCTCGACTGGTCGAGCCAGTTCCCACGATTGGTCGAGCAGGGTGCTCGACTGGTCGTGACCCTACTAGAAAAATCTGAAAATTTTGAAATAAATCTTGGATTGGTCGAGCCAGAGCCTGGACTAGTTGAACAATGGCTAGGACTAGTCGAAGTAGAGCTTATAATAAGCACAATAACCCATATTAAATGTGCAATATAAATGACCTAAACCTAAGGTCTTTCTACGGTCATTTATACCTGAAATATTGAACATTGAACCTGTAGCTTCGGTAGATAGTATACTTGAAGTACTTGAAGCTTGATCTTGTATACTTGAAACTTGAAACTTGATCTTTATCTTGACCATATAATGCACTTGGAGTTGATCTTATATTTGAAGTAGCACTTGCACTTGGTCTGGTACTTGAACTTGAACTAGTACTTATAGTTGAACATGCACGCACTTTGACTTGAAGTAGAACTTGTACTTGAAGTTGAAGTAGTATTTGATGTTGATGTTGTACTTGAAGTTGATGTAGATAGAGCAATCTTCATGACTTGTAGCTCATCTTCGTATGAAGGTGAACTTTCCATCTATGAACAAGTTCATCATTCCAAAGTGGTTTGTCACTACGAAATTTGACAATACAGGATGCTAGATATATAACATAGCACTTACAATCTCCCCCTTTGTCAAATTTGTGACAAAACCAACTTAAAAGATCAACCTATACAAAATGCACAAGTTCACAAACTTCAAAACTCTACTTCATAACATAACATACTTCCAAAAACTCCCTCTCAATCTACTCCCCCTCAATGTGAGCTTGGTGATTTGTAAAGACCTGTATTAACCAATACACATATCCAAAAAAAAAATGCACATGATGATGCACACATGCACCACTCTCCACTCTACACCAATCAAACATACATAACCACCAAACTCCTGAGTATAGAAATCGATTATAGCAGTGATTATGATGATAGTAGAGAATAGTAGAAAGAGTTAGAGGAAAAGTTAAAAAACATAATCAAGCAAAGTGTCAACATTAGCAAGTCATACATGTCCACATAACAACTAGTTAAAGAGTGAAAGTTCCGAGTTAAAGTTATACATGACCAAATAACAAGATAAGAAAAACTAATCTGATCCAGATGAAGAAGGAGGTGGAATAGATGGATCAATGTGATGGATTCTTCCGGTAATGTGATGAAAGTACTTTCGCATATATTTCATAGATGATTTATGACTCTCATGCAGACTATCCTGAGAGATTTTCAGTGCATCCACCTTCTCCTCCAAAGAGCGTAGGCGCTCATCATAATTAGGTGGCTGATAATTAGGGTCAGCCTCAATATCATTTGATTCTAACTCTCCATCATGGTGTCAGTTGGTAACGCATCTTCTTCTCTAACTTCCTCCGCTTCCTCATCCCTTTGGCCATGATTGAGTTTCAAGTTCATCTTGTTAATATTAGAATTATTGAAAGGAAGAACTGAAATAGGAACTTCACCAGGTGGCATGACCACATTGCCATGCAAAGCTAAGTGGTCATCAAGTAGGCGAAAGGAATATATCCGCGGCCCGGATGAAGACGGAATTGAATAATAATATAACATATTAAAGATGGAAGATAGATGGGAATACCCGATATAACGGAATGCAAAATGCGAACCATGAAAGAAGTCAGTTCATCTTTCTTTACCAAAGTGAGGATATACATTTGCAATGAAAATGCAATGAAGTACCCTGTATTTGGGCAACATCTAATTGGCCCGAAGTGCATTTCCCGCATTCCATTACGAGTCTATGTTACATAATTTACGGGTTAGCGAATGACGTTCCGATTCAGTCATTTTGTCGACTAAGGATGGAAGCAGAATACCATCATCGTTAACATTAATATCACGCAAACCTGAAATTACAAAACGATCAACTTAAAATGAACCTTCTCTAAAGCTAATAGTGAAGGTTAAGTCATCAAGAGATACATCAGTAATACATGCAAACATCCCTTGCGCAATGAAGCAGTATGCCAGTCCGCCCCAATTCAAAATGTTTTCCCAACCTACAGCGACAAGGATGGGAAGAAGCTAAAATTGAGCAAGGTGATTGGAATTAACCGTATGCTCAACGATAATCTCGCGAGTACAAAAATCCCGTTCATACTCGAGGTCTTCCTCGGGAGGGCGTAGGGTTCTCACCCTAATAGGTGTGGATTGAGAAGAGGAAGCTCTATTAGCTTTCTTCTTAGATCGTCCTTCCATTGCAAGATTAAAAGAAAGAAATATAACAATGGAAATAAGAATATCAAACTTAACAGATTTTTAGCTAGAAAGCCTTAGAGACCACAAGAAAAGCTCAAATAAACTCAAGAATCTAGCAATGTATGAATCAAGGAACCTAAATGTGAAAGGAAATATAAAAAATGGAGCACTTACCAAGCACTAATCGAAGATGGGTTCGATGGGTCAGAAAGGGGTCGGATGAGGAAGAAGAGAAAATGAGAGAAAAAGTGATTTTCTCACTCATAAAGGCTTCCAATCGCACAACTCGACCGATCGAGTACATGCTCGACCCGTCGAGCTACGACTGGTCGAGAATGTGCTTGATCGGTCGTGCAAGCACTAAAAATTCAATTTTTTATTCAAATCTTTATGCAAAAATTATTTGCATAAATATTAATAAATAAAATAAAATATGCAAATATGATAAACTCAATTAGAATTACACATACCAATATCTATAATCAATTTTGAAAACCTATTCCTGTCAAGTGGTTTAGTAAATATGTCAGTAAGCTGATTTTCCGTTTGAATGTATTCCAACGAAATACTTTTATCTTCTACTAGTTCCCGAATATAATGATATCAAATGTCAACATGCTTCATACGGGAATGCTGGATGGGATTTTTAGATATATTAATTGCGCTAGTGTTATCGCAATACAATATCATTGTATTTTGCGCAATACCATAATCATTAAGCATTCTTTTCATCCATACAAGCTAAGTACAAGCATTTTCGGCTGCAATATATTTAGCCTCAGCTGTGGATAATGATACAGAACTCTGTTTCTTGCTGAGCCAGGAAACCAAACAATTTCTAACATAAAACATCCACCACTGGTAAATTTTCTATTATCTATGTTCCCAGCCCAGTCAACATCCGTATAACCAGCTAATTGAACATTTGTATCATGCGGATACCAGAGGCCTAGATTAGTCGTACTTACGACATATCTAATAATTCGTTCGACAGCAATAAGGTGAGATTCCTTAGGATCTGATTGATATATAGCACAGATACCTACACTAAATGTTATATCAGGATGGCTCGTAGTTAAGTATAGCAAACTACCAATCATACTACAATATAACCGAGGATCTATATTTTTACTTGTTGCATCTTTTGAAAGCTTGAGAGTCGTACTCATAGGAGTATGGAATTTCTTACCATTTTTAAATCCAAATTTCTTAACCCAGTTTAAGGTAAGGTATACTTGGTTTGAGAAATGAAGATAGCGTCTTCTAGTTGTTTAACCTATAGACCTAGAAAGTAGTTCAATTCTCCCACCATACTTATTTCGAACTTGGATTTCATCAACTTTGCAAACTTAATGGACAGGTTAGAGCAAGTAGAACCATAGATAATGTCATCAACGTATATCTGTACTAAAAGTATGTGTTCATTATATTATTTAACAAAAAGAGTTTTAACAACACACCCCATAACAAAATTATAACTTAGTAAGAACTTAGTCAATTTCTCATACTATGCCCTGGGAGCTTGTTTCAAACTATGAAGTGCGTTTTTAAGGTGATACACATGATTAGAGTGTTTGGAGTCCTCAAAACCCTTAGGTTGTTTAACATAAACCTTTTCATGTAGATCACTATTTAAGAATGCACTTTTAACATCCATTTGATAAATCTTAAACTTTTTAAAGCACGCAATGGATATGAATAATCTAATGGATTCAAGACGAGCTACTAGGGCAAAGGTTTCATCATAATCGACTCCTTCTATTTGAGTGTACCCTTGTACAACTAGTCTAGCCTTATTTCTGATTATATTCCCTAATTCATCAGTTTTATTTTTAAAAATACACTTGGTTCCAATTATATGTTTATCAGATGGTCTTGGAACTAAATACCACACATCATTCCTAACAAATTGATTTATTTCATCTTGCATGAAAACAATCCAATTTTCATCAGTGAGTGCCTCTTTTACGTTGGCCAGTTCGATTTGGGAAGTAAAACATACATAATTGCATATGTTTTCCAGTTGTTTTCAATTACGCACACTAGTGAGAGGATTACCTAGTATTTGATCAGTAGGATGGTCTTTCACTGATCGTTGTTCAATATTGATAGGACAAGACGAAGAGTCAGGTTTTTCAATTATATTGACTTCATCATCTTCTGAACTAGATGTTGGTGTATTTAGGAGATCATCAATAACAACATTTATAGACTCCTGAATGACACCAATTCTTTTGTTAAGAACTCGATATGCTCGACTATTCAGAGCATAACCTAGGAATATCCCTTCATCACTCTTAGTATCGAACTTCCCTAAATTTTTTCGATCTCGTCAAATGTAGCACTTACTTCTAAAAATTTGAAAGTATTTAACTATAGGTTTTTTATTAAACCACAATTCATAAGCCGTTTTATCTTTAGATTTTCTAATGTAAACACGGTTTATAATATAACACACAGTATTAACAGCTTCGGCCCATAAATTTTTAGGTAACTTCATGCTATTTAACATTACATTGGCCATCTCTTGTAGCACTCTATTTTTCCTTTCAATAACCCCATTTTGTTGAGGTGTCTTAGGAGCTTAAAACTCATGCGATATACTATGATCATTACAGAACTTCTCAAAATTGCTATTTTT
Organism: Magnolia changhungtana; assembly: GCA_030180095.1. NCBI lineage: Eukaryota > Viridiplantae > Streptophyta > Magnoliopsida > Magnoliales > Magnoliaceae > Magnolia > Magnolia changhungtana. Next base: position 4,121,033 of record JASAUF010000340.1, on the reverse strand, counting down.
GAATTTCGATCCATGATCACTTCGGATCTTAGTGATGTTTATTTCTTTTTCAGTCTGAATACGCTTTAGTATTCTTTTGACTTCATTTAGAGTTTCTGATTTTTCTCTCATGAATGCTGCCCAATAAATCTGGTAAAGTCATCCAAAATTACAAGAAATACTTCTTACCACCTCTACTCTCCGTTACGGTTGGTCTAACAAGATCCATGTGGAGAAGTTCCAGAGGTTTAGATGTGGCAGAGGAGTTCACTTTCTTATGGCTACTCTTTATTTAATTTTCAATTTAACATGCGCCACATATTTTATCCATTTTCTTCAATTTGGGTAGACCTCTAATAAGATCGGCTTTGCTCAATCTATACAGATTTCGGTAGTTGACATGTCCAAGGCGCTTGTGCTATAATTCGGTTTCATTGGTTTGGATCATGTAACAAGATAATTTAGATGAGTAAGATTCACTAATGATATAACAATTCTCAGATGTTCTATAACCATTTAATATCATACAACCTTTCTCATTTAAGATCTCGCATTCTTGATTTGTAAATTTAATACTATGCTTGTTATCGCAGATTTGAGAAATACTCAAAAGATTGTGCTTAAGTCCTTCTACAAATAAAACATTTTCAAAAGGAGGAAGGCTAAAAAGTTGAACCGTACCTTGGCCAATTATCTTGCAATTGCTTCCATCGCCAAAAGTGACTGAGCCATCAGTCATTGCTTTGTAGTTGGTGAACAAATCTCTATCACCTGTCATGTGTCTTGAGCAACCACTGTCTAGGTACCACTTTGATTGACTTGAAGCCTTGAAGGTGGTGTGGGCAACCAGATGTTTCGACAAGAAAATAAATGCGTTTGATTTGGGGGATTTATTCAATGATAACAAAGAAAGAATGAAAGAACATTGATCACATTTATTCTGAGTTCATTTACATCCTTGGATTCCCTTGATTCTGAAAACAAAGTGTAATTAATGCAACGTAATAAATGAAAGAGAAGACAGTCTGATGGAAATTTCGGTAGCATTTCGATAGTTGCTTTAGTTGTTTCCTACGACATAGGAGGAATGTTGAATTGATCAACCAATCTTCAAGGAGATGGGGGTTGCACAGGCTTGAAGCCCTTAATCTGATCGTTGAGATCAGTTCTGAGCATCCTTCCGGCCATTCTTCCTTGAAATGTGAAGCAGTCCCCTGAAATGTGGCGCAGAGACAACTAGGGGAATGAGATCGATGAATTTACATGGCTAGGATCTGAGAAAATCAAGTCGCTCACGTTAAACAGGCCTAAAAAGTCGCCCAGAATGTAAGATTACAGGTTTGCCACCATCCGTTCGGCTCAAAACTTTGTATACGGCCTTAGGACCACAACTTAACCGTACACGTCAAATTTCAGTTCCTGGATCCCTATAGAAATGGCTAAACTGTCAAATCAGACCCTAAAATCCTGATTTGAGGCCCACCTAATATCTGGATATGCTTCAAATTTTGTCTCAATCCCTTAAACATAGTGGTAAAATGGATGGACGGAGCTGATTTCTCACGATCATCACTATGGACCCACACGAACAATGCATGTACATGAAGTGTACACACACTCAACGCGCACCGGACCGAACCTCTTGGTCAAAGTCGGCTGACCCGACCTTCTTCTTCAAAGACAACAGCGTGCGGTTGCTCTCCACTCCATTGCATGATCTGATTCGTCCATTCACTCTAGAGGGTGGGTATTACCCTCGCCTAGGTGTCCTTTTACCACCATGCAGGCTGTTGCGAAATCCTAGCCGTTAAACATAGGATGAACGACGGAATAGATAACCTTGTGGGCCACACCAATTTCACTCCAAAAATAGTCCTTCCTGGATGGTTTTTTACCCTGAATCCAATGTATGGAGTGGATTTTCCACTTCGCTTCAACAAACAAGTCATCACACTTTCACAACAGAGGCTTTGTCTATTTGTTGTGGGCCACCACATGAAGTGAAAGGTTAATCTGAACCGTTCATCAGGTAGAGGGAGAAAAACCAATCAAAGTCATGTTGATCTTTGGTGGCCATGTACGTCCACATGATCGTTACAGCAATCGCAAGGAGACCATTCAGCTATCGTTGCAGCTTGATTATCTCGGTGGGCCACATCAACGGATGATCAAAACTCACCATTCATAGCCGAAATTCCAAGAGGAATCCGGTGGATGATGCGGATCTCTTAAGAGACAGCTATAATGGACCTCACCAGCAGCATAGTGGAAGAAAAATAGCTTTCTTCCTCTGTTTACGCAAGACCGAAGATCCGGTCTTCCATCAGAGTGTTGCTCGGAACCCTTCTTTGGAGAGTGTTGTGCGGAATGGCTTCTTCAAGTTGTGCGGAAACTACATTGAAGGGTGTTGTGCAGAATTCCTTTGTGGATGTTGTTGTGCGGAACCTCGATTGTGAGGTGTTGTGCGGAACCTAAGCTTTCTCTCTACTTTCTTCTCCCTTTCTCTCTCTTATGTTTCTCCCTCTCTTGCCTCCCTCTTGTTTGCTAGCCCACCAACTGATCCCCCCTCTCAAATGAGGCAAGGAGGGATATTTATAGGCCCTTGCTCTCTTACAAAGTGGTGATCACCACCACTTATCCCTTCACATATGTACATATACTTCTCTTAAACAACGGTGTCTACCAAGCTCTCCCTTAAATGGTGGTGTACAACCTCTCCTCATTAAAATGACACCCGTGCATCCTTTATTACCAAAACACCTTCTTTAATGCCTTATACTGAAATACCTAAACTACCCTTGGACATGGTTTTTACCAAAATACCTAAAATACCCCGGACATAGATTTTTACCTAACATGGATTTTTACCGAAATACAGAGCGCACAACCCTGGGAAAGATCTGTATCATGGAATTCTTTGACCACTGCAATGAGATATTTTTTTGTGCCTCAACAGATGCCCCCTCGATCCTTCTTTGATTGATTCCTGAAATCAAATGGAGGATCAATCTTCCTCCACCCGAAGAACTTGAATGAACTGCAACGGAAGGATGACTGGATGATCATGCTTGTATGGAAGACTGGATGATCATTCTTGACCAGAAGATTGAATGATCATGTTCGATCAGAAGACTAGAATGCTCACGTTCGAATGAAAGGCTTGAATGATTACGCTCAAACGGAAGACTTGAATGCTCATGTTTGAATGGAAGACTTGAATGATCGCGCTCAAACGGAAGACTTGAATGACTGCGCTCGAACGGAAGTATAATGCTCTGAAAATCGGGGGTCAAGTAGCAACTCAACTCCCTAGTTCCAAAACATCACTTATGCAACATATATGCTTATGATTCAATGTTGTCTGTGTTAGTGCATTAATCATGAGTGAGATTATACCAAAATAGTAATTCATACTCCAGATCAGGTTGTAAAACGCAAGCGAAAGACTAAAAGATATAAATAAACGTATACAAGTCAAAAGATCACGATCGGTCTCCAGAGTATGAATATAACACTGACTCACTGTGTACATGAAATATTACATATCATATTACAAAAGTCAAAAGTCTCAAAAATTGTTCAACTGTAATAAAATCCTGTAGCCCCGTCAATCCGGATAGCCTAAGTGAAGTCATCGGAGAACTGCATGTAAGAGTACTCGTCCTGATCGTCGTAATAATCAGGCTCCGCCTCAAGGGTCACGCCATCATCTGAAATCAAGACAGAATCTGGTTGGTGTTTAAAACACCATCCCGTATCGTGGGAGTGAGTGATCAACTCAGTGGAACAATAAAGCATAGGTTAGCATGTTATTAATTCAGTCAAGCAGTAATGATAAAGCAGTAAATCACACATCCCTAAGTACTCTTGTTAATACAAGAATGGTATGAATGTATGATGCATGCTCTCGCCTAAGCTCCCTCAACGACTTCATCTCATGTTCGTACATGACAACACTGCCTCAGTACTTGACTTGCTACGCCTGAATGCACGCGTAATGCAGTGCATGCATATGATTACCAAGTTCTTATTAGTCCTTTTCATACAGCAGGATTAGGAAACTAAGGTACCCCCCTTATTTCATTTCCCAAACAATGATCTATTCTAGGGTCGTCAGTCCTAGTAAATCTCATACGATGTTGTGGTTCTCGGTCGCTGCAATGGGCTCGTCGTCAAATCATTACAAGCCTAATTTATACTCTAGATGCTACGGAAGGGTTGTTGCCTCCACATAGGCTCAGAGTATGCTCGAGGTCACTACAAAGGGCAGGTCTAAGGCTGCCAGGGCTGTTGCATAGAATCGTTACACCACTCCCCCATTACCCATCATGGCTTCGTCATCAAAACATTGTAGGCCGACAGCTCGAATATAGTGTCCCATACCACCGTATTCAGCTCACGAGTCTGGGTTGCTCACTGGTCACTATGGGGAGGCTCGTCGCCCCAGCGTAGGCCGACAGCTCGACCACGGTGTCCCATACCACCATGTCCGGCTCATGAGTCTTAGCGGATCGAGGTACCAAGGTTAAACGCGATTTCACTGGTGAGTTTGGTACCTTAGGTTCAAGCAGTAGCGTCCATACATGGTGAACATATAAGGGCACATCGGGTTACTTGACGGGCTCGACTAGCACGAGTACACATTGTATCAATCGACATGAAGTGCATAAGCACTTCGTGTGGCCTAACCACTGCATACGACTAACACACGACTCGGGTTGGTAACACATGACTCGGGTTGGTCAAACACGTCCTACGTGGCGAATGAATCTTAGCCACGACTTCAAAGCTGTTACCGATTGCCTAGACTATAACATAGCCCCAATCACATTCAATCCTTAACCAGAAAGCATGTATAGTAGTCTAAGCAGAGTTAACAGAGTAATTCAAGCATGTTAACGAGCAGGTTATAAAGCACAATATAAACAGGAAATACGAATACATGCATTTCATAAGTAAGCGATTAAATTAAACAACTTGCATGGAGGAAATTATACACATCACTAAGGTAGTTGAGAATCCTATCTCAACACCTACTCTAAGCACTATCATCTAAATACTTACTCATACAAGCATTTTCACAAACACTTAGACTACACTTATTTAACATATATAATGTATATTAGCCAAAACATGTATTAGGGTGAATCCTTTCGCCGAGTAAGTATTACACATATATATAGCATATACGCACAGTAATTAATCATGGCAAACACACTTCTATATTTTATACGTATACGGTATTTTCTATAAATATACAGAATACACTAAACGCCATAATTTGCATACGTAACTGTATCACAAAACGAACATCGCATTTTGCATGTGAAATAACACCCAGATCATGAATCTATCATTATCCGACATTGAAAGCATTGAAAACCATAACCTAAGCATCTATAGTCCGCACCTTATGCCGTAGAAATGAGTAACGGACTTAGTTTAATCACCAAGTCTTTATCAACGGTAGAATGACAACCTATGGCATAAAATAGGTTAGCTATTTCATCACTTACACTAGTCGACTCTCTAGAACTGATTAGGGTTAGGATTTCTTACCCGAAAATAGAATCAGAATCGCTAAGATACAGTGGTGATGGATAGGCACGGAGAATAGCAGGGATCGATTCCCAGGAATGATTCTAAATTCTCTCACACTTTCTCTCTCTTTACTCACTTCTCTCCTAGGGTTTTCTCAAATTCGTATGGAGTGAATGAGAGAGGGTTTAAGGTCCTTATATAGGCATAAAACTAATGAGAATGGCCCCAGTGCCAAGGTATATTTAAGTTATAGCTAAAAGGCATCTGTTTCAGCTCAACGGAGCATTTTCGAAGGCCCTCCTTGAGCCAAAGGTCGGACTTAAGCTCACCGACTATGGATCTAAGTCGAGTTAAGTTTTCATTCCAGTCGGGTTTCCAGATCACACGTGGCGGACTAGTTTCAGTTCAACGGTCACCGAAACTCGATCAGGGTTATAAGTACACGGACATGTGTATGAAATTTTTCCTGATCCGAGGGTGTATTGATTCTGACGGTCTGCTTGCTTATATCAGGCCCGCAAGCGACAGGTCTCAGATTACTTAAATTAGATTTAATTTTTAAAGAAATCCACGTTTTCTCACACACTTCACTCCGGGCTCAAGCGAATAGCCCCGGGACACAATCTGGATTTGATTTCGAGATGGTTGTCAAACCCAGCAAGGCGGTCTTAAACGCTTAATCTCGTGGTCATCGGACTTTCGACGTGCGGTCTAGATCTGATATGGAGTTTCAATGTGCTCTCGATAGCAACTGGGTAATGAGATTGATCCTAGATTTCAGGGTAACCTAGCGTCAATGATTCTACAAGTTTTGGGTCTTGCAGATCATATTTAAAGTGCTTCAAGCGGATTTCATAGCTAATCTAGATTAACACTTAATTAACTTTGTCTAATTCCTAAAGGATTTGATCCTAAGTGATTTTTGCCTGAGGTGGTACTCGGGTCTTTGTACGAACTTTTCCGAGACGTTACAATCTACCCCCCTTAAAGAAAAATTTCGTCCTCGAAATTGGTACCTTTTCGAACTCCTTGAGAATCTAAGGGTAGTTTTTTCTGACCATGGCTTCAGTTTCCCAAGTAGCCTCTTCCTCTGTTTAATGTGTCCATAGTACCTTCACAAGTGGGATGACCTTACTATGCAACACCTGCTCCTTCCTATCTAGGATACGCGTCGGATGAAGTACATACGTAGCATCCTTGCTCAACTGTACCTGCTCCCATTTGATGATATGGGGTGGATCAGGAATGTACTTCTTTAGCATAGAAACATGAAATACGTTATGTACGCTCACAAGTGGAGTGGGCAAAGCCAGGCGGTATGCCACCACACCTACTCGGTCAAGTATCTGGAATGGGCCAATGAACCGCGGCGTGAGCTTCCCTTTCTTGGCAAAATGAAGGACTCCCTTCATGGAGGAAACTCGGAGAAATACATGGTCTCCAACCTCAAACTCAAGCGATCGCCGCCTCGTATCAGTATAACTCTTCTGTCTACTCTGCGCTGTAAGAAATTGACGCCTGATAATATCGATCTTCTCTGAGGTCGCCTGTACTAACTCTAGGCCAAGCAAACTGCGCTCGTCAACCTCTGCTCAGCAATGAGGTGCTCGGTAAGGGCATCCGTATAAGGCCTCGTAAGGAGCCATACCAATACTTGCCTGAAAATTGTTATTGTAGACGAACTCTGCATATGGGAGACAGTCATCCCAACTGTCCTTGAAGTCCAAAACACAGGCCTGCAGCATATCCTCCAAAATCTGATTCACTCGCTCCGTCTGCCCATCGGTCTGTGGGTGGAACGCAGTACTGAACTTCAACTTCACACCCATCGCTTCCTGGATACGAGTCCAGAAGATAGATGTGAATCGCGTGTCTCTGTCTGACACAATCTCCAAGGGAACTCCATGCAGACGCACTATCTCCTTAATGTACAATCTAGCCAACTCATCTGCAGAGTTTGAAACTCTGATCGGAAGGAAATGAGCCGACTTTGTCAACCGGTCGATGATCACCCAGATGGAATTATGTCCCTTCCTCGTCTTCGGCAGCCCCGATATGAAATCCATAGAGATGAAGTTCCACTTCCATTCAGCTATGGCATACGCTGAAGTAGTTCAGGAGGTCGGCGATGTTCAGCCTTGACTTACTAGCAAGTGAGACAACGGGAGACATATTCGGCTATATGAGCCTTCATATTGTCCTACCAATACGATCTCTTCAGGTCTTGATACATCTTCGTGCTACCAGGATGCATCGCAAGCTTTGATCTGTGGGCAGCCTCGAGAATCTCCTGTCTCAAGTCATTAATGTCTGGGACGCATAGGCGGCCACGGTATCGTAGGCCCCCATCTATGCCAACTCTACACTCGGAGTTCTCGTCATCGCTAGCTTGCTCTCGAAGCTTAGACAGTCACGCATCACCCTTCTGGGCCTCGATAATCCTGTCATCCATAAGTGACCGCACCCGAATGTGTGCAACACTCACGAATGGCTCCTCCATGGTGAGTTTCTGTTCGAAGTCCCGTACGAACTCCACCATGTGCCATTCCTCAACCATTAGCGGAGCCGCAAATACTATCGCTTTCTTGCGGTTCAATGCGTTTGCAACAAGGTTAGCCTTGCCAGGATGGTAGGAAATCTCGAACTTGAAGTTCTTCAAGGTCTCTATCCATCGTCGTTGCCTCATATTCAAGTATTTCTGAGTGAATATATAGCGAAGGCTCTTGTGGTCGCAGAAAAGCTCGAACTCCTCTCCGTAGAGGTAATGTCTTCAGAGCTTCAGTGTAAATATGACCGCTGCTAACTTGAGGTCGTGCGTGGGGTAATTCTCTTCATGTTTTCTCAACTGTCTCGAGGCATATGCGATCACCTTGTCCTTTAGCATAAGGACACAACCCAAACCAATGCGACACGTGTCGGTGTATATAGTATACTTAATCTCTTGCTCTGTTAATACTAGCATAGGGGCGGACGTCAGTCTGTCCTTCAGGTCCTGAAAAGCCGCTTCCGCCTTTTCATTCCAGGCGAACTTCAGATCCTTCCGTGTCAACTGAGACAGTGGTCTGGCTATCTTCGAGAAGTCCTGAATGAATCATCAATAATAGCCTGCCAGACCAAGAAAACTCCTCACCTCAGTAACCGAACCAGGCTGCTTCCAGACCTGAATCGCGGCTACCTTAGCAAAGTCCACCACTATCCCTTCCTTGGACACCACATGTCCCAGGAACTTGACTTCCTCCTGCCAGAAGTCGCACTTCTTGTATTGTGTGAACAACTGGTTCTTCCTTAGAGTATCTAAGACTGCTTGTAGGTGTTCCTCGTGCTCTTTCCGACTCGCAGAGTATATCAGGATGTCATTGATAAACACGATGACAAATCGGTATAGAAATGACCGAAATACCCAGTTCATCAAATCCATGAACAAAGCCGGTGCGTTCGTAAGACTGAACGATATCACGAGGAACTCGTAATGCCCAAAACTGGTCCTGAAGGCCGTCCTCTGCACGTCCTCTTCCTTAACGCGCAACTGATGATACCCTGACTGTAGATCAATCTTCGAGAAGTAGCGCGCCCCTTTCAACTGATCAAATAAATTGTCTATCCTAGGCAAAGGATACTTGTTCTTCATGGTCAATTAGTTCAACCTACGGTAATCAATATATAATCATAGCGATCCATCCTTCTTCTTGACAAACAACACAGGTGCTCCCCAAGGAGACACACTGGGTCGTATGAAGCCCTTCTCTACCAGCTCATTAATCTATTTCCTCAGTTTCTCTATCTCACATAGAGGCATCCGATACATAGGTAATGAAATGGGGGTCGCATCGAGCACAAGATCAATAGTAAAATTGATCTCGCGTTGAGGAGGTAATCCAGGGATCGTCCTGAACACATCTGAAAATTCCTGAACTACTCGTATGTTTCCTAACGTCGGCCCATCAACATGCTTTAGCAAAGCGGCGTAACATCCAACACGACATGGCCAACTAACCTGCACTAGAAAAGTAAAGACCGTGCCGTCAGGTCCGTTGGCTGTCACGACCCGATTATCGCAATCAATCTTTACCTTCATCTCGGTGAGCCAGTCCATACCGAGGATAATGTCGTAGTGCCATAGTGGGGCGACAATGAGGTCAATAAATACTGTCCTGCTCCCTAGATCTATCAAGCAACCCTCACACACTTCATAACAAAAGAAACTGCATGCATTTCATTCACCAAAATTTGTCATAATACATGGAATACAGAGTTACATGAATCATGACAGAAGATGGATGCGAGCTAATATGACCCAAGCTTCAAACACTGAAAGCATTCTACTAACTACTACACTTCTAGGCCCATCAACCTAAACACAAACATAACCTAAAGTAGTAACCAAAATAAGCTGCAAAACAATGCCATGGATGACTAGGCATCCAAGTCTAACGATGGAGGAGGGGCACCCTTATCCTGCAAGCAGCACAGGATAGTCTTTAAAGTGCGAGTCACTTTCTTGAACTTATATTTCACAAGGCCCGAAGATCCATAATATCCTATCGTAGGACCGCCTGACCCTGTCGTAGGGCAGCATGATCTTCCTTAAGTCAAGCTATACGAGCATCCCTAATAGCCCGATTAGTGTCCTGCTCCGGTGGCATAGGAGGGGAGCTCTCCTCCGTATCTTGGGCCTCCTCTTCTTCTTCTCTCACTTCCTCTTCTATTTCAGCTCCGCCTTCATCCTCACTTTATTCCTCTTCACTCTCTGTCTCATCTTCACTCTCCTCAAGTCGGGCTTCTTGCTGTCGTGGCCCAATTTCCATTTGATTAAGAGTGGTTTCATTGATGAAATGTTGCGGCACTGGGAGTTCTGCGCCCAGACTGTAGCCGAACTCGTGTGCAATCTTGCATATAAGCCGGCCAAAGGGGAGCGAATCAATCCTTCTGTTTGAGCGTGCGGTCAGAACGATCTGTCGCAAAACATAGGTGGGCATGCACAACTTCTTTTCCTGCCCCGCCTGGTATAAAAAGTCGACCATCAAGCGCGTGCACTCACTGCGATTACTCCACCTGGGATAGACGTTAAACGTGCAGATATGGTGGAGTAGGCGAAAATCATCCTTCATGTTTGACGCTAGGAGACTATTATTCGGCTGCCACTGAACCAGTCGACCACAAAGGAAACGTGTATGGCGATCCCTTTCACGTGTACTCTTCAGATTCATCTCGCTTGCATGAACTTGGCTAAGAGGTATTCCCATGTGTCAAGCTATCAGGCCAGCGTCAATTGTGGCCTCCTGACCTCGTCCTGAGGGAATCTTGAACTACAAGGGATTCAGCGTAGGCTCTCGAATATGAGCATAGAATGCACGAACAGTGCCCACATTTGCACGATATGTTCCCTCAAACATAGGGCCCCAACCGGCTTCATCCAGGCGCTTCAACAATAGATACTCTCCAAAGAGTCGCCCATCCACCTGAGCTTCAAAAAGGACCTTACAGCCCTCATAAATTCCATGAGACAACTCCGCCAGTAGAGTTCTCGGGAGAGGAGCTTGGAGATCAAGGTCCCGTTTAGTGCACACCTCGTAGTCAACACCCATGCATGCGGTGGTGCCTCGCAGTCTTCTCGAACGAGTAGGGCAGCTAGGCCCGACTTCATCCACGACACCCTTTCTATTTCCCATGAGAGAAAAAATGGCGAAAAATGAGAAAATGGCCGTAATAACTTCGAATAGAGCCATGGAGAAAGTGGAGAAAAGAGAGAAAAAGGATGAAGTCTTTAGATCTCCACGGATTTGAGCCTCCAAGGGGCGTGTAAAGGCTCAAATGGAAGGGAATGAAGAGGAAAAATGAAGAAAGAGGGTGGGTAGTGGAGGTACACAAATTTGAGCTTCAAATGGGAGATTCAAGAGATCAAATCGGAGAGAAGGGAGAGGTAGGAAGCAATGGAGATGGGTATACAGCAGGGTGGTGGAGAGGGTGTACGAAAATGGAAAAGAATGAGGTTGGAGGGGCAATTTTTATGAAAAATAAGAAGTTTGGGAGAGAAAGGAAAGCTTGGGAGGGTGATTTGTGAAGGGAAGAAGGGTTTGAAAGGGTTTTAATCAAAACCCCACGCATCAGGGGGCCACACTAGCCCACACATGCGATCGGGCCGACCGACCCACCTAGCCGAGCCCGTTAACTGGTGAGGCCTCGCCAACCTCTGGAGGTTTTGGCGAGGGCTCGCCCCCTGGGCGAGGTCCTCCCCTCCCCGTTGGTCTAAAAATGTGTGGGGCCCACCTTGGGTCCCACCGAATTGCTCGTTTGGCCCCCCGACTCCGATTTAAGTCGTTTCGGGGCCTTTCGGGTAGTTTCTAATGTATATTCGCATTTAACGATTTTTAAAGGCTAGGATGGGATCATTTGTGATCTAGACCCATCGTTTGATGGTCTAGGAGTGATCCAGGGTAGCCTCATGCGATCACGGATGCGTACGGACTCAAACAAAATGGTCGATTTCGGTGAACTTCGCCAATTGGCGAAACGGGGACACCTAGGATTGTTTCTACATTTCTTCGCACCCACCTAAGTTGAATTTGCATCAGCATACATTGTGTGTCCCTAACCCAGGTCTGGTTTAATCTAAATCATGCTTTGATACCAACTTGTAACGCCATAAAATTTGGGGGTCGAGTAGCAACTCAACTCCCGAGTTTTAAAACATCACTTATGCAACATATACGCTAATGATTCAATGTTGTCCATTTTAGTGTATTAAGCATGAGTGGGATTATACCAAAACAGTAATTCATACTCCAGATCAGGTTGTAAATCGCAAGCGGAAGACTGAAAGATATAAATAAACGTATACAAGTCAAAAGATCACGATCGGTCTCCAGAGTATGAATATAACACTGAGTCACTGTGTATATGAAATATTATATATCATATTACAAAAGTCAAAAGTCTCAAAAATTGTTCAACTGTAATAAAATTATTCAACTGTAGCCCCGTCAATCCGGATAGCCTAAGCGAAGCCATCGAAGAACTGCATGTAAGAGTACTCGTCCTGATCATCGTAATAATCAGGCTCTGCCTCAAGGGGTCACGTCATCATCTGAAATCAAGACAGAGTCTAGTTGGTGTTTAAAATACTGTCCCGTATTATGGGAGTGAGTGATCAACTTAGTGGAACAATAAAGCATAGGTTAGCATGTTATCAATTTAGTCAAGTAGTAATGATAAAGCAGTAAATCACATATCCCTAAGTATCTTATTAATACAAGAATAGTATGAATGTATGATGCATGCCCTCACCTACGCTCCCTCAGCGACTTCTTCTCACATTCACGCATGACAACACTGCCTCAGTGCTTGACCTGTTACGCCTGAACGCACGCGTAATGCAGTGCATCATATGATTACCAAGTTCTTATTAGTCCTTTTCATACAGCAGGATTGGAAAACTAAGGTACCTCCCTTACTTCATTTCCCAAATAATGATCCATTATAGGGTCGTCAGTCCTAGTAAATCTCATATGATGTTGCGGTTCTAGGTCGCTGCAATGGGCTCGTCGCCAAACATTACAGGCCTAGTTTATATTCTAGATGCTATGTAAGGGTTGTCGCCTCCACGTAGGCTCAGAGTATGCTCGAGGTCACTACAAAGGGCAGGTCTAGGGCTACTAGGGTTGTTGCACGAAATCGTTACACCACCCCCCATCACCCATCACGGCTTAATCATGAAAACGTTGTAGGCCGACAACTCGAATACAGTATCCCATACCACTGCATTCGGCTCACGAGTCTAGGTTGCTCACTGGTCACTACGGGGAGGCTCGTTGCCCTAGTGTAGGCTGACAGCTCGATCACAGTGTCCCATACCACCATGTCCGGCTCATGAGTCTTAACGGATCAAGGTACCAAGGTTAAACGAGATTTCACTGGTGAGTTTGGTACCTTAGGTTCAAGCAGTAGCCTCCATACATGGTGAACATATAAGGTCACATCGGATTACTTGACAGGCTCGACTAGTATGAGCACACATTGTATCGATCGACATGAAGTGCATAAGCACTTCGTGTGGCCTAACCATTGCCGACGACCAACACACGACTCGGGTTGGTCAAACACGTCCTACGTGGCGAATGAATCACATTCAATCTTAGCCATGACTTCAACTTGCAAATCACTATAGTTGAGAATCTATCTTAACACCTACCGATTGCCTAGACTATAACATAGCCCCAATCACATTCAATCCTTAACCAGAAGCATGTATAAAGCACTATCATCGAAATGGTTGTCAAGCCCAGCAAGGCGGTCCTAAACACTTAATCTCATGGTCATCGAACTTTAGACGTGCGGTCTAGATTTGATACAGAGTCTCAATGTGCTCCCGAGTGCAATTGGGTAATGAGATTGATCCTAGATTTCAGGGTAACCTAGCGTCAATGATTCTACAAGTTTTGGGTCTTATCAAATTCGTATGGAGTGAATGATCGTATTTAAAGTCCTTAGCCAAGCATTTGTTTCACTCAACAGAGCCCCCCTTGAGCCAAAGGTTCTTAAGCTCACGCTAATCTAGATTAACACTTAATTAACTTTGTCTAATTCCTAAAGGATTTAATCCCGAGTGATTTCTACCTGAGGTGGTACTCGGGTCTTTGTACGAAATTTTTCTAGACGTTACAAGAAGACTTGAATGATTGCACTCGAACGGAAGACTTGAATGATTATGCTTGAATGGAAGACTTGAATGATTCCTGCTAGCAGTATCGAGCGAATGCTTCACTAGAGAAGATGAAATTCTCTTTTCATCGAAACTTGTCACTGTAACAGCTATGACGACTTTGTCTTTGAATAACTTGATCAAAAAACTATCTTTCAACACCATTGTTGCTCAATGGTCTCTTTGATTAACTCCAACGACTTTTTCCTTCAATTCTGTGTCTAGAGAGTTATTCTTTAATGCTGCTCCTGTCGCAACAAGTTTTTTAATTGTTTCCTTTATTCATGATCTGCATAATCTGGCCTTTCAAATGATGATCTTTCTTGCCAAATTAATCGGAATTAGTATCTCAAGACATTATAATTTTCCAATTTAGCTTCATGAAGCAATGATAATTCTGAAATATATTGAAAGCTTATTCTCTTTTTAAGCTGATTGTCATATTCGCAATATGATAATGATTTAATCATTTCATGTTTGCGCTTTCTCATCGTGCTTTGCATTCTTTGTATTCTTTATATCGCGCTCTTGGAGATTTCATCTTCAACTCCATAGATTCATCCGCCAAGTCTTTTGTTGAGTCTTTTCTTATTTTTGCTCAACATTTCTTCATAGACTTTTCCTTAGATTTTTGCTAATTCTGAAAAATAAACAAGACTTCTTTCAATTTCCATTTAATAACTTTCCAAATGACATAGAAGTTATTGATGATGATTTCGTTTGCTCTTTGTCTCCATCAAATCTGGTACTTAGAGTCTTGCGATATTATTATTCATAATACTCAGCATATGAATTCCTTCACCGTGTATAAGAATTTATCAGAAAGAGCAAGGCATAGATTACTTTGAAGGCATAGATCCTACCCCTTTTCCTGGTTAATGTCGCATAAAGATTTCTTTAGAAGATAATATTTCTAAAGTAAAGCCTGCTGTTACTCCTGAAGGATGGATAATCTTTACTGCTCCTTTAACGAATCCAAAGAATATATCTGAATCCTTATATTGTCCAGGAGAGAATGATAATTCTTCACTAGTTTATTCTCTGTCGCCTTTGAGAATCTTATGCAATAATATTTCTCTATTATCAAGAAGGCGAGAAACAAAAAGACCTTACGGCTCTTGTCAATATATTAATTGACCTTGAAGACTTGAGCTTTTGAGTAGATAATTGCCAATATCTTGAAGGCATTTACTGTTGATGTAATTTGCACTTGATTAAAAAGAAATGGATTTTTGCTTGTTGTTTACTCAACATTTAAAATTTTCATCAGGCAATTGCATATTTGAGCATATCTAATATGTATCTGCAACATTTTGAATATTATACTTAGTTTATGCTTTTGAGCAGTGGAGCTAGTGTACTTTGACTGACCATACTTTAATTGGACAAGACTAAACTTGACTTGACTTGACCAAAATTTACTTGACTCGACTAGTCTAGATTGAACTAGACTTGACTGGACTGGACTAGTCTAGATTGAACTAGACTGGACTTGACTAGACTAGACTGACACTATTGGACTGATACTTACACACAGTTTAGGTTGAGTAGTGGAGCAACACACAGTTTAAGCTCTTGAGTAGTGGAGCCCACGCAATTTTTTGGACTCTTGAGTAGTGGAGTCGGGTCTCATGTGATGGTCTCTATAACTCTTATGAGTTTGCTGGACTTCTCACTGCCTTGTGAGTTCACAAACCGCGATCAATCAGAGGGACCCAGTGAAGTTACTGGGGCCATGAATTCGGTTGGAATTGTGCACAGGGTTGGCCGCCGTAACTCTTTAGAGTTTACAGAGCTCACAAGGCGACCTTCGGGATACCAAATCTAGGGCCACTAGTCCGTCAATGAGTAGGTTTAAGCCCTTCCTCATGAGTTAGTATTGAAATCAAGCCAAAGATTTGGAGGGTCTTACGCATGGTTGGCTTATCTATGGACATGGCCAAAGAGCTCACACTGCGGCCCACGTTTTCTTCGTCTGCAAGGTCAAGCCCATTCACGGGAGGGCATTTTCCTCCGTTCCCAGTGACACTGCCAGAAAGCTATACAGATAGCATTGGTCTCACGTGTGACTAGCTGTTGAGGACTTTTTTGGCCTTTTAGGCTTTTAGTCGCTGGCTCCGTCAGCTGCCCGCATGGGTATACAGATGATGATCTTCAAGGACTTTTTAGGGCCATTGGCCTTTCACCACTGCCTGAATGGCGAAAATGATAGGCCTTATGCGTAGTTGGCCATATAGGCTTGGCTTGGCTGCCTTAAATGATGAGCAACCATCGTTGTCGTCAACTTTATATGTGGTTGGTTATACAGTTTATTTCACTGCCAAAAGATGGTGATCTATAATTCATATTTCGTCGCTGCTGATAATGCTTTGAAAATATTCATATCATGTTTAAAATAGTGCATCAGCTTAGCGATGATAGCAATTTTTATAAGCGATTGATGATGACAGTGATACTTGCTAATTTTGGCAATAATCATCGATATTTACCAATTCTAATGGAAATCTTTGGCGTCGGCGACAGTCGTCAATGCTTGACAGCAATCATTAATGCTTGGCCACGATCATCAACGCTTGGTAGCAATCATCAACGCTTGACAGCGATCATCAACACTTGGTAGCGATCATCAACGCTTGCATTTGGCGATGACTTAATATGCTTGAAAGCCTGCATTTTATTCACATACACAAAAGAAATACATTCTATGGTGATAAATATATTTCACAGCTTTTACTCACCTGTCTTGTTTTTTACTCACTTGTCTTGCCCCCTTTTGATTAGGAAGCATTGCTCTGGGAATCTTCATAATCAAAATCTCGATATTGTGACCTTTAACAAATATGCTGACGCTGCATCATCTCATACTCTTTTTTTTTGCCTAAGATTAGCTTTGTCCCTAGTCTCAAACTAATTTCTTCTCTTATGTCGTACACCTTAATAATCTCTCCTTTATCAAACGTCTTCTGTAACTTGTTCTTCAAGCCATTCACTTGTCTTTCTTCTTCAATTGTATCTCCTGAATCTCCTGAAATTTGAAGTCAATTGAAAATTTGCGCTTTTATTCATTCGCATAAGGGAGAATACATGACTTTGTCTTTCGCAATCATTTTGCTCCTCGAATTGTCGGTGACAATCGCCAATGCTTGTAGCAATCATCAATACTTGCTTTTGTCCCAACTTTAACCTGCAAAAATAGATATAGACAATTATCATAAACAATTATCACCTCTAGGAATCAACGATTACCTCATTTGGGATTCTGAGATTTTGTCATTCTGAGACTTTGCTTATCTTACCCCTTTTTGATTTGGAAGCATTAAATTTGCAGCTGATCTTCAAGGACAACATATTTTGTACGCCTGTGTCTGCCCCCTGAATAATTGTGCTATGAATCTTCTGGATCAAAACGCCATGATACTTCTTGGTCAAAACGTTGTAATTCTTCTTAGGTCAAAACGCTGTAATTCTTTTTGGTCAAAACGCTGTAATTCTTCTATTGAGTGACTATTTTTCCATCGGGATCATATGTCATTACTTTCTCCTTTATTTCATGTCTTCTTTTATGACAATTTTACTATTGTTAATCATCTCTTGTAGAATATTCTTTTCTTCTTTGCTTCATTTCCTTTGAATACTGTAACCATGGAAATTTGATTGCCTCTGCAGCTAGCAATTGATTCCTCATAAGCAGTATATCGTCTTCTTCAATTGTATGTTTCCCTTAGTCCTTGAATTGTCTAAACTCTTCCTCTACTTTCTTATTTGTAAAATTACTCATTTTCTCTATATCGAAAAATTCAAATCTTTACTTTTTGACGATCCTTCTTTTTGCATTTCTTTCTTCGGTAGTATCTGCTGCTACTCTCTTAAGACTTTCAAATAGCTAATTCATATGAGAGTTGAGCAGCTTCACTTTGACTCCTTTTTTTTTTTTCAAATTACAAATTTAATTCACTCTTCTACTCTGACAAGTTGTGACGATGCCCCCAGGGTTCTCTATTGACCAATGAATTCGTTAATTCACTAATTGATTCATCTACTTGTTGGCGAGCAACGCCTAATTCAGTCGAACTAACTTTTCATCTGAAGGCTTTCCTTCAAGGTTTACTGTTGTTTATCGTAATCGTTGTTGGAAGAGTAAGGTCTTCAGTAACACGTTCATTTGGTGAAGGATGATGAACACCTTGTTGGCGAAATTTCTATTTTCTGCATACTTCGAATGTACTGTTATTCGTACTTGGCAGGATAATATTCCTTGTAAAAGAAGATTGAACCCTTTATTTTTCAGAGATCACTATGTTCCATTTTTTTTAGACCTCCATACGTATGGACTCTTGATATACATGTCATGGGCCTACCTTTCACCAAATCTCAGCCATCTCTGTCAACTTGATCTAATCACCATTGTCCCTATACGCGCAGTACCCTATAACTTTTGCGTAGGTCTCATTCTTCTTTACGTATCCTTTCTTTCTAATCTTCTTTCTTCTTTCTTTCTTATCTCCAATATCCTCTAATTTCTCAAAGGCAATGTATGATGGAAACTTCTTATACTTTTGTGCGTTAGCACACCATCATCCATCCTTCATTGTTTCGCCATGCTACTGATGAAGAAAAAACTGCTTTCAACGTTACCTGGCATTGTCTTTTTTTTTTATTGCAACTGATTTGATCTTCTCTAATACTTCTTGCGGTATACCTGCCATGCGAGACAGAGTGTTAGTAATTCTGATTAAATAAAAATGTACTTTATTTTTAGAGATGAAGGGGAGGATGTTCCCATTGAGAGTCACCATTTTGGCGTCTTTACAGACGCCAAAAGTGATAAATGTTCTTTGAATATTTTCTAGGTTACCATTGAATAATAAATCCCTAGTGGAGTCGCCATTTTGTTTTGACAAAAAAACAATTGCGTTTGATTTGGGGAATTTATTCAATGATAACAAAGAAAGAATGAGAGATCATTAATCACATTTATTCTGAGCTCATTTACATCCTCAGATTCCCTTGATTCTGAAAATAAAGTGCAATTAATGCAACACAATGAATGAAAGAGAAGACAGTCTGATGAAAATTTCGACAGCATTTTGACAGTTGCTTCAGTCGTCTCCTACGACTTAGGAGGAATGTCGAATTGTTCAACCAATCTTCAAGGAGATGGGGGTTGCACGGGCTTGAAGCCCTTAATCTGATCGTTGAGATCAGTTCTGAGCATCCTTCTAGCCATTCTTCCTTGAAATGTGGAGCGGTCCCCTGAAATGTGGCACAGAGACAACTAGGGGATTGAGATCGATGAATTTACACGGCCAGGATCCGAGAAAATCAAGTCGCTCACGTTAAACGGGCCTAAAAAGTCGCCCAAAATGTAAGATAACAGGGTTGCCACCATCCATTCAGCTCGAAACTTTGTATACAGCCTTGGGACCACAACGTAGCCGTACACGTCAAATTTCAACTCCTGGATCCCTGTGGAAATGGCTCAACTGTCATATCAGCCCCTAAAATCCTGATTTGTGCAGAACTCCCATTGTGCGCAGACTCTTTATAAGATGATTATGCAGAACGGAACTCCTTTGAAGATGGTGTTGTGCGGAACCTCCATTGTGAGGTGTTGTGCGGAACCTCCATTGTGCGTCGCACACTCCCTCCAGCGCACAAAGCTCTCTCTACTTTCTTCTCCCTTTCTCTCTCTCTCTTATGTTTCTCCCTCTCTTGCCTCCCTCTTGTTTCCTGGCCTACCAACTGATCCCCCCTCTCAAATGAGGCAAGAAGGGGTATTTATAGGGCCTTGCTCTCTTACAAAGTGGTGATCACCACTACTTATCCCTTCACATATGTACATCTACTTCTCTTAAACAACGGTGTCCACCAAGCTCTCCCTTAAATGGTGGTGTACAACCTCTCTTCATTAAAATGACAAATGTGCATCTTTTATTACCAAAACACCCTCTTTAATGCTTTTTACTAAAATACCTAAACTACCCCTGGACATTGATTTTTACCGAAATACCTAAACTACCCCTAGACATAGATTTTTACCGAAATACCTAAAATAACCCTGGACTTGGATTTTTACCGAAATACCTAAAATACCCCCAAACATGGATTTTTACCAAAATACAGAGTACACAATCCTAGGAAAGATCTGTATCATGGAATTCTCTAATCACTGCAATGAGATATTTTTTTCGTGCCTCAACACTAGACAAGCAACCTTAGGAACCTATTTCATTGTAGTTTTGGGTTTTGGAGACTGTTGGTTTTTCTTCGCTTGAAATTATTGTCTATCGACTCTCATATTAGAGTTAGATTTGAGAAGCTCTACAATTTTTTCAACTAAAAGATTATAGCATTGTTTTCTAAAGCAGACATTATTAGTATTAACTTTAGATGCTTAAAAAGGCTTTGCATTTTTAAAGTAGTTTTGATTATTATATTTCAAGCCCTTTCCTTTCGAGTTAGAGGATTCTCCTTTGACAAATGTAGGAGTTACACTCTTATTTTTCTGAGGTATATCTTTGATAAAGCCCAGACCCGTTCTATCTCCACATTTTTTAGATGCGGTTAATAACTTTTCAAGTTTAGGGTCTCCTTGGGCATACCTCCATGTATCCTTTGAACTCAACAGGGAAGAAACTTCAAGTTTTAGTTTCTCATTTTTTTAATTTTAATTTTTCAAGTTTAGAAGTTTTAAAACTCAAATCGCATTTTACTTGTTCAAAACAATCAGAAATATGAGATTTTTCTAAAATAAAAATTTTAAAATCTTCGTTCAATTTCAGAAAATTTTCTTTTTGAAGTTTTAGCTTGACAGCAATCTTACAACTCTCCCCGTATAGGGCATTATAGGCATCCTGAAGATCACTCAGATTTTCATATTCAGTTGAATCGCAACTGTCTATGGAAGTGACTCTGGCTAGAGTCATTAAAGCCTTGACTTCATTAGAAGTTTCGGGTTCTGATTCATCCGACTTAAAAGAAGCTTCAGAGCTAGATGATTCATCCCATGTGGCTAACATGCCTTTTCTCTTTGGCTTGTCCCTTTTTGGACACTTATTTGTCAAATGCCCATATTCATGGCAGTTGAAACACTATCTTTTAGAAATTTCCAATTTCTAGATTTACCTTTTCTCTTCTCAGAGGGTTTTTGAAAATCTACTCTTTTCTTACTTTTGAAAATCTTGTAAAACTTTTTAGTGAGTAAAGCCATATCATCCTCTGAGTTTTCACAATTAGAATTAACATTATTATCTTTTAAAATTGATTTAGATGATTTAAGAGCTATGGACTTACCTTTTGGAGCTTTGAAATTTAACTTGTAAGTTTGAAGTTAACCAACAAGTTCCTCAACCTTCATTTGATTTGTCTCTCAGTTCCTGAATGACAGTCACCTTGGAATTAAATCTTTCAGGAAGTGATCGTAGAATCTTAGCGCAAACCTTGCTTTCTGAGATACTATCTCCTAAACCCAATATAGAGTTAACTATGTTATTTAGTTTCGTATAAAAGTCCATGAAAGACTCATTTTCTTTCATACGAATCTCCTCAAATCTAGTGGTGAGGATATGAACTTTAGACTTTTTGATGATAATCGTTCCCTCGTGTGTCATTTCAAGAATGTCCTAGGCTTGTTTAGCAGTATCACAAGAAATGATTCTTTTGAATTCATCAGGTGATAGTGCACAAGTGATTGCATTTAAGGCCTTTGTATTTGCACTGCTCTCATTTTTTTGAAGAGTAGTCCACATGTAAAACGATGTTTCTTTAAGGGACTTAGTTCCATCACTGCCTAGAACTTCAGACATTGGTGGATTCCATCTAGTCACTGTAGCTTGCCACACATTTTCTCAATGGATCTCAGAAAGATCCCCATTCTGGCTTTCTAATAAGCATAGTTGGAGCCATCAAACGGTGGTGACTTAGTAATAGAAAGGCTATCGAAATTTAACATACTGAAAGCTCTAGATCGATAAGCTCTGGAAATAAATCCAAGAAAATGAGCTACTTAGCTCTGATACCACTTGAAAAGGCAAGCTCTACGATCACCCTGGGGGGGGGGGGGGAGTAGGACTATGCCAAAAAAAATAATTACGAAAAATAAATGCAGATAGCTGAATCAAATAATAATCTCAATTGCAATTGTATTGAGAGGTTGATTCAAACGTTGTTCAAAGGACAACCTTACACCAAAAACCAAAGTTTATGGTAGGACAACCTGATGTCTTGAACTCAGTAAGGATAAAAAAACCCAAACTAAAATAAGAAGCAATAGAAATAAATCTAGTTATTACAACATTTACCACATGTACATGAAATAGATACAAGCATTCATCACATATACATCATATATATCATCATCCACCAAACACCAAGAATTATAGTGGTTCAATGTATACACCAACTATTCTCAAACAGCCACACCTACTTCACTCCCAATAATCACAACCCACGTGATATTGGCTTTCACTATGAAAGAAGGTTTTCAAAGGTTTACCTTAAAACCTTTACAATTGTGTTTTTACTGGGCTACCACAATTAAAAACCCCACGCTGAGATTTTCTGGCTTATCTTAGTTAAAACCACAATAGAGATTTTCTGGCAATCTCACAAACCAAAAGCTGTAAATGAAAATACTTATCTGAAGATTCTTTTTCGATGTAGCCCAGTAGAACCACTTCATTTGTAGATGTTCAATGTCCAACACACATATAGAAGGGTTCTAGGTTCTAAATTATTTTTAAATTAATCCAACCTTGGGCTACTTTGATTCAATTTCTTAGATCTCAAAAGGGGTAGAGAAGAACACCCTTATAAAATCAGATTTATGCAGAGAGAGATCAAGAAATTAGAAATAAAAAAGCTATAACAAAAAAATCTTAATATAACGGACAATAGCTTGACAATCATGGGGACTTTTCCCTTAGATTGGTGTCTTGATTTTGCCTTGAATGAATGAATAAAGCTGAGAAAAGACCTCTATTTATAGGCTGAAAAATGGTTCCTTCGACTGGTCTAAGGTCAGCCTCGACTGGTCCTGAGAGCAACCAAATTTTAAAAATTCTGGCACGATCGGATAAAACTGACCCTCGACTGGTCGAGTGGGGCTAAAAAAGTTGCTGGAGTTCGAGTCGAGACCGGCTTGACTAGTCGAGCCAGTTCCCACGACTGGTCGAGTAAGGTACTTAATTGGTCGTGACCCTACTAGAAAAATTCAAAAATTTTGAAATAAATCCTAGACTGGTCGAGAAAAACCCTTGACTGGTCGAGCCAGAGACTGGACTAGTCGATTAATGACTAGGACTAGTCAAAGTAGAGCCTATAATAAGTATAATAACCCATATTAAATATGCAATATGAATGTCCTAAACCTAAGGTCTTTCTACGGTCATTTATACCTAAAATATTGAACATTGAACTTGTAGCTTCGGTAGATAGTACACTTGAAGTACTTGAAGCTTGATCTTGTATACTTGAAACTTGATCTTGTATACTTGAAACTTGATCTTGATCTTGACCATGTAATGCACTTGTACTTGATCTTGTATTTGAAGTAGCACTTGCACTTGGTCTAATACTTGAACTTGAACTAGTACCTGTAGTTGAACATGCACTCACTTTGACTTGAAGTAGAACTTGTACTTGAAGTTGAAGTAGAATTTGATGTTGACGTTGTACTTGAAGTTCATGTAGATATAACAATCTTCATGACTTGTAGCTCATCTTCGTATGAAGGTGAACTTTCCATCTATGAACAAGTTCATCATTCCAAAGTGGTTTGTCACTACGAAATTTGACAATATAGGGTGCTAAATATATAACATAGCACTTACAACTTCTTAATATCATATCTAGTGCTTCCCATTGATGTTAATCCTGCAAATTTAGATCTATGCCCCAACGATTGCTCCGATACCACTTGTTGGGGATTTGACGGCGGAATCACATAGAGATGAATCTAGGATAGCAATCCAAGAGCATCAAGCAAACACAAGAGAACACAAAGATTTAACGTGGAAAACCCTTTCAAAAAAAAAAACCATGGCACAAAGCGACAAATCTTCACTATGAAAGCAGAAATTACAAAGAAAAAGGACTTACAGACTTGAGCAATACTCAAATCTCTCCCTTGCTCTACCCTTTTAGAAACCCTAGAACCCTTTTAGAAAGCTTTAGAATCCCTTAGAATGCTTCCCAGTCCTGTATACATCCCTTTATATACGTTTAGAAAGAAACCTAAATAAAATTGAAAAGAAAAATCGCCGAATTTACGTTTCCATAAAAAATTTGCGTAAACCTTCGATGACATTGAGTAACCTTCGATGTCATCGAAGAATGATAAAAACTGTCTAGCGATCGAAGGTGAAAATCTCAAAAATACTCGATAGCATCGACTGGCTTCGATGTCATTGAGCCCGATCTATCAGATTAAAGACATATGTCAGCAATAGAAGATGGGTTACTTTGTGCCTTTCACAAGAAAGGACTTTCAGAATGCCAGTGCAAATCAAATAAAAGAAAAAACTCACAACCAGTCACTATGAGTAACTACAAGAATGTGCTCTTGAAAGAATTATTTGGTATTGGATAAAGAACAAATCCAACATATGAGTGTAAACTTGGATTACAACTAAAAATTATGGTCAAGAATTACCGCTACTCTTAGGATAAGCTAAGATAAAAGATAAATTGATAGATTTGATTGATTGTTGTTATTTTTTTGAAATTAGACTGTTGGATTTATTATCTTTACCACATTCCTCTGCTTTTTATAGATTTCCGCTGTAACTAATTCTTCCAGATTCTTCTACTACTGCAATGGTTACAACAGTCCAGAAGCTTCTCTAGGTTCTTCTCTTCTCTAAATCCTTCTTTTAGTTCATTTCTTTTTCTTAACTGTTCCTCTTCTTTCGACCAAGCCTTGCTTTGGTTGCTAATCATTCATCGACCACACATCGGCCGTGTTTCTTTCGTCGATCGTCTGATGACATGTAATACTAATTCTTCTAGATGTTTCTTTCTTTAATATGGGATCTGAACCACTGCTATGTAGTTTTTCAATTCATTCTTTATTTGATATGTCCCTCTATTTGTTCCACTTCTGATTGCTTCTCGACCACTTCACTTCTATCGGCCAAGGTTATGTTACCCTCAGTCGCCTTTTATATCTTAAATAGCTTGACCACACTCTGCATCTTTCCATGTCAACTGCTACACCGTGCTTCTTGTATATCGACCACAATACTTCGTCGACCAGCCACTGACGTGTAAGACTAGTTTTACGCCAGTTGTAATATGCAAAAAGTGCTCCAAATCTTTGAAGATATTTTTATCTACTTCTTATTCCTCTTGAAATTCCACGCATCACCCTCCTATTGGCTTCTCAGAATAGCCAGAAATCGAGTACAACATTGCCCCCATGTCGCTTCGCCATTAGAAAAAATGTGACATCAACATTGTTTCATTGCCCAACATTATAAATGCAATCGACCATTAATCCATGTGTTGTTTCACCATTGATTCTACTCGACCGATGTCGTATCAAGAGATATTCTTTGTCTCACACTTCTAGACTATCCATGCAACATGTCGCATAAAATTATATCATACCAGGAGTTATGATAACCTTTTCATTAATGCACACCTATCACACTGATATATAAGAAACTCTTAAGTCGGTGCTTTTCCCCTTTCACTCTTCTTCTCTTGCATCAAACTCTTCCCAATTTCCTCTCATCAAGTTACCATGGCTATATCTTCTTCTTCTGCTCCAGCTTTCCACTTAGAATCCTTCATTAAAGATCTTGATATCTTATTGTCAAGAGTGATTAGTGATCTTCTATTCAACACTCCAACCAAACCAGACACTGCATTGCTAATGCTTAGTCCTACTCTCCATTCAACAGTCACTTATGAACAACTCTGTGAAATCGAACCCAGCTTCCCAAAATGCCCTAACGAAGTTTTACTTGTCCAATCAGACAATTTCCCAGACCCCTCCAATACATTCAACTCTCCACGAGCATGGCCGAAACTGATGAATGGCTGCGCTGAGTGGTATGCTCACGTTGGAGCACAACATAGAGATACATGAAAGTGAGCAGGAATTTATGAATGCATCAAATTTTCTCTGCATGAATATCCAACCAATTCCTCCCTTCTTGTAACAACATTGACTTTCTGGAGTCAAACAACTAATACATTCCAGTTTTTATGTGGCCCTATGGGTCCATCGATCGTGGATGTATGTTCATTCACTCACCTTTTGCCCTTTGGGGAACTTGTCTACCTGGGCTTTACTCTTAAAAGTCCATATCCCTTCACTCTCCCAGATAGGACCAACAAGGCATATTCTACCTTTATGGCTCTTTAACACAAATCTTAGGATGAGGTTGATGAACGAGAACACACGACGTTCCTGCTGATGTCAATATGTCGATTTTTGTTATGTGTGAGTGCTCTACAAATCACTTAGGAGTACATTTATCTAGCCAAGGTGCTCGCTCAAGGACGTCAGTTTTCTCTTGCCCCTTTCGTGCTCGGACACTACCATACATTCATCTGGTAGATGTTATTCCAACATCATGCCCTTTCGTTTTTGTAATGATTGTGTAGTTCCCTTTACTCAATTTCTTTCTTTTTACAGTAATTAGGGAACTCTTGTTCGCTGAAGAGTCAATTGCTGTATCAACTCTTTAAACTGATGTGTCTATTTCAGACATTCTGGTCGACGATGCTCAGTCCTATGCTGAAACACTTGAATTTTCTGATTTAGAAAGGACCATGAGTGATATTCGTCAATCGCTATATCAAATTGAAGGACGAGAAGAGGTAATAATATACCAACCTGGGGAGTACTTCAGTCTTCTTTTGCAATCAATAATAGCGTCACTTGCACCTGATCAGGATCAAGAAATTACGGAGTTAGTCATGCTAACAACCTTGTCTCTCATTCATCTTGCTACTTCTTTAGAACAGGCCAATCATGTAATTTCTTCGGTCGATGAACATGGAATTTTTCTTCTAGATAGCAGCAACACAAGAGATATATCGACCAGTCGAAACTTATTGGTCGAGGTATTGAAATTCCAATGGTTGACGTCTTTACTCCTATGGTTCAAGTGGTTGATGATTCTTATGCCTTGTCTTCTTCTTTGAAGGATCTGCTTTCTATAAAAGGCATATTATCTTCATTCGATCAAGCTTTGCCATGTGACATCTTAGTGGTCTAGTCTCCTACCCCTTCATCAGAAATTCAACAACTACAAGAAGAATTATGAATGCTCATTCGTTTTGGTTCCATTGACATCATTTCATCAGGATTGGTCACGAAATTTAACTTCCTCGTTCAGCAATACCAAACCCTCACTCGATCAGATGAATTCTTGTCGGCCAAGCTACCTGCACTTTATGAATTTCTAGGCTTGATTTATGAAAACTAAGATACAGTTGTTGCAGTTGACAAATTTCAAGTTGAGCATTCGACCATCTCCCTCAAGATGACTATGATTACAAGTACTACAGAGCAATTTTCTGTGGCATACAACAACTTGAAAGACTCAGATGCATCCTTGACCAATCTAAAGGCTTAAATCTCGGTCATGGAAGAGAAACTGAGATTGCTAAAAGAAGAACAAGAATCTTTAACTGAGCACAGATGGGATCAGAAGGCTAAAATCAATCGATTGGGTGCTTTCATGCAATAACATACTCCATTGATTGGTGAGATTGCATGCTCAAAAGCCAAAACTAAAGTTTCTCTCCATCGGTAGGAAGTCAAGAGTTTGAAGCTTCAAGAATAAATTGCATCTTTCACGTCTTTTAATTTTTGATTGCTTTGTACTTGTTCCCTGCCAGTCTTGCAATTCTTTTATCTTTAATAAAATTGACCAGAAAACTTGTTCCTGAATCTATATTGTTTTGTCTCTAGTGCTTAGCCTTTTTTTCCTCATGTGTGCATAACCGCATTAATAACAAGCTATTTCCGAGAAGTCATGCACCCGTTCGTTTCCTCTCCGTAGGAAACGTTTCATACAATTAATGAGGCACTTCAACCAACACGACGCCTTGTCTTCATGTGTGATTGTTCATCCTGAATGCCCATTTAAAGGAATCATTGGTGCTTATTTCTCTTCACACCCAAATTTCCTTTCTTCTCATCTTCAAGCACTCTTTCTTTCTCTAATGGCAGGTGACCCCATGACTACTGTCAATTGGGCTTAGAGGTTTTTGAGAGAAATCCTCATCATGGATTTCGAATCTTTTTCTCATTCCAGCCTTTAATATCACATTTATCCATTCATTCACCTTCGTTTCATTACCAGGGATAATGCTCTCTTGACTGAACTTCTGGATGCTTTGACAAAACTCCAAAGTATCGGCGAAACATACTTTGTTGCAGAGAAATATCTAGAAGAACTTGATGCCATTCATAGGGAGACAAACATACTTTCTGACCAGTATGATTGGGTTGATATAAATGCTTGCATTGGACTCAGTAACATCACTTTAATAAAGTAATGCTGAGAACTCTGCAAGTTCAATGCAGAGAAATTAGTGATGATCTCTAGGAGACTGAATGACTTTATCGGGAAAGATTTCCAGACTACTCCTATACCCTTCTAAACTTCATTAAATCTCAGGCCGACCTCTACCAAGCTCAGTCGCATGAGAGCAGCGAATAGAAGAGAGAAGCAGAGCACAAAACCGATGTCATTGGTCACCGCATTGACCAAGTCTTGTGCTTTCTCAACTGAGTTCTGGAAAGCTGAGAATCTTGGAAGGCTCAAAGAAAAATAGCTAAACTCATCAGAGAACACGCTGTTAAAGAATTTAATGAGATAAAGCTGCTCATGTCTAATTCATACTCTAGCCGAGCCTTCGCTTACTTTTTTTCTTCTTTTTTTTTTTCTTGAAAAATATATACGTAATTGGCCAGTCGACCATGTTTTGCTAGCCTCAGCCGTTAGTATAATATTTATATTTATGCTTACTCATGTTTCTTGATCAATTTTGGTTTTTACTTACCATTTGTGACAATTCTAACCACTTTTGGCTTGATCTTTCCATCTCCTATAAGTTGAAAGATACGCTTTTAGAAATCGACCATTGTTCATATTTTTTTTCCATATTTCCATCCATGTAATGAAGAACATAAGATCCTCCATAAAGAACTTTTACCACTATGTATGGTACATCCCATGTAGGTGACCATTTACGGAATATAACATCTTTAGTTCTAATGGGCAATATTACTTCCAAACCATATTGCCATCACCGAAAGCTTTCTTTTTCACCTTTTTTGTTGTATGCTCGAGCAACTCTGGCCTTGTTTGTCATAATAGAATCCAAAGACTATAGTCGAATTTCATTTAAGCCCTTAAGTACAACTAGCATGGCTTTTGTGAACTTGGACGAGGTCAAATTAGCTTGATATTCTACCGGTAGTGATGGTACAATCACTTGTAAGACAGTACAACATCATGTCCATATACCAATCTAAATGGACTCATCCTTGTACTTATACAAAACGAAATACGGTATGCACAAAGAGCCTCTAAGAACTTAACATGCTACTATTTAGGATTTCCATCAATCATTTTCTGTAAAATATTTTTAATAACCTTATTACTAGCCTCGACCTAGCCATTATCCTAAGCATAATAAGGTGATGAATGCATTAACTTGATCCTATACTCATCAGCGATCGCTTTGACCTACTTGGATGAAAATTCTCCTCCATAATCCATCGTGATTGATTTAGGAATTCCAAACCGATGAATTATATGAGTTTGAATGAACTCAATAATTTCTTGATGACCTGTTCCTAACATTGGATTTGATTCTATCCATTTGGTGAAATAATCGGTCGTCACAATAATGAAACTATGTCTCCTAGATGACAGAGGATAAATCTTCCTATCAAATCAATAGGCTCTCCTCTAAATGGCCAAGGTTTTATAATAGGATGTAACTCAGTCGTGGGCACATGTTGTATCGGCCCATGTTTCTAACATGCTTCACAATCTTTAGCATATTGGTTACAATCAGTAGATATGCTCGACCAAAAATACCCATAACATCGAAGTGTAAGTCTCATTTTTCTTCCGATCTACTGTGCTCCACAAATTCCTTCAAGTACTTCACTCATGGCTAGCATAGACTCTTTTTTACTAAACATCGCAATAATATGTTATCAGCCCCTTTTCAATATAGCTCCTCGTCGATCAATACATAGTTTATATTTGTCCTCCTAATATCTTGGTTGACCTTCGTTTGTGAAGACCAAAGATATTCTATAATTGGAGCTCTCAAATCATCGTCACTCACCTTGACTAGGCAAATTTCTTCAGTTGATTCCATCTAAAAAAAACTAAGGGTAACGGCTTCCTCTGAACAGTCACCATTCTTTCTTCAAATCCTTGGACAATTTGAAGCCCTAATGTTAACTGTGCCATTTCATTGGCATCAACATTGTTTTCTTGAGTTATGTGTTTTAACTCGTCCTCATCAAATCTACCTAGCAACTATATCGCCAACAGATAATATGATTGTAAAATTCTACTTGTACAATTAAACAAACCAATGAGCTGGTTTATTACTAACAGAGAATCGCACATAATCAATACCTCTTTTGCTCCTAAATTGGTCAACAATTTTAGACTGATTATTAAAGCTTCGTATTTAGCTTGATTATTGGTACAATTAAATTCAAGTTAGAACTCAAACTCTTATTTTCTACCAACTGGATCGATTAAAACGATCATTGCTCCTGATCCTTTGTAGGTCATTGAACTGTTAAAAATTAGTTTTCAGGGTGAGATCAATATACCACATACAAGTCAAATGCCTTAAATGGAATTCAACCTTCTATGTATGAAGCATGATTGGCCAAAAAGTTTACTATGCCCTGCCCTTTTACAGCCTTTTATGGCACATAGAATAAATCAAACTCGAACAAAGTGAGAATACATTTGCCAATTCATCCATTTGAAATCAACCAATTTAACATATATTTTATTAGATCAGTTACTGCAACTACATTGATTGTTTCAGCCAATAAATAATGTCATAATTTTGTAGTCGCAAAGTACAATGATAAATATAACTTTTCCATAGTAGAATACTGCCTCTTGGTATCTAACAATTTTTGGCTAAGATAATAGATCGCATGCTCTTTTCAAGTCATTGTCATTTGCATTAACAAAGCTCTAATCGACTCTATAGAATCTGAGATATACAACTTAAGCCTTTGAGCCTTTACTGGTGGCATTAACACAGGTTCCTTGGATAAATACTTTTTAATATTTTCAAAAGACAATTGATGTTCTGCCTCCCAATTGAACTCATCCCCTTATTTTAACTTCAATAAAGAAGAAAACACATCAGTTTTTCCAGAATATTTGAGATAAATCACCGCATAAAGTTAACCTTGCTGAGAAACCTTTGTAACACAGTTTTGATTTTTGGAGGCCGAGCTTCTACTATTGTTCACAACTCCAAGTGTAGGGTCGCAATGTAGTAATAATCCCAGTAAGACCGAGGTCGAATCTACAAGGACTAATCTCGTATGTTTCTGAAATTAACTAAAAGCAGAACTAGAAGAAGATCTAAATTAGAAATATGGAATAAAGGAAGTAATTGTGAAAGGGATTTCAATAATCTAAAGGGAACTAGGGTTCCAAGGATCCACTTGCAGTTATCAGGATGTTTCCTTATTTGATTCAAGGAATGCAATTAGAATGAGAGTCCTATCCTATCCAATTGAAAGATATATCAATAAAATCAAATCCGAACTTTTATTGACCTAATTCTCAAGTAAGGAGAATTGTGAGGGTTGGAAGAGATTCCATCACCAAAGCATGCCGTGGAGACGATGACTAACAACAGGATTTACCAATTCCACAATCTCAAAATAAGAAAAGAAGATACTCAAAGCTATTACAGATCTATTATAATTTGAGTCACAACAAACCATTAAAAACTGAAAGTATTCCTTAAATATCAAATTAGAATCGAAGAAGTTTAACAAGAACAAGAATCAAAACAAGAAAAACATCCCAACATGCTACAAGCTTCACCTCTTATCCCTAGCTAAGAGGTTTAGCCAACCATAGACATGATTGGATCTAAAACCTTAGAAGAAAGCATTAAAAATAAACTAGGAAAGAAGAAAAACTCTTGGGAGGCTCCTCCACCCTTTAGCTTTGCTCCTTGAAACCCTAGATATCCCTAGAGGTGTTTAGGAAACCCATATTTATAGCCTTGTCCGTGTAAAATTGAAAAACCACATCAAATTTACGCAGTCCGTGTAACTCTGCTTAACGCCTTCGATGTCATCGAAGGGATTTGAATCCGGAAGTCGCACCTTTTTATCTTTCGCAGTGTGTAACTCCTTTTATCATCGAACAATTCTTCGATGTCATCTAACAGATCTTCAATGTCATCGAACGGTCTTCGAGTCCTCAAATAAGTGTCCAAAATAGTCCAGCGAGTTGCTTCAAAATTCTTCAGAAATTTCGATGTCATCGAATGGGATTCGATTTCATCAAGCATGTCTTCGATATCATCGAGAGAGACTTCGAGTAATTAAAAATTGCACCTAATATGTTCTGCGACCAACTCGATCTTCATGTAAAAATTTGATGTCATCGACCTGTGTTCGTTGTCATCGAACAATGGGTTCAATATCATCGAACTGTGGTTGATGACACGGACACTGAAGTGAATTTTAGCATTTTGTTCTTTCAACTTTATTCCTTCTCCACTTAGTTTTCTTGAATATTGGGGTCTTGAAATCTTTAATCTTCGTCTCCAATGATCCATTCTTTACCTTGGTGTTTCTTGAGCATCAAATCCATGCTTTTAACATTCTTTTCAATCCAAGCTCTTAGATTCACCTTGTAACATAAACATGCACAAAATATACCTTTAAGCATTATCATGTTCATAAAACTAAGATTTAAATAGGATAAAATATGCAACATTTGACACTCAACAACTATTACTCGCACCTTATGCTGATTAATCTCGATTCTTATCTGATGTACCATAAAACTCAGGAAATTTCACGTTGATAAATTAAAAGCACATTTAAGAGGGTTCGTTTTCAATTTATGAATCTTTATTCTTTCAAATAAATTTTGTAAATATTCGATATGCTCGGCCAAGTTGGTCAATTTGACCAGTACGTTATCAATATAGATTTCCATGAATTGACTAAGAGGGTCTTTA
The DNA here is from genome assembly GCA_030180095.1 of Magnolia changhungtana. Taxonomy (NCBI): domain Eukaryota; kingdom Viridiplantae; phylum Streptophyta; class Magnoliopsida; order Magnoliales; family Magnoliaceae; genus Magnolia; species Magnolia changhungtana. The sequence goes on along the minus strand of JASAUF010000340.1, from coordinate 4,087,585 downwards.
CCCAGAGCGCATTACATCCATGATATAATAATTAAATCACTAGCAGTGATACCTTCAACACATCACTTGCATTAAAGAGAATATAAATTAAATCATGGGAGTTTTGGAATCCAAGACACATGCCCAAGCCTTAAAGATAAGTAGCACAAGGTAAATAAAATGAGGAGAGTAACAATGGTTAACTCAACAAGAGGAGAGTGGCAATGGCCAACTCAATAAAGAGGAGAGTGGCAATGGCCAACTCAATAAAGAGGAGAGTAGCAATGGCTAACTCAACAAATAGGAGAGTAGCAATGACCAACTCAATAATAAGAAGAGTGGCAATGGCCAACTTAATAAAGAGAAGAGTAGCAAGGGTTAACTCAACAAATTGATAAAGGCAAGGGCAAGGCTTGTGTACATCGCCCCACATAAATTCATAAAGATCACTCGTAATTAACCTCATACCGTAATCTCAAAGGATAAATAACAGTTGGCAATAAATTAAACAATTGTAGAGAGATAATCATGAGAATAAATAAAAGGCATGATAATTCAAATCAACTTAAATTAATGTAAGCTTAAAGGAAAGTAAACCTTACATAAATTCAAAAATGTCATGCATAATTAACATTACACCTTAACCATTATTCCCAAGGGGTAAATAATTGATGATGATAAATTAAATATTGCAGGGAGAATTCAAAGCATGTGAGGGAGCAGATTAAATCATACCAACTTAAATTATCATAAGCTTAAATGATAAAACCCTCACTTCTAGGTTTGATCCTTCCCAGTTGGTGTGTGTCAAAGCTTCAGCTCTTTGACCCAGTATTAGGAGTTTCTTCTAGTCATGACTTGAACTACAGATTTGGATCGGAGTGTTGGGAAAATCTTTTGGCGAGGATCTCTTTCTCTATCTCGTTTCCTTCTTGTTTCTTACTTTTTCTTTTCTTTCTTTCTCTCTCTTTATCTCTCTTTCTCTCTTTCTCTTTCTCTTTCCTTTCCTTTCTTTTCTTTTCTTTTCTTTTCTTTTCTTTCTTCCTCTCATTTTCTTCCTTTCTTTCTCACCGTCAGACGAAAGAGGCCCCTTTTATAGGTATACAGGCTTCTAGGTCTTTCCTGCGTATCCTTACGCAGACCGATTTACGCATGGATTAGTTATGCAACTCTGCCTTTGCGTAGCAAAAATTGGGTTATTTTTGCATAATGATAGGAAACAGAGTGGCTTATGGTCTGATCTTTCCTGATCTATCTTCGTGGAAGGAGGCGGAATGTTATTTGAAGGGTTTTGAATGGTTGAGATGGAATGGTAGGTCTTGTGGATGGATTCAGTGCAGTCGGTTTTCTCGGTCTATAGCTTTAACAGAAGTCAGTTTTCCTTCTTGCGCTCGCAATTGCGCCCACTACTGTGTGCATGGGCCATCATGGGTCTCATGGTCTTAGTCAGCTTTTCCCTTCGATCTCACTAGACGGTTTCGGATCCTCGAACGGGGTCATGATGGTGGGCCAATATTTGGCCAGACGGACACATCCGTTTTGGTCGTGAGAGATGTACGAAGTCGGGAGGGTTCGATTTTGGTTTCTTGGTTGGGCTCGGGGTGAAAGGAGCTAGGGTTTGGTTGAAATCATCCCATGATCATGATGGATGGTTCAGATCATCCATGCAGATGATGATGGTGACCCAAAAATCCTAACAACGGACGGTCATCCGTTGTGGGTGGAAACCAAGGAAAATCCTCCCTGTTTTTAATTTTCATCATGTCGAACTTGGTTTGACCCGATTCTAGGTGCGGTACACTATGGACATGCTTGCACCGTGTGCACCTTCATCCTCAAAGTGGGGTTCACAGTGGTGTGTGATCAAATCCACGTCATATATCGGACTCTGATTGTCATATTGGGACGTCTGATCAGATATGGGGCAAATCCCAGGCTTAAGTGGGCCATCTCAAGTGAATACTTGTTTTAGTCATTGTTCTTGCCGATCCAAAGGGCCGAGATTTGATAGGTACGTTAATTTATGATAATTAGACCTGGTATACAATTTTACATAAAACAGATCAGGAGAACCATGTGTTTTGGAATTTAAGGGTATAGGTTAATGAAATTTTCATAATTATTGCTGATCTAAGAGTTTTGTGGAATCTAATGGTTCTACATGGTTATATGCACTTCTTTAAACAATTCTTACGAAAGAACTTACATCTAAATCATTATGGATAAAGAGTTATTTGCCACTTCATTTATGGGAAGGTACATATGTCAAATCACATGATGGATATTCTTGTCTTGAAATCAACAGTCAGATGGCTTGATCTATGAATGGAGACTATTTCTAATGGTCAGCTTCATGTTGGGAAATGGATGTATGATTAGGGTAGCTAGATTGGTATCGTACACATGTACATAATATGTTAAATTCTATAGTAACACTCAAGAACTTTCAATACTCAGGTATTGAAAAGTTTGGGGTGTTACAAATAATATCATGGAAAATGACGTTCATGACTCTTTGATAAGTAACTCCATCATTCTTAAGCCCAAAAGTCATTACAATCCATGGAAACATACATAAAGGACTAGGACATCTAAAGGCTGTCTTTGGGACATCCTCTACTAGAATATTTATTTGATTATATCATGAATGGTCGTCCATAAAGGATACCATTTGATGCCTAGTTATCTAATTGATCAGTTGATCCGCCATATGCATGGAACATTCGTCATTTGGTGTGGCTTGATTTAAATTTAAAAAATCAGTGCACAATCTGAGCTTACCATTTTTCTTAATAACTGGTACTATGTTCAAAATCCATTCGATACATTTGATGAGTTTAATGAAACCTGCTTTTAAAAGCCGCTCAATTCCTTCGATCTTTTGCATTACTGCAGTTGTCATCTGCCTAGTCAGTTGCTTATGTGGCTGATATCCCTCCTTTATGGGTAACCTATGTTTAACCAGGTATTAGTCTAGTCAGGGTAACTCATGATAATCCTACGCAAAGCAATCGGCAAACTCTTTATAAAATTAAAGAATTTGGAATGGGTTTGGGAATTTATCAATCCACTAATAAAAATAGGTTTGGGGTATTACTCGGTCCCTAAATTTACTTTAACCAGAGGATCTTGAGCTTGAGACTGAGAATACTCCAATTTCTCTAAAGATGGCTTCAAATCATTTATTTCAATACCATCTTCAGTTTTTTGATCGGCCGATACAACTACGTCAACTATATCAACAAATCATCCATTATAATGATTTTGCAAACTCTCCTCGACCTGTCACACTCTGACCATGAACTTGACCTTGACTGATGATTGTTTCATCATGAAATTTCTTCAATCGCACACCTTGTAGTTGCACGGAATGGAATTATAGCCTTCGACGACTCCTCGCTTACTCAAATCATGGTAGAAATATTCCGCATGATATTATCAAGGTGGAGTCTAACATTAATACTAGTTGGTTTATGATTCTTGTCTCACCTTATAAATCGTATAGGTCAGATCTCATCTCCATAGAAATAAGACTCGGCTACATTAGACATAACTAAGAATGGTTTATTATCAGCTAAAATCAGTTCTACTCTGTCTTGATTCTAAAAAATAATGAATTAGTGCAATGATGATGGGATGCACGAGAATGAATGAATAAAATCTTGTTTAAGCAAAGCAATGTAGTTTGATGAAGTATCAACTAGAAAGAAAGCACCAAGCACCTTCTTGGTTCCCATCATTAATTCGATTGGTAAAATGCCCTGCATTTGCGTTATTCCTCCTGTAAAATTACTCATTGTGACCTCATTTTGGATAACGTAATCTTGCATCTTTTCAAGTTTAGCCATCATTCTGGTTGGTAGAATGTTAACGAAAGCTCCATTGTTGACCAGAACCCAAGTGGTCGAACATCCTTCCAAGTAAACGGAGATATATAACAACTTCAAATGTTAGGTCATTATAAGAGTTAGTCTTTCAAAATGATTTTTTAAAAGGGGACCTTGATTCAACCGTCACGGTTAACACCTTTTTGGCTTCCTCGTCAGAGTCAAAAGATCTTTGTTGTATAACTGTCGATGGGCCTAATTCTTCTACATTTATTTTTATTTTTGTTCAGTTGAGATGGTTTAGCCTAGAAACTTAATGACATAGTCAACACTATAGTATAATCCAATGTAATAGGTGAAAATGTGCCAAATTGTATGACCGAATTCGGACGCTGCCCCCCAGGTGTTTTTGAATTTGGATGAGTATTGAGTTCTTGTGCAACTTCATTCAGGCTTCCTCTATTCAATTTAACAGAAGATGATTGTAATACTCTTACCTTAGCAAGCAACTCTTCAATCAGAAGATCATCCGAGAATTCCTCATCACCGAAGTATTTGGTTGATCCTTCTATGTTTATTCTTGTCTTATAATATTTAGGATCTTCGATCAAGTGATGATCCGCATGAGATTTGTGATGGGGTTTTCCTCCTCAGGTTAGAGGAGATGAGGTGTGGTTTGAATGCCACAAACAGTGGAATCACTTTTGACCGGGCTGACCGTCCGGTGCACCTCCTGTTCATCTACACTTCATGCACGTGCACCCTCGGTGAGTGAATAGTGCTTGACCAGAAATCTAGGTCCATCTTGTTCTCCAACTCATAGTCCCGACCAGCTCGAGCATGAACAAGTAGCTCGACCGGGCCCCAGAGTGAATTTATGGCTCAACCCGTTGAGTGAATCAGGAGCTCGACTTCGACGTGTCTTGCATTTATGCTCCTCGCTCGACTAGTCCCGGTTACACGTATGATTGAGTCCAATTTGCATTTTGGTGACTTTCGATGCGGAATTTTGAGGCAGCTTTCGCAAGGTTACGAAAGAGAGTTTCCTAAACTATAAATAGGAGGTCCCTCAGGTTCCACAGGGTCATTCCCTTGCTCACGGATTTTTTAGGGTATGCAAGAGGTAATGCAAGAGGTTTACTAAAATGCATTATAAGGGTTTACTAAAGGGTTTAGCCCATAAATATCAAAGGTATGATGAGAGAGAGAGAATATTTGAGAGAGAGAGGAAGCTTGTGGAAGGAGGCTATACTTGTAGTCCCGATCTACCATATCTTAAAATTCCACGTCCTAATCGGTGAGATCTCTCCAATTTCTTTGTTTTCTTATTGTTTATCCACTCAATCGTGAGTGAAGAAGGTCTGTAACGTTTTACTTCATAGTGGTGATTGTCAATCTCGGATGAGGTCCTCGTGGTTTTTACCTCTTCAGAGTTTTTCACGTAAAAATCTTTAAACATTGTGTGGTTTATGCTTTAATTTATTTCATTGCATTATTATTCCATATTCTTTATTTGTTTTGGGAGGCTAGATCCTAAGGTTTTGTAACAAAACCCCCACACAAAGTGGTATTAGAGCCAAGTTCATTGAACGGAGTAGATCGGTTTTTTTTATGGAAGGTGGCTCATCAAGGATGATCGGCCTCAATGGTTCTAACTTACCATATGGAAGGCTAAGGTGGAGGACTTGCTTTATTGCAAGGACCTATATAGAAAATCCAATTTTAGGCATATCAGGGAGAAAAATCCAAGGATATGTCTCTGATGATTGGAAGAAGATGGCGGAAGGCGATGGGGTTTATTAGACAATGGTTGGACGATTTAATCATTCTACCATGTGTATACAAAGACCTCAATGTGCTAAGCCTATGGTGAAATTGAAGGATCATGACTGAGAGGAAGACAACTTCTCATCATGGATAAAATCTTAATCGATAAGACGACTTCGAATCTCAAGTTTAAAGATGGTAGTTCTCTTAACATGAGCACATGAATGAGGTTAGCAATATAGTGAACCAAGCTTTCCGCTATGAAGATGGTCCCTAAATGATGAATTGCTCAAGCTTTGAAATTGCTTAGTTCATTGCCCCCGGTTGGGAGATATTGGTGGTGTCTCTAACTAACTCACACTGTCCTCAATGGAAAGATTTCCATGGAACAAAGTTACTAGTAAAAGAGTCTCTTCAATGAGGAGACAAGGAGGAAGTCTCAGGGGTCTACTCAGCAAGAGGCCCTTATGACACAGGAACGAGGGAGAGGAAAGAACAGGAAGGACGAGAAGGCCCGAGATAAATCAAGAGGCAAGTCGAGTACTAGGAAGGATGTTGAATGCTAGAATTGTGGTAAGAAGGGCCACTATAAGCATGAATGTTGTAAAAATAAGAACGACAAGAAAGGAAAAGGAAAGGAGAAGGAAGATGAATCAGATTCCAATGTAGTCGCTTCAGATGGCGACGTTGTAGTTATTCTTTCAACAGATCATGATGTTTGTCTCACGGCTACGAGTTAGGACACCAACTGGGTGATTGACTCGGGAGCCTCTTTTCATGTGACTCCATGCAGGGACTTCTTCACAAGCTACAAGTCAGGTGACTATGGGACCGTGAAGATGGAAAATTCTGGTGTATCGAAGATCATAGGGGTCGGTGATATTTGTGTGAAGACCGATGTAGGCTGCACATTGGTTCTCAGGGATGTGAGATATATCCCAGACCTTCGCCTTAACTTGATGTCGATGGGAAGGTTGGATGATAATAGCTATGAAAGTTGGTTTGTTGGTGGGCGCTGGAAGCTTATTAAGGGTTCATTGATCATAACCAGAGGAAAGTGTAAGGGTGGGTTAAACACAGTGGAAGATTCCACTATTGACATGTGGCACAGGCGTTTGGGCCACATGAGTGAAAAAGGGCTTCAGCTACTAGCGAGGAAGCGGCTTCTTCTAGACGTGACAGGTACACCTCTCAAAACCTGTATTGATTGTTTATCAGGGAAACAACATAGAGTTTCATTTATTAAAACTGCTTCTCATGTTAATAAAGTGCATGCATTAGATTTAGTTTATTCTGATGTTTGTGGTCCTATGAGGATAAAAACCTTGGGTAGGACAACTTTTATAGATGATGCGTCTAGGAGGGTTTGGGTTTATACTTTGAAATCCAAGGACGAGGTCTTTGGTGTGTTTAAATTATTTCATACTATGGTCGAGAGAGAGACATGTAGATCATTGAAGTGCATCCGCATTGACAATGGTGGTGAATACATTGACGACTTTCATGAGTATTGTAAGTCCCTAGGTATACGACATGAACAGACGGTTCCTAAGACCCCCGTCATAATGGTGTGGCTGAGCGAATGAATCACACCATTGTAGAGAGAATCAAATGCATGTTATCCCATGCGAAATTGTCCAAGACGTTCTGGGGAGAAGCAATACACACAACGGTGTATTTGATAAATAGGTCTCCATCAGCCCCATTGAATAGAGAAGAACCTGAGAAGGTGTGGACTGGATAGGATCCATCGTACAGTCATCTCAGGGTGTTTAGATGTAGGGCATCCATTCACGTACCAAAGGACAAGAGGTCAAAGCTCGATATAAAGATTAGGCAGTGTGTGTTCTTAGGGTACGGTGATAAAAAGTTCGGTCCAAGGTGAATGGGAGACTACGAGCAGGTTGATCATCGGGAACATGTCATTGATATGTGTCGTCTCAGGATCCGAGGATTAAGAAGCTCGATCAAGAGCCACTAGATGTGGTTTTCTTTAATTTCAAGATTAGTGTATAGAAGACATCGGTAAGGCGAGAGCTGAACCATTCTTCAAGTGAACTAGAGGACATGATCCGATAATTCCACCCGTGATGCCCGATAACCTAAAGTGTCCAAGAGGTGCAAGACGACGAGGGAGTTCCTTTTCCGTAAGATGGACCGGGGAGCAGCACTCCACTTGATTCACCTATTAAGCCATAGGATGAGGAGGTCATCTTTTCTCGGCGAACCCATCTAAGAGGTACTCGCCACATGAGTACATTATCTGTCGACCGATGGGGGAGAGCTCCGGATTATTCTAAGGCCCTAGCTGACGATCATAAGGGGGAGTGGTTGAAAGCTATGTAAGAAGATGTGGAATCCTTGCATAAGAACCACACCTATGATATGGTGAAATTGCCTAAGGGCAAGAAAGCTTTGAGCAACAAGTGGGTGTTCGAGAAGAAGGTTCTTGGGTGGAGGTAGGAATTCATAAGATCGAGGTTCAAGGCCAGACTTATGGTGAAAGGGTTTGGTCAAAAGAAAGGCATAGACTTTGAGGAGATATTCTCACCAATTGAAGATGACATCCATACGGGTGTTGCACATTTAAGACTTTCTAGCATGGATCTGAAAGATGAGTAGTTAGAAGTTAAAACCGCCTCTAGATCTCCATGGTGACCTAGAAGAAGAGATCTACATGCACCAACCGAGAGGGGTTCAAGTCAAGAGCAAACAACATATGGTGTGTAGGTAGGGACATGTAAATGAGCTTGTATGGTCCTCGGGCGGCGATTTCAAGCTCCACGACAATGGTACAAGAATTTCGACTCATTTATGTTGAAACATGGGTATGACAGAAAATCCTAGTCTTTCCAACTTTGTGTGTTCACGCGCAAGTTCTCAGATGGTGATTTCTTAGTTTTGCTATTATATATTGATGACATGCTCATTATAGGAAAAGACATCAAGAAGATCGACAGGCTAAAACAGGAGTTGGGCAAGTCATTTACGATGAAAGACTTGGGCCCTGCTAAACAGATCCTAGAAATGGAGATAACCCGTGATAAAAGTAGCAGGAAGCTTTGACTGTCACAAGAGCGGTATATTAAGAAAATCCTAGAGCGATTCAATGCGGTCCGCTTCGTCCATCTAGGGCTCCTTTATCACTCAATGAGAGACGATACGAGCATGTCCCAAGACGAAGGCGGGTGGAAGAGATACAAAGATACCTTCTCATCTTGACCTATAAGAAGTTTGATGTATGTTATGGTGTATACACGTCCTTGAGGTTAGCATATGAGGCGGTTAGTGTTGTCACCAGTATTCTTCAAATCCTCCAGTAAAGAACATCAAGGGGTGAAGTGGATGCGAGGTATCTAAGAGGCTTATCCGGAGTTGAGTCTCATCATACTATGGTGATGGTAAACCACGTGTTAGAGGGCTACACATATGCGAGATATGGTAAGGGGTGTCCTATCTTCCACGAAGTATCGACATCGGGGTTCATGTTCATGTTTGCGGGAGAGCGATTTATTTGAGAGAACAAGCAAAAGACATAGGTCATAGCATTGTCGACGACGAGGATGAGTACATTGCGTCACGGAGGCATGTAAAGAGATGCTTTGGATGAAGAGTTCCTCATATTGTTGATGGGTTCGGTGTCCGCAAAGACGTGGTCTATCTACGATAGTCAAAGTGCTAAAATTTAGACTACGCTAAAGTGACAAGCCTTCCCATAGTGACCTTAAGTATAAATCGGCACGTTGTACCTGGTTAGGGTCTGTTTTAACTCCCCAATCGTGTTGGTGATGAGCCTCAGGAAAATTAGATTGGCTTGGAAGGTCAAGAAGTGGTGTGATCTTGATTATGAATCAAGTTCCCGATTACACAGGTGATAGCCTCCCGTAACAACCACTAGTATAAACTCACGAACTTGCCTATCGTATGTGATTAACTAGGGTTGACGACCCTAGATGGATCATTGTTTGGGTTAATGATATAAAGGGAGGTACCTTAGCTTCCCAAACCTGCTGTATGAAAAGAAAGTCTAAATAAGAACTTGGCTAATCACACTCATGCACCACATTGCATGTGCCTTTGGCGAGAGTTAGAAAGACGTTTTGGTGCAACCAACCGGGGGACATGCGCGATCGTGAGATGATGTCGCAGAGGGAGTGTAGGTGAGGGCATGCATCATTAACACATATCATCCTTACATTAACCAGAGTTTTCTAGGAATGATTGTTTTATCAATGATCTTCCCACTCATAAGAGTGGTGATGGATTGATAACATGTTAACCTTTGCTTTATAGTTCCATTGAATTAGCTACGCATTCCCACGTGGGACAGTGTTTTAAAACACTACCCTTTTCTACTAACCGTTTAGATGAGTTCTCCTATTTTCATCTATCGTAAAGGCGGATCTGCACGATGCTTGAGGGATTACTTGGGATACTTGTTTAGTTGAACACATTTACTTCCGTTTTTATATGGTTAGAAACAACACATGTATATATTTAGCCCAGTTTCATACTCATACTCTGAAATTTGTGAAATGTTTTCATAATTAAATGCATATATTTCAGTCTTCCACTTTCCAAATTACATTAAATATGGAGTATGATATGCTGTTTTAGTATAATCCCACTCATGTTTACTGCATTGCTAATGGACGACATTTAAACATCATTATCCATGTCACATAAGTGATGCGTTGGAAATAGGGAGTAGAGCTTTGCTTGACCCCTGATTTTTCGAGCGTTATAAGATGGTATCAGAGCATGATTTGGATTAAACTGGGCCTAGGTTATGGTAACACGACACATGCTGACGTACTTTGACTTAGGTGGGGGCGATAAAATATCTCGAACGTCTAGGATTTCAAGTTTCATACCTCGTCGACCTCTTTATTCATGAAATCCACCCTGTATATGTCTGAGATCACATGAAATGATCTCAATCCCCTCCTAAGCTTTCGATCGAAAGGTTTGAGTTATTTTTTTCCCAACATTGAATGTTTCATCTTCCTTTGGCTTAAATCATGCCTTTACGAAATTGGCATGAATATGTTCTTTATGACCCTCTCAAATCATTCCATTGCCAAATGGTCTAGGGGCCCAAACCATGTAACCACGTGGGACCTCTTTCAAGGGGGAGTTTCCCCATGTATCCTCGGATACCGGGAAAGTATACCGCCTGGCTATAGGCACCCCACCTCTTTCAAATGTAAGTATGGACCCGATTCGATTCAAGCCCATGGAATTTAGGAAGGAGTTGGATAACCGGCTTGATGTCCATATGTCCATGAAACATGTGTGGGACCCTATAACCCTCCCATTCATTTCCTTCTCTTACACCCCTCTCGGCTTTCTAAATAATCCCCAAAACCCCATCATTCTCTCTCAAATCTCTCCCCTAGTCTCACATCTTCTTCACCATAAACCCACCTCCCACTATTCCTTTCAAATCCATCTCCTATCTCCCCCATTTCCTTTCATTTGAGTGCACAAACCCTTCTTTTTGTCTCAAAAATCTCAAGTCCGACAACCTACCCTATTCCTCCATCTTATTTCCCTTTCATGGCTCTTTACGGGCTCGTGGTGGCAATATTTTCGCTTTCCACACTTCTTTCTCTCATCCTAAGAAAGAAAATGAAAATCGAGAAAGGCTCCAACAGTTGAAGGAAGTTACCCAATTGAGTCCCTAAGCTAAAGCCCGACCCGTCCAAGGAAAAAATAAGTTAGTTTCTAAATAGAATAAATTTCTAAAGCAAACAAAGTCTAAAGGGATCTCGAAAATCCCCAAAGAGTTTACCAAATTAGAGTTCTATCTTAACGGGCAAACGAACACGGCCTAAGTTAGTTCTATGAATCAAAAATGGTGAATTAGTAAAATCCTCATCTTAAACTAATTCTGAATCCAATTTGGGTTTTCGTAAAATCACAAAGGAGGTGCCACACATACAACAATCATGTATTTTCAATTAATAAGCATGTGATGTACAATCAAATTTCATATTCATTCGACATTTCGAACAACCACATGGAATGCATTATATTCTACATAGTTCAAGTATAAATGTGTAAGACATTGAAAATGTCGTATCTAAATCATGTGATAGCAAGAATTAGTCATAAACCAAACTAAAAAATCGAAAGAAGAAAAGTATAATTAAATCCATTTATAGTCCACACCTTTTGTCGAAAAAAATCGTTTCGAACTTGGTTTGAATCCTTTGATATAGTCTTCAAGAACAAGGTACCTAAATCAATTAGAATGGATCCCATCAGATATTTCATTGATTTTCCTATTTATATTCCTAAACTAAGATTAGGGTTAGGATTTCTTACCCAAATCAACATGTTTATGAATCGTTATGTAAGCGAGGTGGGGTGGCGATTCATGCCAGTGAGTCGATGGTGAAAGGATCCCGACGTCTAAACATAAAAAGGAAAAGAACCGCTCTCCTCACTTTCTCCTCCCTTTTCTCTTTCTCTCTCCAGAGGGTTAAAGAAAAAACATTCCCTTATGAAACCCAGAGATCAATATGGATTTAAATCCTTATAAGGCACAAGCAAATGGCATCCCATCCCGCCAAGGTTACCTCTTAGCCCTAGCTAAGAGGTTTAGCCCATTCGATGAATGGGCCCATCCCTTAGGCCCAAAAATAATGATAAAGAAAACAATGAATAAAACTAAAAAAGTTCCAACAATGGATCTAAGCTCTCAAGTTAAGATTTTGGCCCAATCTTTGTGGATCGCCTTGGAGGATCAATCCCTTCTCTCCTTCTCCTCTTTCCTTTTTATAACGTAGCAAGTACAAGTCTATGTGAAGAAATTTTTTACGATCAAACGGTGTAATTCCACTCGAAATCGATGGTGCCGAAACCTTAAGGATTTGGCCCTCAAGTCTGAACGACCCAAATCACTTTGGAAAATCTAAGTTCATTTTCTAAAGAAAAACCATTCGCGATTGATTTGGGTCACACACTGGTGGCCCTCGGCTCAAGTTATTTTGTGATACTATTTGGACTCGATTCCCACGTTGGTTGTCAAAACCCAAAATGGCGGTCATAAAAATTTTCACCTAGTTCATGGTTATCATCAAACTTTGGTTCGCGATCGAACAACGCATCATGATGGTGGCCCAGTTTCAAAATGCACTCCGAGAAACAGGGTTTGGTTTTAAGATTGATCTTGGGTTTTTGATGTCTATGTAAAATCCACCCGTCCATTGAACGATTACTGCTAGTTTTGGGTCTTGCAATTTGTATTCCGCATGGCCCAAGACTAATTCCGCCGTCCATAATTATGTTTAACGGCCGGATCTTAGTTAATTTCGCATGGGTAAAACCGCCATTCCTAAAGGATTTGGTCTTGACTTAATGATTTCATCTTAAAAATTGGTACTCGATGTGGCCCAGCATTTTTCCGGGACGTTGCAATCTACCCCCTTAAAGAAAAAATTTCATCGCGCGAAATTACCCTAATAGTAATAAGTTAAGATCCCAGAAAATCATGATTAGTCCTTTGGCCCGTCCGGAAGTTTTATTAATTTTAAGTTTCAATTTCATGGTACGAGATCATCTATCCATGTTAGTCTATCTTCCTTTTGGTCTACGCCCTTTAAAAAAAGGGCTTTTCTGGACACCTTCAAAATTTGAACCTTGGTTTGCGTTGAAATGTACTTATTCATTTATTTGTACACATCCGGATTCATGACGACGTTTTTCTCTGGATTTAGACGTAAGATATATGTTTTTGAATGGTCGACCAACACGGCAGATGGTTCATAGTGCACTTCATGCATCACCCTCATTGATCATCTACGCGAAAATGTGCCATCCATCTTGTTCTCCATCTCATTTTACCGTTGAGACCAATTGTGGCATATCCAAGTAGCTGTGTGGGCCCCGCATTTGAATTTATGGTAGATCTAGTCCAAGATTGAGAATTTCCAGGTCAGATCCGTGAATGCTTCGCGTTGTATATTTCACGGTTAATTCCGTATGTCTCGATCATTTTAAAAGCTTCGAGGGAATGCCCATCATTAAAACCTCAAATTTTCTATTTATAAGGACTTGCCACTTGAGCTTGTTTCTTGATTTTCTCGAGAGTTCTCATCTTGATCTTGGTCCCTGGGGATTCCCTATAAATATCTTGACTTTAGAGCGTCCAGATCCATCCTTAAAACCATTATTCGTTTGTATTACCCCTATACAAAATGTAATTAAAACTTATATTAAGTAAACAAACGTATTATGCGAGCGGGTTTGTAATACATGGGGTCTAATATGCAATATTTGACCCTCAACACATACCCATTATTATGCCCTTTCTTTAATACGAATTTGTAACGCCCTGAAAATCGGGGGTTGAGCAAAGCTCAGCTCTCGAGTTCCAACGCATCACTTATGTAACATAGATAATGATGATTATGATAAAACATGAATGAGATTATACAAAAACAGCATATCATACTCCAAAGATAAGTGAAATTGCAAGCGGAAGACTTTAATACATGTCTAAGATATATGAACTGCGGTATGTCTCCGAAGTGTGATAATGTTATCAGGTTAAATAATTACATGCACAATTTTAAAATATACAAAATGTGTAATTTCATCTAGTCAACATCCCACAAATTTTCGTCGATCAGGACACGGCTCACATGAACCCGCCTGAAAACTGCATGTAGGAGAATGCCTCATCGTCATCCTTGAAGTCCGGCTCCGCCTCGTAGGCATCGCCACCACCTGCAACTAAGACAGGGTCTGGTTGGTGTGTACAACACCGTCCCGTAATGTGGGAGTGAGTGAGTGATCAACTCAGTAGAATAATAAAGCAAAGGTTAACATGTTATCAATTCAGTCAAGCAGTAATGATAAAGCGATACAATTGCACATCTCTAAGTACTTTGATTAATGTAAAAATGGTATGTATAAATGATGCATGCCCTCGCCTGCACTCTCTCTATGATCTTTATCTCACGGTCGTGCATGTCAGTCGCTTCCTCAGTGCTCTACCCAATGCCAAACGGCACATGCAATGCGGTGCATGAGCGTGCTTACCAAGTTCTTATTAGTCCTTTTAATACAGCAGGATTGGGAAACTAAGGTACCTCCTTTATATCATTCCCAAACAAGGATCCATTATAGGGTCGTTAGTCCTAGTAAATCTCATACGAGGTTGCGGTTCTAGGTCACTACAAAGGGCTCGTCACCTCGATGTAGTGTAGGCCTAGTTATACTCTAGTTGCTACGGAAAGGTTCGTCACCTATACGCAGTCTCAGAGTATGCTCGAGGTCACTACAAAGGGCTCGTCACCTTATCAGTGTAGGCTGACAGCTCGAATACAGTGTCCCATACCACCATATTCGCCTCACGAGGCAGTGTTGCTCACTGGTCACTATAGGGAGGCTCGTCGCCCCAGCATAGGCCGATAGCTCGACCATGGTGTCCCATACCACCATGTCCAGCTCATGAGTCTTAGCAGATCGAGGTACTAAGGTTAACGGAGTTTTCACTGGTGAGTTTGGTACCTTAGGTCCAAGCAGTATCGTCCAAACATGGTGAACATACATAGGGTCAATTGGGTTACTTGACGACTCGACTAGTACGAGCGCACCTCGAGTTGATCGACATGAAATACGTAAGCACTCCGTGTGGCCTAACCACTACCGATAACTAAAGTACCGCTCGGACTCGTCAGACACATCCTTCGTGGCGAAATAACCTCAGTCACCTAATCAGAACCTATTAGCGATTGCCTAGACTATTTCATAGCCCCAACCACACTCAATACCAACAAGAATTCATGTGAGATAATCAAGCAGTAAGTAATTCAATCCTACAACCATTCGAGCATTTTATGAAATACAATATAAACATGAATTCACGCATATGCAATTCATAAGTAATTTGACAATATATTATAAGGTACATAGAGGGATTTACATACATAGTTAAGGTAGTTGAGAACCTTCAACACCCATATTCAGTACAATTTACCAAATACTTACTCATATAGACATTTTATCAAAACACTTATACTACACATATCAACGTGCATAACATTTGTTGATTCCTTTACATACACTTGGACAAATCCTTCCTACAAGGAGTTTTCACATACAAAATCATCATGTACTTGCTTTCCATAGCAATGGTAGGCACAAATCATGATTTCTTATTCATTCAGTCATTTCAACAAACACTTAGACTATACCCTTCAACATACATGACGTACATTGGTCGTAAGCTGTATTTGGGCAAGTATTTTCACTAAGAAGTTGTTACAAATGCAACTATCACCTATCCATGACAGATAATCATGGCAAGTGTGAATCCCAATTCTACACGCATGCAATCATTTCAACAAATACCTAGAATACTCTATACTCAATATAGTTCATATATATCTATAAAGTGACGAAATCAATGCACTTTGCATGTGAAATGACACCCAAATCAGTTATAAATCATTAACTGACATTGAAAGCCTTGAAAACCATAACCTATACGCTTATAGTCCGCACCTTTCACCGGTAAACGAGTAACGGACTCAGTTTGTATACCGAGTCTGTGTCTTTGGCACAACGACGACCTACAGTATTAAATAGGTTAAGTATTTCATCTCATACACTATTTGGAACTCTAGAACAGGTTAGGGTTAGGATTTTTTTTACCTAAGAATGGGATCAGAATCGCCAGAAAAGCGATCCCGATGTGATAGTTAAGCACATGGAATGGCAGGGAAGAAACCCTGGATCAAACTCCAACTCTCTCTCTCTCACTTTCTCTCTTTCCTTCTCTCTTTGCTCTCTTCTCTCTCCTAGGTTTTCTAAATTCATATGGAATGAGAAAGAGAGAGGGTTTAAGGCCCTTATATAGGCCCAAAACTGATGGGAATAACCCTAGGGCTATGGTATACATAAGTTATAGCTAAAATCCATCTATTTCTGCTCAACGGAGCACTTTTGGAGGCCCTCTTTCTACGTGCGGTCGAACTTAAGCTCCTTGACATTGGATCCAGGTCTAGTTAAGTTTTCGTTCCGATCAGATTTACAGATTGGCCGTGGCGGACCATTTTCAATTTAACGGTCACCGATGCTCGATTAGGATCACAAGTGTATTGATATGTGTTGAAAATTTTTCCTGATCCGAGGGTGTATTTGGGTCAGATTCTGATGGTCTGGAAGCTTAGATTTAGCCTGCAAGCGACACGTCTCAGTTTACTTAAGTTTGGATTTATTTCAAAAGATATTCACGTTCCTCACACACTATATTCCGGGCTCAAGTTATGCATTTCTGGACACAGTCAGGACTTGATTTTCGAGATGGTTGTCAAGCCCAGCAAGGTGGTCATAATCTTTTAGTTTCGCGGTAATCGAACTTTCGTGATGCTCCCAAGAGCAACTGGGTAATGAGATTGATCCTAGATTATAGGGTAATGTAGCATCGATGATTCTGTAAGTTTTGGGTCTTGCAGTTCATATTTAAAGTGGTTCAAGCAAATTTCACTGATTATTCAGTTTAGTACTTAATTAAATTATGCCCTAATTATGACAAAATATGGTCTTAGGGCAGTTCTACGTCCCTTTTTTGGCATTTTTAGTTAGTATATTATTTTAATTATTTTTATAGTAGTTCATCATTAAGTTTAATTCATCTCCACCAAATTTTATTAGATCTTGTGTTGTAGAAAAATTCTAAAAATTCTAGAAGTAACCGTTGTCCAAACTAATAACATTTGAACAGTTGTCACATCAAAATGGATTAATCTACATTAAAAATTTTATTATATTTTTTTATATAAAACTAAACTTATCAAGCTTCAATCTGGCTTTTAAATCACCTAAATTGGAGTTATAACAAGGGAGATATGACTTTTCGAAGTCGGACAAAAAATAGAAGAAAATGGGGCAGCAAACAGGCCGCCCGGCCCGCTGGACCGGGGTGCGCCGCGGTCCGGTGGACTGTCCGGTGGTGGTTTCCACCACGTGATTTTTGAAGCGGGCATATCTTGCGAACCGGGATGATTTATTCGATGTGCAATATATGATTTTGGGGTAGGGGAAGCTGATCTATCCAAATAACTTATTTATTTCTTGAGATTATAATAGTTTAATGGTAAAAAACCCATTTTATTTATTTATTTACTATTTATGGTAATTTTTTGTTTAAGTATTTTTCTTCATCACCTAAACTTT
Organism: Magnolia changhungtana; assembly: GCA_030180095.1. NCBI lineage: Eukaryota > Viridiplantae > Streptophyta > Magnoliopsida > Magnoliales > Magnoliaceae > Magnolia > Magnolia changhungtana. Next base: position 4,069,820 of record JASAUF010000340.1, on the reverse strand, counting down.
AAGATTAGTGTCTAATGTGTAATTACTTAGAAAAATTTTAAGTACAAGGTGGTGAAAGGTGAGATTTTGAAGGAAATGGGTTAAAAAGGGATTTTGGACTTTAGGATTGAGTTTCGAGAAGTTAATAAGGTATTAAGATTGACCCATTGCCTAAGGACGTCTAACTCCAGGTTGGCAAAAATCTGGGATGTTACAGAATTGGTTTAATACTTGAACCCTAATTGCTTTCCTTCCAGTAACTTCATTATTGACATTCTAGGGAGGTTCAGCTCCTATTTAGTGACCTAAACTTTCGTATAACCTATATCGATTTCCTTCAATCCTGGATCAGTGGGCTATTAGCCCACCAAGCTTCCATTGCGCCTATGAGTGGGTAGATGAGTATACCTACTTAACCCGACTGAGTTCATAACTTTTCTACCCCCCCTTAAAGAAATTAGTTTCTTTACCCTCAAGGCTTAAGAATCTATGCCCCGATTCGTATGTCGGACCAAGGTGTAATTTTGGACCTATCCTGGACATGAAATGGGAAATGACCCCTCAATACGTTGGTCTTCCTCTCATCGAGGATGTGTACTATAACATTGGTATCTTGAATGTGGGCAATGACTTCAAAGGTTAAGGGCGCAACAGCTGCTCTCTCAAATGCTCCAGCCACTAGTGCATGTACACATGCTTGTCGAGGACGACTTGGTTGCACTGCCATAGGTCGTTGAGGCGGAGTCGCTAAAACACATGGTGGTTGACGGTCGATCTTCTGAGGTGGCCTGAGACCGTTGTCTTTCATCTTAGTAAAACAGAAGGGGTCAGTGTGTCCCCCTTTGTTGCAATATGTACACCAACGTTTCGTTCGCCTTTGCTTGGTCGGTTGAGCCACGAGCCTAGGAGGTGAATTTACAGGTGGCCTTTTACCTAGGACTGGCCAGTGCTGCAATCTGGGATGAGGCCTTGGGCCCATTAGGATACTTGTCCGAGAAACTCCGTCACCATGTTGTTCAGCTCATAGAGACATGTTAACTTGCTCAGCGAAATTGGGAATGCTAGCACAACTCATCTTAGGGTGGATATTGGGCCGCAGCCCATCTAAAAAATGCCGCATTTTCATCGGCTCGTCTACTAGGATCAAAGGAGCGTATCTGGCTAGCTCCGTAAACCTGTTCTCATACTCAGCCACAGTCATCCCTCCTTGACGGAGGTGAAGGAATTCACCCTCCTCACTATGGTATGTGAGGGGGAAGTACCTCTCATGGAAGTGCATCTCAAAGACGTTTCAGGTCCACACGTGTCCTTCAGGAACTATCCATAGGATGCGGTCCCACCAAAGACTAGTTTCCTTCTCAAACATATACGTAACCAGCTCAACCTGCCCTGCCTCAGTACAGTGCAGCGGCTTTAGCATCTTAAAGATGCGGTCGAGCTAATATTCGACCTCCTCGAGTCTGTGAGTATCCGTAAAAGTAGGAGGTCTGAAGCGCTGGAATTGCTCAAACAAACCGCTGGCATTCATGTTTTCAGTAGGGTGCATAGGTAGTGTAGGTGGAACCACGTTCATGTTTTGGGCAAGGGCCCCTGCAATTGTGGTCCAAATCTGCTGTTGCTGCTGCATTAGGAGCATCATCTGCTCCAACCTATCAGGAGGAGAAGCCGCCTAAGGCATGTGAGGCGTCGAGGTAGCACATGGTTCTGCTCTGGAACCGATGGTGTAAAAGGTGTCGGCCCATTAGTGGGGCCAATGGCCAGCTACGAATCTGGCATCGTGTCAAAATCAGGGCCCAATCTGGAGCCCGTGTAGCTATCACTTAGGGGAGGTGCCCCACCACACGATTCACCAAGTGTAAGACGTGTCGTACTCCGTGCGGCCTTAGGTGGCATTCCCTATATACAACATAGGGTGCAACCCGTGTCGAATTTAGCATAAGCACATATACTCATCCACACATCATTCACATTCCAAACCAAGGGAAACTTCATACATTTCATTTACCAAAATTGTCACAATACATGAGATATGGTCTTACACGGATCATGACAGAAGATGCATGTGAGCTAATTTAAATAAAGCTTTGAACACCCAAACACACCAACAACTCTACCATACTACTCAGCCTATCAAGGCTACCACACAGAAACAAGAAAACAAGCCACAAAGCAAACTAAAAGACGACTATACGTATGACTAGTCGTCCGACTCTGGTGATGGAGAAGGGGCACCCTTGTTTTGCAAACAGCACAGGATAGCCTTTAAGGTGCGAGACACCTTCTTGAATTTTTATTTCATGAATGCCCTATTCTCTTCAAGCTTGGCCCGGGTCTCTCAGACCTCCTGTCACAAGGCAACCTGACTCTCCTCAATCTGAGCCAAACGGGCTTCCATGGCTACCTGATCACTGTGGTGCACCTGTGTAGCAGGAGGAAAGCCCTCATCATAGTCCTGGGCCTCCTATTCTTCCTCCTCACTCTCTCCTCCCTCACTTCCTTCTTCTGTCTCATTTTCTTCCTCTATCTCCTTACTTTCTTCATCTTCACTTCTTGTCTCATCTCCATACTCATCAAGTCGGGCTTGACGTTGTCAAGGGCCAATTCTCATGTTTTTAAGCATGGTATCATTAATGAAGTGGATCGGCGCAAGGTCATCCATGTTAAGTCTGTATCCGAACTCTTGAGCAATCTTGCATACAAGTCAGTCGAAGGGAAGTGAGACATCATTCTTAACAGAGCGCATCGTCTAGATTATCTGTAGCAGGGCGAACGTAGGCAGACATAGCTTGTCTCCCTGTCCAGCTCTATACAGGAAGTCCACCATCATGCATTCGGTAAGGTTGCCCCACCTAGGATACATGTTATATGTGAAGATGTGGTGGAGCAGGCGGAAGTCGTTTGTCAATTTAGTCGATGGGAGGCGCATGCCTTCCTTTCAATGAACTAGTCGGCCGCAAAAAAACCCCGTGCGGCAATCTCTTTCTCGCATACTCTTGAGGTTCTCATCGCTAACGTGTACCTCTCTACGCGGAATCCTCATGAGTCGAGCTATCGTGTCCACATTGACTGTCACTTCCCGCCTTCCAATGAGAATAGAGAACTATAGGGGCTCCAATAGTAGATTCTGAATGTAGGCGTAGAAGGCTCGAACAGTGTTTTGCACACATAAGACTTACCTATTACATATATGTTGTAGTGTGTAGTCTAGGTGTTTGATAAAATGTCTGAATGAGTAATTGTTCGATAAAATGTATTTATTAAAGGTGTTGGGATGAGATCCATAATTACCTTAGTGATTCGAATAGATTTCTCCATCTAATTTACATTAAGCTTAATGATTCATGTATGATGTCATGTTCACTATGTGTTTATAAAATCCTCAAATGATTGTAATGAATGAATTATTTGCTAAATCCTGTTATGACTACTATATGGGAATGCTATTACTTGGAGTGTGCTTGGGACTATGACGTAGTACAGGCAATCGGCAACAGTCTCTGATCGAGTGGCTGAGTTAGTTTTGCCACAACGGATACGTTCGATGAATCCGAGTCGTACGGTGATTATCGGCAGTGGTTAGGCCACAAGGAGCGCGTACACACTCCATGTCGATTAATTCTACGTGCGCTCATACCAATCGAACCTGTTAAATAACCCGATTGGCCTATTGTATGATCACCATGTATGGACGCTACTGCTTGAACCTAAGGTACCCCTTACCAATGTAAAGACCCATTTCAACCATGGTACCTCGATCCGCTAAGACTCATAAGCCAGACATGGTGGTATGGGACACCGTGGTTGAGCTGTCGGCCTACGCCGGGGTGACGAGCCTCCCCGTAGTGACTAGTGAGCAACCCAAACTCATGAGCCGCATACGGTGGTATAGGACAGTGTATTCGAGTTATCGGCCTACGATCAGGTGACGAGCCTCTCGTAGTGACCTCGAGTATACACTAGGACTACACTAAGGTGACGAGCCTTCCCGTACTGACCTTGAGTATAAAACAGGCCTACCTTAGCGCAGCCTGGCTGTGGTCCCCAGTCGGGTTGTTGACTAGCCTCTGAAAATAAACTGCCAGTTGGAAGGACGTTGGTGGTGTGATCTCGAGTATGAATCAAGTCTATGCTGAGGTGATGAGCTTCCCGTAGCAGCCACTAATATAAACTCGCGAAGTTAAGGTTGACGACCTTAGATGGATCATTGTTTGGGTTAATGATATAAAGGGAGGTACCTTAGCTTCCCAAACCTGCTGTATGAAAAGAAAATCTAAATAAGAACTTGGCTAACCACACTCATGCATCGCATTGCATGTGCCTTTGGCGTAGGAGTTGAGCACAGTGGAAGGGGTGGATGCGCGATCGTAAGATGATGTCACAGAGGGAATGCAGGCGAGGGCATGCATCATTAACACATATCATCCTTGCATTAACCAGAGTACCTAGGAATGATTGTTGTACTCCTTTATCATTACTGCTTGACTGAATTGATAACATGTTAACCTTTGCTTTATAGTTCTACTGAATTAGCTACTCATTCCCACGTGGGACGGTGTTTTAAAACACTACTCAGACTCTGGTTTAGATGTAGGTGATGGCGAGGTCTATACAGTAGAGTTGGACTTCGTAGGCGAGGAAGAAGAGTTCTCCTACGTTCATCTATCGGGCGGATCTATATAAATCTCATACCGATGCGCAGGGATTACTGGGATACTTGTTTAGTTGAACACATTTACTTCCCGTATTTTATATGGTTAGAAACAACACATGTATATATTTAGCCCGGTTTCATACTCATACTCCAAAATTTGTGAAATGTTTTCATAATTAAATGCATATATTTCAGTCTTCCGCTTTCTAAATTACATTAAATATTGAGTTTGATATGTTATTTTAGTATAATCCCACTCATGTTTACTGCATTGCTAATGGACGACATTTAAACATCATTATCCATGTTACATAAGTGATGCGTTGGAACTCGGGAGTAGAGCTTTGCTCGACCCCTGATTTTCAGGGCGTTACATCAGAGGAGATTAGGTGCGGTTTGGATGTCACAAACAGTGGAATCACCGCGCTGCTTGACCAGTCGAGTGAACAGTGCTTGACCAGTCCTGGGTCACTCCACTCAAAGTCCAGCGAGCTCTGTGAACAATGCTTGACTAGTCGGGCGTTGGCTTGACCAGTCGAGTGACCAGTGCTCGATCAGTCCTGGTTATACATATTTAAGTCCAATTTTGTGCGGGATGCGAAATTTTGAGGCGGCTTTCGCAAGGGTACGAAAGAGAGTTTCCTAAACTATAAATAAGAGGACCCTAGGGTTTTCTAGGGTATGCAAGAGGTAATGCAAGAGGGTTTCCTAAAGCTTTGCAAGGGTTTTCTAAAAGGTTTAGGGCTATCAAAGGTGAGAGAGAGAGAGAAAGAGAGAGAGGAAGCTTGTGGAAGGGAGGCTATGCTCGTAGAGGTGATCTACCATATCTCAGTGCTTTCACGTCCTCGTAATCGATGAGATCTCTCTGTTTTCTTTGTTTCTCTTATTGTTTATCCACTCCTACCTAAGTGAAGAAGGTTGTAACGTTCTACTTCATAGTGGTTGTTGATCTGGACGAGGTCCCGTGGTTTTTACCTCTTTGAGGGATCTCCTCGTAAAAATCTCTTGTGTTGTATGGTTTATGCTTTGATTTATTTCATTGCATTATTATTCCATAATTTTGGTTTGCTTTAGGAGGCTAGATCCTAAGGTTTTGTGCAAGGCCCCCAACAATTCGATTGATTCTCCCATACCAGCTAATATATGTTGTTCTCCTTCTGATTTTGGCACTACTAGCCTTGGTCGAGTTGGTCGATACTTCTAGGATTGATCCAAAACAATTGCTACATGCCTTCTCTTTGTTGCTTGTTGTCTTTGCGAGCATCACTTTTGAGTACGAGTCATCTCCTTGTGTATCGCTAGAAATTTTGGATAACTCAGCCTTTTCTAAACACCTTCTCAGCCAGGCCGAGGTTTAACCATCCTTGCCTCTTGAATAGTCTAAGAGTAATTGCTAATGTGTTTGTCCTTTTGAGGGTAAAAGACATTTCTTTACACATAATTCTAATCAATCGATTGTCTCACTGGATACTTTGATCGATAAGATCTCTCGTTCGATCGAGTCAGCATCGTAAGTTTCTCATAGAGGTGCTAATATTTTGACATTATTTCACTTGGATATGCTTCAACCTGGTCGACTGTAGTCTCAAGCCTCACGCCCTTCATACCGTTTTGCTCTTTGGGTTGATTCCTCTGAACTCCAAGATCAATCTTTTATCGTGGCTGAACTAATCTTTGAGGATTAAAGGTGACCATATTAATATTTATATCAGATGAAAATTGATCAGTATCAATCAACATTGTTTCTTTTTTCTTTTTCGGAAAATTCCAACAACTCTTTGTCAATATTATCCTGAATAACATTCCTGAAAAAACACATTTGTTTGTAGAATGCAACCAAGTTCCATGCCATTTATAATAATTAATTTTCTTCAATTCTTTGGATAACAGAATCTTATGATTAACTAGAATTTTGATAAATTTTCCAGCTAACATAATATCAAATATTATATCAGCATGAGATATATCAAAGTGTAGGATCTTTGACCTTTCTAATTACAGGATGTCATCATCTCTACTTTAACTAAGGCCGAACATGTGAATGATTGTTTAGCCATTATTTCAGCTATTGCAACATCATAATTAGGGCCATAATAATATGTCTCTACCTAAGAATTTTTTTTGCCTCATTGACTCTTGAAGTAGGGCCTCATATTGAGATACCTTCTTAGTCAAATCGTAAAGATTTATGAATTCAGTTTTGATAAACTTCTTTTGAAGCTTGAATTCCAGTCCATCTTGAGCCAATTGGACAAATTTTGCCTCAGTTGTAACTATCTTGCATCAAATTTCGCTCTTCCAAACTGAGCAATATAATTCTTGATCAATTCCCCTTGTAATTGCCGAAAACGAGTAAGATCGGGCATGAAAATTTCTTCGTCCTTATAAAAGAATCGAGAATGAAATTTTCTTTCACTTCTTGTCAATTTTGTATGGAATTTGGTAGTAAATTGGAATACCAAGTAAAAGCTACCTTAGTGAGTGAATGATCAAATAAATGTAAATTATAATACTCATTATTAGCTAATTCTCCACATTGTATGGTAAATCAACTTATGTTTTCTACAGTCGATTGGCCTGTATCATTTATAAGCAACGTAAAGTCATGTCGATAGTTCCTCGACAATGGATATTACTGGTTGATCCAGTCAAGAAATGGCTTAAGATAATCTCGAGTAGTAGTTCGACCAAGAACTTGGCCTGCTACTTCCTGAATTAATTGAACAATTTGGTTACGCTCCCAATATTATTGTGCAGCAACTGGAGGTACTTTAGGGCCATCATAATATTGTTCTTCATTATACGGTTGATTTCTAGGAAAGGGTTGTCCCCCAGGAATCCCTTACTTCCCAGCTTCATGAATTATGTTCCTATTTCCACACTTAAGACATGTGAAATCTACCGGTGGCGGTGAATTTTGCATGTCCTGGATAGAAATACGTTCAGGACGTATGAAATCTACTGGTATTGGTGAATTTCACATATCTTGGATTGAACCTGGGATAGGAACATGTGGAAGTGTTCGTGGCATTGGCTAGATTGGTGGTATAGGTGCCCCATTTCTAACAAAACTTGCATCGACCTATTGCAAAGGTGCAACAAATGCTCTATTATTGAACAAAGACACCAATCGATTTATGCTCTTGCTATGGCCAACCATCGATTTATTGAAAGCCTTGTCCTCAACTTGCGAGTGTTCAGCGATGTGCTAAATCCCCCTTTGCATATCAACGATCTCGACTGATATAATCGTAAGAGGTTCAACTTGAGATGTCTATGGTTTATTTGGATTTGGAGGAATATGCACCAGACTAGGTGGTGAATTTCCTTTCTCAAGTACTTGTTAGACTTGTAACTCCTCCTCATTAGTAAGAGGCTCATTAGCCACAACAACGACTATTGAAATATTACGACCACCCCTTCGGCTCATGATTCTAAATGATTACTGCACTAACAAATATACTTGTGTCAACCAACTAATTTGTAGTCTCACCCAGGCATGCTTAAAATTTTTGGACACTTGGTTTTCCACGACCAGTGCATAATAAATATTTATGACATCCTGATAGTTATCAGTCCCACTGGGCATCCAAAAAAAAATGTTGGACACTTGGTATATTTTCTATTATGCATGCATGCCAGAATCAATACAGCCTCTCGACCTAAACCGATCAACTTTGACCCCCAAACGCCAAAATAAGCAAATACATCTAATATGAACATATATGACCAGATTTTGAGAAGATCGATCACTTACTCAGCTACTTGCAGAATTTGATAATGATCAGGTGATAATCAGAGGTTGGGGTTCTTCCTCCGAAGATGGGTTACTTTGTGCTTTCCACAAGAAAAGACTTTCAAAATACTAGTGCAAATCAAAGAAAAGAAAAAAAAATCACAATCAGTCACTAGGAGCAACTACAAGAATGTGTTTCTTTCTTTAATATGGCATTTGAACCAGTGCTACATAGCTTTCCAAATCCTTCTTTCTTTGACATGTCCCTTTATCCATTTCGCTTCTGAACGCTTCTCGGTGGCTTACTTCACTTTTGGCGCCCAAGGTTTTGTTACACTCGGTCGCCTTTTACATCTTAAATAGCTCAACCGCGCTATGCATCTTTACATGTCAACCGCTTGACCATGCTTCTTGTATATCGACCGCAATACTTCGTCTACCAACCACTAATGTTACGCCAGCTGTAATCCATAAAAAGTACTTCGAATCTTTGAATTTCTTTTTATCCACTTACTAGTCCTCATGCAATTCCATGCGTCACCCTCTTATTGGCTTTCTTAGAATAGCTAGAAACGGGGTACAACCGTATCTAATATTTCCATAACCAAATAAGTTTAATTTCTTTTAATTCATAGTACATCTAAACCTTACGTAGAATGTGAACCATTTAGTTCGAATTATTTATGGCCACAAAACCAATTTCTAGGTAATTTATAATTGCTTACGTATCATGAATCACACTGTAAAAGTAATTAAGAAATTTTTTTTTTACACACTCACCAATGGTTACTTGAACCCATGACCTCGTGTTGAAACTCTCATGAGTCTACCACCACGACATAAGGAACCCACTATGTTAGAGTATAAAAGTATTTATCTAAAATAAATAAATAAGATTCCAATTAGATGGCCCTAACCATTTATATCTATTTTTGGCGCCCTAATGTGGTCGAGTAGAAAACAACACGTGGTGACATTACGTGTTTGGCTCACATGAAAGTCGTACTCACGTCCAAAAAGATCTTCAGTTTATCTTCCTTCGGCATTATACATTCCATTATTAATGTAATGGCATGAACCCTTATGCATGTCTTTAGGGGGATGAATCATTGCATGCCACATGTCCATGATCAACGTGCCCAATTTTTAGGTAACATACTTGGCATGACTATAAAATACCTACCGAGAGAATGGATCTAATTACCGATATGATGATAATATTCTCAGTGAGGCCATCTCTTACGGTCCTTCCAAGATGGGAGATCTTCATGGAGATATTCGAGGAACCAGCAATATTAGAGAAAGTTCTAAATATCAGGAGATCTGACCTATGTCTAAGCCAATCCGGCTTTGGTTCAGACTTAAATCAAGAGAGACAAATATAGCAGTTCCATCAAGTTGCTCTTCGACTGTTGATCAGAATTAAAGAATGGGAGAGATCGAATCTGATTAGGTTCGAGAGTGGGAGATTAAGTTGTGATGGATCTTATCCATCTACCCTCTTCGGCACTTTAAACCATCCTGCAGTGAATGGTGAAATGTGGGAGGTGGTTGATTAGGATTGTCCAACGCTTAAAGATGACAAAGTGGGCCATCAGCAGAGATGTTAAGTGGTCGAGATTGATTTAGGTCTAAGCCCTTGGCTTGGTTGTCTTGATCAGAGGAATCTTGACATTTACAAATCTGATCTTTAGTGAGCCAAAAACACCTCCATGAAAGATAAGCTATGAGAAGAAGATCTGGGAAGCCAACAAGTCCCGATTTGATTGGAGTCATTTCTTTCCAATACAAAATGTAAATTCTGAATCAATCAAGGAGATTCCTATATCCAAAACTATGACGTGAGTGAGAAGGATCCAAAAACAACAAGGAAGAAGTGCTCGAGGCTCTGCGTCAAACACATTTATCCACTTTATATTTATCTTTTCTTAGTTTAGCCTAGTTTAGTATAGATAGCTATTGCATATCGCATTCACTAAAATACCTTAGGATTATGAGTAAATATCATTAACCTTAAGTTGTGGGATTATGTTCAACTGAGTTTTGATTTGGTTGATCATACCAATCTGTTACATTCTACTAACCACCCATCTTGATTGTCGAATTAGGTATTTATCTTTGTTCTGTTTCATTTATATTTTTGGTGGATTTTATTTTGTTGATTGTAATGGATCATATATTTTAAATACCATTAAAGTTGACACTGTTTAACTTAGTTTCAATTATTTGTACATTTTTATTCATTTGAGAGACATACAAATTTAAAGACCGGTGAAATTAGAAAATGTCCTTAAGTCCATAAACTAACGTTTATTGTCACAAAGGTAAAAAGAATTCATTCGGATGGGCTAACCCCTATATTTTCACAAATTCAAATTCATTCTGCCAAAAATACATTGATCGAACGATCAGGATCGCTTAACGGTAGTATTTTTCTTTGTCCCGACTTGTAATCAAAGCTCAGACATTCAGATGATTATCTAAATTGAAAATCTGACGGCCGTTCATGGAGAAGATGAGAAATGCATCCTAATATGGTTGAGACGAGTTCTACCAAAGAGGTGAGATAATTTGGGACTGGGTCCACCCCAACTTGTCGTGGTACCGGCCTGCTGCGGGGCCACGTCAACTCTGCATCTGATCCATTCCATCAGATGCTTCCCTCCGGGATGAAAGGATGCGGTAAAACTAAGCCATTCAAATAGACACGTGTTAGGGATCTTATATATGAGTTTACATTGTTCCATGCACTGTGGTCCAAATAGGTTTGGATCGGCCTGAGTTCTGGTTTCTACGGTAATAATTAGTGGGAGAAGACAATGGACGGCGTGGATTGGATGCATAGTTGACGCCGAGCCCACAGTGACACCTATGATGGTAACGGTACTGTATGATCCCACTTATGCACCAAAACATTCTTCCCCATCTAAGAAAGCATGGACATTTTGAGAAATACTTTGATGCTCTGGCAGAGCGTGATGGATGATACACACGCAGTTTGAAATTACTGTTAAATTGCATGCTTGACCATTTAAATTATAGGAACTAGTTTAAATGCATCATGAGGGAAAATAATATTCATCTCTGGTAATCTAAATATTAGATTGATGAACATTTAGTGAACGGTTAGAAATGAAAACTATCCAATAAAAGGGTTAATTATTGAGATGCAGAGGAACACCACTACTCTTTATTTTACAGAGTAATGATGCCATGCAATACTATCAATAATTTGAACATTGATTTGGATGGTCCAAATGGTGGGTCCTGGATTTCCCATTGGCCCAAAAGTCAATCTTGTGGGACCATGCTATTGTTGGTGACAGATGTCTTCATTCTGTCGGTTGCCATTCGATGACATCGACCTAGTTTGATGACATCGAAGCCGGTTGATGCCATCGAGTTTTTTCAGGATTTTTAGCCTTGATCGTTGGACTGTTCTTGTCATTTTTCGATGACATCGAATCTAGTTCGATGTCATCAAAGGTTTACGCAGATTCGTTAGTGGAAATGCAGATTCTACGATTTTTGTTTCCCGTTCTTATTCTACTTGTTTCTAAAGCTATATAAAGGGTTGTATACGGAATTAGGAGGTATTCCAAGGGAATTATAAGGCATCCTAGGGTTTCTAAAAGGGTTCTAGGGTTTCAAGGGGTGAAGAAAAGGAGAGGTTTGAGAATTGCTCAAGCCGAGTAAGTTATCTATCTTTGTAATCTGTGCTTTCATAGTGGAATTTTCTATCGCTTTGTGCTGTAGTTTTTTCCTACAAGGGTTTTCCACATTAAATCTCTATGTTTCTTGTATTTTCTTGGTGTTCTTGGATTGCTATCCTAGATCCATATCTATGTGATTCCGCATCACAAATCCCAACAAGTGGTATCAAAGCAATCGTCGGGGGCACAAATCTGAATCTGAAGGATTAGTAATAATGGGAACGCCAAGTTTGATATTAAGAAGTACTCAAGCAAAAATAAATTTGAGTTATGGAAGGTTAAGAAATTAGTCTATTAACCAAGAAAGGCGAGATTAAGGCTCTTGAGGAGCAAAAATTGACTATAAAAGACGAAGAATAGGAAACCCTTGATAGTAATATTTTAGCCTCCATCCGTTTATGTCTCACAGATGAGGTTCTCTATAATGTTTTGAGGGAGAAAATTGCAGCTAGTTTGTGGGCAAAGTTAGAGAACATCTATGCGAAAAAGTCCCCTGAAAATCGCCTACACTTGAAGCTACAGTGCTATACTTTCAAGATGGCAGAGGGTGGAGATTTGGAAGCCTTTAATAAATTTATGTGTAAATTGCTGGATATGGAGGATGTAATTCCCCAATTTTTGAGAACCGAGTATATAACCCGTTTCCTAAAAATCCGGTGTTAACTGGTTATCAATAGATAACCTAAACAAATCAAAGGGCGATCAATGGAAGCAAGCGTAGTATAGATGTATCCAAAATCATAGCAAAATAAATATCTTAGGCCACTTAGCTGGGGCTAATATACAAAATTCCAAAAATGTAATTGTTTCAAATGACCATAACAACTATCCTATTGATTTAAGCCATAGTAAGCAGCCGCTTCCCGGTGTGACTCCTCGTCATAGAACTACTCTTCAGTAGTGGCTGGCTCCGGATCCGTCGCATGCTCAACAGCTCCCGTACCTGTCCCATCTGTACGGTTGAACATTGATGGATAAGTGGCCAACTCAGTATGATCTCCCCTCAAGATTACACACCACCACCCTAGACAAGAAATAACGTAAAATATACAAGTAATCCAAAACATAGCAATGCAGTCTTATTATGTGCATGGATGCGTGAATGCAGTCACGCCCCGGGGATGCTCATCCGTGCAAAATTTAGGCTCGTCACCCATGGAAATACGCAATTAACGCCCCAGGGTCAACCGTGCTGAATGCAATCATCGACTTGGGAAAAAAATTCAGTCGGACAGAGGCTAGTTGTCAGCGAAAGCATACTAAATGTGACGTAACGACTGCCTAGCGATAGATGCTGGGTTGTGCCATATATGCATAATTTGTCAAACCATTATTAGTCCAGTTACAATTAGCCAGTTTTCAATAAGCTCAAGGTCACTACGGGGGCTAATTGCCAGCGTAAGCCGACAGCTCGGGAATATGTCTCTTACCACCATCCTCGGCTCATGAGGCTACCGCCTTAGGGTGTGTATAGAACCCATCAACGAGTGGCCAATCAATTCTCAATGTTAGGGAACTACCATCGTATGCTGACTAGGAATGGATATAGAAATCATTAAATTCAGCGGCCAAAGTAAGGCGGTATGTATGGATCAAAAGTGAGTAAGCATCGGTGAGTAAAACATGTGTGGTCCATTCTATAGTCAAGTAAGCGGAATCACTCCATAGATGGAGGTCCCCATAATTTAAGTTCCACGTGTCATAACCTCCACGTTGAGGGTCTATCTTGTCACAGCCAGTCTTATTACACCCTAAGTACAAACTCTCTTTATATATGAGTTTCCGTAGAGAGATTTCAATAGCGTGTGTTTCACAACCAACATGATACTATAGGTTATTCAGACATGCTTTCATATGTGAAGCAAACTCATGTGTACAACTGGTCCAAGAATTATATATTCTAAAGTGTGCATCATAAGTAAGCAATCAAGTATTTTATAAGCTTAGATCATATTTCTGAGCAATTCAGCAGTTTAATAGAAATCAAGGCATATAGTAGAGTAGGCAACTTAAATGTTTGGTCCCATGACAAGTGGTGAAATGGATACAGTATTTGACCAGTACTAATTTTATAAGTAATAGTTGGTCCAATGATTAAACAAAACATGTACCCTAACCCGACATTTTGAATGATTATCCATTCCTAAGAAGACTACCCTTAATCTAGTTTAGTAATGGAAAGCCCAAGGGGAAGAAAATCATCACCCGTAGGGTCGTGTCCGCGTTCATGATCCAAGTTGTCTTGCGGTCCAAAGTCACCCAAGGAATCTCCTAAAATCACAGTTTTTATTTGTCAGTATTCCCACGGTTTGTCCAACTAACATGAGGGTTCGAACAGATAATAACAAGGCCCTTTAGGCTTGCGTTAGAGGGAACGGGCCCACCATATTTTTATCCAAACAAGGTGGCCCCACTGGCTTAAGCTCTTCATCACTATGGTTGAACCGGGCCTCACACATGGACCTCATAGATATCAGGTGGGCCCCATGGATGGGCCCAAGTGAGAGCTTGTGTTACACCAAAAATCACTTCAATAGTTGCAAGTGTAACATGTGTATCACTGTACACTATCATTTTATGGCGCACATGCCTCACTAATGATGATTAGCATTGTCCCAGCATAGCGTATGTAAATCAGCACTGTCCCAATATGGTTCATGTAAATCGGCACCATCCAAATATAGTTTATATACATCGGCATCGTCCAAATATAGTTTGTATAAATCGGCACCGCCCAAATGTAGTTCATGTAAATCGGCACTGTCCAAATATAGTTTGTATAAATCAGCACAGTCCAAACATTGTATATATAAATTGGCATCGTCCAAACATTGGACCACGTGGATGCAGCACATAGGTCACGGTGCAGCAAGCGGGGCCCTCGTTTGGACGGCGTCGAATAAATTCATCAAGGTGGGGCCCCCATTTGCTGTCAAAACTGATGAACGGCTAGGATCAAAAGCCTGAGGTGGGTACCCACCGTCCAGACCTGCTGGACGGTGCAGGTGAGTCCCATACGTTAAGGTGGGTCACATGTGTGGCCCACCAGTTGAATATCTATATACATGTATATATATATATATTATAATAAAATATTATTTTATTTTGATAGGATGCACATTCAGGGCCTGCTGCCCGTTTAGGACGGTCCACAAACGTGCAGCCCACCTGACGTTGGGTGAGGCCCACCTGCAATTTTTCAGGACCCATGTTGGCATTGTGTGGCCCACCATGGTTTATATGGTGTGGCCAACCTAGTCTGAAAAAAGGGAACCCAGGTGCAGCTCACTTGCTGTTGCAGGGTGCGGCCCACCTGTAATTTGGTGAGGCCCAAGTCAGTGCAACCCACCAGGCATTGTCAACGTGAACACGGCCTACACGGCCTCTGTTATAAGCTATTTTGGAAGCCATTCTCGGTCCATTTATCAGCTTAAACATGGCCCATCCTTGGGCCATTTTTCAACCCATATCAGCGCCCAAACAGAGGCATGGTAGTTGCCATTTTCTCTGCCAAAGAATGACCCGAAACTGGGGCATTCTTACCCGAATTTCTGGATTGATATCAGCCCAATTCCTGGGACGTGTTGCAGCTCAATCAGAGCTCGTTTGTGAGCTGTTCCTAGACTGAATTTCATCCCCAAGCAGGGGCCATTTAAATGTCATTGTTCGGCCCCAAGAAGGGCCTGAACTCAGGCCACGTTCGGCCTCAAAACAGAGCCTGCATTCGGGCCCTATTCCTGCTTCACCATGGTCAGACTTTTGGTCCCAGACGTGGCTTATATCAAGGCTGATATCATCCTGAGAATGAAGAAAAAGAGCAAAAAAGGGATGAGGCTGAGTTCGGCTGAGTTACCTTGCTGGACGGCGTGCTCACTCCCGTTCTCCCTCTCCCTTTGATTTTTCTCTCTTTTCTTTCCCCCAAACTTTCTTTCTTAGTATGAACCCCGAGGGCCAGGGTGCTTATTTATAGGCAAAGGGGGAGGAGGAGCTGATGGTAGGGTTCACTTTACGTGGCCTCAGTGGTGGCAGTTATGTTGCCAGCTTCCTCAACCCAAAAGAAGAATGTCTCTATTTCTTCTTTCCTAACTTGCTTGGCCATTAGTGGCTGTGAGGGGACTCCCCTCATGTTGGCAGGTGGAAAGCTTGGGTCCCCAGGGTAATGGGGGGTTGGCTTGCAAGAGAGGCTATTAGGTGGTCCTCTCCCTAGGATCCTAGCCACACGTTAAAGGAATGGACGGTCCAAACTCATCTCATTTGTTTCTATGCACGGGCCCAAACCCCTACAGGGTTTTGATCAGGGGACTCTCGTGAGTGAAATGGATGGTTCGGATCGTCCGGAAAGTTCCCCAGATGGCCTACTTTGAGCCCTAAAGTTTATCAATTTCAAACTTTAAAATGGGCGAGAGGAACTCACACTTTTGCCAATAGGTATCGGTCAACAGCGTGTTGACCATGTGGCTAGGTCAAGTGCATGTCGTGCACACTACTTTCAAGGTGTACATGCACCATGTGAGGCCCTATATGTGTGGGTGGTGACTCATCTATTCCGTTCAACCACACCATGGATCCTATTAGGGTGCCCTAGGCCACTTTGGGCCGTTGTACACCTTTTAGGGCCATATTTGGCCCACATGTCGAAATCCAACGGTTAGATGGGTCTGATGATTGGTTTCAGCGGTTAAAACGGGTCCCAGAGTACACTAATTGTTCGGTTGGTTAGATATACAACTCCTTGAGAGTTGATAGTGGGCGCATTGTCCCATATGACTGGAAATCTTGTGTTTTTTTTTTTTTTTTTAAACCTTTCTGACTGGTGTCGGGTTCAATTCGGCTCCTACGGTCTCTGATGGATGCCTTTACTAGTGACCGAAAGTCCCCATCTACACGTGTAAAGTTTAAGTTACCTTGTTAATCACTCTTAGTTCTTATAAATGTGGTCTTCAAAGGTAACACCCGTGTACCAGAGTTACAGAGTGTTACAGTCTACCTAAAAAAAAAAAATCGCCCTCCAAATTACCTGTGGTGTGTCACTGAATAGGTGGGGGTATTTTTCCCTAACTTCAGCTTCTCATTCCCACATTGCCTCTTCTTCTCCATAATGTGCCCAAAGAACCTTGACTAATGGTATCGTCTTTGTCCGAAGGACCTGCTCCTTGTGGTCCAAGATGTGAACCGGTTCCTTGGTGTACAAAGCATCCTTTGTGATCTCGACCTGCTCCTAGCTAACGATGTGTATTTCATCTGGCATATACTTTTTCAACATAGATATGTGGAAGACGTTATGAATTCTAGCCAGAGTGGTAGGTAGTGCTAAACGGTACACCACTGCCCCCACATGGTCCAAAATTTCGAATGGACCCATGAATCACGGTGCTAGTTTCCCTTTCTGTCAAAACCTAATTAAACCCTTCATGGGTGAGATTTTCAAGAATATGTGATCGCCCACTGCAAATTCCAAATCATGCCACCGGTTGTCTGCATAGCTCTTCTATTTACTCCTAGCGGTTTGCAAACGTTTCCAAATCACCTCAATAACCTGTGTAGTAGCTTGGACCGGTTTAGGGCCCAGAAAACTTTTCTCTCCGACTTCCACCCAGCACTGAGGGGCTTGACAAGGGCAACCATAGAGAGTCTCATATGGCGCTATGCCTATGCTGGACTGGAAACTGTTGTTATAGACGAATTCCACCAGAGGCAAGTGATCGTCCCAGTTGCCTTGAAAGCCCAAGACGCATGCCCTCAGCATATCTTCTAGAATTTGGTTCACTCTTTCGGTCTATCCATCCGTCTGAGGGTGAAACGCTGTGCTAAACCTGAGCTCGGTGCCCATCTCTTCCTATAACCTCTTCCAAAAGGCAGATGTGAATCTAGCGTCTCGGTCTGATATAATCTCCCTCGGAACTCCATAGGATCGCACGACTTCTTGGATGTATAATTTTGCCAGGCTGTCGGTAGAGTCTATCTTGCGTATCAGAAGAAATCGTGCCACCTTTGTCAGCCTGTCAATGATGACCTAGATCGATTCATGCTTCCTTTATGTCCTAGGAAGGCCCGATATGAAGTCCATGGGGATGATGTCCCATTTCTACTCAGCCAGTGGCAATGGCTGTAGAAGGCCCGCAAGCCTCTAATGCTCGACCTTGACCTTCTGACATACCATACACTTTGCCACAAATTCTGTTATATCTCTCTTCATGTTGCCCCACCAGTACTGTCTTTTGACATCATTGTACATCTTCATACTGCCTGGGTGGATGGCTAACTTGGAATGGTGGGCCTCCATCATTACCCCTCTCTTTAAGTCAACATCATCAGGCACGCATACTCGCCCCTGGTATCGGAGACCACCGTTATCATCGATCTTCCAATCAAGCATCCCTTCATTCCTACACTTCTCTTTCATCTTAACCAACCATTTGTCCTGATCTTGGACTAAAATTATATGGCGCATTAAGGTTGGTTCGAGGCTAGAATGGCTACGTAAGCATCCGGCTCGTCGAGTGTGAGCTGAATGTCAAAGTCCTGTACGAACTCCATCATCTCCCACTCTTTGATCATCAGGGTGGCCATTAGTTCATGCTTCTTTTTTCGACTCAAAGCGTCGGCCACAGAATTTTCTTTACCAGGATGGTACGATATATCAAAACAGAAATCTTTAAGTGTCTCCATCCACTGACGTTAACACATATTCAGATCTTTCTGTGTAAATATATATTTCAGACTTTTGTGGTCGCAGAATAACTGGAAGTCTTCCCTGTAGAGATAGTGCCTCCATATTTTTAGAGCGAAGACCACAGCTGCTAACTCTAGGTCATGAGTCAGGTAATTCTCCTTGTGTTTTTTCAACTGGCGAGAAGCGTAAGCAATCACCCTATTGTTCTATATTAGAATGCAGCCCAGACCCATTTTTGAAGTGTCGTTGTATACTACAAATGTTTCTCCCTCTTGTGGAAGGGTGAGTACTGGTGTAGAAGTTAGCCTAATTTTTAACTCCTAAAAAGTCACCTCTGTGTTCTCATCCCACGTAAATTGGTTATTTTTCTTTGTCAGTTTGGTGAGCGGCTGCGCGATCCGGGAGAATTCGTTGATGAAGCTCCTGTAGTATCCCGCCATGCCGAGGAAACTCTGGACCTCGGTAACTGTAGTGGGATGCTCCCACTTAGATACTACTTCCACTTTCATTGGGTCGACTGCTATCCCATTAGCCTTAACCACGTGTCCTAAGAACTTTACTTCCTCTTCCCAAAACTTGCATTTGGACAACTTGGCATATAGCTGATTTTCCTTGAGGGTGCTCAGAACTGTGGGTAAGTGTTGTTCATGCTCCTTCCAGCTCTTAGAATAAACTAGGATATCGTCAATGAACACGATCACGAACCGATCTAGGTACGGCATGAAGACTCAATTCATGAGGTCTATGAACACCGCTGGAGCATTTGTAAGTCCAAAGGACATTACTAAGAACTCGTAGTGTCCGTAACGAGTCCTGAACGCCGTCTTCGGGATATCCTCCCTGATTCTCAGCTGATGATACCCTGAGCGCAGATATGTTTTGGAGAAATATTTGGCATCTTTGAGCTAATCGAATAGATCGTCGATACGTGGCAGGGGGTATCTATTCTTTATTGTAACATCATTCAGACATCGATAATTAATGCAAAGGCGCATCGATTCATCCTTATTTTTTACAAAGAGGACTGACGCTCCCCAAGGTGAAACGCTGGCGCGGATGAAGCCCTGGTTTAGAAATTCATTGATTTGGCTCCTCAACTCCTCCATTTTGCATGAAGGCATGCGAAACGAGGGTAGCAAAATGGGGGCGGTCCCTAGCTTGAGATCGATACAGAAATCCACCGCCCGCCTAGGAGGTAGCCCTGGTATTTCTCGAAACACTTCCGGGAATTCCCGCACGACCGAAATTTGACTGATGGAGACTTCTTCAGTCTCAGCCTCGGGTAGAGCTTGCAGGCTCCTAAACTCTTCGTGTCTGCCCTTCCCTTTCAAGGTAAAAGGGGATCGCCCTGGGATGGTTATGGTAACCGTCTTGCCGTGACAGTCCATGACCGTGCGCACGAATATAAGCCAGTCCATCCCAAGGATGACATCAAACTACCGGATAGCCATGATGACCAGGTCCACAGTCACCTGATGATTTGTGAAGGTGATGAGACATGCCCTGCATATTTTGTCTGTTTCTACAAATTTTCCCATAAGGGATGCTACTACTAGGGGAGTATGCATGTAGGTCGTGTTCAATTTTAATCTAGATGCAATGGCAGAATCTATGAATGACAGAGTTACACCAGAATCAAACAAGGTAAGTTTAGGGGTACCGTTAATATGGGTGGTACCGTGGATGGTCTGGAGTGGATCCTGCTCGGCATCTGAAGCGGTGACTACATATACCTGTGCTCTCTGCGGGGTTGGGGGTCTTGTCCTTAGCTGCTGGGGCCTGGGTGCTGGCCTGGCTATCATTGGGCCCTGCTAGGGGCGGCTTCCTGGAAGTGGAATTCCCTGGTCCCGCATCCTCTTGAAATAGGTTCGGGTGTTGTGGTTCATCTTACCGCCATAGTCACAGCTTCTGCTAGAGGGCAAGGGCGGAGCTCACGCCAGTACTGGCCTTGACCTCTCTGCAGGAGTGGATGGAGTGGGACGTGCTTGCCTTGGTTTGAATTGGGCATCTTGGGCTGGGAGGCGAGAGCGAATGGTGCGCTCAAAGTCCTTTTCCACTCTCATTACCTTGTCTACAAGTTCTGGGAAGTCCCCGAAATCCCACATACACAGCCGAGACTGAATTCCGGTCTCGAGCCCTTCCTTGAATTTTTGCAATTTATATTCATCATCCTCGAGAGCCTTTGGTACATAGCGAGAGAGCTTGTCGAACCTTGCCTCGTATTGGGCAACTGTAAGGCTCCCCTGCTCCATGTAACACCCTGGATTTCGAGGGTTGAGCAAAGCTCAACTCCCGAGATCTAACGCATCACTAATGCAACATAGATAATGATGTTTAAACGTTGTCCATATTAGTACATTAAACAAGAGAGGGATTATACTAAATCAACATATCATACTCTAGAGTTAATGTAATTAAGCAAGAAGAAGATTGAGATAAGTATATAAAGTATATATGTGTTTCACAAACTCCAGAGTATAAGTGTATTACCGGGCTAAATATATTCATGTTTTGTTTCAAAATATACAAAATATCAAAATGTGAAGGTCCGACTAATCCATATAATCCCTGTGATCCCATCGAATTAGCACGAGGTCTACATAGACCCGCCTGATAGCTGTACATGGGAGAACTCCTCCTCGTCAAAGAAGTCCATCTCAGATGTATAGACTCCGTCATCACGTGCATCTACAACAGAGTTTGGTTGGAGTTTTAAAACACCATCCCAGAGTGGGAGTGAGTGATCAACTCAGTGATACTATAAGGCAAAGGTTAACATGTTATCAATTCAGTCAAGCAGTAATGATAAAGTAGTACAATAATCATATTCTAAGTACTCTTATTAATGTAGGAATGGTATGTTGTAATGATGCATGCACTCCCACGAAACTCCCTCACAAGCGACTTCATCAACCGTTCAAGCATGACAAACTCCCTAAACGTGCCCTTCCTCGCCAAAGCACATGCAATGCAGTGCATGGTCGTGTTAGCCAAGTACTTAATTAGGCTTATTCATACAGCAGATTCGGGAAGCTAAAATACCTCCCTTTATATCACTAACCCAAACTGAAGGATCCATCTAGGGTCGTCAATCCTAGTTAATCGCTACGATAGGCAAGTTGTAGGGCATCAACCCCTATGAAAGCAGTGGATAGGCAAATTTAAGAGTTTATACTCGAGGTTACGATGGGGAGGCTCTTCAGGTGGGAGGTTCGATTGTTTGTTCTGCTGATATCTAAGGAACCTAAGTGTTCTGTTTCTATGTTTACTCATCCTCCCCATTTATAAAGCAAGTTTCTAAGTTCCCCCTAAGTTAACTCCTCAAGGTTTTGTATATTCATCCCACAGTCAGGCTATCCCATACTCTGCTTTGATACCAACTGCAACACCTCAATTTTCGAGAACCGAGTATATAACCCGTTTCCTAAAAATTTGGTGTTAACTGGTGATCAATAGATAACCCAAACAAATCAAAGTGCGATTAATGGAAGTAAGCATAGTACAGATGTATCCCAAATCATAGCAAAATAAATATTCTAGACCACTCAGTTGGGGCCCATATACAAAATTCCAAAAAATGTAATTGTTTCAAATGACCATAACAACTAGCCTACTGATTTAAGCCATAATAGGCAGCCGCTTCCCAGTGCGACTCCTCGTCATAGAACTCCTCTTCAGTAGTGGTTGGCTCCGGATCCGCCACATGCTCAACAGCTCCCATACCTGTCTCATCTGTACAATTGAACATTGATAGATGAGTGGCCAACTCAGTGTGATCTCCCCTCAAGATTATACACCGCAGCCCTAAACAAGAAATAGTGTAAAACATACAAGCAATCCAAAACATAGCAATGCAGTCTTATTATGTGCATGGATGTGTAAATGCAATCATGCCCCAGGGAAACTCATCCATGCTGAATTTGGGCTCGTCACCCATGCAAATAAGCAATTAATGCCCTGGGGTCAACCGTACAGAATGTAATCATCGACCCGGGAAAAACATCCAGTCGGACAGAGGCTAGTCGTCAGTGAAAGCGTATTAAGTGCGGCATAAAGACTGCCTAGTGATAGACGCTGGTTTGTGCATGTATGCATGATTAACCAAACCATTATTACTCCAGTTATAATCAGCCAGTTGTAAACAATCTCAAGGTCACTAGGGGGCTAGTTGCCAGCGTAGGCCAACAGCTCGGGCATAGGTCCCATACCACCATCCCCGGCTCATGAGGCTATTGCCTTAGGGTGTGTATAGAACCCATCAATGAGTGACCAATTAATTCTCAATGTTAGGGAACTACCACCGTATGCTGACTACGAATGGATATAGAAATTATTAAATTTAGTGGCCAAAGTAAGGCGGTATGTATGGATCAAAAGCGAGTAAGCATCGGTGGGTAAAACATGTATGGTCCATTCCATAGTCAGGTAAGCGGAATCACTCCATAGATGATGGTCCCCATAATTCAAGTCCCACGTGTCATAACCTCCACGTTGAGGGTCTATCTTGTCACAACCAGTCTTATTACACCCCAAGTACGAACTCTCTTTAAATAGGAGTTTCCTTAGAGAGATTTCAATAGCATGTGTTTCAACCAACATGATACTATAGGTATTCAGACATGCTTTGTACAATTAGACCAAGAATTATATATTCTAAAGTGTTCATCACACGTAAGAAATCAAGTATTTTATAAGCTTAGATCATATTTCTAAGCAATTTAGCAGTTTAATAGAAATCAAGGCATATAGTAGAGTAGGCAACTTAAATGTTTAGTCCCATGACAAGTGGTGAAATGGATATGATATTTGACCAGTACCATTTTTATAAGCAATAGTTGGTCTAATGATTAAACAGAACATGTTACCTAACCCGACATTTTGAATGATTATCCATTCCTAAGAAGACTACCCTTAATCTAGTTTAGTAATGGAAAGCTCAAGGGGAAGAAAATCATCACCTGTAGGGTCGTGTCCGCGTTCTTGATCCAAGTTCTCTTGCGGTCCAAAGTCACCCAAGGAATCTCCTAAAATCATAGTTTTTGTTTGTCAGTATTCCCACAGTTTGTCCAACTAACATGAGGGTCCGAACGGATAATAACAAGGCCCTTTAGGCTTGCGTTAGAGGGAACGGGCCCACCATATTTTTATCCAAACAAGGTGGCCCCACTGGCTTAAGATCTTCATCACTATGGCTGAACCGGGCCTCACACATGGACCTCATAGATATCAGGTGGGCCCCATGGATGGTCCCAAGTGAGAGCTTGGGTTACATCAAAAATCACTTCAATAGTTGCAAGTGTAACATGTGTATCATTGTACACTATCATTTTATGGCGCACATGCCTCACTAATGATGATTAGCATTATCCCTGCATAGCCTATGTAAATCAGCTGTAACGCCCTGGATTTCAAGAGTCGAGCAAAACCCAACTCCTGAGATCTAATGAATCACTTATGCAACATAGATAATGATGTTTAAATGTTGTCCATATTAGTGCATTAAACATGAGAGAAATTATACCAAATTATCATATCATACTCCAGAGTTAATGTAACTAAGCAAGTAGAAGACTGAGATAGATATATAAAGTATATACGTGTTTCACAACCTCCAAAGTATGAGTGTATTACCGGGCTGAATTTATACATGTTTTGTTTTAAAATATACAAAATGTCAAAATGTAATGTTCAACTAATCCATGTAACCTTGTGATCCCATCGAAGCAGCACAAGGTCTACATAAACTTGCCAGAGAGCTGAACATAGGAGAACTCTTCCTCCTCATCTACGAAGTCCAACTACGCTGCATATACATCCTCACCACCTGCATCTATAACGGAATCTGGTTGGTGTTTTAAAACACCGTCCCAGAGTAAGAGTGAGTAATCAACTCAGTGGTACTATAAGGCAAAGGTTATCATGTTATCAATTCAATCAAGCAGTAATGATAAAGTAATATAACAAACACTCCTAACTACTCTTATTATTGCAGGAATGATATGTAGTAATGATGCATGCCCTCGTCTACACTCCCTCAAGCGACTTCATCAACCATTTGCGCATGACAAACTCCCTAAACGTGCGCTTCCTCGCTAAAGCACATGTAATGCGGTGCATGATTGTGTTAGCCAAGTACTTAATTAAGCTTATTCATATAGTAGATTTGGGAAGCTAAGATACCTCACTTTATATCATTAACCTAAGCGGGGACCATCTAGGATCATCAATCCTAGTTAATCACATACGATAGGTAAGTTGTAGGGCATCACCCTTAATAAAAGCAGTGAATAGGCTAATTCAAGTGTTTATACTCTAGGTCACTATGGGAGGCTCATCACCTGAACATAGGCTGACAGCTCGAATACAGTGTCCCATACCACCGTATTCGGCTCACAAGTTTAGGTTGCTAATTAGTCACTACGGGGAGGCTCATCACCCCAGCGTAGGCCGACAGCTCGACCACGGTGTCCCATACCACCATGCCCGACTCATGAGTCTTAGTGGATCATGGTATCATGGTTAAAACGGGCTTTACATTGGTAAGTGGTACCTTAAATTCAAGCAGTAGTGTGCATACATAGTAAACCGACAATAGGCCAATCGATTTATTATACAAGTTTGATTGGTACGGGCGCACGCTAAATTAATCGACGTGGAGCACATAAGCACTCCATGTGGCCTAACCACTATCGACAATCATCGTACGACCCAGATTCACCAAACGCATCAAATGTGGCGAGACTAATTCAGCCACCCAAATGAAAATTGTTACCGATTGCCTGGACTAGGTTGTAGTCCCAATCTTACTCAGACATAATATGTGGATACATGTGATAATTATATAAGCATTTAACAAACAATCCAAATACAACACTCATTTGAGCATTTTATCAAACACATTGAACTTGTAGCCAAGCACTTGCATTTAATCCATAAATCGCGTAACGGCGATATGATTTCATGAAAGAAGCTATACATATGATTAAGAAAATTAAGAATCCTATCTTAATACACTCAATAAATACCAACCATCAACATTTTCTCATTCAAACATTTTATCAAACACTTAGACTACACAACATAAACTAAATTAGTTACGACATATATTATGGCAAATCTTTTCACAAAGAGATTGTCATACATACAACAAACATGAATTCTAGATTAATAGTCATAGTAAGCACAAATAATAATTATAAGTTCATTCAAACATTTTAATAAACACATGGAATGCATTATATATTCACATAGTTCACACACGTGTATAATTTATCGAATACGTTGTAACTAAGATCATATGGCAACAATCAAGTCAGATATAAATTATTACTGACATTGAAAGCCTTGAAAATCAGAACCTAAACATTTATAGTCTGCACCTTTCATCGGTATACTCGTATCGAACTCAGTTCGAATCCTACGTTCTCGAAAAAGGAATAACGGGTACCTAAATCAGGAAATTCGTTAGCTAGGTTGACAAACAACTATTCTATACCTTAACTACAATATTAAGGTTTGGATTTCTTACCCAAATCATCGTTGAAATGGTTCATGTAGCAATGATGCGGCGGTGATTTAGTGCATGGGGTAGTGGGAGTGAATCCCAGTAATAATCTCCCAAACTCACTCTCTTCTCCGCACTCTTTTCTCTCTTCTCTCTCCTAGGGTTAGAGAAATTCGTATGAAATGAGAGTGAGGTAGTTTAAGGGCCTTATATAGGCTCAAAACTGATGTCAATGGCCCCATGGCCATGGTATAATTGGGTTATAGCCAAAGGATGCCTGTTTCTGACGAATGGGCTCATCTGGAGGTCCATTACTCACATACGACATGGAGTAAGTTCCCTGACCATGGATCTAGGCCAGGATTTGGATAGGCCGATCAGCCATGATGGACTTGTATCAGATCAAAGATCATTGTCACTCGATCAAGGCCACAAGCACACAAATATGTGCAGGGAAATTTCCCTGATCCATGGGTGAAGTTCTGTCAAAAACTGATGGTCTGAAATCTTCATTTTCGCCTGCAAGTGAATGGCCCAATTCACTTAAGTTTCATTACATTTTCTAAAGATATTCGTGTTTCTCACACACTTCACTCAAGGCTCAAGTTGTGCATTTCTGGATACTATTTGGGCTCGATTCCCGTGATGGTTGTCAAGCCCAATAAGACGGATATAACCCTATAGTTTTGTGTTCATCGGACTTTCGACGTGCAGTCCAGGTCCGATACGGAGTTTCAATGTGCTCCCGAGAGCAACTGGGTTTTGAGATTTCTCTTTGGTTTTTAAGTAGTGTTGAGTTAGCGATTTTGACGGTTTTGGGTCTTGCCATTTATATAGATGGTGTTCGAGCTAAATCCACCAATTAATTTAGGTTAGTACTTACTTAATTTTTGTCTAATTTCTACAAAATATGGTCCTTATGGATTTCTACCAGAGGTGGTACTCGGGTCTTTATACGGATTTTTTCGAGACAGTACAATCTACCTCCCTTAAAGAAAAATTTCATCCCCGAAATTAGTACCTTCTGGTACTCCTCGAGGATTTGAGGGTAGTTCTTACGGACTTCAGCTTCTGTTTCCTAAGTAACCTCTTCCTTAGTGTGGTGTGTCCATTAAACCTTCACAAGTGGGATAACTTTGTTGCATAACACTTGTTCCTTCCTATCAAGAATACGTGTTGGTCGTAGTACATAGGTAGCATCTTCACTCAACTGTACTTGCTCCTATTTGATAATATGGGAAGGGTCAGGAACATATTTATTCAACATCGATACATAAAATACATTGTGCACGCCTGCAAGTGGTGTGGGCAAAGCAAGGGGGTAGGATACGACACCCACTCGGTCTAGAATCTGGAATGAGCCAATAAATCATGGCGTGAGTTTCCCTTTCTTGCCAAAACAAAGTACTCCCTTCATTGGAGAAACCTTCAAGAATATATGGTCCCCAACTTCAAACTCTAGCTGTCTCTGTCTTGTATCAGCGTAACTCTCACTACCAGAAAAATGGGCAAAGGCTACAGATAAAATCTATGGCTACGGTTCTAGTCCATAGCACGACTGTAGTCATAGGTGCCGTAACAATAGGTCTTGAACCTATGGCTACAGATTTTATCCATAGCTGTAGATTATAATAGCTATAGATATAATCCGTAGCAATAGATTGCAATAGCTACAGATATAATCCGTAGCTATAAATTACAATAGCTACAAATATAATCCGTAACAATAGATTATAATAGCTACAAATATAATCCATAGCTGTCAGATTAACGGCTATGGTTAATATCCGTAGTTATTTCGTACATTAAAAAAATATATAGATTCATTTGTTCATTCAATTACCACCTGCATAATCATTCATTCATTCCATTACAATTAATTACAATCATTTATTCATTTAATTACAATCATTCATTCATTCATTCAATTACGATCAATTATAATTACAATCAATTACAATCCTTCATTCAATCAATTACAATTACAATTATAATTAAATTACAATTACCACATGCATAATCATTCATTCATTCCATTACAGTCAATTACAATCCTTCTTCAAGTCGCTCGAACCCTGAGCAACCCCCAGAGGTGGTTGAGCCTCTATCTAGTGCACTAAATTCTGCTCAAAATGGAAATGTTATTGCCGGCAATACCAGTCCTACAGGTACATCTGAGGATGTTCACATGACAAATGGATCTCATGTTCCTAATGGAAATGTACATGCAATGGATCCAATTGAAGTTGTTTATGCAGAGAAGCTAGCAAAAATCAAGGGCATTTTGTCTGGAGAGACGTCGATACAACTGACATCGATAAATTTTTTTCTGGAGAGACGTTGATAGAATAGGTTAAGGTTTAGGTTTAGGAAATTAGGTTCGAGTTCGGGATCGGGTTTAAGTTTGGGTTTTCAACTTTAGGTTTAGGTTTAAGTTAGGGAGTTGAGATTAGGATTAGGTGTAGGTTTAGGTTTAGGGATTTGAGAATACATTTAGGTTTAGGTTTTATATTTAGGTTAAGGTTATAGGTTTAGGTTAAGGTTAAGGTTAAGGTTTAGGTGATAGGTTATATGTTATAGGTTATAGGTTTTCGGAATTGAGAATAGGTTAAGGTTTAGGTTTAGGAAATCAGGTTTGGGTTCAAGATCGGGTTAAGGTTTAGGTTTTCAAGTTTAGGTTTAAGTTTAAGTTAGGGAGTTGAGATTAGGGTTAGGTGTAGGTTTACGTTTAGGGATTTGAGAATACATTTAGGTTTTAGGCTTAGGTTTAGGTTATAGGTTATAGGTTTAGGTTATAGGTTTAGGTTTAGGTTTAGGTTTAGGTTTAGGTTAAGGTTTGGTTATAGGTTATAGGTTATATGTTAAGGTTTTGGTTTAGGTTAAGGTTATAGGTTTAGTTTATAGGTTAAGGTTAAGGTTAAGGTTTAGGTTTAGGTGATAGGTTATATGTTATAGGTTATAGGGAATTAAGAATAGGTTAAGGTTTAGGTTTAGGAAATCGGGTTCGGGTTCGGGATCGGCTTTAGGTTTGGGTTTTCAAGTTTAGGTTTAGGTTTAGGTTAGGGAGTTGAGATTAGGATTAGGTGTAAGTTTAGGTTTAGGGATTTGAGAATACATTTAGGTTTTAGGTTTAGGTTTAGGTTTTAGGTTTAGGTTAAGGTTATAGGTTTTGGTTTAGGCTAAGGTTATAGGTTCAGGTTATAGGCTTTGGTTTAGGTTAAGGTTATAGGTTTAGGTTTATGTTAAGGTTTAGGTTTAGGTTTAGGTTATAAGTTCAGGTTAAGGTTTAGGTTTGGTTTTAGGTTATATGTTATAGGTTGTAGCTTTTGGGAATTAAGAATAGGTTAAGGTTTAGGTTTAAGAAATAGTGTTCGGGTTCGGGATCGAGTTTAGGTTTGGTTTTTCAAGTTTAGGTTTAGGTTTAGGTTAGGGAGTTGAGAATACATTTAGGTTTTAAGTTATAGGTTTAGGAAATCGGTTATAGGTTATAGCTTTTGGGAATTGAGAATAGGTTAAGATTTAGGTTTAGGAAATCGGGTTTGGGTTCGGGATTGGGTTTAGGTTTGGGTTTTTAAGTTTAAGTTTCAGTTAAGGAAGTGAGATTAGGTCCCTGCAAATACAGATATAAACACGGCCTGTCCAAATGGCCAGGCCCCTCCAATGCTATCCATAGGAAATGGACACCTTTATCATGGTCATAATAGCAGTTCCCACCTTATAAGGACCCTCGCTCAACACCCGTATAGCTCCGACGCACATCCGAGTCTGCTCCATCAATTTCGAGTAAATACATAAACACAGCCTGTCCAAATGGCCAAGCCACTCCAATGCTGTCCATAGGAAATAGACAGCTTCATCATGGTCATAACAACGGTTCCCACCTTCCAGGGACCCCTACTCAACATCCGGATAGCTCCGACGCACATCCGGGTCTGCTCCATCAATTTTTACGGAATTATGCACAAATACCTTTTCATGATTCAAAGAAGGGAACTCGAGGGTTTTCCTTACCTTCCATTGTACGCTTTCAAGGTGCAGATGGCCTCTAAAACACACATACATCCTGGGAGTCGCTTATCAAAACCACAGACTTTTGTTTTGAAACTCGTTCATCTCACCTGAAAACCTGTCACATAATGAATAACTGTAACCACAATGATAACTATTGTGAATGCACTACAATGAACAAATTATTATTATTATAGATAACTGTAATTACAACATAGATATCATGCACACGATATCACGAACATATTGTTGCAACAAATAAATGCACTTATAACACATAATGTATTGTTTGATGAATTACACATGCGCATTCTTGACAAGAGACGTACCAGATGCTTGAATCTGAAATATGCAGCTTCAATCCTCCCACATGCAACATCCACCTGAAAGAATGTATATAACCGTCATGCTTAAGTAATCAATACAGGAATGTACAAGTAAAACCATAAAGTCAGAGATACTCACTGCATTTTCAGGATCTCCTCCATAGTTAATGATCCCATTCTAAAGCCCTTCTCCCTCCTCCTTTACCCGGGCTTGGGACCGGCAATGTAAGGAGTTGCATTGGCGGAGTTAAAAAAGAGCTTAGGCTCCATTTGGTTTTCAAAAAAATTGTTTTCATAAATACTAATGTGATGACCAAATGGAGCCTAAGACTATAAATACATTCAAATATA
The DNA here is from genome assembly GCA_030180095.1 of Magnolia changhungtana. Taxonomy (NCBI): domain Eukaryota; kingdom Viridiplantae; phylum Streptophyta; class Magnoliopsida; order Magnoliales; family Magnoliaceae; genus Magnolia; species Magnolia changhungtana. The sequence continues at coordinate 4,038,879 of JASAUF010000340.1, read as the reverse complement.
GAGTACAAAATTCATTCAATATTTTAAAAAAAGTGCCAAATTAGTTCAAAATTACCTCAAAATGCACACTACACATTCAAAATTAGTTCAAAATGCACACTACACATGTTCAATTATAGAGTACCAAATTTGTTCATATTATTGAATTCTCAAAGCCTCTTTCCCCCATTGCACAAATGATCCCGGACCGGCCTCTCCAAGTGTAGATGCGAACCTATCTTCTTTCCACAAGGGAGCGTGAGGTTGTATAACCTCAGTCAGGACAACGACAAAAGCTCCATCCTCGAACGGTTCGCAATGGACAGTTGCATTTGGATTAACTTGGGTCGAATCCATGCACATGCATGTTCCAAACCCTATAGCTTGGGTTGAATCCATTTTTCATTAGATGTATTTCCATATCATCATAAGAAACCGAAAAACGTGCACATCTGCAAGTGGTGCCTGGACAAGGAATGGATTCTCTACCAGGAAGGTTTTCTTGTGCAAACTTTGAAAAACTTCTTATTCCAGAAATAAAATGTGGGTCTGGGAAACTTAGTGTCATCTACTCCCTATTCATTACAGCTGAATCTCGATTAACCAACGGGTCCATTTTCAACCTGCACCTTACTAAAAATTAAAGTTGAAAATTAGCCTTACCAAAAACATGAGTATTCACACCCATAGATATATATATTTTTTAAATACCTATTATGTCCAAGATTATTATTTTTCATGCATACTCATACTCTTCACATGATCTTTAGCAACTTCACAAGTAGATACCACATTTAGTAGCATCTCAAGCAAGAGATTGGTTGACAATTATTTTAAGGAAAAAATCATGTGTAAATGAAATTAAGAATGAACATTATCCAATTTATATTACATTAGAAACTTTCAAGCAATTCCCTTCATCAGGGGAAAACTATATATACATGTCTATTAGAAGATATGGACAGTTGTAGGTGCTAACTTGGTTGAAATGTGAAAAAATAAATCCTAAACAAATGAATTAATTTCATATATTATCGAATGCTGAGAATTTATCAAAGCCAAATAAAAGGTTTTTTTTTTTTTTTTTTTTTAAAGGGTCAGCATATTAAGAATTTAGTTAAAAACTGTCCAAGAAAATCATCTCACATGCAAATCTATACCTAATAAAATAACATTAAGTTTCATAAGAGGGAAGTATTTCAGCATTCAATGAGTATATCCATAGGAGCTTTCTAGTTGTAAAATGAACAAAACACATGGTCCATTGCCAACTCGACAGTAAATGTGGCCATACAGTCAGTGAATCCTAACTGTCCAAATGGTTGGCACTAGTATGGATGGCCCATGGCATAAAGGCCAATCTAACTAAAAAAATAATAACAAGTAGTTAAACTTGTGTATACTCAATAGACAAAAGTCACCAAACAGGCACTTGGAAAAATCTTCTCTTTATCCATGAGATTCCCACCGCCTCTCTTCTCGGCATTTCTTCAAACAAACACTGTGCATCATCCATCTTCCCACAACTTGTGTATAGTTCAACTTGTGTATACTCAGTTACCACTAGCATTCCTATGGTAATTATGCGGAGTTTAAAAAGTAACTCATACTCCTCATTTGTGGCACTGATGTACGGGTTTCTGCATCAAATGGTGAATCCATTGGAAATGTGCATATTTAAATTCACACTGATAGAGCAATCCCAACCAATGAGAACCAAATACCCAAAACAAACAATAGGGGCCTCAAGTACAATTCCACATACAACAAGGAATAACCCAAGGAAATAAGCAAAAGTAATATTAAAGTAGCACCAGAACAAGAGCATTAAAAACAAATCTCATGAAATGCACAGAGATATTAGATGAAAATGCACAAAGATATTAGACGGAAATGCACCAAATATCATGATTAATCATTCTAATTTCAGTACAAAATCTCATGAAATTTTATGATATTTGAATCAACCCAAAAATTGAAGCAAATTCAAAACTCAAGTGAGCAGATTGAACGCCCACCATTGAGACATTCTTGGGGCCACGAGTTTTTCATCATGCCAAAGTTGTCATGTTTTAAATTCATGCCAATGAGAATGACCTTGTGAGCAGTTTGAATGCACATAGACATTACAAAAGACCTCAGAAAGGTTTCAACAGTAAGCTATTATCTCCCACTTTTTCCCATCGAATGGTTTGCTTGAGCTTTGGATCCACCTCAGTTTTGGGCTCATGTATGACACTGCAAGATAAGTCCATATGGTAATGCCACCAGCTTGACTGAGCCACAGAAGTTTTGGATTGTGAAGATATATTTTTTTTCTTCCATCTTTTATCTCATGAACAGGTTGAATGGCATATAAACATCACAATGGGTCACTGGAAGTCTCCCTTGGTGTGGCCCACTGAGTTGTGGATCTGCATGATTTTAGTACATCATGTGGCTCACAATCCAAGATAAAAGATGTGAAAATGGGGAACTGATTTAGGAGGAATTACATATGTGGCGCCATGTGTCTGCTGATGGTTCAATAATCTAAACCATTCATCTCCATTTCGTCCATGGTTAAAAGACTGATCAGCGACTCCCATCAACTCATTTGGCCCTGAGTCCAGTTCTCACTCGTCCAAGTCAGAGCTGACTCAGCCTATGTTGCTTGAGTTGAGGGTAACTCAGATTTGACTTGTGTTGTCAAACTAGATTGGGTCCAACTGAGTCGGCATTGACTCGTCAGAGTAGCACTCCACACAGATGGTTCTTAAAACCATAATTCCACAGTTGGGATTTGATCTAGATATATGCAAAATTTATAGACATTATGTCTACAATTCATTTGAAGAGCTCTATGACAGATCAACCACCATAAACAAATAGAAGAAAATAGAATAGGGTTTGGACATTCAATATTTGAGAGAGAGAGAGAGACCAAGGACGACGAGGGGCTGACAGAAAGAAACCTTCCATCCACAAGGAGAGTGGCAGTGAGATGGGAAGAAATGCTCTATTTTTTCCTGACAGAAAGAAACCTTCTGTCCACAAGGAGAGTGGCAGCGAGATTGAGTGAGCGAGCACGAGAGAGCGAGAGGGATAGGGAGACGGCAAGGGAGAACGAGAGAGCGAGAGCGAGAGCAAGAGGGAGGGTTTTTGTCTTTTGGAGCGAGAGGGAGAGGAGAGAGAGAGGGTTTAGGCGGCGAAAATTCCAATGACTGCCAAAACGGTTTCAATGGCAGGTGTTCAATCCTCCACTGCTTTATACAGTGTGGTCCACTTGATTTTTTTGATCTGTCTTATTTTTCGTCTCAAGCCTTACAATGAGGTAGCCAAGTGGACAGACAGTTTAGATATAACTCATACGCCATGATAGGACACACACAATTTGGTGATGTCAACACACCAAATCATGTGTGTGCGACAGCAGCCAATCCGCTTCCAAGCTTGGGCTATTATCTTGGACGGTGATCTCTGGGGCTACTTGGAGGCCACCATGATGGATATGTCTTATCCACGCAGTCTATTCATTTAGGCAACCATGGATAGGACATGAAACTAAAAATGAGGCAGATTGAAGGCCCAAGTTAACCACACCACTCCAAAATAACTTTCAACAATATGCACAAAATTTTCAGTGTTAACTGTTGTGTGGTCCACTTGAGGCTTCAATATGCCTCCTTTTTTTGGGCTCATATCCTAAAATTCGATATCAAAACAGATGGACGGCTTAGAAAAAACAAATACATTACGATGGGCCCCACTGAGACCCTTATGAGACGGTTAATTTATAAAAGCGTGATGGGGGGTTGTAACCTATAGCTAAAAATTAAATCTGTAGCTATTTTGCTACGGATTAAAGCCATAGCCATAGACCTCTATAGTCTGTAGCCTTTGTTCATTTTTTGGTAGTGTCTTCTGTCTACTCTAGGTTGCAAGGAGTCGACGCCTGATAATATCAATCTTCTTTGAGGTTGCTTGAACCAAATCTGGGCCAATCAAGCTCTTCTCGCCAACTTCTGCTTAACAATGCGGTGCTCGACATGGTTGCCCATACAAGGCTTCGTAGGGAGCCATGCCAATGCTTGCTTGGAAGCTGTTGTTATAAGTAAACTCGGCACAGGGAAGACAGTCATCCCAACTGTCCTTAAAATCGAGTACACATGCTCGCAGCATATCTTCTAATATCTGATTTACCCGTTCTATCTGCCCATCCGTCTGTGGGTAGAATACGGTACTGAACTTCAGTTTTACTCCCATTGCTTCCTGGATTCGAGTCCAGAAGATAGACGTGAATCGCGTGTCTCGGTCTGACACAATCTCCAAAGGAACTCCATGCAGACGTATTATCTCCTTGATGTACAGCTTAGCTAAATCATCTGCTGAGTTTGAAACTTTAATTGGGAGGAAGTGAGCCGATTTCGTCAATTGGTCCACAATCACCCAAATGGAGTTGTCTTTGGTAACCTAGAAGTGAAATCCATGGATATGAAGTCTCGTTTCCATTCAGCTATGGGCATAGACTGAAGTAAACCAGGAGGTCGGTGATGCTCAGACTTGACCTGCTAGCACGTGAGACAGTGAAATACATAATTTGCTATATGGGCCTTCATGTTGTCCACCAGTACGAATACGTCATGTCTCTATACATCTTTGTACTACGCAGATGCATCGTCATCCTTGAATTGTGAGCGGCGTCCAGGACTTCCTTTCTCAAGTCATGGAGATTCGGGACGCATAGGCGGCCGTGATATCTCAAACCTTCATCTACGCCAGCCCTCCATTCGGAGTCTTCACTGTCGCTCACTCGTTTTCTCATCTTCACCAACAGTTCATCTTCCTTCTGAGCCACAATGATTCAGTCATTAATAAGTGGCTGTACATAGATATGTGCGACACTCTCAAATGGCTCCTCTACTGTAAGCTTCTGTTCGAAGTCTCGCACGAACTCTACCATATTCGATTCTTCTATCATCAGTGGAGCTGCAAATTCTATGTCTTCTTGTGGCTCAATGCATCGGCCACAAAGTTGGCCTTGCCAGGATGGTAGGAGACCTTAAACTTGAAGTCTTTCAAGGTCTTCATCCAACGTCGTTGCCTCATGTTCAAGTTTCTCCATGTGAAGACGTACTTGAGACTCTTGTGGTTACAAAAGAGCTCGAACTCCTCTCCAAAGAGGTAATGCCTCCAGAGCTTTAATGTGAAGATGACCACTGCTAATTCCAGGTCATGCGTGGGGTAATTTTCTTTATGTTTCCTCAACTGTCGTGAGGCATAGGCGCTTACCATATCCTTTTGCATAAGTACACAACCCAAACCAACATGAGAGGCGTCGATGTAAATAGTGTACTTGACCCCTTTCTCTGGCAATACTAGTACGGGTGCAGATGTCAACTTGTCCTTTAATTTCAAAAAGGCCACTTCCGCTTTCTCATTCTAAGCAAACTTAAGATCTTTTTGAGTGAGCTGAGACAACAGTCTGGCTATCTTAGAAAAATCTTTAATGAATCGGTGATAGTAGCCAGCAAGTTTGAGGAAACTCCTCACTTCTATAACTGAACTGAGCTGCTCCCAGTCCTGAACTGCGGTCACCTTAGTAAGGTCCATGGAAATACCTTCCTTGGACACTACGTGTCCTAGAAACTTGACCTCTTCCTTTCAGAAGTCACATTTTCGGTATTGAGCAAACAACTGATTCTTCCTAAAAGTATTGAAGACTGTACGTAGGTCCTCTTTATGATCCTTTTAGCTCTTGAAGTATATCAAAATGTCATTTATAAATATGATGACGAACCGTACAGATACGGCCGAAACACCCAGTTCATGAGGTTCATGAACACTACTGGTGCATTTGTAAGTTCAAACGACATCACAAGGAATTCATAGTGCCCAAAACTGGTTCTGAATGTTGTTTTCTACATGTCTTCATTCCTGACGTGCAACTGATGATACCCAAACTGTAAGTCAATCTTAGAGAAATATTGTGCCCCTTTTAACTGGTCGAACAAGTCATCTATCCTGGGTAGAGGATACTTGTTCTTGACCGTGACGTGATTCAGCCTGCGATAATCAATACACAATCGTAGCGATTCGTCCTTCTTCTTGACAAACAATATAGGTGCTCCTCAAGGAGATACACTAGGCCGTATAAAACTCAAATCTAGCAGATCATCTATCTGTCTCCTCAATTCCTCCATTTCACACAGAGGCATCCGATACGTTGGTAACGAGATAGGTGTCGCACCTAACACCAAGTCAATGGTAAAATCAATCTCGCGCTGAGGAGGTAGTCCAGGTATCATCCTGAACATGTCAGTGAAATCTTAGACTACAGGCGTGTCCCCAAGTGTTAGACCATCAACATTTTCCAATAAGGTGGCGTAACAACTAATGCGGTAAGGCCAACTAGCTTAAACTGGGAAAGTGAAGGTCGTGCCTTCGGGTCCATGGGCTGTCACCAATCTAGTATCGCAGTCGATCTTGGCCTTCATTTCGGTAAGCCAATCCATGCTGAGGATGATGTCGTAATGATGCAACGGGGTGACAATCAAGTCAATGAGCACCATTTTGCTCCCTAAGTCTATCAGGCAATCTTTACAAAGCTTGGTAGCGTCGGAGAAAGTCTCTGTCGCGGTAAGGACTCTCACCCCAACCATAGGGGTAGTGTTCAACCCTAATCGCTTAACTGTAGAGTATGATACTATCGAAATAGTGGACCTGGTGTCCACCAATAGAAATACAGGTGTCCCTTGAATGTAGGCAGTGACTTCAAAGGCTAAAGGCATTGCAGTTACTCCAGCTACTAGTGCATGTACATGTACTTGTTGAGGTTCGATTGCACTACCATAGGTCATTGAGGCAGCATATTTGGAGGTACAGTTGGTCTGTAAAAATGTTGTATTGGCGGTGCTGATCATAGAGGTGGAGCCGAAATAGCTTGTGGCAGCTGGCAGTTGATCTTTTGAGATGGCATAAAGCCGTTGTCCCTCATCTTAGTAAAATAATAGGTGTCTATATGGCCCATCTTCTTACAGTAGGTGCACTAAAGGTTTGATTGCCTCGGCTGGCTTGGCGAAGCCATAAGCTTGGAAGGTGAATCTGCACGAGACCTCTTACCGAGGAATGGTCGGTTCGGCAATTCAGGCCGAGGCCTCGGGCCCATAGGCATATATGTCTGGAACAGTCTCTCGCCATCCTGCTCGGCTCATAGGGACATGTTCACTAGCTCAGCATAGTTAGGAATGCTAGCGTAACACATCTTTATGTAGATTTTAGGTTGCAGACCCTCTGAAAATCGTCGCATTCTCATCGGCTCATCTGCTAGGATCAGTGGATCATATCTGGCCAACTCTGTGAATTGGTTCTTGTACTTAGCCACAGTCATTTCTCCCTGATGGAGGCGGAGAAATTCACCCTCCTTTTAACTACGGTAAGTAAGGGGGAAGTATTTCATGGAAGCGAGTCTTAAATGCATCCCATGTCCACATGTGTCCTGCGGGAACGGTTCATAGGATGCTATTCCACCAAAGACTAGCCTCCTTCTTGAACATATATGTAACTAGACCTACTTGCTTTGCCTCAGTACAGTGCAACGGATTCAACATCTTGAAAATACGGTCTAACCAATACTCAGCCTCCTCGGGTCGGTAAATACCTGCAAAGGTAGGAGGGCGAAAATGCTGAAAGCGTTCAAACAAGTCACTAGTGTTCATGGCTCCAGTAGGCTGCACAGGTGGCATAGGCGGGACCATGTTCATATTTTGGGCAATGGCCCCTGCAATAGTGGACCAAACTTACTGTTGTTGCTGCATTAGGAGCATCACCTGAGGCATGTTTGGCGTGGTCGTAGAAGCACGGTTCCGTTCCGGAACCGATGGTACACAAGGTGTTGGCCCATTGGTGGGGTGTAACACCCTATATTTTTCAGTACTCGGGTGTTACCATGAGGACCTAATTTAGGATCACAAACCTGATTTAATGATTCTGTATGCAACTGTAAACTCATTGGATTTTAGGAACATCGGTCTAAGTCATGCATCCAGAATTATCCTAGGAATGTTGGAGGATAAGCATGATCTGACCAACCACCTGATGTGGCCCATCTGAGTTATAGAGTTATGCTCAAAGTCAGATGGGTGGCCCATCTTAAGTTGATCCATAGTAACTCACTTTAAATGTATAAATATATTATAATAACAAAATGATTTGATAATTATTTGTAATAGTACATATGTTACTTAAATTATTCAAATTACCTATATTATTTAAACCATATATAAAATAAATTTTACGCCCACACATCATTATATAATTAATGTATATTTACATTTCTAACTTTATACTATTGTAGCATATATATAAAACATATATTCCTTAATATTAATTTTACTATACTATATGTGCATATATAATCACAAACACGCCTTGTAAATGTTAGTGATTGTAAGTAAATATTTACCTATAACTATTAATGTAACACTAAACAAATATGTAAATATATTTTAATCTAAGATATTGTTCACTAATATTTATTGTAATGAATATATCGGAATAGTATGATAACCGCCTATAATACACCCGGAATGTTGTTAATAATATTTATCTATAATATCTTATTAATTGATAAATGATTATTAATATAAAAGATATAATATGTTGGTAATTGTATTTAAATATACAATGAATATATGTATATATATATTTACAGGTAATTATAACAAAAATTAAAAGTAAATACTATTCGAATAGTAAGATGTGATGGAGTCCTTAGACACACGAATGATCTCTTAGGGCGTTTTGACCGTTGATGGTCGAGATGGAACTAATCCGACCGCTAAATTGACGTAATTGACAATAAGAGACCTTAGTTCTATAAGTATGGCCCACCTAAGTCATGGATCTACCCCATTCTTTGGGTCGGGCCCTATCTTAGGTTGATAAAACAGATGAATGGAGTGGATTCACTAGATCTATGACGGTGGACCCCACATGAGAAGCATGTGTATATGGTTGGGATGCACCCGAGGCACACCATTTCACAGGCACAGTCAGACCCGTGCTGGTCCGAAAAGGGAAAGGAATTCCCTCCTTTCTTTTCAAATTTCCCTATGCCAAAATAGAGAACGGTCAGGGCCCCACATTGACGATCCAAACCGTCCATCTGACTCCGGCATCGGGCTCAACCAAAACCCAACTTCTATGTCAGGTTTTCCTGTACATACAGATACACAATCCTCGACACCAAAAGAGCCTACAGACACACCAGTTTCGAAAAATGGAAACTGTTGCCAACAGGGCTATCTGTGTGACTCTCTCTCCTTCAATCCTAGCCGTCCACCCTAAACTCTCTCACCCGTCCGTTCTAGCTGAGCGATTTAGGGATTCCTTTTGCAGATAAAAATAAATGGCTGATTTTGGTTTCAACTGTGTACTTAGTAGTTTTGAATAAATTCAATCCCAGCCTTCAAATCTTCATCCGACGGTCTAAAGATGTTAGGGCAACACTACAAGAAAGGTTGGATCAAGCGTAACCAAATCCTACCACCATTCCCGCAGCAACCCGAGAAAAACTTGCCGTTTCTTCCTAAGCGTGAACCCACAACCAAAATTGACTGGGAGCTTCAAAATCTCCCTACTACTAGCCTCCGAGGACCGATTCCTACCATCCCCATGGCTTAGATTGGAGAAAAACCCATCGGATGGCGATCCGCCATTAGAGCTTGGAGCTTCTTCCTCACGCTCACTATATGCACCTCCAACCGCTGTACTGTTGGGTCGGGCTGAGTTCGCTTAGGCTCGGGATCCATTCATGCCCGATTTTCTTTCTAATAAAACCTGAGAAGGAAAACAGAGAGAAATGGAGAGTGACGGCGAGTTGCTGTCAACCTGTTGCGACACCGAGTCTCAGACTTGGTTTGTCTGAGTTCTGTAGCACGTCCCAGGAAGTTTGGCTGCTATGCAGGTCCTAGGTGAAAGAAAAAAGGGAAAAAAAGTGAGGAAGGTAGGGGAAGAAGGAAAAAGAAAACGAGAGTGGGAGAGAGGGCGCTACCCTTTCTCTATCCATTGCCGCACCAGGCCACTGCTAGGGCTGGACTGAGTTGGGTGCAATCTGGTCAAGTCCAGACGCTGTCTGGACCAGCAGAGGAGAGAAAGAAAGGGAGGAGAAAGGAAGAAGAGAGAGAGAAGAAAAGTGAGAGAGAGACAGCTTGGGGATGCTGATTCAGTTGGAACCGAGTCTGATTGAGTTGAACCAGGCTTGGGCCTGATCCAGTTGGGTTTCCACCAAGAGATAGGGAGTAGAGAAGAAGGAAAAAAGGGGGAGAGAGAGAGTAAGGAAGAGGAGAGAGAGGAAGAGAGAGAGTTGCGAGTCGAGTCAACTTGCTTACGAGTTGAGTCCGAGTTGACTCGGTCCCTATTCTGGTTGGACGTTCCAGCAATAATAAAAGAAAAAAAAAGAAAGGAAGGGAGCGAGAAAGTGAAAGAGGGTAGAGAAGAAAGAGAGAGGGAGTGAGTTAACTCGGCGGGTCGTAGTTGAATCCACGACTTGTCGTTTTGCCCAAATCCGAGTTGCCAAGTTAAGTTACCGAGTCGAGGTAAATCACAACTCACTTCATTTGTTTCTTTAAGTATACTGACCGTGGAAGCCAAGTATTTACTATCTCCCTTGATGTTTTGATTGAGTCGTGGTCACGTGTTTATCAATTAGGTTGACTCAATCGGGCTACATCTATGCTACCTAGCGAGCCACACACAACTAGGTTGTTTAGCCAAGGTGAGGACTCACCCTTTGAGCTTCCCACTTGATTTCATCAATCTAGATATGGATGATGACATGATTCCCTTAATTGAGTTTCTTACTTAACTATAGAATATGCTAACTCGTGGTATAGTCAATTCATGTATTAGATGATAAACGTTTCTTTTAAATTGCAATATGCATGAATGGCTCGATGATAACGTGTTATTCTTTATTGTATATGTATTAATTTATCTATATGCTACCACTTGTGCTTGAATGATGAACTGAACAGAACTTACCTTGGACTTATGATCTTGCAGTCCACATTTGCCCTTGTGGCTTGGATGTGTCATTGGTGCCCTTTGTGGCTTATTGGTTACATTTACACATCCGTCATTTCCTAGTCATCTTGTGGAGTTCAGTCGTACTATGAATTTCGGGTGGAGCCAAAGGTCACTTAGCGATTTTCTAGCCATCTTGCGGAGTTCACGTATGACATGATTTTTAGGTGGTCTAGAGTTTGTATGTTGATTGTCTCTTCATCTGCGGTGTCAATCGTACCCTGATTTTCGGGTGGAGACAAAATTTGCTTAGCGATTTTCTAGCCATCTTGGGGAGTTCACGTACGACATGATCTCTGGATGAAGTGGGGGTTTAAAGGGTGTTTTCTATTCGCCTTACGAATTCCACTTGTACCATAATTTTCGGGTGGAGCCGAAGTTCGCTTCTCGATTTTCTAGCCATCTTGCGGAGTTCACATACAATATGATTTCGAGCGCAATAGAAAATCGTTTGTTTGATTGTTTAGTTATTTGGAGATATTTCCTTATATTACGACTGCCATTATATTTTGCTTGTGATGAAATTCTGTTGATTGGTAAGATTTTCTTAATATGAGCAAGATTATGAAATGCCCTGTTTAGTGTATCCAATTTAATGACTTGCAATCTATATTGGATTATGAATGATTAGTGCGTAATCTTAAAGGGTGCTCACTGCGATAGCCATTGACGCTATCAAATCGTACAGTTGATGTAGGTATAGGGCGAGCCGATGTTGTCCACTAGGTTGCTGGAGCAGATCGAGTAGCTAGGGAGTTAGGCGGGGTCCTTGCGGCCCACATTGATCTCCACTACTAGTTGATAGACTCATATTTTCACTTACCTGAACTTTGTTATTTGAGATTTTATAAGTCCTGTATGGGCGCTACATTTGAAATTTTGGAAGGATCAGAATGTTTTTATACAATGTATGGTTTGTTCTAGTTTTGTTGCTGTTAACTCTGATTAATGATAAATGGTTCAAATTTACACTGGATTTTATAAGCTAACACTCGAGTTTTTGGGAAATGGGTTATATACTTGGGTCCTGAAAACACGGGGCATTACACGGGGCCAGTGGCCGGCTATGAATCCAGCATTGTGTCACTATCCGGGCCCAAGCTAGGGTCCGTATGGCTATCGCTTAGGGGAGGTGCCCCGTCAATCGATCCGGCAAGTGCGAGACGTACAATATTCTGAGTGTTTTTAGGAGGCATTCCCTATATACAACATATGGTGCAACATGTGTAAGATGAAGATAGTATTACCCATTTTTCCCAAACATTCCACATATCCCAATTCAAAAGAAGCTTCATGCATTTCATTTAGCCAAAATTGTCACAATACATGAGATGTAGTATTACATGAATCATGACAGAGAATGCATGTGAGCTAATTTAACAAAGCTTTAAACACTATGCACACTAACATCCAACTAAGCCTACCAAGGCTATTACAAAGAAAAACAAGAAACATGGAAAATTAAAAGACAATGACAACATATGACTAGTCTTCTAACTCTGGTGAAGGTGGCGGTGCACCCTTGTCCTGCATACAGCACAGGAGGGTCTTCAGAGTGCAAGATATTCTCTTGAATTTCTGTTTCAGATAGGCCTGATTCTCCTTGACCTCTTGTCTCAGGGCGGCCTGGTTCTCTTCAATCTGAGCCATGCGGACTTTTAAGGTGGCCTGATCACGGTGGTGCTCACAAGTAGAAGTAGGAGGTCCCCCATCAGAGTCTCATGACTCCTCTTCTTCCTGTTCTTCTTCCTCACTGTTTTCCTCATCATTTCCTTCCTCATTACTTTCCTCTCCACTGCCTTCTTCATCTTCACTTCCATCATCCTCCTCACTTTCTTCCTCTATCTCATCCCCATATTCATCGAGACGGGCTTGGCGTTGCCTTGGGCCTATGCCTATATTGTTGAGAGTCATGTCACTGATGATATGGATAGGGGCATGGTTATCCATATAGACTCAAAAGCTAAAATTTCTGGTGATCTTACAAATAAGTCGATCGAAAGGGAGTGAGGCATTTCCCTGTGTAGATTGCACAACACCCACAATCTAAGATAAGACAAATGTAGGCATGCATAGCTTGTCTCCCCGACCAGCTCTATATAAGAAATTCACCATGAGTCGAGTACATTCCGTGCGGTTACTCCACCTGGGATACACGTTATACGTGAATATGTGGTGGAGCAGGCGAAAATCGTTTGTCATTTTGGTCGATGCAAGGCTATTTCCTTGCCTCCACCGCTCAAGTTGGCCGCAAAGGAAACGTGTGCGGCGATTTCTTTCTCATTCACTAGCAAGGTTTTTCTCACTAGCATATACAAGTCCATGTTTCATTCTCATGATACGAGCCACAACATCCACATTAACTATGGCTTCCTACCTCCCCAAAGGGATAGTAAACTGAAGAGGCTCCAATAGCGGGTCCCGTATATGAGTGTAGAAGGCTCGTATGGTACCTTTACTTGCATGAGTATTTCCCTCAAACATGGGGCCCCATCCATTTTCTAGGAGCATGTCCATCACTGGGTACAATCCAAATAGCTTTTCATCAACATGAGCCTCAAATACAACTTTACGGTCACGGAACTTACCAAGTTCGATGGCCAATGGTAGAGATCTTTTGATGGGGATTCACGGGCCAAGATCCCATTTCGATCGTCTCTCTCGATTGACACTTGCGCTAGCCTCGGCGCTCGTCTTCTTTCTTGAACGGGTTGGGCGGCTAGGCCCCGCCTCATCTGCGGACGCCCTCTTCGCTCCTATAAGCGAAAGGAGCATGGAGACGGAGAAGATAGTGGTGACTAGCTCAAAAAGAGCCATTGAGTTGAAAATGCCTGAAAGGTGAGACGAGTTGGTGGATTTGGAGGGTTATGGACACCCAAAAGAGCTTTTGTGCTCAAATAGGTGGGAAATGGGAAGATGGAGAGTTGTATGAGAGGGGTTTTGGAGAAATAATGTTGGAGGGGCGAAAGATGTAGAAAGAATGAAAGCTTAAGTGTATGGGAGAGTGAATTTAAGAGAGAAGGAGGTTTTAGAGGGTGTTAGAGGGGTGAACATGGGTTTGAAATTGGGTAGAATGAGTTTTAGGGGGGTTAGAGGGATAGGAAAGGGGGTCCCACATGTGAAATAGGGCCCCACATGTATGGGTGAGAGCGGTGGGCTGTCAGAACCACGGCCCCGCGGCGGTACGCTAGAGGTGCAGGCGGCGCACCGCCGTCTGGGTGGTGCCGCCGTGCCTCTATGAAGGTGCCTGTGGTGGCTCCGCCCTAGGGCGATGGCCACCCCCTCCCGGTGTGTCGTACATGTGCGGGGACCCCCTGGGTCCCACCGTATTTTGTGGTTTAAGCTCCTATACCCATGAGATATATTTTCTCAGTCCAACTCGCACATATTCGCACCTTTTGACATGTTTCAAGTTTGGCATTCACCAATTTATAGCTTAAACCCATCGATTGATGGACTAAAAAGGAATCGAGATCATTTCACATGTTCTCAGACACGTTCAGGCTACATTATAACAGTTAATTTCGCCTGTTGGCAAAACCTTGGGATCCTACAACCATTTTTACATTTTATTGCCCCCTCCTAAGTCAAAGTGCATTAAAGTATATCATGTTACTATAACCCAGGTCCAGTTTAATCCAAATCATGCTTTGATACCAACTTGTAACACCCCGAATTTTGAAGGTCAAGCAAAACCCAACTCCCGAGATCCAACGCATCACTTACGAAACATAGAAAATGATGTTTAAATGTTGTCCATATTAATGCATTAAACATGAGAGAAATTATACCAAATCATCATATCATACTCCAGAGTTAATGTAATTAAGCAAGCAGAAGACTGAGATAGATATATAAAGTATATACGTGTTTCACAACCTCCAGAGTATGAGTGTATTATCGGGTTGAATTTATACATGTTTTGTTTCAAAATATACAAAATTTCAAAATGTAATGTTCAACTAATCCATGTAACCCTGTGATCCCATCGAAGCAGCACGAGGTCTACATAGACCTGCCAGAGAGTTGAACATAAGAGAACTCTTCCTCCTCATCTACAAAGTCCAACTCCGCTGCATATACATCCTCACCACTTGCATCTATAACGGAGTCTGGTTGGTGTTTTAAAACACCGTCCCAGAGTAGGAGTGAGTGATCAACTCAATGGTACTATAAGGCAAAGGTTAACATGTTATCAATTCAATCAAGCAGTAATGATAAAGCAATATAACAAACACTCCTAACTACTCTTATTAATGTAGGAATGATATACAGTAATGATTCATGCAATATAACAAACACTCCTAACTACTCCCTCAAGCGACTTCATCAACCATTTGTGCATGGCAACCTCCCTAAACGTGCACTTCCTCGCTAAAGCACATGTAATGCGGTGCATAGTCATGTTAACCAAGTGCGTAATGCGGTGCATAGTCGTGTTAACCAAGTACTTAATTAGGCTTATACATAGCAGATTTGGGAAGCTAAGGTACCTCACTTTATATCATTAACCCAAGCGGGGATCCATCTAGGGTCGTCAATCTTAGTTAATCACATACGATAGGTAAGTTGTAGGGCATCACTCCTAATAAAGGAAGTGGATAGGCAAATTTATATGTTTATACTCGAGGTCACTATGGGAGGCTTGTCACCTGAACGTAGGCCGATAGCTCGAATATAGTGTCCCATACCACCGTATTCAGCTCACGAGTTTGGATTGCTCACTGGTCACTACGGGGAGGCTCGTCACCCCAGTGTAGGCCGACAGCTCGACCACTGTATCTCATACCACCATGCCCAGCTCATGAGTCTTAGCGGATCGTGGTACCATGGTTGAAATGGACTTTACATTGGTAAATGGTACCTTAGGTGTGCATACATGGGAAACACATAATAGGCCAATTGGTTTATTAGACAAGTTTAATTGGTACGGGCGCATGTTGAATTAATCGACATGGAGCGCATAAGCACTCCATGTGGCCTAACCACTGTCGACAATCATCGTACGACCCGAATTCACCGAACGCATCAAATATGATGAGACTAATTCGGCCACCCAAACAGAAATTGTTACCGATTACCTGGGCTAGGTTGTAATCTCAATCTTACTCAGACATAGCATGTGGATACATGTGATAATCATATAAGCATTTAACAAACAATCCAAATACAACACTCATTTGAGCATTTTATCAAACACATTGAACTTGTCGTCAAGCACTTGTATTTAATCTATAAATCGCGTAGCGGCGATATGATTTCATGAAAGAAGCTATACATATGATTAAGGAAATTAAGAATCCTATCTTAATATACTCAATAAATAACAACCATTAACATTTTCTCATTCAGACATTTTATCAAACACTTCGATTACACATTACTACATAGATAAACTAAATTAGTTACAACATATATTATAGCAAATCCTTTCACAAAGAGATTGTAACGCCCTGAAAATCGGGGGTCGAGACTCAACTCCTGAGTTCCAAAACATCACTTATGCAACATATATGCTTATGATTAAATGTTGTCCATGTTAATACGTTAATCATGAGTGGGATTATACTAAAACAGTAATTCATACTCCATATCAATTAATATAACGCAAGTGGAAGACAAAAAGATGTGTATATAGACGTGTATGAGCCAAAAATTCACGATCGGTCTCCAGAGTATGAATACATCACTAAGTCACCATATACATGTAATAGTTCAAAATCAAAATGTCAAAAAAATAGTTCAACTACAATGATAAGCCCTGTAGCCCCGTTAATCAGGGCAGCCTAAGCGAAACTGCCAGAGATCTGTATATACGAGAACTCATCCTGATTGTCATAATAATCAGGCTCCGCCTCCTAAGTCACATCATCATCTGCAACTAAGACAGGGTTTGGTGGGTGTTTAGAACACCATCCCAGAACGTGGAAGTGAGTGATCAACTCAGTGGAATCATAGAACAAAGATTAACATGTTATCAATTCAGTCAAGCAGTAATGATAAAGCAGACATATCAAACATTCCTAGATACTCTTATTAATGCAAGGATGAATATATTCATGATGCATGCCCTCTCCTATACTCCCTCGTGCGACACCATCTTACAGTCGCGGCATGCTTTCTTCCCTCTGTGCTCTTCAACTCGGGGCGCATGCAGTGCAATGTTATGAGCGTGATTACCGAGTTATTATTAGTTCCTTTCATACAGGATTGGGAATCTAAGGTACCTCCCTTATATCATTTTCAAACAAGGATTCATTCTAGGGTCATCAGTCCTAGTAATATCTCATATGATGTTACGGTTCTAGGTCGCTGCAAAGGGCTCGTCACCTGATCAATGCAGGCCTAGTTTATACTCAAGATGTTACGGAAGGCTCGTCGCCTATACGTAGACTCAGAGTACGCTCGAGGTCACTACAAACGGCTCGTCACCTGATCAGTGTAGTTCGACAGCTCGAATACAATGTCTCATACCATCGTATTTGGCTCACGAGGCAGTATTGCTCACTGGTCACTACTGGGAGGCTCGTCACCCTAGCGTAGGCCGACAGCTCGACCACGGTGTCCCATACCACCATGTCTGGCTCATGAGTCTTAGCAGATCGAGGTACCAGGGTTAAACGGGATTTCACTGGTGAGTTTGGTACCTTAGGTTCAGGCAATGGCGTCCATACATGGTGAACATACGTCGGGTCAATCCGGTTACTTGACAAGCTCGACTACCCCGAGCACACGACAAGTTGAACGACATAAAGTGCACAAGCACTCCGCGTGGCCTAGCCACTGTCGCCATCCGAAGTATGGCTCGTGTTCACCGAACACATCCAATGTGGCGAAAACAACCTCCGCCACCAAAGCAAAGCCTATTACCGATTGCCTGAACTATATAATAGCCCCAAACACATTCAATTACAACGATATAGTATATGAGACACTCAAGCAGTAATGGAGCAATGATTCAAATCATACAATCAGTAGAGCATGTTACGAAGTACAACATAAACATGAATCCACACTTATGCATTTCTAAGTAAAAGCAATGAATATGAAATAAGGCATATGGAGGAAATCGTACACATCATTAGAGTGGCTGAGAATCCTATCTCAACACCCATTTAAAGAACAGTTTACAAGTATTTATTCATACAGAAATGTTTACAAACACTTAGTATACACATTATATCATACATGGTATGTGGTTAGCATACGTATTAGGGCAAGTCCTTTCGTCAAAGGATTGCCGCCTACACAACAATCGCATAGCCACGATAGTTAGTCATGGCGTACACTAACGCAAGGTTTATACTCATTTAGTCTTTTGCTCAAACATTTAGGCTACGCCTTGTAACATACACGACGTATGTTAATATAACATGTATTAGGCTAATCCGTTCACCTAAAAGTAGATACACATGCATCTAGCATACATAGACAGCAATGAATCATGGCAAGCACAAATCTGAATTTCATACGTATACGGTATTTTCTATAAATATGAGAAGTACAGTATATTTAACCTAGTTAACGTATAACTGAAAAATGAAATGGACACACTTATGCATGTGAAATAGCACCTACGTCAAGAATAAACCATTAACCAACATTGAAAGCCTTGAAAACCATAATCTATATGTCTATAGTCCGCACCTTACGCCGATAAATGCGTCACGGAGTCATTTTAAATACGTAGACTTTGTCACCGGCAGAATGACAACCTATAGCATGAACTAGGTTAACTATTTCATCATTTCACTATTTAAAACCCTAGAACGGACTAGGGTTAGGTTTTCTTACCTAAGAACGAAGTCAGAATTGTCGGAATAATGATTTGGTAGTGATGGATAGGCACGTAAAATAGCAGGGATCGAATCCCAGAAGTGACTCCAACTTCTCTCTCACTTTCTCTCACTTTCTCTCTTCTCTCTCCTAGGGTTTTCCCCAAATTCGTATGGAGTGAATGAGAGAGGATTTAAGGTCCTTATATAGGCCTAAAACTGATGGAAATGGCCCTAGGGCCAAGGTATACTTAGGTTATAGCCAAAGGGCGCCTGTTTCAGCTCAACGGAGCACTTCCGGAGCCCCCCTTAAGCCTAAGGTCAGACTTAAGCTCCCTGACCATGGATCCAGGTCAAGTTAAGTTTTCAATCCGATCGGATTTACAGATCAACCGTAGCGGACCAGTTTTCGTTCAACCGTCCACGATCACCGATCAGGGCCACAAGTACACTGACCTGTGTATGAAATTTTTCCTAATCCGAGGGTATATTTGGGTCAGATTCTGACGATCTGAATCCTTATATTTGGCCCGCAAGCGACAAGTTTCAGATGACTTAAATTTAGATTTTTATTTCTAAGATATCCATGTTTCTCACATACTTCACTCTGGGCTCAAGCGAATAGCTTTGGGACACTATCTGGACTTTATTTCTGAGGTGGTGGTTAAGTCCAGCGAGGCGGTCTTAATTATATAATTTCGTAGTAATCGGACTTTCGATGTGAGGTCCATATCTGATACGGAGTTTCAATATGCTCCCGAGAGCAACTGGGTAATGAGATTGATCCTAGATTTTAGGGTAACCTAGCGTCAATGATTCTACAAGTTTTGAGTCTTGCAGATCGTATTTAAAGTGGATCAAGCGAATTTCGTAGCTAATCTAGTTTAGCACTTAGTTAATTTTATCTAATTCCTAAAGGATTTGATCCTGAGTGATTTCTGCCTGAGGTGGTACTCGGGTCTTTGTATGGAATTTTTTGAGACGTTACAATCCACCCCCTTAAAGAAAAATTTCATCCTTGAAATTAGTACCTTTTCATACTCCTCGAGAATCTGAGGGTAGTTCTTTCTGACCTCGGCCTTTGTCTCCCAAGTAGCCTCTTCCTCAGTGTGATGCGTCCACAATACCTTCACAAGTGGGATGACCTTGCTACGCAACACCTACTCCTTCTTATCTAGAATACGCATCGGACGCAGTACATATGTAGCGTCCTCGATCAACTGTACTTGCTCTCACTTGATAATGTGGGAAGGGTCAGGAACCTATTTCTTCAGCATAGATACACGAAATACGTTGTGCACACCTGCAAGTGGTGTGGACAAAGCAAGATGATATACCACCACACCCACTCGGTTTAATATCTGGAATGGGCCAATGAACCACGGCGTAAGTTTCCCTTTCTTGTCAAAACGTAGGACTCCCTTCATAGGGGAAACTCGGAGGAATACGTGTTCCCCAACTTCGAACTCTAGCGGTCGCCACCTCGTATCGACGTAACTCTTCTGTCTGCTCTGCGCTGTAAGAAGTCGATGTCTGATAATGTCAATCTTCTCTAAGGTCGCCTGTACTAACTCTGGGTCATTCAAACTACGTTCGCCAACCTCTGCCCATCAATGCGGTGCTCGACAGGGGCGCCCATACAAGTCCTCATAGGGAGCTATGCCAATACTCGCTTGAAAGTTGTTATTGTAGGCAAACTCTACATACGGGAGACAGTCATCCCAACTGTCCTTGAAGTCCAAAACACAAGCCCATAGCATATCCTCCAAAATCTGATTCACTCGCTCCATCTGCCCATCGGTCTATGGGTGGAACGCGGTACTGAACTTCAACTTCACACCCATCGCTTCCTGGATACGAGTCCAGAAGATGGATGTGAATCGCGTGTCTCGGTCCAACACGATCTCTAAAGGAACTCCATGTAGACACTATTTCTTTGATGTACAATCTGCCCAAGTCGTCTGCCGAGTTCGAAACTCTGATAGGGAGGAAATGGGGTGATTTCATTCACTGGTCTACAATCACCCAAATGGAATCATGTCCCTTTCTCATCTTTGGTAGCCCTGAGATAAAATCCATGAAAATGAAATCCCATTGCCATTCTGCTATGGCCATGGGCTGAAGCAGTCTAGGAGGTCAGCGATGCTCTGCCTTGACCTGCTGGCAGGTGAGACAACAGGATACATAATCTGCTATGTGGAGCTTCATGTTGTCCCACCAATATGATCTCTTCATATCTCGATACATCTTCGTGCTTTCAGGATGCATTGCCAATTTCGAACTATGTGCAGCCTCAAGGACTTCTTGTCTCAAGCCATGAAGATTTGGGTCGCATAAGCGGCCACGGTAACGTAAGCCCCCATCCATACCAACTCTCCACTCGGCGTCCTCATCATCGCTAGCCTGCTCTTGAAGCTCAGACAATCGTCTATTGTACTTCTGGGCCTCAATGATCCTATCATCAATAAGTGGCCGCACACAAATGTACGTGACACTCTTGAACGGCTCCTCCATAGTGAGTTTTTGCTCGAAGTCTCGCACGAACTCTACCATACCCCATTCTTCCACCATCAGTGGAGCCGCAAATGCTATAGCCTTCTTGTGGCTCAACGCGTCTGCCACAAGGTTGGCCTTGCCAGGATGGTAGGAAAACTCGAACTTGAAGTCCTTCAAGGTTTCCATCCATCGGTGCTGCCTCATATTCAAGTCCCGCTGAGTGAATATATACTTAAGGCTCTTGTGGTCGGAAAAGAGCTCGAACTTCTCTCCGTAGAGGTAATGTCTCCAGAGCTTTAATGCGAATATGACCACTGCTAACTCGAGGTCATGCGTAGGGTAATTCTCCTCGTGTTTTCTCAACTGCCTCGAGGCATATGCAATCACCCTGTCCTTCTGCATAAGGACACAACCCAAACCAACTCGAGACGCGTCGGTGTAAATCATATACTTGACCCCTTGCTCTGGCAATACTAGCATAGGGGCGGACGTCCGTCTGTCCTTCAGCTCCTGAAAAGCTGCTTCCACCTTCTCATTCTAGGTGAACTTCAGATCCTTTCGAGTTAACTGAGACAAAAGTCTGGCTATTTTTGAGAAGTCCCGAATAAATCGTCGATAGTAACCCGTTAGACCAAGAAAACTCCTCACCTCAGTAACCGAACTGGGCTGTTCTTAGTCTTGAACTGTGGCTACCTTAGCAAGGTCCACCGCTATGCCTTCCTTGGATACCACATGCCCTAGGAACTTAACTTCCTCTTTCCAGAAGTCGCATTTCTTGTATTGTGCGAACAACTGGTTCTTCTTCAGAGTATCCAAGACTGCTCGTAGGTGTTCCTCATGCTCTTCCCGACTCTTAGAGTATATCAAGATGTCATCAATAAATACGATGACGAATCAGAATAGAAACGGCCGAAACACCCTGTTCATTAGGTCAATGAACACGGCCAGTGCGTTCGTAAGACCGAACGATATCACGAGAAACTCATAGTGCCCAAAACAAGTCCTGAAAGTTGTCTTCTGCACGTCGTCATCCCTAATGCACAACTGATGATATCCTGACTGCAAGTCGATCTTCATGAAATACTGCGCTCCTCTCAACTGATCAAACAAGTCATCTATTCTGGGCAAAGGGTACTTGTTCTTCACCGTCACTTAGTTCAACCTGTGGTAATCAATACGCAACAGCAGTGAACTATCTTTCTTCTTTACGAACAACACAGGTGCTCCCCATGGAGACACACTAGGTCGTATAAAGCCTGCATCTAACAGATTATCGATCTGTCTCCTCAGCTCCTCCATCTCACATGGAGGCATGCGATACGTTGGGAGTGAAATGGGCGTCACACTAGGCGCTAGATCAATGGTGAAATCAATCTCATGACAAGGAGGCAGCCCAGGTATCTTACTAAACACTTCCTCAAAATCCCAAACTATAAGCGTGTTTTCAAGTATCGGGCCATCAACATTCTTCAATAAAGAAGCGTAACAAAGAACTCGAAAAGGGCAACTGACCTGCACGGGAAATGTAAAGGGCGTGCCCTCATGCTCGTAAGCTGTCACTAGACGGGTCTCGCAGTCAATCTCGGCCCTCACTTCAGTTAATCAATCCATACCAAGGATGACGTCAAAATGGTATATCGTGGTGACAATCAGATCAATACATATCATCCTGCTCCCTAGATCTATAAAGCAACCCTCACACATTTTGGTGGCATCTGTAAAAGTCCCTGGTGCCACGATGACTCGCACCCCAACTATCGGGGTAGTATTCAACCCTAAATGCTTGACTGCAGAACATGATATCACAGAAATAGTGGATCCCATATCCACCAACAGAAATATAGGGGTACCTTCAATGTGGGCGATGAGCTCGAAGGCCAAAGGTACGGTAGTTGTAGAGTCAGGTGCTTCCATTGTAAGTGCATGGATGCGCGCCTGCTGAGATTGGTGGGGTCGAGGCACTATAGGTCACTGAGGTGGCCTAAATCGGGGTGCTGGCAGTCGAAACAATGGATGAGCTGGTGCTTGCCGTAGGGGTGGAGCTGATAGAACCTGAGGGCGAGGGTGGTCGATACGCTGTGGCGGCAAAAATCCACTGTCTCTCATACGCGCAAAGCAACTCTCTGCAGCGTGACCTGGTCTCCCACAGTATGTACAGGTCATACCAAGTCACCTTATCGGAACTAGTGGCACCGCGATCCTGGGTGGTAGGAGGAGAGCTCTCATCAGTGTCCTAAGCCTCCTCCTCTTCTTCATGTTCTTCCTCTATCTCATCACCACTTCTTTCCTCGCTCTCTTCATCTAGATCAATACTTTCCTCCCCCTCACTATCGAACTCCTCCCCATACTGGTCGAGTCGGGCTGGTGTTATCGAGGGCCAATCCCCATATTGTTAAGCGTAACATCGCTTATGACCCAGATCAGCGCAATATCATTCATGTTAAGTCTATAGCCGACCTCTCGAGCAATCTTACATACCAGATGGCCAAACGGGAGTGAGACGTCATTCTTGATAGATCGAGCAGTTTGGATTATCCAGAGTAGGGCGAACGTGGGCAGGCACAACTTGTCCCCATGTCCAACCCTATACAGGAAGTCTACCATCAAACGAGTGCATTTAGTGTGGTTGCCCCACCGTGGATACACATTGTACGTGAAAATGTAGTGAAGTAAACGGAAATCATCTGTCAATCTCGTCGATGGGAGGCAATTGCCTCATGTCCAGGGAGCCAGTCGGCCACAAAGGTATCGCGTGTGGCGATCGCTTTCTCTCACACTCTTAAAAAAATTCTCATTGGCGTGTACTTCTCCGCGTGAAATTCCCATAACCTGGGACACAGTCCACGTTGATTGTGTAAGCCCGCCTTCTGATGGAAACAATGAACTATAGAAGTTCTAGCGATGGGTCTCGGATATGGGCGTAGAAAGCACGAACCATATTCTCATATACGTGAGACTTACCTTCGAACATAAGACCCCACTTAACGCCCACCAAGCGGTCCATAATCGGGTGTAGCCCAAACAGCCTCTCATCTACGTGAGCTTCAAGTACAACCCTGCGGTCACGAAACCGACCGTATTCGAAGCTTATCGGTAGCGCTCTCTCTATTGAAATTTGGGGATCGAGGTCCCACTTTGACCTGTGCTCATGGGCGGTGCTTGTGCTATCTTCGGTGCTCGCCCTCCTCCTTGGACGGGTTGGGCGACTAGGCCCAGCTTCCTCCATAGGAGCCCGCTTCTTTCCCATGAGAGAAAGAAAGGTGGAAATGGAGAAGATGATTGCCACAAGTTCGAAAAGGGCTATTGGAGTGGAATAAAGTGTTGGATTAAGGTAGCTTGTTGAGTTGTAAGAGGTTGAGCCACAAAAAAATAGGATTTGTGCACTCAAATCGTAGAAAACGAAAGGGATAGAAGAGGGGGTTTGCTGAAAATGGTGGAGGGGTGTGTGATGTGAAGGGAAATAGAAAAATGGAAGAACAGAGGGAAGATTTGAGAGAGAAATTTAGGATTTTTTTGAGAGGGAGAAGAGCTTGGAGGGGTAGGAAAGGAAAGAGGGGGGCAAAAGGGAGATAAATGGGAGTCCCCATGTGATTCGATGGGGCCCACACTCTTTGGGAGGTCGGCTCTACGCTAGACCACGTCGGCCCGATAGGCCCCGATAGACCGGGCGATGATACACCGCGGTAGGCGCGGCGCAGCCGCGGTCCTCTGGACTGGGCGCGGTGCCGCCGGGGTAGAGTGGTGGCCACCCCACTCCCAGGGTGCCAATGCATCCCTGAGTCCACTGTGGGTCCCCTGGACTACACCGTTTACCCCCCAACTCCACTTCAAGTTGTTTCGTGTCCTATCTGTTGTACAATCATGTATTTGGGTTGTTTGAAGTTAGAATGGGCTAACTCGTCATCTAGACCTGTCGATTGACAGTCTAGCAGTGATCTGGGATCACCTCAAGTGATCACGGGCGAGCATAGGCCCAATCTCAACAGTCGAGTTCGATCGATCTCGCCGTTTGGAGAAATGGGAAATCCTAAGTCTATCTCTACATTCCGTCACTCCCTCCTAAGTCCAAGTATGTCAGTGTGCATCGTGTGACCATAACCCAGGTCCATTTTAATCCAAATCATGCTCTGATACCAACTTGTAATGTCCTGAAATCAGGGGTCGAGTAGCAACTCAACTCCCGAGTTCCAAAACATTACTTATGCAACATATATGCTTATGATTTAATCTTGTCCGTGTTAATGCGTTAATCATGAGTGAGATTATACCAAAGCAGTAATTCATACTCTAAATCAATTAATTTAACGCAAGAGGAAGATTAAAAGATGTGTATATAGACGTGTATGAGCCAAAAATTCACGATCGGTCTCCAGAGTATGAATACATCACTGAGTCACCATATACATGTAATAGTTCAAAATTAAAATGTTAAAAAAATAGTTCAACTACAATGATAAGCCCTGTAGCCCCATCGATCAGGGCGGCCTAAGCGAAACCGCCGGAGATCTGCATATACGAGAACTCATCCTGATCGTCATAGTAATCAGGCTCCGCCTCCTGAGTCGCATCATCATCTGCAACTAAGACAAGGTCTGGTGGGTGTTCAGAATACTGTCCCAGAACGTGGGAGTGAGTTATCAACTTAGTAGAATCATAGAGCAAAGATTAACATGTTATCAATTCAGTCAAGCAGTAATGATAAAGCAGACATATTAAACATTCCTAGATACTCTTATTAATGCAAGGACGAATGTATTCATGAAGCATGCCCTCGTTTACACTCCCTCATGCAACACCATCTTACGGTCGCGGCATGCTTTCCTCCCTCTATGCTCTTCAACCTGGGGCACATGCAGTGCAATGTTATGAGCGTGATTACCGAGTTATTATTAGTTCCTTTCATACAGCAGGATTGGGAATCTAAGGTACCTCCCTTATATCATTCCCAAACAAGGATCCATTCTAGGGTCGTCAGTCCTAGTAATATCTCATACGATGTTATGGTTTTAGGTCGCTGCAAAGGGCTCGTCACCTGATCAGTGCAGGCCTAGTTTATACTCAAGATGTTACGGAAGGCTCGTCGCCTATACATAGACTCAGAGTACGCTCGAGGTCACTACAAAGGGCTCATCACCTGATCAGTGTAGGCTGACAGCTCGAATACAGTGTCCCATACCACCGTATTCGGCTCACGAGGCAGTATTGCTCACTGGTCACTACTGGGAGGCTTGTCGCCCCAGCGTAGGCCGACAGCTCGACCACGGTGTCCCATACCACCATGTCCAGCTCATGAGTCTTAGCGGATCGAGGTACTAAGGTTAAACGGAATTTCACTGGTGAGTTTGGTACCTTAGGTTCAGGCAATGGCGTCCATACATGGTGAACATACATCGGGTCAATCGAGTTACTTGATGAGCTCGACTAGCCCGAGTGCACAACAAGTTGAATGACATGAAGTGCGCAAGCACTCCGCGTAGCCAAGCTACTGTCGCCATCCGAAGTATGGCTCGTGTTCACCGAACACATCCATTGCGGCGAAAACAACCTCCACCACCAAAGCAGGGCCTATAACCGATTGTCTGGGCTATATAATAGCCCCAAACACATTCAATTACAACGATATAGTATATGAGACACTCAAGCAATTGTAACGCCCTAAAAATCGGGGGTTGAGCATAAACTCAACTCCCGAGTTCCAACGCATCACTTATGCAACAAAATGAATGATGATTGAATGTTGTCTGCTTTCGTATAATGAACATGAGTGAGATTAAGCCAAAACAGCATATCATACTCCAGAGACAGTTAAATTGCAAGTGGAAGACTGTGATAGCTATATGTAATATATAAACTGTGGTGAGTCCAGAGTGTGATAACAATACCAGGTTAAATAATTATAAGTACATTTCAAGATATACCTAAGGTGTAGTGTCATCTAGTCAACATCCCTGTAATCTCATCGATCAAGACACGGCTCAAATGAAACCGCCATAAACAATATATACGAGAAAACACCCTCGTCGTCACAAAAGTCCGTCTCCGCCTCAGGAAATAGTGTCGCCATCTGCAATCAGACAAAGTCTAGTGGGTGTTCGGAACACCGTCCCGTAACGTGGGAGTGAGTAGCTAACTCAGTGGACCAATAAAGCATAGGTTAACATGTTATCAATGCAGTCCAGCAGTAATGATAAAGCAGTATAATCAAACACTCCTAACTACTCTTATTAATGCAAGTATGAATGCAGTCATGATGTATGCCCTCACCACACCCTCCCTCGTGCGACACCATCTTACGTTCGTGACATGCTTTCATCCCTCAGTGCTCCACATCTTCCAGGCACATGCAATGCATGATGAGCACGATTATCGAGTTGCTATTAGTCCATTTCAAACAGCATGATTGGGAAACTAAGGTACCTCCCTTGTATCATTCCCAAACATGATCCATTCTAGGGTCGTCAGTCCTAGACAATCTCATACGATGGTGTGTTTCTAGGTCGTTGCAAAGGTTGCCAAGGCTGTTACGCACAAAGGTTACACCACTCCCCCATCACCTCTTTAACGATTCATCACTATACAGAAACAGGCCTAGTTCATACTCCATACACCGCAGAAAAACTCTAAGGCTCACCGCAATTTCAGAGTATGCTGGAGGTCACTACAAAGGGCTGTCAGGGCTGCTATGCACAATAGTTACACCGCTCCCCCATCACCTTATCAATGTAGGCTGACAGCATGAATATAGTATCTCACACCACCATAATCGGCTCACGAGTCTGGTTGCTCACTGGTTACTACGGGGAGGCACGTGGCCCCAGCGTAGGCCGACAGCTCGACCACAGTGTCCCATACCACTATGCCTGGCTCATGAGTCTTAGCGGATCGAGATATCATGGTTAACGTGATTTCACTGGTAAGTTTGGTACCCTAGGTTCAAGCAGTAGCATCCAAACATAGTGAACATACATTAGACATATCTGGTTACTAGACGAGCCTAACTAGCTCGAGCGCACAATCAACTGAACAACATGAAGTGCATAAGCACTTCATGTGGCCTAACCACTGTCGCCAACTGAAGTACAACTCGGGTTCGTCAAACACATCCTACGTGGCGAAATGAATCTCAACCACGATCTCAAGTCCGGTACCAATTGTCTGGACTATAAACATAGTCCCAAACTCAATCAATCCTTATTCATAGCATGTGGAGTAAAACATAATAAACAAAGTAATTAAAGCATGTTAATAAGTATGTCATAAAGCATGTTATAAAGCACTACATAAATAGTAATACAAACACATATATTGCACAAGTAAGCGGTTTAAGTAAACAACCTCATGGAGGAAATCATACATGTCTCTAAGGTAGTTAAGAATCCCATCTCAACACCCACCTAAAGCATCATCATCCAAAAACTTACTCACACAAGCATTTTCACAAACACTTAGCATACACTATTTCAACATACATAGTGTATGTTAACCAAACATGTATTAGGGCGAATCCTTTCACCAAATAAGTATTTTATCCATATATCATATATTCATACAACAAATAATCATGTCAAACACATTTCCAAAATATATACGTATACGGAATTTTCTACAATACACTATTTCTAGATACATAGTGTATATTAGCATAACATGTATTAGGGCGAATCCTTTTGCCAAATAAGTATTTTATCCATATATCATATATTCATATAACAACTAATCATGTCAAGCACATTTCCAAAATATATACATATATGGTATTTTCTACGAATGCCTAGAATATATAAAATTCCATATTCTACGTCTTTAATCAAAACAGAAATCAGAAAGCACTTTGTACATGTGCAATTGCATGCAGATCATGAATCTATCATTAAGCATTAAAAACCATAACCTATACACCTAAAGTCCACACCTTTTGTCGTAGAATCGTAACGGAGTCGATAGGTTTGCTAAGCTTCCGTATACGGCAGTTTGGCAACCTATAAAATGAAATAGGTTAGCTATTTCATAACCTACAACCCTTACAACTCTAAAAATGATTAAGGTTAGAGTTTCTTACCTCAAAATGAAGTCGGTATCGCTGGAAAAACGATAAGAATGGAGTGGTGGAGCTTGGGTAGTGGCAGGAAACAGCAGCAGGGAGATTCTCCCACTTCTCTCACTCTTTCTCTCTCTTTTCTCATTTCTCTCTCTAGGGTTTCTCTCAAATTCGTATGGTTGTGAGAGAGAGGGTTCTAAGGTCCTTATATAGCCTAAAATCTCTCCAAACTAGACTTGAGGAGAAGGTATACTTAGGTTATAACCAAAGCAGCATTGTTTTAGCTCAACAGAGGATTTCTGGCGGGTCTCCTTGAGCTAAAGGTCGGACTTAAGCTCACTAACACTGGATCTAAGTTTAGTTAAGTTTTCATTCCAGTCGAGTTTCCAGATCATGCGTGGCAGACCAGTTTCAGTTTAATGGTCAGCGGGCCCCGATCCGAAATTCTAAGTACATGGATATGTTTATGAAAATTTTCCTGATCCGAGGGTGTATTTGGGTCAGATTCTGATGGTCTGGTTACTTACAAATTGACCACAAGTAACAAGTCTCAGATCACTATTCAAGATATTTATTTTGGAAAGAAAACAAGTGTTTTCACGCTCCCTCGCTCCGGACTCAAGCGAACAGCCGTTGGACACTGTCTGGATTTGATTTCCAAGATGGTTGTCAAGCCTAGCGAGGTGGTCCTAAGTCCTTAACCTCGTATTATTCGGACTCCTGATGTGCGGTCCAGACTTGATATGGAGTTTCAATGTGCTCCCGAGAGCAGTCGGGTAATGACTTTGATCCTAGATTTTAGGGTAACCTAGCGTCAATGATTCTACAAGTTTTGGGTCTTGCAGATCGTATTTAAAGAGATTCAAATGGATTCATGGCTAATCTAGTTTAACACTTAGTTAACTTGTCAAATTTCTAAAGGATTTAATCCTAAGTGATTTCCGTCTGAGGTGGTACTTAGTCCTTTGTAGTTTGTATATAGAGTGATCCAAGTTGTACTACTTAGCTAGTTTAAGATAGTGTCTAGGGTGAAAGTACTTAGAAAAATTGAAAGATCAAGGTGGTGAAGGGTGGGATTTGTGAAGAAAATGGTTTGAAAAGGGAATTAAGGCTTTAATTGAGTGTTTGAGAAATTAAACCGGTGCTAGGATTGACCCATCGCCTTAGGACATCTAATTCCAGGTTGGGAAAAATTCGGGCTGTTACAATCTACCCCTCTTAAAACAAAATTTCATCCTCGAAATTGGCTAAGGGTAATAAAGAAAGTTTTAATTATTTCTTTTGCCTAAGTTTTTATTGATTTCGAGTTTCTACACGTGGAGGGCATATACTAGTCTGGTTCATTTTAGTCTAACCCCCTTAAAACTTATTTCTTTATCCATTTCTCATACCCTGATGGTTTGCTACAATTTATTTCTTTACCTATCTGAAGTCTTGATGACAATCCCTAATTATTTAGAGTAAGATAGTTGTTTCTATTGTTTGACCAACACGGAGAGACGTTTATGGTGGGCTTGATTCCGATACATCGATCATCTATCGGGCCAGGGTAGAAAGCTCATCGTATCCCTTCCTAGTCCTGGTAGATCCTGGTCTTCTGCTCGGCCAAGCAGTGAGTCCATTGGTAGTCGCCTAGGATTAAGAATTGGGTCAAGCCGCGAAGGTTTCGCAGTTGTATATTTCGGTAACTCCGTAGTCCGATCACTCTAAAAACGTAGGGAATGTCCATCATTGAAGGGCTCAACTGTCCTATTTCTTGGGTTGCCCATTGGTCTAAGAGAGTACTTGTTATTATCTATGTCCAAGGAAATGGTGAATTAAAGCTTACTAGATCATCCTAAAACAGTTTCTCGTAGTAGAACTTACTAGGGCTTCTATTATGTTCGTATTCAACAAGCACAGATTCAATCCTGGGCCAGTGGGGTAGGGTCCACCACGCTTCCGCTGCGCCACCCAGATCAAAGAGGTGTATTAGGTGACCTAACTAGAGTGGGTTCATAATGTTCTACCTCCCTTAAAAATTATTTCTACCTCCAGGCTTCAAGATCTATGTCATGTTCCGTATGTCGAAACAAAGTGTAATGTAGGACCTATCCTTGACACGAAATGGAAAACAATCCCTCAATATAATGGTCTTCCTTCCATCGATGATGTGTACTATGAAATTGGTACATATGGTCATAGAAAGGAGCTAAAGATGATGGGTATCGTGGTTGATTTCAGGGGTAGGTCTGAGTTTGAGGCAAGATGCCTAATTCTACCAAGGATTTTTATCGCGGTCCAGACTTATCCTATTTAATCATGTCTAGCTTAACAGGCAGGCTATCTTTTTACGTTCATATGAACAATATGTATGCCGACATGACATGCAATCCGGGACCTAGGAATACTATCTGTTGCCCATTTGAGAAATTCCTTGGGCCTAAAAAAAAAATCTTTATTGGCTATATGTTCTTAACACTTCTCGAAGATGAAGTTATAAACTTTTAGTTGTAAGTGGCTGGCCAAACATGAAAGGAATGTTGTGTAGTGGGTCTGAGTCGGATACATGGACCTTCTGCCTATCTAAGACAGAAAATTGTCATATCATTTCTTAGTCCTAGTCGATCCCGACTTTCTGCTTGATCAGAGTATAAGGTTCATTGGTCACTACCAGGATTGAGAATTCGATTCAAACTGCGAATACCTCGCTTATATGTAGTTTCTCTGCTCCGTGGTTCCGATTGTACTAAGTCCTTGAGAAGGCAATTCTAAAGGTTGTATTGATTTGACCTAACATTAAATCTAAGGGATACTGAGCGTGTATAGTTACTAATCAAACAATTTTTCTAAGAGTTATTAAATAAGCCTATGAGTACCGAGGGGATTCAACAAAGGAACGGGGTCTCGCTCCAACCTAATCAAGCCAACTAACTAAGTCTATCATGCAATTGGCTTAGCAAAATTCATTAGTCTTTTACTTTCCTTAGCCTAACCAGTAGTCTAGTCTTAATTTAGGAGTAGCGGTAATCCACAGGTTGTAATCCAAAGTCTATGCTTATACACTAGATGATTTTATACCCTTTCTAATATAAGAAATTGTTTTATCACTTAGGATCAAAGTTGTCTAATTGGAACTGAGTGGACTTAAATTTAACTACTCTCGAGCACTTCACACATGCTCATACCAGCTAAGAGGTTCCTACGGTTCACATTATTAGTTTGTTGGATTTCCTATACGGTCAGATCTGTCGAAATCTAGGAGTACCACTCTAGGTCAAAAACTCCATGGGCCTATTTGGCCAGTGGTCTTAAGTTGTATTAAATGGGACTACATTGCTAATCTCTCCTCGGGATTGAGAGTGACATATTTGGTAGGAGGGTGGGAGGGGATTAAAATTAATGGTATAGGCTTTGGAGAATGAGTCTGGTGTTGGAAAAAGTGTGAGATGGGATTTCCAAATCCCAGGATGAGGAATTTCTAAGTGTAATTTGAAAGGAAAATACGGGATATACTTTTCATTGCATACGTTCCAAACATGGCATTGGAAAATATGGAATACACCCAACCTAGGGGCCATACCTTACACATATATTTATTATTACTTTTACAATTCCATCCACCTAATCTCACTTAATGTAGTTGATCAAACGGACCCCAAATGTCCCATCATTTGGAAGTTGTGAAGGCTATGGAAAACTGAAGAAAAAGGGGAAAAAGGGTTGGAGGTTAGGTTCTCCACAGACTTAGGTCTCAGCAGGGGTTGTAGAGGCCCAAGTAATAGGAAATGAAGAAGGAAAAAGGGAGGAATGGATGGTTTGAGAGATATATACATTTTTGGGACGAAATGGAGGATGTGGGGGCTGAAACGAAAGAGAAAAGGAGAGGGAGGAAGGTAAGGACTGCTGTGAATGATGGAGGGGTGGATTATGATCGAAAATGGGAAATGGAACGATTGGAGTGACAGTTTTGGAGATAAATTAGCAAGAAGGAAAAAAAAAAGGAGAGCTTGGGGGTGGGATTTGTGAAGGAGGAGTGTGTTCTAGGGTGTTTTAAGGGACGACCCACCATCAGGGGGGTTACCCTAGACCCCAAAGTGGTCTAGGATAAGGGCCTCGCGGACCAACTGTCCAAATTTCGAGGTCCCGCCCCATGGGCGAGATCCTCCAGTCCCCTAGGCCCCAAAAAAACCCTGGGTCCCACCCTGGGGCCCTCCGGAATGGTGTGGATGGGCCCCCAACTCCGTTTTGCTCAATTTCGGGTCAAATCGGACGTATCTTGCAATTCAGAATGAGTTATCTGATGTATAATATATGATTTTGGGGTAGAATGAGCTAATGAAGCCAACAAATCGCTATGTCGGGTTGCGCAGCCCGAAATTGCGAAAAACCCCACGATCGATGGTCGTTTCCCTGTTTAAATTTCATTTTACTAAAAATAGTAGTTTTAGTTTGATTACACTTCATCCGTTGGGCTTTAGGAGTTACGCCCATTGCAAAAAGAGCTTAGAATAATTAGGAGAATGGTTTGGTGAAGCCAAATAAGACACTTACTATTTTTGGCTGAAAACCTTGCACACTAGAAGACATCACGACCTTATAGTAAGTCGCGAATTCTAGGAGTTTTAGTTGTAGTTTATTTCTGAATTCTTTCCCATTACTTGGTGTCCCTATTTAAAGGGTTGTGAACTCGTTTTTGTTTTTAGTCATTCATTAATCAATTTTGAATTTATTAGAATTTATTTCTATTTTTTTTCTTTCTCTTCTCGTAGATTGGAGAAGTCTCTGTGAGGAGTCCAGAGAAGCTCCGAGGATTCGGAGTAGTTATCCTCATCACGTTTATCCCGTGTTCTACTGATTTTCAACGGTTGGGATGGGGTGGATCGTGATCTAGACTCATCAATAGACGACCTAAATATGATTCGGGATCGTTTCATGTGATCATGGGTGTGTACTGGCCTAATCTCAGCGGTGTATTTTGGTCGGTTTCACCGTTTAGCGAATTTGAAAAATCCTAAGTCGGTTTCTACGTTCCGTCGCTCCCACCTAAGTCAGAGTGCGTCAGAGTGCGTTGTGTGACCATAACCCAGGTCCGGTTTAATCCAAATCATGCTCTGATACCAACTGTAACGCCCTGAAAATCGGGGGTCGAGCATAAACTCAACTCCCGAGTTCCAACGCATCACTTATGCAACAAAATGAATGATGATTGAATGTTGTCTGCTTTCGTATAATGAACATGAGTGAGATTAAGCCAAAACAGTATATCATACACCAGGGACAGTTAAATTGCAAGCGGAAGATTGTGATAGCTATATGTAATATATAAACTGTGGTGAGTCTCCAGAGTGTGATAACAATACCAGGTTAAATAATTACAAGTACATTTCAAGATATACCTAAGGTGTAGTGTCATCTAGTCAACATCCCTGTAATCTCATCGATCAAGACACGGCTCAAATGAAGCCGCCATAAACAACATATACGAGAAAGCACCCTCGTCGTCACAAAAGTCCATCTCCGCCTCAGGAAATAGCGTCTCCATCTGCAATCAGACAAAGTTTGGTGGGTGTTCAGAACACCGTCCCATAATGTGGGAGTGAGTAGCTAACTCAGTGGAACAATAAAGCATAGGTTAATATGTTATCGATGCAGTCCAGCAGTAATGATAAAACAATATAATCAAACACTCCTAACTACTCTTATTAATGCAAGTATGAATGCAGTCATGATGTATGCCCTCACCACACCCTCCCTCGTGCGACACCATCTTACGTTCGCGGCATGCTTTCATCCCTCAGTGCTCCACATCTTCCAGGCACATGCAATGCATGATGAGCATGATTACCGAGTTGTTATTAGTCCATTTCAAACAACATGATTGGGAAACTAAGGTACCTCCCTTGTATCATTCCCAAACATGATCCATTCTAGGGTCGTCAGTCCTAGACAATCTCATACGATGGTGTGTTTCTAGGTCATTGCAAAGGCTATCAGGGCTGTTACGCACAAAGGTTACACCACTCCCCCATCACCTCTTTAACGATTCATCACTATAAAGAAACAGGCCTAGTTCATACTCCATACACCGTGGCAAAACTCTAAGGCTCACCGCAATTTTAGAGTATGCTCGAGGTCACTATAAAGGGCTGTTACGCATAAAGGTTACACCGCTCCCCCATCACCTTATCAATGTAGGCTGACAGCATGAATATAGTGTCCCATACCACCATAATCGGCTCACGAGTCTGGTTGCTCACTGGTCACTACGGGGAGGCAAGTGGCCCCAGCGTAGGCCGACAACTCGACCACGGTGTCCCATACCACCATGCCCGGCTCATAAGTCTTAGCGGATCGAGGTACCATGGTTAACGGGATTTCACTGGTAAGTTTGGTACCCTAGATTCAAGCAGTAGCGTCCAAACATGGTGAACATACATTAGACATATCAGGTTACTTGACGGGCCTGACTAGCTCGAGCGCACAATCAACTGAATGACATAAAGTGCATAAGCACTTCGTGTGGCCTAACCACTGTCGCCAACCGAAGTACGACTCGGGTTCGTCAAACACATCCTACATGGCGAATTGAATCTCAACCACGATCTCAAGTCTGGTACCGATTGTCTGGACTATAAACATAGTCCCAAACTTAATCAATCTGTATTCATAGCATGTGGAGTAAAGCATAATAAACAAAGTAATTAAAGCATGTTAACAATATGTCATAAAGCATGTTATAAAGCATTACATAAATAGGAATACAAACACATATATTGCACAAGTAAGCGGTTTAAGTAAACAACCTCATGGAGGAAATCATACATGTCTCTAAGGTAGTTAAGAATCCCATCTCAACACCCACCGAAGGCATCATCATCCAAATACTTACACAAGCATTTTCACAAACACTTAGCATACACTATTTCAACATACATAGTATATGTTTGCCAAACATGTATTAGGGCAAATCCTTTCGCAAAATAAGTATTTTATCCATATATCATATATTCATACAACAAATAATCATGTCAAACACATTTCCAAAATATATACGTATATGGTATTTTCTACAATACACTATTTCTAGATACATAGTGTATATTACCATAACATGTATTAGGGCGAATCCTTTTGCCAAATAAGTATTTTATCCATATATCATATATTCATACAACAACTAATCATGTCAAGCACATTTCCAAAATATATACGTATATGGTATTTTCTACGAATACCTAGAATATGTAAAATTCCATATTCTACGTCTTTAATCGAAACAGAAATCAGAAAGCACTTTGTACATGTGCAATTGCATGCAGATCATGAATCTATCATTATCTAACATTAAAAGCGTTGAAAACCATAACCTATACACCTAAAGTCCGCACCTTTTGTCGTAGAATCGTAACGGAGTCGATAGGTTTGCTAAGCTTCCGTATACGGCAGTTTGGCAACCTATAAAATGAAATAGGTTAGCTATTTCATAAACTACAGCCCTTACAACTCCAAAACTGATTAAGGTTAGGGTTTCTTACCTCAAAATGAAGTTGGTATCGCTGGGAAAACAATAAGAACGGAGTGGTGGAGCTTGGGTAGTGGCAGGAAACAGTAGCAGGGAGATTCTCCCACTTCTCTCACTCGTTCTCTCTCTTTTCTCACTTCTCTCTATAGGGTTTCTCTCAAATTTGTATGGTTGTGAGAGAGAGGGTTCTAAGGTCCTTATATAGCCTAAAATCTCTTCAAACTAGACTTGAGGAGAAGGTATACTTAGGTTATAACCAAAGTAGCATTGTTTCAGCTCAACGGAGGATTTCTGGCGGGCCTCCTTGAGCCAAAAGTTGGACTTAAGCTCACTAACACTGGATCTAAGTTTAGTTAAGTTTTCGTTCCAGTCGGGTTTCCAGATCACGCGTGGCGGACCAGTTTCAGTTCAATGGTCAGCAGGCCCCGATCCGAAATTCCAAGTACATGGATATGTTTATGAAAATTTTCCTGATCCGAGGGTGTATTTGGGTCAGATTCTGATGGTCTGGTTACTTACAAATTGACCACAAATAACAAGTCTCAGATCACTATTCAAGATATTTATTTTGGAAAGAAAACAAGTGTTTTCACACTCCCTCGCTCCGGACTCAAGCGAACAGCCGTGGGACATGTCTGGATTTGATTTCTGAGATGGTTGTCAAGCCCAGCGAGGCAATCCTAAGTCCTTAACCTCGTATTATTCGGACTCCCGATGTGCGGTCCAGACTTGATACGGAGTTTCAATGTGCTCCCGAGAGCAGTCGGGTAATGACTTTGATCCTAGATTTTAGGGTAACCTAGCGTCAATGATTCTACAAGTTTTGGGTCTTGCAGATCGTATTTAAAACGATTCAAATGGATTTCATGGCTCATCTAGTTTAGCACTTAGTTAACTTATCAAATTTCTAAAGGATTTAATCCTAAGTGATTTCCGTCTGAGGTGGTACTTAGTCCTTTGAGTGATCCAAGTTGTACTACTTAGCTAGTTTAAGATAGTGTCTAGGGTGAAAGTACTTAGAAAAATTGAAAGATCAAGGTGGTGAAGGGTGGGATTTGTAAAGAAAATGGTTTAAAAAGGGAATGAGGCTTTAATTGAGTGTTTGAGAAATTAAACCGGTGTTAGGATTGACCCATCGCCTAAGGATGTCTAATTCCAAGTTGGAAAAAATCTGGGCTGTTACAGCAATATGGAGCAATGATTCAAATCATACAATCAGTTGAGCATGTTATGAAGTACAACATAAACAATAATCCACACTTATGCATTTCTAGGTAAAAGCAATGAATATGAAACAAGGCATATGGAGGAAATCGTACACATCATTAGAGTGGCTGAGAATCCTATCTCAACACCCATTTAAAGAACAGTTTACAAGTATTTATTCATACAGACATGTTTACAAACACTTAGCATACACATTATATCATACATGGTATGTATTGGTTAGCATACGTATTAGGGCAAGTCCTTTCGTCAAAGGATTGCCGCCTACACAACAATCGCATAGCCACGATAGTTAGTCATGGCGTACACTAACGCAAGGTTTATACTCATTTAGTCTTTTGCTCAAACATTTAGGCTACGCATTGTAACATACACGACGTATGTTAATATAACATGTATTAGGCTAATCCGTTCACCTAAAAGTAGATACACATGCATCTAGCATACATAGACAGCAATGAATCATGGCAAGCACAAATCTGAATTTCATACGTATACGGTATTTTCTATAAATATGAGAAATACAGTATATTTAACCTAGTTAACGTATAACTGAAAAATGAAAGGGACACACTTATGCATGTGAAATAGCACCTACGTCAAGAATAAACCTTTAACCGACATTAAAAGCCTTGAAAACCATAATCTATACGTCTATAGTCCGCACCTTACGTTGATAAACGCGTAACGGAGTCGTTTTAAACACGTAGACTTTGTCACCGGCAGAATGACAACCTATAGCATGAACTAGGTTAGCTTTTTCATTATTTCACTCGTTGAAATCCTAGAACGGACTAGGGTTAGGTTTTCTTACCTAAGAACGAAGTCAGAATCGCTGGAATAGCGATTTAGTAGTGATGAATAGGCACGTAGAATAGCAGAGATCGAATCCTAGGAGTGACTCCAACTTCTCTCTCACTTTCTCTCTCCTAGGGCTTTTCCCAAATTCGTATAGAGTGAATGAGAGATGGTTTAAGGTCCTTATATAGGCCTAAAACTGATGGAAATAGCCCCAGCGCCAAGGTATATTTAGGTTATAGCTAAAGGGTGCCTATTTCAGCTTAATGGAGCACTTCCGGAGCCCCCCATTGAGCCTAAGGTCAGACTTAAGCTCCTTGACCATGGATCTAGGTTGAGTTAAGTTTTCAATCCGATCGGATTTACAGATTGACCACGGCGGACCAGTTTTCGTTCAACGGTCCATGATCACTAATTAGGGCCACAAGTACACTGGCCTGTGTATGAAATTTCCCCTGATCCGAGAGTGTATTTGGGTCAGATTCTGATGGTCTGAATCCTTATATTTGGCCCGCAAGC
The DNA here is from genome assembly GCA_030180095.1 of Magnolia changhungtana. NCBI lineage: Eukaryota > Viridiplantae > Streptophyta > Magnoliopsida > Magnoliales > Magnoliaceae > Magnolia > Magnolia changhungtana. The sequence continues at coordinate 3,999,479 of JASAUF010000340.1, read as the reverse complement.
AACAAGTCTCAGATGACTTCAATTTAGATTTTTATTTATAAGATATCCACGTTTCTCACACACTTCACTCCGTGCTCAAGCGAATAGCTTCGGGACACTATCTGGACTTGATTTCCAAGATAGTGGTAAAGTCCAGCAAGGCGGTTTTAATTATATAATTTCATAGTAATCGGACTTTCGACGTGCGGTCCAAATCCGATACGGAGTTTTAATATGCTCCCAATAGCAACTGGGTAATGAGATTGATCCTAGATTTTAGGGTAACCTAGCGTCAATGATTCTGTAAGTTTTTTGTCTTGCAGATCGTATTTCAAATGGATCAAGCAGATTTCGTAGCTAATCTAGTTTAGCACTTAGTTAATTTTGTCAAATTTCTAAAGCATTTGATCTTGAGTGATTTCTGCCTGAGGTGGTACTTGGGTCTTTGTACGAAATTTTCCGAGACGTTACAGAGACTGTCATACATACAACAAACATGAATTCTATATTAATAGTCATGGCAAGCACAAATCATAATTGCAAGTTCATTCAAACATTTCAACAAACACATGGAATGCACTATATATTCACATAGTTCACACACGTGTATAATTTATCGAATACATCGTAACTAAGATCATATGGCAGCAATCAAGTCAGATATAAATCATTACTGACATTGAAAGCCTTGAAAACCTAATCTAAACATTTATAGTCCAACCTTTCGTCGGTATATTCGTATCGAACTTGGTTTGAATCCTACGTTCCCAAAAAAGGAATAACGGGTACTTAAATCAGAAAATCCATTAGCTAGGTTAACAAACAACTATTCTATACCTTAACTATGACATTAGGGTTTGGATTTCATACCCAAATCATCGCTGAAATGGTTCGTGTAGCGATGGTGGGGAGGCGATTCAATGCGTGGAGTAGTGGGAGTAAATCCCTACAACGATCTCCCAAACTCACTCTCATCTCCCCACTCTTTTCTCCTCTTTTCTCTCTTCCCTCTCCTAAGGTTAGAGAAATTCGTATGAAATGGGAGTAAGGTGGTTTAAGGGCCTTATATAGGCTCAAAATTGATGTCAATGGCCCTAGGGCCATGATATACTTAGGTTATAGTCAAAGGATGCTTGTTTATGACAATGGGACTCATTTGGAGGTCTATTACTCACCTACAACAGGGAGCAAGTTCCTTGACCATGGATCTAGGCCAGGATGCGATTTCATCGCGTTTAGATAGGCCGATTAGCCATGACGGACCTGTATCAGATCAACGGTCGTTGTCACTTGATAAGGGCCACAAGTACACAGATATGTGCAGGGAAATTTTCCTGATCCATAGGTGAAGTTTTGTCAAAAACTGACTACCTGAAATCTTCAATTGCGCTTGCAAGCGAACGACCCAATTCACTTAAGTTTCATTACATTTTCTAAAGATATTCGCATTTCTCACATACTTCGCTCAGGGCTCAAGTTGTACATTTCTAGATACTATTTGAGCTCGATTCCCATGATGGTTGCCAAGCCTAATAAGACGGACATAACCCTATAGTTTCGCAGTCATCGGACTTTCGACGTGCGGTCCAGGTCCGATATGGAGTTTCAATGTGCTCCCGAGAGCAACCGGGTTTTAAGATTTCTCCTAGGTTTTTAAGTAGTGTTGAGTTAGCGATTTTGACGGTTTTGGGTCTTGCCATTCATATAAATAGTGGTTCGAGCTAAATCCACTGATTAATTTAGTTTATCACTTACTTAATTTTTATCTAATTTCTACAGAATACGGTCCTTAGGGATTTCTGCCTGAGGTGGTACTTGGGTCTTTGTACGGATTTTTTTGAGACGTTACATCAGCATTGTCCCAATATGGTTCATGTAAATTGGCACCGTCCAAATATAGTTTATATACATCAGCACCGTCCAATTATAATTTGTATAAATCGGCACCGCCCAAATTTAGTTCATGTAAATCGGCACTGTCCAAATATAGTTTGTATAAATTGGCACCGTCCAAACATAGTTTATATAAATCGGCACCGTCCAAACATTGGACCGCGTGGATGCAACACATAGGTCATGGTGCAGTACTCGGGGCCCCCAGTTGGACGGAGTAGAATAAATTCATCAAGGTGGGCCCCCATTTATTACCAAAACAGATGAACGGCTTGGATCAAAAGCCTGAGGTGGGTACCCACTGTCCAGACCTGCTGGATGGTGCAGGTGAGTCCCATACGTTAAGGTGGGTCACGTGTGTGGCCCACCGGTTGAATATCTATATACATGTATATATATATATATATATATATATATTAATAAAATATTATTTTATTTAGATAGGATGCACGTCCAGGGCCTACTGCCCGTTTGAGATGGTCCACAGACGTGAAGCCCACCTGACGTTGGGTGAGGCCCACCTTCAATTTTTCAGGGCCCACGTTGGCGTTGTGCGGCCCACCGTGGTTTATATGGTGTGGCCCACCCAATCTGAAAAGGGAACCCAAGTGCAACCCACTTGCTGTTGCAAGGTGCGGCCCACCTGCAATTTGGTGAGGCCCAAGTCAGTGCAACCCACCAAGCATTGTTAACGTGAACATGGCCTCTGTTGCAGGCTTTTTTGGAAGCCATTTTTCAACCCATATCAACACCTAAACAGAGGCAAGGTGGTTGTCGTTTTCTCCGCCAAAGAACGGCCCGAAACCGAGGCATTTTTACCCAAATTTCTAGACTGATATCAGCCCGATTCTTGGGACGTGTTGCAACTCAATCAGAGCTCGTTTGTGAGCTGTTCCTGGACTGAGTTTCAGCCCCAAGTTGGGGTCATTTAGATGTCATTGTTCGGCCCCAAGCAGGGCCTAAACTCAGGCCACGTTCGGCCTCGAAACAGAGCCTGAATTCAGGCCCTATTCATGTTTCACCATGGTCAGACTTTTGGCCCCAGACATGGCTTATATCAGGGCTGATATCATCTTGAGAATGAAGAAAAAGAGCAGAAAAGGGATGAGGCTGAGTTCAGCCGAGTTACCTGGCTGGACGGCCTGCTCACGCCCATTCTCCCTTTCCCTCTGATTTTTCTCTCTTTTCTTTCCCTCAAACTTTCTTTCTTGGTATGAACCCTGAGGGCCAGGGTGCTTATTTATAGGCAAAGGGGGAGGAGGAGATGAGGATAGGGATCGCTTTACGCGGCCTCAGTGGATGGCGGTTGCGTCGCCAGCTTCCTCAACCCAAAAGAAGAATGTCTCTGTTTCTTCTTTCCTGGCTTGCTTGGCCATTTATGGTCGTGAGGGGACTCCCCTCAAGCTAGCAGGTGGAAAGCTTGGGTCCCCAGGGCAATGGGGGGTTGGCTTGCAAGAGAAGCTATTAGGTGGTCCTCTCCCTCGAATCCTAGCCACACGTTAAAGGAATGGACAGTCCAAACTCATCTCATTCGTTTCTATGCATGGGCCCAAACCCCTATACGGTTTTGATCAGGGGACCCATGTGAGTGAAATGGACGGTTTGGATTGTCCGAAAAGTTCCCCAGATGTCTCACTTTGAGCCCCGAAGTTTATCACTTTCAAACTTTAAAATGGGCTGGAGGAACCCGCACTTTTGCAAATAGGTATCGGTCAACGGTGTGTTGATAGTGTGGCTAGGTCCAGTGCACGTCGTGCACACTACTTTCAAGGTGTACATGCACCATGTGACGCCCTATATGTGTGGGTGGTGACTCATCCATTCTGTTCAACCACACCATGGGTCCTATTAGGGCTCCCTGGGCCACTTTGGGCCGTTGATGAGGCCCAGGTGGGCCATTGTACACTTTTTGGGGCCATATTTGGCCCACATGTCGAAATCTGATAGTCAGATGGGTCTGATGGTTGGTTTCAACGGTTAAAACGGGTCCCAGAGTACACTAATTATTCGATTGGTCATATATAAAATTCCTTGAGAGTTGCTAGTGGGCGCATTGTCCCATATGACTGGAAATCTTGAGGTTTTTTTTTTTTTTTTTTTTTTTTAAAAAATTTCTGACTGGTGTTGAGTTCAATTTGGCTCCTATGGTCTCTGATGGATGCCTTTACTGGTGACCGAAAGTCCCCACCTATGCGTGTAAAGTTTAAGTTGTCTCGTTAATCGCTTTTAGTTCCTATAAATGTGGTCCTCAAAGGTAACACCCGTGTACCAGAGGTACGGGGTGTTACAGAGGAAGTGGTCAAAGATGAGGAATAGACATGTATATTGTTGAATTCTCTTCCTGCATCTTATGAGTCATTCAAAGACACGATGTGCACCGCAAATAAAACTCTGAGTGTCGACACCGTTATCTCAACCTTTCAAGGGAAGGCCATAAGAAAGTTAAACGGCGACATGAGAACATCTTCCAATGTAATGATTACGAGAGATAGGAATTCTAAGTAAGGTACAGGATCTTCAAGATCTATATCCAAATCTAAGGGCAAGGGCAAAGGAAAACTGAAGTGCTGGAACTATGAGATGTCTAGATACATGAAGAAGAATTGTACCAATCCTAAAGCGAAGAAATAAAATTCAACAGCTTCTTCCAATGAGGCCAATGTTGTCACATCTGATGAAGAGACAAGTGGTGGTGATGTTCTGTCTGTTTCCATGATTAGTCACTTACACGACAATCATAAAGACGACTGGATACTTGACACAGGAGCATCATATCACATGACTCCTCATTAGAGTTGGTTCGCCAGTTACAAGGAATGTAATGGTTGATAGGTTTTTACGGGCAATGACAATGTTATAATGTTGTGGATATTGGTACGATGAGCATCAAGATGTTTGATAGGATGAAGCATACATTGATTGATGTTAGGCATGTTCTTGATCTGAAGAAAAGTATGATTTTTGTCGGTGCACTAGATGTTATAGGGTGCAAGTTCACTGGTCTTAATGGTGTCCTTAAAGTTTCAAAGGGGGCACTCGTGGTTATGAGAGTGCAAAGGCACGGAAACCTTTACAGGTTGATTGGAAGCACTTCAGCAGGTGGAGCGGTAGCAACTGTTGCAGATTCCACTTATGTACGTGTGTGGCATGCTCGTCTAGGCCACTTGAGCAAGCGGGGCATGAAGGTACTATCTAATCGTTATTTGATTCAGCATTTAAGAATTTTGATTTAGATATATGCGAGCTGTAAGACCCGTATCCTTGACTATACCGTTCCGTATGTTCCCGCGGTCTTCCCGGTCGAATTTCGACAACCTTTGACCCTTAACCGGCATTTACGCGCGACCCTAATTTACATGCCATCAGCCCGAGTTGACACAACCCGAGACTTGTACCCTAGCGACCGCACAGTCACTGTGGTTCCGATGCCGTTACTAGCGCGCCGATCCGATACTCTGGCCAGGAGATGTGGGCCAGCATTCGGTGTGAGGAAAACACCGCGCGTGCAATTCTGAGAGAATCTCTTTGACTTGTCACATCAATCTATCAATCAATCAATCTCATCATGTCAAGTACATATCAAGTATACATCACCTCTCACCCTTCCCCAAGCAACCCCTAAAGTCAAAAGTTTCTTACAAGCTCATACCCCTTCTTACATAATCTACCACAAAAGTCAAAAAGTATCTTACTCATCCATCACCACCACATACCCATCTCTCTCTCTCTCTCTCTCTCTCTCTCTCTCTCTCTCTCTCTCTCTCCCCTCTCTCTCATTTCCCAACTCACTTTTCCAAGCAAGCAAAAAAATCCCACGTCCAAGCTCTTTTTCCTCCAAGAGAGCTCTGTGTGTGGCCCACTTCCTATCCTCTCATCTCCCATCTCAACCATCCAAACTCCATTTCCTCTGTTAGGATCGAAGCTAAGGAGCAAAGGAAGCTTAGGGAGCAAGAAGGAACGGTGGGTGATCTTGGACCCACATTTTCATCCTTTTTGTATTTCTCTTTTGTGATTTAAGGGCCCACATATGATGGGACCCACCTTGATGTATGTTTGTATACAAGAGGGGCCCATAGTGGTGGGGCCCCTCCGTCATCACCGATCTCTCTCCTCTCTTTCTCTCTCTCTCTCTCTTTCTCTATGATGAATGGCCCACCTAAGATGCGTGTATTTTATCCATGATGTCCAACGGCCACCTTGATCTCGGTTGGGGCCTACATGACCGGACGGTCACATAGGCCCGGATGAGAGGGAAAGACAAATATTAGCTTGATCGAGATACCGTGGCCCACTACGTGGGACCACCATGATGAAATTGCATCAATCAGCACCGTCCGGATTGCTAGACAGTGGCTGGACGCTGGTCAGATGATGAGTATAATATAAACATTTATATATGGATATGGCAGGTTTATGTATTATAATATTATATTATATTATAACATTACACTATGATATAATATTATATATATTGTGTATGCAGGGAGTATACATGATACATGCATCCATACGTGTGGGCCCCATGTGGGACCCACCTGTTTTGGACGGAGGTTGGGCTAGTGCACGACTATAACAGCTATATAGCTGCCGTACTTGACGTCTCCAGCAATCTGGGACCCACCTTGTTTACACGTTGCAAATCCCAACCATCCAGGGGCTAGGACGGTGGGTCTGGCCGTGTAGGGTGGGTGGCATACACACCGTCCATCAACTTGAAACCACGCCAGATGGTGGGACCCACTGCCCTTTTTAACGCCAGCAAGATCTGTGGGCCCCACATGAGATCTAGACCATCCAGATAGGGGGACCCACCAACCCATTTAATGTCAGCAAGTTCTGGGGTCCCACGTGTGGTGGTACCCCATCCAAACCGTCCATATTATGGTGGACCCCACTGTGATGTGTACGCGGTTCCTCACCGTCCATTGCCTGGACGGTGGGCCACATATGTATATGGTTTTCATCCAGCGGTCCATCTATCTATCTGGACGCTGGTTGTCTTTCAAAATAAAATAATATATAAAAATACGATATATATTAATATAATATATTATATAACATATATTCTGGTGGGCACCACGTGGGACCCACCTGCTTGAGAGGAATGTGTGGCTGGTGAGTCTTACAGCAGCTCTGCAACTGCTGTTTTGATGTCACCAGGTTCTGTGGACCCACCATATACGTATGGGTCTTATCCACCGTACATCTGTCCAGCTGGTAGGACCCACTTTGACACACGTGTCCTCCATCACCACCGTCCAGAATGTCTAGATGGTGCAGTGGGCTCCAACAAGATGTATGTGCCTCAAATCCACACCGTCCAGACCTCTGGACGGTGGGCTATTCACGAGGTATGCATTATATCTTAACCGTCCATCTATTTTTTTCTGTGGGCCATCTTGAGGTATGTGTGGTGGCCCCACGTGGGACTCATCTGCCTGAGCTGGATTGGCTGGAGTACCCTCGCACCAGTTAATAGCTGCTGTATTTACGGCAGCAGGTTCCATGGGCCACGCCATGATGTACACGTTGTGGCTGGAGTACCATCTAGACAGTGGGCCACATCGTGATGTATATGTTATATCCTACCGTCTATCAAGTGGACCACACTGCAAAAATCAACGGGAATTGAATGCCTACCAATGCCTACCAATAGAAACATTTGGGGCCACAGGAGTCTTGGATTAATATGAAATTTGTTTTTCATCTTAATTCAGGTCTCTGCGGCCTTATGAACAGAATGGTTGGGAAATGAATATTATGGTGGACCCCATGAGTTTTAAACAGTGAAAGTCATTATCTCTGCTGCTATTTGTGGTGTGGCCCAAAGGATGCAGCCCACTCGTTATATTTACGGCCCATGTGATCTGGCCCACTTGACATAAGATGCCCATTGATTCGACCCATTTGATTGGCCCATTCGATCGGCCCATTTGATGTATATGAAACCCAATGCGATGTATGCGAGGCCCATGAGCAAGGCCCAATGAGATGTATGTGTGGCTGTTACATTTGTATGGATTCCTTATGTAGGACACTCCTTGGAAGCAATGTTGTTTAAATGTCCACATTGAGGGGCAATGATGGTTAGATGTCCTCATTGTGGCCTTCCCTTAAGCCTTGTTAGGCCTATTCTCTTCATGGGTTAACCCAAATAAGTGGGCCCCACTCGTCGTGTGTGATTGAACAATTTCGATTTCCGATTTCGATTATCGATTCCGATTTCCGATTTCGATTACCAATTTCGATTATCGATTTCGATTACCGATTTCGATTATGAGTATATGGAAATATAGCATCATGATACATATCCATACGCATAATCTGCATGCTTGTGATGAGATGAGTAATTGATCATAATACATGCCTTCGAGCAGATTGCATATGGGCGTCCTGATAGGTGAAGTTACCCTACATGAGCGCACGATATGCACATATTTGTTGTATGACTGGACTGTGTGATTCATGCATCTTGCATTGCGTGGCATGGTTACTGTACGCCCTAACGACATCAGGGCCATAGCCTCCACAGGCATATCGTGGTTGGCAGGATTGGATACCTGAAATCTTGTTCTATATGGGGTGTTATAGATATCCCTAGGTGAAAGTCCCTAAACCCTTATGGTACTAGGAGTTGCTCCAACATCTAGATTGAGTGGGTACATGAGCGCTGAGTACCGATTACCAGAAGGCTACGCTTTCCACTGTGTCGTGGTCGGTTAGAAGGGGGTGCTACCTTACCCGCCCTAGAGGAGGGGGCAAAGCTAGACTGAGTTTGACCAGCTCATGGAATAGGTCCGCTATCGACGAGCTGAGCCCGATGTTGACAGGCGGATAGTAAGGTCTCTTCCACTCACCTCATTGCGCGCAATGGGGCAGCAATCTGGTTCGGAGTGTACTAGACCCCAGTAATATTCCAGAGTTGAGCTGTTTTGATATGTGGACTTAGATGAGGATTTGTATGCTTGAGTTGCATCTCGCATCGCATGGCCTTGGTACGGCAGACATCATTCATGCCTTACATCGCATAGCCTTGGTACGGCTAACGGTATTCATGGATTCATCAACATGTTCCGCATTACTCTGATACTGTATAATTGTATTACTACCTTGCGCACACACTCTTGCCACCCTCTAAGCTTTTTATAAGCTTATGCACAATCATTACGTGTAGGTGACGTTGGACCGTAGCAGCGTTAAGGCTAGAACGCGTGGCAGATTGTCTTGGAGCTTTTTGTCCATTATCATTGCATTTCCCTTTATGCTCATTGTACTTATAAAGTTTTTTATCGTAGTGGAAATGTGATGGAGTTTTTGGTTATTGTTTGTGGGTTATGCCTTTGGTTATGCTTAGTACAAATCAAACTGATGTTGAAAATCTTCCTCGTAGCATCCCAGGATCGGAACCTGGCGAATGGGAGCTGGGAGCTGAGAATGGGGTACTACGGAGGCTGTCGGCGCCGGATTCGGCGATCGAGAATTTTGTGAGCTTGGTTTCCGAGTTCGGTGTGTGACACGAGCATTGTATATATGGTAAACAATCTAGATTATCTTTTAAATCTGAAAAACATATATGTAAAGGAGTGCTTGATTATGTGCACTTTGACATATGGGGGCCATCGCCAGAGGTTTTCAATAGGGGTCGTCATGGTTTGTTTCATTTATTGACGACTACTCTAGGAAAATTTTGGTTTACTTTATGAAATGTAAATCCGAAGTTTTCACCATATTCAAACAATGGAAGGCAATGGTGGAAAAACAATCAGGGCAAAAAATAAAGGTTTTAAGGACTTACAATAGTGGAGAATTCACTTCCACTAATTTTAATGAATATTACAAGGATGAAGGGATCCTTAGGCACAACACAGTGCGCCACACGCCCGAACAAAATGGTATAGCTAAGCGGATGAATCAGACTCTCTTAGAGATGGCCCGATGCATGTTAAGTAATGCTGCATTGGGCAAGGACTTATGGACTGAAGCCGTTAACACAACTTGCTATTTGGTGAACCGGTCTTCTTCTACGACAATTAAATGTAAAATCCCAGAGGAAGTATGGAATGATCATAAGCTAGACTACTCAGATTTGTAAATATTTGGTTGTGAGGCTTACTCTCATGTACCATCAGTTGAGAGAGATAAGCTAGACCATAGAGCCAAAAAGTATATTTTTGTTAGCTATGGTATTGGTGTGAAAGGTTACAGGTTATTCGACAAGGTCATACGCAAGATAATCACTAGCCATGATGTCAGATTTGATAAAAGCTCCCTATTCCATAGCACAATAAGTGGTATTAGATTCACACAGATGATACTCAGGTAGAGACAGATGCACAGACAGAAGTATAAGATCAGGTAGAGCAGCCACTTGTGAGAAAGAACCCACCGAGTGATCGTAAGTCACTAGTAAGATACAGGGATGACTCTAATATTGCATATGCCCTCGTTACAGATGAAGGGAACTCGTCTACAATTCAGGAGGCTCTCAGTGAGCCTAATGGACTCGTTGCACAAAAATCACACATGGGAGCTAGAAGAGCTTCTAGTGGGCCGAAAAGCAATCGGATGCAAGTGGTTATTCAAAAGAAAACAGGATACATACAAAGTTAAATTGGTAGCGAAGGGTTATGCTCAAAGAGAATGAATCAACTTCACAGAGATATTCACGCCCGTTGTTAAACAAGTGTCTATCAGATTCGTGTTGGTGTTGGTTGTTCAATACGATCTCGAGCTAGAACAAATGAATGTCAAGACTGCATTCCTGCATGGAGAGTTGGAAGAGTAAATCTACATGAAGCAACCAGAGGGATAATGAAGTCATTGTATGACCTGAAATAGTCGCTTAAGCAGTGGTATAAAAAATTTGATTCTTTCATGTTGAGTCAGAAATTTACTCAGAGTGAATACGATCACTGTGTCTATTACAAGACACTTGGTGATGGCAGATTCATCATCCTAATATTGTAAGTTGATAATATGTTAATCGACAGTCATTATATGTCTGAAATCAATACACTGAAGACTCGGTTATCAAGGACATTCGAGATGAAAGATCTGGGGGCTGCAAAGAGGGTTCCCGGCATAGATATTCATAGAGATGAGAAGAGGAGCAGGCTTTGGTTATTACAAGCAGAATACCTTGAAAAGGTGCTGATCAAGTATGGGATGGACCAAGCAAAGTCGATGAGAGTTCCCCACGCGGCTCAATTCAAGCTTTCCTCAGAACAGTGTCCTAAATCAAATGAGAAAAAGCAAGTTATGTCTCATGTGCCTTAGTTGAATGTGATTAGTAGTTTAATGTATGTCATGGTCTGTATGAGACCAGATATTTCACAGGCAGTCGGTGTTATGAGCAGATACATGTCAAACCTCGGCAAGCAACATTGGGAAGTGGTGAAATGGCTACTTTGGTACATTCGAGGTGCGAAAGACTACGTCTTAACTTATAAGAAGACATGGACAAAGTTAGTAGGGTATGTGGATTCAGACTAAGTAGGCAATTTGGATTCCAGAAAGTCGACTTCAAATTACTCGTTGGTACTAGAGGGTGGAGTAATTAGTTGGATGTCAAAGCTTCAGTCTGTGGTGGCTCTTTCTACAACCGAAGTAGAATATATGGTAGTGACAAAAGCATTTAAACAAGGTGTTTCACTCAAAGGTATGATAAATCAGTTGGAATTTCAGCATGAGGTCATGCCGGTTAACTGTGATAGCGAGAGCACTATCAATTTGACTAAAAATTCTGTTTATCACTCACGTACTAAACACATTGATATTCTTCACAATTTTATCCGACAGGTGCTTGATGGAGGAGGCGTAACACTGGAAAAGATTCACACCAGCGTGAATCCAGCAAACATGCTTACCAAGGTCATTCTTACAGAGAAGTTCAAATTTTGTGCAACTTCTCTGGGCTTGGCAATGGCGTAATAGAAGGACGGAGTGTCCACGAGAAGCGTTAATAAAGCTATGATGTGATATATAGAGAAGAGAGGAGGACAAGAAGCTACACGTTTGAAGATTAAAGACATGGTGGAGATCATTGCTGATAGATGTCTTCATTCTATCTATTGTTGTTCGATGACATCGAACCAGTTTTAATGTCATCGAAGCCAGTTTGATGACATCGAAGTTGGTGGATGCCATCGAGTTTTTATGGAATTTTTAGCCCCAGTCCCTGGACTGTTTTTATCATTTTTCGATGACATTGAAGCTAGTTCGATGTCATCGAAGGTTTACGCAGATTCGTTTGCGAAAACGCAGATTCTGCAATTTTGTTTCTTATTCTGGTTCTACTTGTTTCTAAAGCTATATAAAGGGTTGTACACAAAATTAGGAGGTATTCCAAGAAAATTTTAAGGCATTTTAGGGTTTCTAAAAAGGTTCAAGGGTTTCAAGGGGTGAAGAAAATGAGAGGTTTGAGGATTGCTCAAGCTGAGCAAGTCTTATATCTTTATAATTTGTGCTTTCATAGTGAAATTTTCTGTCGCTTTGTGCCGTGGTTTTTTCCTGCAAGGATTTTCCACGTTAAATCTTTGTGTTTCTTATGTTTACTTGGTGTTCTAGGATTGCTATCCTAGATCCATATATGCGTGATTCTGCAACACAAATCCCAATAACAGCTAAACATAGGGACTGATGATTTTTCTTGACCCCTTTTTACCATCTCATTTCAAAAAAAAAATTGGATTGTATGGCTGGGATTGATTTGCGTCCTAGGTTGTGGCCAGTCAATGATATGGTCATCAATAGCATTAAAGACAACTATATAATAACATGCCAGCACAGAATTTTAGGTATTAAGCTTTCAATCGTTTCTTCACACTTCCATTTTACTTTTGCTTCGCTTAAACCTTATATAAAATAAGCGGCCTCTTTGGTGGTACTATGCGGACTACTGAAGTTAATCCTTAGATTGCTTACATGTGTCATGTCTACCGATCATCCCAACCGTCAAATAGACTGTTTGAGCCGTGAATCTACCGTGGGCATGGTATGGATTGCTAAAAGAGACATAAGAGAATAGATCTACCGATAGATAGAACTGTAGATTGTTGAACGGTCTACATTTAATTCCATTTTGAATGGTTATGATCGTTCTCCTATGGCCTACCTATCACCTGATGTGGGTCTTACGCTAACCCAGATGGACTATTTGGTGGACCATGGTTTAAATTTAGTAGTCCTCGTACATGCCACCCTGTATAATGGCAATAACAGTGCAATGACAAAAGCAAAAGCTAAAAGAGGGTGGGGTGATATGCCTTCGGCCTATCAAAGGGGGAAATCCAACGTGATCAGTGGTCCCGGTCTAGCAACTCAGCTTTGAAAAGGTCCACGAGATTACAAAGCTCTCCAAACAGTGACAGCTCTTGACTACCATGTGTGTTCACCACAGTTTAACAAAAGACATTTATTTGATACGCTGGCAGCAACGGAAGTGGATTGGCTGTTGTACCACATACCACCGACCTGCTAGTGTGTGCACGTGTCGTGCGAAGACGAACGGTTCAAAGGAGATCAAAGTTAAAGAGGCCCCACAATGATGTATTTATTATATCCACACCGTTCATCCATTTGGCGAGATCATTTTAGATGACGATCCAAAAAATGAGTCATATCCGAAACTCAAGTGGACCACACCACAGATAGCAGTGGTACAATGATTCTCACCGTTAAAACATACCACAGGACAATGATTCTCACCGTAAAAACATTCCTACGCCCCCTAACGTTTATATTCTACCCAATCTGTTCATAAGGTTACGCAGACGTGAATGAAGAGGAAAAGCAAATGTCATATTAATCCAAAACTTATGTGACCCTCAAAAGGATTTCCTCGTTAGAAGTTCAATCGCCCACTGCTTTTTTTGCAGTGTGGTCCACTTAATATTTAGATTTGTCTTATTTTTCGGATCAACCCTTGAAACTAGCTCATTAAATAGACAGACAGTTTGAATATAACACATACCTCATGGTGGGACCCATAGAACTTGGAGACATCAACACACCAGCCAAGTCGGAAGTGTGTGGTACACCAGCCAATCCGTTTGCCACAGTAACTACAAACCTGGCATAGACTTAGGTCCTTTGTAGGGGTGTACACGAACCGAGCCAGCTCGGTCAACTCACTCGACTCGGCTCAGGTCGAAGCTGAGTTCGATCCAAGTTAACTTCGATATGAGTCGAGCTGGTTTTTAGAGCTCAAAATTGAATTCAAGCCAAGTTCAAGTTGGTCTGAGCTTGACTCGACTCGGATTGATATATGGCTCGAACTCGGCTCGACTCGGATCGACTCGATTAGATGGTATATAAACCAAAAAAAAAAAAAAACTAAATCGACCCCCTTTCCCTTTAGTTTGAAAAAACACCCGCCTGGCGCCCGACTCTCTACGACTCTACCTCCCGCTCTCACCCGCTATCCCTGACTCTCCTCTCTCTCTCTCTCTCTCTCTCTCTCTCTCTCTCTCTCTCTCTCTCTCTCTCTCTCTCTCTCTCTCTCTCGACACTGTCTCGGACTCTCGCCCGAGTCCCGACCCTATTCCCTATCTGCCTCCCTCTCTCTACTCATCCCGCCCGACAACGGCGAGCCAGTAACTCACCCTCCTCCTCTGCTCGTCCCGCCGCCCGCGTAGCGGCTCTACCTCCCTCCCTCTGCTCATCCCGCTCGACCAGCAAGGTAGCAACCTAACTCCGCCTCTCTCTCTCTCTCTCTCTCTCTCTCTCTCTCTCTCTCTCTCTCTCTCTCTCTCTCTGAAAGTGCTCATCCCGCCACCCGCAGCATCTCTGTCTCTCTCTCTCTCGCTTGTCCGGTCGTCCCGCCGCACGAACAACAGTGAGCCAGCGACTTTGTGTCTCTGCCTCTCTTTGCTCGTCTCGTCACCCAACCAACAGAGGCCCTCCGCCTCTCTACTCGTCTCGCCATCGTTGCCCGACCAGCAACAACCTGCCAAACCAGCAGAGGCCCTCTGCTCAACCAGTGACTCGCCTGCTCAGCCGTCTGTAGCTTGCTGCTCGCCTTACTCCTGCCGCCACTCGATAGTCCGATCGTCTCCTACCCTGCCCACCGGTAAGCACTCAAATTAAACCCCATTTTTATATACTATATAAATTATATTATAATATTATATTATGAAAATCCTATATTATATTTATATATTACATATAAATATGTGGATGAATGAAAATTGTGATGGATGGATGGGTTGATGGATGGATGATTGGTTGCCTGGTTGGATGTTTGGATGGATGGGAGGGATTGATGGATGGATGGATGATTGGTTTGGTAGGATGGTTGAATCATGTATAATAATTAATAAATATATTATAATATATCAATATATATATATATATATTCAATTAATGTTAGATTGGACTAGTTATCATTTACAATGATTTGATTTTAAATGTTGGTCATTCCGCATAGTAAAGTAATGTTAATTTTAGTGTTATTTATTATTATTGGTAATTGTTAATTTGTTAGCATCATTTCTTTAATTGTTAATTGTTATTGCTAATTGTTTTAGTGTTATAAATGTTTCATTGTTTTAGTGTAGGATAATTAATTGCTCATTTAAGGATTTCTATATTGCTAGACATAGATTCAGTATGTTTTTGGATGCAGAGAAATTCTCAAATTGTCCATTTTTGAACAGTTCAATGTTGGATAGATAATAATGTTTTCATTTATTCTAATTTAAATATACATGCTTGTTTCGGTTCGTCTCTCTTAATTCTCTCTAGATATTTATTTCCTCATAAATATCCACACTTTGTGTGGATAGTTGATGTGTAAATCAAATACAAGATTAATATATTCTAGAGAGATAAGGGGAGATGCTGATAAAATTTTGGCGTGATATTTAAATTAAATAATGAAACATTAGAACATATCCAATATTGAATGAGTGGCTGATTTAAATACTTAGAAAATTGTTGAAATTTTAGAGAACATTTATATACACATGACACACCACTTAGGAAATTCTTGAAATATTAGAGGAAATTGTTTCATATATTTATATTTAATCATTTAGAGATGGCTAGTGAGGATGAAGTCCCAACTACCCCTGGTGCCAGTGAGTCGACCACATCTCCTCTTATTGTTGAGGGAGAGGGGTCTTCAGCTACAACTGCAAATAAATGAAAGAAACAATCAACTGTTTGGGATGATTTTGAAGAAATAGTAGTTAATTATGTCGTTAACATCAGATGTCTGCACTGCAAAGCTCTGTATAGCAAAAATACCGGGGGGTCGACTACTCATTTAAACAGACATAGGTAAAGTTGTTCAAGGAGACTTAGAATTTCACCTTCAGGCCAATAGTTGCTATCGTTTACAAAGTCTAAAGGAAATGCTTCTAAAGGTAAACTTACCACTTATAAGTTTGAAAAAGTGAAGTTAAATGAGTGGTATGCAAGACTTATGATCGTTAATGAACAACCATTTAAAATGATAGAGAGTAAAGTGTTTATGGGATATAGTAAATTCCTTAATCCTCATGTTGAGAAGGTCTCCCGTGTTACCGTAAGTATATGAAGATATACGCGAGTGAGAAAATGAAGCTGAAAGAAGTTTTGACATCGATTTCAAGGGTAAGTTTGACTTCTGATATGTAGACGACATCTAATTAAAGAAAATGATACATTTCATTGACTACACACTATACTGATGAAAATTGAAAACTTTGTAAGAGAATATTGAACTTCCGCCACCTTCCACTTCCTCATACCATTTCGGTTATTTCAGATTGCATTTACAACTGTCTACGAAATTGGGATATTGAAAATAAAGTTTCTTCATTAACTTTAGATAATGCTTCAACAAATGATAATGTAATATTATTTTTACATAACCAGTTCAAGGCAACCGACAATTTATTTTTTAAAGGAAAAATATTTCAAGTTCGGTGTTGTGTACACATATTGAACCTAATTGTACAAGAAGGGCTTAAAATAATTGACCAAACTATAGAGAATGTGAGGGAGAGTGTAAAGTACATAAGGGGCCCACCTTCAAGATTGAGTATATGGAATGACATAGTCCAACGTTTGAATATGAAGCCTCCAAAAGCATTAAAGATATATGTATGTACACATTGGAATTCAACTTTTGAGATGTTGGGTTCGGCCGTGGAATTAGAACTTACATTTCCAGAATATGCAACCCGTGATAGAACGTATGCTTGGTTGCCTACTAAAGAAAATTGGAGTAAAGAAAAAAAGTTCACAAGTTTTTAAAAGTTTTTTTTATGATTGTACGTAGATATTTTCTAGAAATAAGTTTCCTATAGTAAATATGTTTCTTACAGCTGTATGGAAGATCAAAGAAGCCCCAAGGAAAAGTGTCAATTAAGGTCCAGATTTTATAAAACTTATGACACATGGTACGCAAATGAAGTTTGATAAGTACTGGGAAGAATGACATTTATTAATGCCCTTAGTGGTTGTTCTTGATCCTCGGTGCGAGATGAGTTATGTTAAATTCATCTTTATGAAGATTTATTTGATGAAAAGGCAGTAACTGAAGCCTCGAATATTCGTGACGCAATCGAAGCAGTGTACAATACGCACACAACCACATGATCCACACCAAGTGTTAAATATGTTGGATCGAATGTTGCTACAAGCTCTTACATTATGCTCAACAATGAATACATATCTTTCTTAGCAAAAGAAAATACAAACACTGAAACGAAAGAATCAGAGTCAGACTTATATCTCAGAGAGTCATTTGTAATGCGGAAGGATTCAAACTTCGATGTTGTAGAGTGGTGGAAAATAAGAGTTAGTGAAGAAAAATACCTTACACTATCGGCGGTGGCACGAGATATATTGTCAATCCCTATTTTAACGATGGCATCAGAATTTGCTTTTACCATAGGGAGTAAGGTCGTGAGAAAGCCTCGAAGCTCCCTTACACCAGATACAATAGAAGCATTAATTTGTATACAAAATTGGTTGCATCCAAGTTGGGGACGTAATAGTTCTGATATTAATGAGGAAGAGAAGGAGAATGACTTTTAAGTCGCAGAACATGCAACAACAACAATATGAATGGAGTTAGGTTAACATTTCTTGTTAATTTATTGAAACTTGAAAATGATGTGATGAGTACTCTTTTTTTTTTTTTAATGTTATGCTGATGGATGTTATACGTGCAATACATTAATGGCAAATTGCTTTTGTTTTATGTCGTATTTCTTTATTAGTAAAATACTAATTTTTCCAACACAATATGTAGATATGTCTTCAAGTAAATCATCGACTGACATTCGGGACTATGGTTCCTTAGTCCATTCTCTAAAGTCTGGAAAGTTAAATATTTTGTATCATTTGTATGAAGGCAAGTTTGTTAACAAAACTAATCGGCTCAGGTTACGCTTATCATGTAGGGGTGAAGATGCAAAACTGTGTCCTAAATCTCTAAATGAAGTCAAACTTCTTTTCCAAGCACCTATTGATTCGAACAAAAAACTTTTCTCTCCTCCATTCAAACTTTCTAAGGTAGAGGAGGAAGCTAAATTATTAGCATTGAAAGAAGAACAATTTTAACTCGCCTTAAAGCGCAGTATGGAAGAGGTTTCTACACATCAACGATGTCCTCCAAGGTAACATAGTGTCGAAGTAGGTTTAAGTTGCACAACTAAAAAGAAGAAGAGTAAGAATTCATTTAAGTTTCTCTCTAGTCTTGGTCGTTTTAAAGGGCATTGGGAACTACATATAAATCTGCTTACAAAGAAAGTTTGAAAAATCTAATTCAAACTATACAAGAAGACAATAATGGGTTATCTCCACCTTCTGATTTGGGAGAGGTGAACGATTACGTATATGAAGAATTGTATAGCAGCTCGAGCTCGACAGATGAATCTCCTCTACAGCAGTAATTAGTCTTCAGTTTGTATTTGATATTTTATTTTCTACTTTATTGTGTTATTAAATGTATGTTGTAAAATTATAATTTTAATTTGATACTTCCGATTTCTGACATCATATACTTGATTTCATCTCGAAAACTAAATTCGAACTCAAATTCAAAAACTCAAAAACTAAACTCGAGCTCAAACTTGAAAACTCGAAACTATAACTCGAACTCGGCTCGAAAAATCGAACTTAAACTCGGCTCAAAATGTCGAACTCGAACTCGGCTTGAAAGTTGGAGCTTGAACTCGGCTCAAAAGCTGGAGCTCGAACCTGGCTCAAACTCAGGTCGAATTGGTCCAATTGCTAACTGAGCCGAGTCGATCTGGAGATGCTGGCTCGGTCATCGAGTCGAGCTGAGTTCGAGCTGAGTGTGCTTGGTGACTGAGCCGAGCCGAGCTGAGGCTAGCTCGACTCGGTTCAACTCGATGTACACCCCTAGTCCTTTGTTTGGTCAGTAGGATTAAATGGCATGGAATTGTGTTAGATGAGATTAACATAATTATTGTCCAATGATTGCATTTCCAGAAATACTATGGTATTTGGTATTATAGAAAAAAAAAAATTGGTTAAAAATATTTTAAATAAAAAATTATATATAAAAATATATAATTGTTTGTGAGAAAACTTGATATTTTATTTTTGGGAATAGCTCTGTATCGAGAGGAGAGAGGAAAAAATTCTTTTAATAAGTGAGGTGTTGAGTATGTTACTATTTGCTTGGAACACACACGCATGTGCACGGGCTTAGTCACGGTCACGGTCATAGACTCTAGCTCAGTGTGAGGGCATGTGCATGTGAGGTAGTGTGACTGTAGAGGTGCTAGTGGGGTACTTTGCACTTCAAACGTGCACATCATGTCGATCGCAGATGGGTTGCTCCCTCATGAACCGACTCGCGGTAGGTGCGAATCGCGGTACGATGATGGTTAAGAGAAATGAGTTAGGTGGCTAGGTTCGGAGTGTTGTAGGTAAGAGGTCTGAGAGAGACCACTTTACCTTATGTAGGAGCTAAAACTAGCCATTTAAGAGGTCAGGTGTAATTGCTCATGTAGTAATAAACATGTTCAATCGTTGTTTCTCTCACACTGTGTGCGGGTGCGCCAGAATTGGATTTGTGGTTCCAATTCAAACCGAACAACAATGACCTCGAGCACCAAGATAGCCAGACACAGAGTATGACCAAGACCCGATGAGATCGGCCACCTATTCAGCCACTTTCTCTGTGTGTAAATGGACTAGGTGATATTAGAGGGTGGGTTCGTCCTCTGAAGTTGGGTTGCTCTTTTGCCTTTCATATGAAATGAATTTTTGATACATATTGAATGAAATGGGAAAGAAACCCTGACAGTTGACCGCTGGAAGGATGCTCCTTCGGTAATTGGATGAAGTCCAGCGTGAGAATGAACTATGATTACATCTAAAGATTTCCAGCTACTTGGTTATCGCTAATAGATTACACTTTGAAACGTAAATTTGCTCAAACTGAAAAAGTAAATGATTACGTTATAAAATGTAAATTTGCTGGACATAATGAGTAAAAGATTACGTTACGAAACATAAATTAACAAGATAATTGAAAGATAAGTTTGGTTTGTTTGGTTTGGTATGAGATGAATTATTTTTCCACAATCTTTTTATAGCTCTAATCCATTCATTCTAGATCTTTCTCATGTTCTGACAGTTATGGTAATTGTTCACCATTACTTTGCTTCTGGATACTTCTCACGTTTTGCTTCCTTAGCCTCTCCTTTCACCACCTACCAAGTGATGGTGCGAATTCTATCATTTTTGCTCTTGACACTTGTAACATGGTCATCCAAGTTCGGTCAATGTCTTCTCGACCGCTTCTCTAGTGCTTGGCCGCAATGGATACCTTATGACTCCACTTTCCTACACAAAGCCGTACGCATCTGTAGGAAATCCTCTAACCGTTCCATGCATATCTGTACAAATCATACGTGAATGAACCTAATTGGCTGAAATAGGGCTCGGCTGGAACAGGTACAAACATTGCCCCCCTCGTCGTTGTCCTTTCGAATTCATTAATACTGTCATAAATGTCTGCACGTGTCGCCTAATGCGAACCGTCTTCGGTCGTCATCCTTAGCATTGGTCGTGCCGAATCGAGGTATCGAACGAATCTCATATCAACACATGTCTTTAATAGTTGTTTTATCGTGATTATAACGATACCTAAATGAATGCCACTTCTCCTTCATCTATATAAGCACCACTTCAGACAATTTTTATTCATGCTTTCGAATCTCTCTCTCTCTCTCTATCTCTCTCTCTCTCTCTGTGCAACTTCCTTCCTAAGATCTTCACTTTTAAACACTTCTTCTGCAATGGCTACCTCTTCATCGTCCACTCCCTCCTTCAACCAGAAAGACATTATGGCTGTAATAGAAATCCTTAAGAAGAAAAGCATTGAGGATACCATCTTCAAATATTCCTTGGGCGATGAGGCTCTCTGCCTCGGTCAAACATTCTCTCCAAAGATCTCGACTAATGAGGTCTAACCTCTTAACCCCTTCTTCCCGATTTGTTCAGGAGGAGATACTGATCAACTCTGGGTCTGTTCCTGATGCAATGAATACATTAATAACTCCTCGGTCACTGCTGAAGCCTCTTCCAGATTGGGAAGAGTGGTTTCTTCGGGTATCCTCCCAACACGAAGCAACATGTAGGCATTTACGAGTGCATAAGACTCTCCCTCAGAGAGTATTCATCCAATCCAGCCTTACTCCTTGCTCTTTCAACGTTTTGGATCACTTCGACCAACACTTTCAATTTTGTTGTGGTCCGATGAGTCCTACCATCAAGGATGTTTGTCATTTAACTGAGTTATTGCACTTCAGCATGACCTGTTACGTGGGTGTTGTTACTAAACAATGCAAAGATTACCCAAACAAAGCGAATAAAGGTTACACCAATTTTCTAAAAGCTTAGCACAAATGAGAAGGTTCGGTCGAAGAAGAAGAACACACAACCTTTCTTCTTCTCTGGATTTGTCGACACCTTCTTAGTGTTAGTGCCCTGCAAGTTACCTCTGAGTATGCCACTCTAGCCGAACACCTAACTTAAGGCCATACAATTGCCTTGGCACCTTATATTTTATGTAACGTACATCCCGAATTTTCACAGCCAAAGTTTATACTCGTGCTCGAGAATATCAGGTGTTAATAATTAAATGAATTAGATGCTTTAAAAATTGCACCATATTTTTTTCATTTAGATCACATCTAGTTACATTCATGAATGTAACCATTCACGAGAATAAAATTGACTGTATTTATTATTTCATCAAAGTAAAAGAATCTAACAAATTATCAAAAGCCTTCTCAATGGGAGCTTGTTACATTATCGAGTTTATAGTAGAAATATAAAACTAAATCATAAAACTATCTTCTTATTCATTCAGTATAATCTTCTATAGGGAGATGGCCCTCTAGCTCTTCAATTTGTACATCACCCGCATCAACTGTACAGTTGAAGAGGTCAATGCCTACTCATAGTGATGGTTATCCTTTAAGATTAATAATAATTTAAGAGATTTATAAAGGTAATGTAAGGATTTTGATAGGTCTCGTACTCCACCACTACGAGAGGAGTGGTGGTGATCATCACAATGTGGAATATAGTTCATAGAAAATTCGACTCACCTCGCATCCCATAACTACAGAGATTCGCCGGCGTGTCCATTGTTAACGTGGATTTATGCAAACATCTCAAGGAAACACAACAACACGGTTGGGGGATTTATGTAACACGATGTGTTCATGGAGCGACATTTGCTACATCCAATCCCGAAAAGTGATGTAACACGCATAACGATTTACTTACATCAATTGTGCACCATGTCAACAAACCCATGGAATTATGTGCCGACCAAGAGGGTCACTACCCGTAACGCATCATGACCACGATAAATATTTGAATCACTAGTTGTAATGCCTCTAACACATCACTCGCATTGATAGAGAGATAATTCAAATTATGAGAGTTTTGGAATTCCAAGGAACATGCCCAAGCCATAAAGTTAAATAGCACATGGCTAATAAAATAAGGAGGAGAGTAGCAATGGCTAACTCAATAGAGAGGAGAGTGGTAATGGCCAACTCAACAAAGAGGAGAGTGGCAATGGCCAACTCAACAAAGAGAAGAGTAATAAGGGCTAACTCAACAAAATTGACAAAGGCAAGGGCAAGGCTTGTATCCATCACCCCACAAAAATAATGAAGATCACTCACAATTAACATCATGCCATAATTCCCATGAATAAATAATTATTGGTAGTAAATTAACAACTACAGGGAAAGAATCATAATATCATGAAAGCATGTAAAAGGCAAGATAATTCACATCAACTTAAATTAATGTAAGCTTAAAGGATTCCCTCACCTTAGCTTTAGATCTAAACCCTAGGTAGATATCCATGAGGAAAGATTTTATATGAAAATCTCCCATACGAATCACGACATTGCTCGAGCAAGAGGAAGACACCATGCATATGAAGAAGGAAAAAGGGCTTCTAGGTTTCTTCTTCTTCTTCTTCTTCTTCTTCTTCTTCTTCTTCTTCTTCTTCTTCTCTCTCTCTCTCTCTCTCTCTCTCTCTCTCTCTCTCTCTCTCTCTCCTTCTCCCTAGGCATTGGGAGATTGGGCGTGTGAGTGGAGAGGGGAATGCACACTCCTTTTATAAAGGAGTGGCATGTGAGAGGGGTGTGTTTCACATCCCACTAGGATTGGGTTTCTCCAATTTTCCCTTTTTTGACGATCTTTCTTTAAATCTAATTTGTCCATTGTGTCAGAGTCATCGAATAAAGTCACAGTATATAATTTTCTTGGTGATCCGAAATTTAGATTGGCCTATCTTGAAAATTATCCCTACGGGTGTCAAAACGAACAGGATTTCAATTAACCGTCTACACTTGATGATCAGGCCCAATTTTAGGAGTAATGTGTAGTCAAGATAGGCAAACGGTTGGACAAAATTTTATGGTTAATCGATGGTGAAAAATCCTAAATCTAAAATTTCACCTTTTATACTAAAAGGAAGGAACTGGCTTCAACCTTCAACTGTATAGTATCATAGATCGGCACCTAAATTTTATATAACCCCATAGTCATATGAGACCAGAGGGTGATCTAAATTTGAGTTACGATGAATGGAAGGAAGTGGTTAAATCAGAAGATCCAAATTTATAAGGAGTTGGTAGGCCTTAACAGCAAAACTTCACACCTAAGGAAAAGCCTACCAAAGTATGGTCTTCATATTTCACGCTTGGTCTATATGATGGAAAATCCAAGTCATTCATATGAAGGAAAATATCCTATTATGACTACCCACGAGGTTTCTTCACTCGATGGACACCTAAATCAATGGTTAATATGATGATTTATCAATTGGGTTAGTTTTACATGGATCTAAGGGCCGAAATTTGACATGTATGTTTAATTTATGATACATAGGCATGGTATAAAATTTCACATCAAACGGATCATGGGAGCCATGTGATCTAGAATTCAGGGGTCTAGGTTAATGACATTTTCATAATTATTGTTGATATGAGAGTTTTGGGAAATCTAATAGTTCTACATGATTAAAGGAACGTTTCTAAGTAATTATTATAAAAGAACTTATATCTAAATCATTATTAATAAGGAATTATTCACCAAACTAATTAAGGAAATGTGCATATATCAACCAACATAATGGATGGTTAGGTGACATGTTAAAAATAGAAAAACTTGATGGTTAGTACTCTGATCATGTATGTAAGTGGGTGTACAGTCAATTTTGTAAATGGATGATCACAAGTGAGTTTTTGGAGTGATCAAGAGGTAGAACATGTATACCGTTAGACTCAAGTGAATTGTTCACATGTATAAGTATCTCAGATTATAGTTTTAATGATGGTTTAAGAATATTCATAAGTGGCGAACAAGATGAACGGATCAGAATCTCAATTTGATATGTGTACAAGTGGATGCAGAGATCAAGTAGCTAGTTTACTATGATCAGGTGGTCCAAAATCAGAGTGGACTGTTAGATATCTTTATCTAGTGGTGAATAGTTGACTGAATGGTTGGTTATGATTGACAAGTGAGAATTCTTGGGTATATGATAATCCTATCTCAAAATCAACGGTCAGATGACTTGATCTATGAATGGAGATTATTCTAACAATCAGATTCATGTTAGAGAATGGAAGTAAAGTTAAGATGGGTAGATTGATATTCTACACATGTACATAATAAGTTAAATTTCATGGTAACACTTGAGAACTTTCAATACTCGGGTATTGAAAAGTTTGAGGTGTTGTTACTAAATAATGCAAAGATTGCCCGAACAAAGCGAATAAAGGTTACACCAACTTTCTAAAAGTCCAGCACAAATGAGAAGGTCTGGTCGAAGAAGAAGAACCAACGGCATTTCTCCTTCTCTGGATTTGTCGACACCTTCTCAGTGTTAGTGCCCTACAAGTTACCTCTGAGTATGTCGCTCTAGCCGAACATCTTGCTTAAGGCCATAGAATTTCCTTAACACCTTATATTCTCGGCCACTTATATCGGAGTCTTTATGAGGCCACTCGTAAAGGATTACATTCTGCAGGAGGGCCGTTGTGGCTCTTGTAAATGTGGTTTTATGCATACTTCCGGCCTTCCATCTTCAATCATCTGACGCATGCGAGCAAACCATATTCCTCTTTTAGTGACCGAATTCTCCACATCTTCTCAGAGAGTCACACGGTTGAAGATTATCTCGTAGGATCCCTCTCCCTCGACAAATCCAAAGAAGACCAATCTTTCATGCCCTTCTCGAAAGACACAACTTATGGACTAGGATGGCTCATAGGGCAATTTGAGCCAAACAATGAGTATTCGGCCAGTCGGTCGCTTCATGCCTAGACCTGATATATCATCGGTCGTGATCTTTTTTACAAAGGCGCGATTGAGTTGGGAAAAAATGCAAAAGTTGGGATGGAGCAGTACTGCTCATCATTGGTTGCTTGACAACTTAGCTTCGTCCAATGTATCCCATGCCCTCTTACTCATAAATCTAACAACCAACCTCCTTTCGATCATTCGATAGTGATCGATGTGGAGCCGTATGTGACCCTTAGCAGGTCATGCCTTAAGGAATCACTTGTTGTGATAATCCCCAGCTATCCTAATTCTCCTATGGCGATGGATAACTTTGTTACTTGGTGGGATTATCATTATACTAAGTTCATAGGCAGCAAGTTCACGACAGAGCTTACAACTCGAATATGCTCCTAGCTAGATGTAGTAAAGAGCAGGAAAAGAAATGCGCTACACTACCCGCTCCTACTGTCAAGAGGTCCACGAGTAAGCAAGAACTAGGTCGGTTGCGACTTCTTCTACTCCAACTTCATCAAATGATGCTCCTGCTCCAGCAAGCCAAGAAATTATAGAGGAACATCTTGATACCCTCGCATCTGCCTCGCCACAGCGGATGGCTCCGAAGAAGATTTCAGACTTAGGAAGGGTTGAAGTTTCATTGGAGCGTTTTGGGTGGTCAGGATGGAATGGTAAGATGTATAGGGGGTTTAGTGCGATCATCTTCCTCGACCATGATTTAGCTAGAAAAATGGATTCCTGTCTTGTGTTGGCTGTTGCGCATGCAACAGATTGCATGGGTTCTTGCGAATTCTGTGCATTTGGCTAATACAATGAATCAGATTTAATAGGAGGTATGGATCATCCAAGTCGGTTGGAGTGGTGGCCCACATAGATCAATCGCACGCTGCGCATTCGTAGTTGAGTGGTCCTATTTTTGAAATTGTGTTTCCGTGAGTACTTGGAAGCACGTGATAAGATCTAGGGCCTAGTCGATTTCTCCCTGTGGTCGTGATGAATGGTCCAGATTGCCCGGAATAATCATGGAAAGGGCCCACAACTCAACCCATTGAAATGTTGTCCATTTAGATAGCATACAGTGAGGCATTTTATTGGGAGTTTTTCAAATCAAACCCTGTTTGACTGTATACATGGTTTAGCGAGCTAAGGGTTGGGGTTAAGTCGAAATCGTCCCCTGGACATGATGGACGGTCCAGATCATCCGGGTGGACGATCATGGTGGACTAAATTCCTCTCAAACAGATGTTGTCCTTCGTCCGCGGGAAACTCTCCCGTTTGAATTTTTCGTCGGGTCAAACTATGTTTGACCCGATGTTTGGTTCGGTGCACCGCCGGTGCACACATAATGTGCACACGGGGACCACTTGTGGGGCCCACAGTGGTTTCTCTTGAGACATCTACACCAACCATTCGATTCTCCGTCTATTTTAAGGAGTTGGGGCCAAAATCGGAGCATATCTAAAGGTCAGGTGGGCCATACTACATGAAATAGTGGTTATTATGATTTCTACCCTTGAAACCTTTCTAGGCCCTATAGTGATGTTTATTTGTCATCCAACATAATCATAAGATCATATGGACACAGATGAAGGGAATTATCCTACTTCGACTATCCCTGACCTTTGATGGACACCAAAATCAACGGTTAATGGGCTGATTTGTCGATCAGGTCACTTATACAATGATCTAAGGGCTGAAATTCAAGTGTACAGCTAATTTATGATACATAGGCATGGTGTAAAATTTCATATTAAATGGATCGTGGGAACAACGTGACTAGAATTCAGTGGTCTAGGTTGATGGCATTTTCGTAATTATTGCTGATCTAAGAGTTTTGTGAAATCTAATGGTTCTACTTGGTTTTATGCACCTTTCTGAATAATTCTTACAAATGAAATTTCATCTAAATCATTATGGATAATTAGTTATTTGCTAATTCACTTAAGGGAAGGTGCAAACGTTGAATCACTCAATGGAGGGTCTTGTCTAGAAATCAACGGTCAAATTGCTTGATCTATGAATGGAGATCATTCCCAACGGTTAGGTTTGTGTCAGGGCAAGGATGTAAGGCTAAGATAGATGGATTGGTATCGTACACATGTATATATTACGTTGAATCTTATGGTAATGCTCAAGAACTTTCGATGCTCAAGTATCGAAAAGTTCAGGGCGTTACAATCTACCCCCCTTAAACATAATTTCGCCCCCCAAAATTTAGTACTTCCGTTATCCGAGTTATTTTCCATGCATATAAGGATTCTCTACTTACTATGTTTGAGGTAATATGAATAGATGATCGTAGTGGGTTTGAGCCCGATACACAAATCCTTTGCCTGCACAGTATGGAAGATCTTCCTATATCAATTCGTAATCCTGTTGAATCTCAATCCTTTGCTTAATTAGGGCATTGGAATCATTCGAGATTTTCTAGGACTTAGAATTTGAGTCAAACCACGTAAATTTCACGTAAGTATGGTTCCATCAGTCCGTAACCTCGGTTATTCTAAACTCACGAGGAATATCATGAAATCTTATATTCTCGTAAGGGATAATTGTACATGGTCTTATTAATCTTTCACTGTGTGTTTTGATTATCTGATACTCTACCTGAAATTTTTCCTATCATTCTTTTTGATCCATTATGCATAAATTTTCCACGTATTACTCGTGAGGTAGGTGCGTATAGCCTACCTCCCTTAAACAAAAAATCTCGACCTCGAGATTTTGTAATTGGATTAACCCGGGCATGCCTTACCTAATTATGGTTCATAATTCCATAGTCCCGATTCTACTTCATCCTTGAGAAAAATTTCATCTCACCCCAATGCCAAATATCCTAACTGGACTAGACAACAATGGATAGGCTAGGTTTCATAAAGGATAGGCCAACTCATTGTTGAGCCTAAACTTTAGTGTCGTCCTTTATATGAACATTGTATATTCCCAAGATTGTTTTAAATTGACAGTCTGTCACTCCAAGAATTTTAACTTCCGGTCCATCTGTCCAATTTATTCAAAATTCAGAGCCTAAATCCCTGACTTATTCCTGAAGCTATTAAAAAATTCATGAGGCATGATTCCATGGTTTATGGGGTTTTTCACACTTATGATGTGTATAAAATCTTGTTGTTTAGCAGTAATTTCTACTGATTTTTGTTACTGTCATATTTTTATAGAATTTTCTACAAACCCATTCGAGCTAAAATTTTACAAGAAGGTTGATGGAGGCCTAACTGATCTATTCAAAAATTTTTAAAATTTTCTAAGGTGTCTTCTTTCTTTTAACTAGTGGAGATTTTGCCACATGTCAAAATTTCATTGAAATAGTCAAAATTTCTGGAAAATTTAAGAAATCTCTATTCCCATAAGGGAAACTTATTTCTTCTTAGTTGTGACCCTATTTAAGGATGACGTTTAGTTCAGAACAAGATTTTTTGGAATTTTGTGGAATTATTCTAGGGTACCTAGATTTGCATTTTCTAGATTCCACGCCTAACTTAATATTTCCAATGAGGAACCTGAATATGGGTTTCTAATTTCCTCAACTTCATAATTTCATTGGGGGATAATCCTAAGAATAGGTGTCTAATTCATGATTCAATCATAGCCACATAACGTTTGTGATGGTCCACTCCCTTAGGCTCAGTTAATCTCATTCTCATGCTCTGATACCAACTGTAACATCCTGAATTTTCATGGCCAAAGTTTATACTCGCGCCTGAGAAAAATCGAGTGTTAATAATGTATAAATCAGATGCTTTAAAAATTGCACCTATTTTTTTTTTTATTTCGATCATATCCAAATACATACATGAAGGTAACATTCACAAGAATAAAATCGACTATATTGATTATTTTATCAGAGTAAAAGAATTTAGTAAATAATCAAATGCCCTCTCAATGGGAGCTTATTACAATATCAGAGTTCGCAGCAGAAGTTTAAAACTAAATCATAAATCTGTCTTCTTATTCTTTCAGCATAATCTTCCTTAGGGAGATTGGTCTCTAGGTCTTCAATCTGTACGTCAACTGCATAATCTGTACGGTTGGAGAGGGTCAACGCCCTACTCATAGTGATGGTTATCCTTTAAGATTAGCAATAATTCAAGAGATTCATAAAAATAATGTAAGGGTTCCGATACGTCAAGTACTCCATCACTACGAGAAGTATCAGTATGCGCAAACAACCTACATAAGATGCATGCTTAGCAAAGCATGTGCGGCTCATTATACGTAGTGATCATCACAATGTGGAATATAATTTATAGAAAATCTGACTCGACCCGCATCCCATAACTATGGATATTTGCCCACATGGATCAATCGTACAATGCGCATTTGTAGTTAAGTGGTCCTGTTTTGAAAATGTGTGTTCGTGAGTACTTAGAAGCACGTGTTAAGATTTAGGGCCTGGTCGGTTTCTCCCTGTGGTCGTGATGAACGGTCCAAATTGCCCGGAACGATCATGGAAAGGGCCCACAACTCAATCCATTGAAATGTTGTCCGTTTAGATAGCATATAGTGAGGCATTTTATTAGGAGTTTTGCAAATCAAACCCTGTTTGACTGTGTCTGTGGTTTAGTGAGCTAAGGGTTGGGGTTCGGTCGGAATCGTCCCCTAGACATGATGGATAGTCCAGATCATCCAGGTGGATGATCATGGTGGACTAAATTCCTCTCAAACGGATGTTGTCCGTTCGTCCACGGGAAACTCTCCCGTTTAAATTTTTCGTCGGGTCAAACTAGGTTTGACCCGATGATTGGTTCGGTGCACAGCTGGTGCACACGTACTGTGCACACGGGGACCACTTGTGGGGCCCACAGTAGTGTTCTCTTGAGACATCTACACCGTCCATTCGACTCTCATTCTATTTTAAGGGGTTAGGTCCAAAATTGGAGCATATCCAAAGGTCAGGTGGGCCATACTACATGAAATAGTGGTTATTATGATTTTTACTGTTGAAACCTTTCTAGGACCTATAATGATGTTTATTTGTCATCCAACCTGTTCATAAGATCATATAGACACAGATGAAGGGAATTGTCCTACTCCGACTATCCCTGACCTTTGATGGACACCAAAATCAACGGTTAAGGGGCTGATTTGTCGATCAGGTCACTTATACAATGATCTAAGGGCTGAAATTCAACGTGTATAGCTAATTTATGATACATAAGCATGGTGTAAATTTTCACATTAAACCGATTATGGGAACCACATGATCTAGAATTTAGTGGTCTAGGTTAATGGCATTTTCGTAATTATTGTTTATCTGAGAGTTTTGTGAAATCTAATGGTTCTACCTAGTTTATGCACCTTTCTGAACAATTCTAACAAACGAACATTAATCTAAATCATGATGGATAATTGGTTATTCGCTAATTCACTTAAGGGAAGGTGCATACGTTGAATCACTCGATGAGGGGTCTTGTCTTGAAATCAACGGTCATATTGCTTGATCTATGAATGGAGATCATTCCCAACGGTTAGGTTTGTGTTAGGGCAAGGATAGTTGGATTGGTATCGTACACATGTGTATATTACGTTGAATCTTATGGTAATGCTCGAGTATCGAAAAGTTCGAGGCATTACACGACCACTATCAATACCAGTTGGACCTATTAAATCATTAAGTACTTGGCCGAGGCTGTGTCTGCTTTCGAAAAATATTTCAGAACAAAGTATTGACCTGGCCTTACCATTGTAGATTATTCACAAGAAATCAACGAAGGCTTAAAATGCCATGACGAAGCCCATTTCAATAAATGCTAGAAGAAATGGTGGCAGGATAGAGAAAGATTGAATATTTCAAATCTTCCTTTCGATGAGAGGTATCACTCGCCTTATCATCCTAATTTGTCACCATTCCCTACTTCCATCCGACTGTTGGCAACTGTACTAAAAAATTCTCAAGCTGTGAGAGATTGTTCAATTGTCCATGTTGTTCGGTCTGACTTAGGTGGAGATTGCTTGCTTATACACATTCTTATATTGATTTACTTTCCTACGCACTCCTTAAGGATTTTTTTATCATCAAATATCATATATCATCAATCCTAGTCCACTCAGCTGGGGACTTTGTACAAAACCCATGTTTGTAAAATATTTTAATCTAAAACTAAAAGGAAATAAATTGCAATCTATTAGTTGAGCTCGTAGAGTTCCGCCACATCTTGACGGGGCTCCTCCTTGAAGAACTCCCCTCCCACCCTATTGGGGTCAGCATCAGGGTCTGCTTCATAAATGCCATCATCCAAAGCTACACATGCATTATCTATATGGTTGTATATTTAAAGAATGAGTGGCCAACTTGGTGTGAATTTTCCTGAAAATTACACACCACCGCATTAGTTAAGTATAATTTAAACAATAAAGCCTACAAAATATTAAATATTTCATGATGCAATCTTATTTATTGGCATGGATGCATGAATGCACATCAACTGGGGATGATCATTTAGTTGGGCAAGTGAATGGACCTTTTAAATAGTTGGTCCATTTATGCAAAAGAATGGGTCTTTCAAATAGTTGACTAATTCAATTTACAAAAGGATTGCAAAATTGGTCATTTGAGTAGTACACTAGTCTTTCAAATAGTTAACCAAGCACCCGATAATGGCCACGTGCCAAATGAATGGACCTTTCAAACAATTAGCCCATTCATGCACGAGAATGGATCTTTCATACAGTCGACCCATTCAAAATGTAAAAAGGATTATTCGAATAGTACACTGATCTTTCAAACAGTCAACCAAGCACTCGATAATGCCCACGTGTCATGAATATATGATTAGCCCAACTATTATTATTCTAATTGCAAACGACCAATTTAAGAAAGCTCAAAGGTCACTATGGGGGGCTCATTACCCAATACAGGCCAAAAGCTCGAGCATAGGGTCCCATACCACCATCCCCGGCTCATGAGACTTCAACATTAGGATGTTTAATGGTAACCTCCTCAACAAATGGCCAATCATAGTTTAACAAGTGGGGCTTACCATCACATAGTTACACAAAAAAAATCCATCAAGCCACTTAGGATAAATATCAAAACAAAGCCACATAGGACAAATATCGAATCAAAGCCACATAGGGCAAATAGTCCATCAGGGAATTTGATAGAAAGGGAATATCCCCTAAAAGCCACATAGGCACAATGATCCACCAGATGGTAAACCCACAATGATATTTCATTTAACCCATCAGTCAAAGTGGCCACTAGGTCGAGGGTCCATTACAATCATGATTAATCAAGTTACATCCCAAGTCTGGATGTGCATATATATATATATATATATATATATATATATATATATATATATATATATATATAAGTGAAATTTCCCACTAATAAATATAGCAATGCAAGTTCCAAAAACAGTTCACAAATAAGAGGAGATATTCATGTTTAATGTGTAAGTGTTCATATAAGATAAACATAAATTATATGAGTTGAAAATCAATTGCTAACACAGGTGATCATGTAATAGAGATATAAGTTATCAGTTAACACTGAAATAACAACTATCACTTAAGCTAATAAGAAGGAAAAAAGCCCAAGGGGAAAAATCATCACCTAATACAGTTGCTTGACAGAATGTTACTAGGAGGTTGTTTCACTTTAGGCTTCGCCTCACCCTAATTAGTATCATCTCCCCAAATTTCGAAGTTATCATGGGTTCCAAGAATGAGATTTATAGACAATTACCTTTGCTTACTTACAAGACTGACTTAGTGTAATTTAACCTAGCCATGAACTTACTCTGATATACTCGATCTGATGGGAAGTCAAAATTAACAAGGTCTTCTAGATACGATTGGGTTAGAAATCGTGTATGTTAGGAATATACCCCTTCTTGAATTGATTAGATGTTACCTTGTTGCACTAGATTCGACTCAACTCCACCGAGCAGGAATGCATGCAAACTCGATTAGACCTGGTCCGAACATAGCAATCCTAGGGTCGAACTTAGCGG
Organism: Magnolia changhungtana; assembly: GCA_030180095.1. Taxonomy (NCBI): domain Eukaryota; kingdom Viridiplantae; phylum Streptophyta; class Magnoliopsida; order Magnoliales; family Magnoliaceae; genus Magnolia; species Magnolia changhungtana. The sequence goes on along the minus strand of JASAUF010000340.1, from coordinate 3,965,826 downwards.
CTTTTAAACTAAAACGTACTAGATCTTACTGAGTCAATCCAAACTCGAGTTGACTCAGCCGATGCAACTCAATTGAGACAAATTTTCTTGTAGAATGGGGCATGACCAGTGGGTAGGGCGTGGGTCCATTGTTGTAGGTCATTCACAAGCTATACTTAGCTCTCCCACCCTATGGAACACTAGAGTTTTACTTTGACATTCCCTGTTATTACCAGGAGTGACTCAACTCGACCCGAACGATGATCGGGCTCAAGCTAGTTTAGACGTGTGGATGTAGCTTTTGAATCGAAGCTTACCTTCAAGGGACAGAGGGGTTCGGAGTCAACCAGCACTGACTCAATCAAGAGGTTTCACCTGGCCAACCCAACAATAACTAATGGTACTACAGCAACCCACTAGATCAATGGAGTGAATGGAGCAACAGGTTGCACCACGTCTCCCACCTTTGGCTGATGTCGGTGACTCGTGCAACAACTCAATGAGTCAGAGGAGGATTCAGACTGCCAGACTCGATAGAGAAGCACCTAAATGTCCCTTGGTGGACTGGTTAAGTTAACCCGGCTACTCAGTGATCGCATGCCATCCTTCTCAGCAGGTTGTGAGAGTCAGCTCACACCCTCTCCCCCTCTTTAGTATTTCTCCCTCATCCATTTTCTCTCGGTCGCCTAGACGTGCTAAACTCTCTAGACCCGGCCCAGAATCGGGGTGACTCAGTTGACTCTATGCAGTGCGGCACCTTACTAGGACCACTCCCATTCTCTCTCTCTCTCTCTCTCTCTCTCTCTCTCTGGATTCTAAGTTTGCTTGGCATTATTCTCGAGATAGAAGGAGGCCCTTTACAGACTTAGGTCTCCTTCACGATCGCAACTGACCATTGTCTGTTTATACCCCGAGTCGTTTAGAAATCGTGGCTGTAACTATTGATTTCCTCTCTGCATGGCATTAATCCAGTGTGTGGGATGGACTCCCACCACCAGGGTCCATCGGATGAGCGTCTTTAATCAAAAAATGGGGCCCACATCATCGTGATGATGTTTCCAATCTACAACATCAATTCACTTATGAGGTCCCAGTCTGGGCCTCTGACCAGAGATCAGACAGATCCAGGGCCTAAGTGGGCCACACTAGGTGATTTTTGTCTAAATCTCGGGATTCCTATCGATTTGACATTTGGATCCCTCCAATCTTGAACATCAACGATTATAAAGGTCCTCAAGGCCTATCAAGTGAATTCCAACGGTAGTTTTCATTACCAGAAGCTGAGGCAATGGTGATCAAGTGGTGGGCTGTAAACCCGGGTGTTGTTGGCTCGATAAACGGCGGATCTGGCGAACTGGCCTGAACTTTACAATGATCTGCAGTCAGGGCCGTCCAATGTTAAAGGGTAATGATGGAGGCTAGTAGTTCTTGGGTTACCCAGAACTAGGTCTTTATGTACCCTCCCCTCATTGTTTGAATTTTTAAATCGGTGTATGTTATCAGGCTCATATAGTTAAGTAGGAAGAAACTTTGCAGTGTCAACTTAGGGTATTTGACACCCAAGTATTAGGGAGTAGGGTGTTACAATTTACTTTCATGGAATTATTTTAGGATGACGATCCTACTTCCGGAACTATTGGAAGCGGGGGATCTTAAACATCTGGTTTAGCCTATATTTGAAATGCTTCGGGGGCCTAATTAAGATCATGTTCTTGAATATTTTCACTAACTCAAGTAGATTGCCTACTCATATTGTTATCAACTTTAATATATAAAATAAACAATGATCGAGGGAATCTCTACGATACATCACATCAATCCATCAATCAAGTATATGCAACCCAACCCATTCCTCTCTTACACAACCTTACCTAAAGTAAACTCTCTCCCTTACATGTCTAGTATACATCACTCACCTTTTCACCCATCACTCACCCTTTCACCCATCACACCATCCCTCACTTCTCTTACATCACTCTCTCTCTCTCACATCTCTCTCATTACTCACAAGAAACCCTAAGGGAGAGCCAACGTCCATGGCCTCCCAAGGGAGAGAGGAGGCTATGTATGGCCCACTTCCTACCCTCTCATCCTCCATCTCAACCATCAAAACTTCATAACCTTCCATCAAAGTGAGACACAAGAAGGTTGGCGTTCCATCGGACCAAGAAGATTGAACGATGGGTGTTTTTATAGGCTTAGATTTCATATTTTTATGATGGGCCAAGTGAGGCCTACCGATTGATGGTATGCATCTCACTTTGGACCCTAGATGTGGCCGATGGCCCACCTTGATTCTCATGATCATTTCATAATGGGACCATTCTCCATGGACCCCATCATGATGTTTACTTCCTAGCTTGAATAAGGTCATCTAGACCTTCCATTTTGATGGAGAAGGAATCTCCACCTTTGATTTTGAATTGGTGGGCCCACATGTATTGGGACTCACTTGATGTATGATTGAACGCATGGAAACGGAGGGCCCATAGTGTCGGGGTCCCTCCATCATCACGTGTCTCTCTCTTCTCTCCTTCCTTTATTTTGTGGCCCATTTAATGAGTGTATGTGGTGTCCAAATCATCCATCAAATGGACCTCATGGCCATCCAAGGCATGTAGGCCCTACCCTTTGGTGATGAAAGACACAAATATCAGGTTGATCCAATCAAGTGGGCCACGTCCACGTGGGACCCACCAGCGGTGGTCCCCATGGACCCACCTTAATGAAATGTATACCCACGCTGGACGTTGTGAAGTGTGAGCAGACAGTGGATGTACTATCAAAAATAAAATAAAATAAAATATTTGATTTAAAGCTTTTTGGGTGGGCCGCTCATGTAGGCCCCACCTTGATGCATTGATCTAATCCATGCCGTCCATTCTATTCCTCAGCTCATTTTAGGCATTGAGCTAAAAAATGAAGCCAATCTGACTATCTGGTGGATATTGTTTTGTCGTTGAAATCCACCCTGATGTTTCTGTACATCAAAATATGTTGAACATTGGGCTTGATGGGTCTGTCTTGGGCCATAGAAACCAATGGTTGGGTTGGATTTTACTGATGCAGACCCCACCTATGAAAAACTACAGAAAAACCATTTTTAAAAAAATATATAATATATATGCAGCAGCCCTGCTGCCGCTGACGTCCAGAGGACGTGCAGGAGGGTGCTATTGCACTGCTGTGGCGTACGCAGGAAGGGACCGTTGGGTCCTAGCCGTGGGCCCCACCGTGAGGTGTTGTCAGGCCCGTATCCTAGACCATACCATTCTGTAGGCTTCCGCAATCCTCCCTGCCAAATTCCGGCAACCTGTAATCGGCATTTGTGTACAACACTAAGTTACGTGCTGTAAATCTGAGTTGGCTTGAATCTAAACTTGTACCGTCATGACCGCGTCGTCGCCGCGGTTCCAATGCCGTGTCTCGTGCGTCAAAGCGACGCTTAGATTAGAAGTTGTGGCCCGTGCATTATAATGGCAGTGGACGCACATTGTGGGACCTACCTACCCCTATGACACCATTCCCTAGGTGTCATGTACTTACACAAGTAATAATGGCTCCTCCTCTTAAGTCAACACATCCCTTTACCTAGGCATTTATGATGGCCTTACATCATTATGACAAACCATAACTCCTCTCTCTCTCTCTCTTATCTCTCTCCCTCTCTTTCTTCCTCATTCTCCATTTGCAAGAACCATGGACGTCCAACTCATCCCAAAGTTCCAACCATCCTTCACCTTAGATCCTCACCCATCCAACCTATATATCATCATCTCCACCGTTGAGGAAGCTTCGTAAGGGCATTAGAGCATAATGGTAGAAGTTGAAGGGAAGATCTTAAGGTGGGTCTCTCTCTCTCTCTCTCTCTCTCTCTCTCTCTCTCTCTCTCTCTCTCTCCCCTAGAATGAAGTGGGCCCCACCGAGATGTTAAATCTACTCCATCTATCAGATGGTGTGGCCCACCACATTTCAGGGAGATCCATACCATCCACTCTAGGGACGGTGGGAAGTTCCACACACTAGATTAATATATATATATATATTATGTTTATATATTAATATACATATATATACATGCATGGTGGGCCACGTACATGTGGGACCCACCAAGATGCTTGTATTGTATCCATGTCGTCCAGCGTCCAGGGGACGCTGGATGTGGAGGCTAACCTGGGGTGCATGCACTGACAAGGGTGTGTACTAACAGCTAACAAAGAATTAAATAAAATATATTATTATTAAGTTTTTGGGGTAGGCTGCTCATGTAGGCCCCACCTTGCTATATGGAGTTGATCCACGCCGTCCATTTCGTTCTCCTATCCATTTTAGGCATTGAGCCAAAAGATGAAGTCAATCCGACTATCTAGCGGGCCATAACACAGAAAACTGTAATTTCCACCGTTAAAATGTACTCCAATCTTTTTACACACCTAAACATGTCAAATATTGGGCTTGTTTGGCTTGTATTGAGCCATGGGGGCCATTGAACGGGGTGGATTCACCTAATGCCGGCCCCACATGAGGAAAACCGCAGGAAAATGGGTTTTTAAAAAAAATATATATATGAAGCAGGGCAGCAGGGCCAGCTGCTACCGCTGACACCACTAAAGGATGCCTGCATGTCCTACATTGTGGACGGACGGGCCATGGACCACGGGCCCAGCCGTGGGCCCCGCCCTGATGTGTGTTCATATCCACACCGTCCATTTTGTGAGCCCCTCCCAGAGAAGTGGGCCACCCAAAATTCAGCCGTATACGTGGCTCAGGTGACCCACATTACAAGAAACAATAGGGATTGAGTGTCTACCGTTGGAACCCTTTTTGGGTTATCCCAGAAGGTCTGGATCATTATGAAGTTCATTTTCCTCTTCATCTGGGTCTGGGTGACCTTATCAACAGATTGGGTGGAGAACAAACGTTACGGTGGCCCCACGTGGGACCCACACATGTATGTATGTATATCCAAACCATCATTACATGTGAACCATCATCAATCGGCGCTGACAGCGCTGACAATCCCACTCCCTCTCACACACGCGCACACGTACATATATATTATGTATGATAATATATATTATTATATAAGGCCCATTGTGATGTATTCCCGGCCTATATGATGAGGCCCATTGTGATGTATTTTCGACCCATTTGGCAAGGCCCATTGTGATGTATTCAAGGCCCATCATTAAGGCCCAGAGTGATGTATATATGGCCTATTAAGTTGTGTATGAATACCTTGTATAGGCCACTCCTTGGGATCAATGTTGGTTAAATGGCCACATTGTTGGGCAATGATGGTTTAATGTCCACATTGTGACCTTCCCTTAGGCCTTGTTTGGCCGATTCCAATTTTTGAGGCCGATTATCAGTGCCGGTTATCAATACCAATTATCGAGGCCAATTCTGGTTGTCCAGGCCGATTCTAATGATCGAGGCCAATTCTGATTATTGAGGCCGATTTCGATTGTCGAGACCGATTGCCGAGGTCGATTATCGATACTGATTATGAGTATGTGACAGCATAGAATCATGATACCTACACCTTGGAGCCCACCTTGTGTATATATTGGGCCCCATAAGATAGTCCAGTTTATTGCTTGATAGAGAGGGTAAGGAAGCCCACTTATTGCACTTAGACTCGGATCTACCCTCAGTGGGGGATATTGTGACCCTCCATCACTGTGATCACATGTGGGCGGGTAAACGTGGGTGGAGACTGAGTGGGCGGGTGTAACGACCTGTAAATTTCCGTACTTTGGCTCGAGTACCATCTCGACCAGAAATCAATTAGGATTAAATCCTTTAGAAATTTAACAAAGTTAACTAAGTGCAAAACTCGATTAGCCATGAAATCCGTTGGGATCGCTTTAAATACGATCTGCAAGACCCAAAACTTGCGAAATCAGTGATTCTAGGTTACCCTAAAGCTAAGGATCAAACTCATTACCCGGCTACTCTCGGGAATGACTTGAAACTCCGTATTAGGTCTAGACCGCACATCGGAAGTCCGATTAACACGAAGTTAAGGAACTAGGACCACCTCACTGGGCTTGACTATCATCTCAAAAATCAGGTCCAGCCGATGTCCCACGGCCATTCGTTTGGATCCGGAGCGAGGGAGTGTGAAAAACACTATTCCCTTTACAAAATAAATATCTGGAATAGTGATCTGGCACCATTCGCTTGCGCATCAGTATTAAGCAACCAGACCGTCAGAATCAGACTAAATTACACCCTCGGATTAAGAAAAATTTCAGGAACATTTACATGTGCTTGGAATTTCGGATCGTGGCCCACTGACCGTTGAACTGAAAGTGGTCCGCCACGTGCGATCTGGGAATCTGATCGAGTCGAAAATGTAATCCCACATAGATCCATGTGTGGTGAGCTTAAGTCTGACGTTTGGCTCAAGGAGGGCCACCAGAACCTCTCTTTTGAGCTGGAAAAGTGACGAAATACCTATATTAGCAGTAACCCTTGAACCTGAGTTTATTTTGGGGAGGTTTTTGGCTATAAAAGAGGCTTAGAACAGCCCCTCTCACAGCCATACGAATTTGGGATAAAACCCTAGAGAGAGAGAGAGAAAAGAGAGAGAAGAGCTTAGGATTTATGGGAGAACTTCCTCCTGCTGCTTTCGATTATCGCACGGCCTACACCGCCTCTTTCCAGGCGCTTTCCCGGCGGTATCCACTCCGTTTGAAGCTGAGAAACCCTAACCCTAGGTCTGATTTGAAGTAGATAGGCTATAGGTTGTGAAAAGGCTAACTGATTCCGCTCTTTAGGCAAGAAAACTCCCGAATACGGAAGCTCACCAAACCTTACAGATCCATTGTGATTCCAAGGGCAAAGGTGAGGACTTTAAGTGTATAGGTTGCGGTTTTCAACGCTTTCAATGTCAGTTAATGGTAGATTCATGATCTGCATGCAATGGCACATGTACAAAGTGTTTTTCGTTTTCTGTTTCGATTAGAATTGTAGAATTTGGAATTTCACATACTCTAGGTATTCGTATGAAATACCGTATACGTATTTTTTATGGAAATGTGTTTGACATGTTTATTTGTCGTATGAGTATATGATGTATGGATAAAATACTCATTTGGCGAAAGGGTTCGCCTAAATACATGTTTATTAATATACACCATGTATGTAGAAATACGGTATTGTAAGAAGACCGTATACGTATATATTTTAGCGATGTGTTTGTCATGATTAATTGTTGTACAAATATATTATGTACGTATAAATTAATTGCTTGGCGAAAGGAATCGCCGTATTACAAGTTCCCTTGTAAATACTACGTATGTTGAAATTATGTATACTAGAACTACCGTATATGTGTGAATTTTGGAAATGCAATTGTCATGATTATTTGCTGTATGATTATGATATACATGGATAAAATACCCGCTTAGCGAAAGGATAGCCCTAATACGTATTTTACTAACATACGTCATGTATGTTGGAATAGTGTTCTCCAAGTGTTTGTGTAAATGCTTGTGAGAGTAAATGCTTTAATGTTAGCACCGTAGGTTGGTGCTGAGATGGAATTCTCGACTACCTTAGAGACATGTAGGATTTCCTCCATGTGGTTGTTTACTGCAACCACTCACATATGATGTATATGTATTTGTATCCCTATCTGTATAGTGCTCTACTACATGCTTTATAACATGCTTTATATCATGCTTTATAACATGCTTTATATCATGCTTTATAACATACTTTATAACATGCCTCCTAGCATGTTTGTGTTACTTTGTTTATCATGCTTAACTCCACATGCTATTGATGAGAACTGTTTGAGTTTGGGACTATGTCTATAGTCCAAACATTCGGTACCAGACTTGAGATTGTGGCTGAGATTCATTGTCGCCACAAGGGATGTGTCTGATGAACCCGAGTCGTACTTTGGTTGGCGATAGTGGTTGGCCATACAGAGTGCTTTTGCGCTTCATATCGCCCAACTCGTTGTGCGCTCGAGATAGTCAGGCTCGTCAATTAACCCGATATGTCGAACGTGTGTTCACCATGTTTGGTCATTACTGTTTGAACCTAGGGTACCAAACTTACCAGTGGCAATCCCGTTAACCATGGTACCTCGATCCGCTAAGACTCATGAGCCAGACATGGTGGTATGGGACACCGTGGCCGAGCTGTCGGCCTATGCTGGGGCCAAGTGCCTCCCCATAGTGACCATTGAGCAACCCGAACTCGTGAGCCGAATACGGTGGTATTGGACACTGTATTCGAACTGTCGATACTTACGGCGAGAGCCAAGTATGGTGAGACCTGTGCTCGTGCTGACGGGCGACGAGTCCTTTGTAGTATCTTCGAGTATACTCCAAGGGTCTGTGATTGGCGATGAGTCTTTCACAGCAACTAGAGTATGAGTTGAGCCGAGTACGGTGAGACCTGTACTCAAGCTGACGGCTAGTGATTGAGCCGAGTACGGTGAGACCAGACTTGAGTGACGACGGCAAGACTGAGCCGCATACAGAGGGATCTGTATCCTTGCTGACGGGTGACGAGACCTTTGCGATGCCTTCGCTATGCCTCTCGAACCATAATATCGTATAAGATTAACTAGGATTGACGACCCTAGAATGGATCATGTTTGGGAATGATACAAGGGAGGTACCTTAGTTTCTTAATACTGCTGTTTGAAACGGACTAATAACAACTCGAAAATCATGCGCATCATTGCACCGCATGTGCCTAGTAGATGTGGAGCACTGAGGGAGTTATGCATTCGCGAACGTAAGATGTTGTCGCATGAGGGTGGTTTGGCAAGGGCATACATCATCATGTCATTTCATTCTCGCACTTAATAAGAGTAGTTAGAATTGTTTGATTTGTACTGCTTTATCATTACTGCTTGATTGAATTGATAACATGTTAACCTATGCTTTATTGTTCCACTGAGTTAGCTACTCACTCCCACGTTAGGGGACGGTGTTTGCAACACCAACCAGACTGTCAGCAGTATAGACGCATGCGACGGTTCAGGAGCCAGAGCCCGATTTCGACGAGGACCAGGAAGAGTTCTCGTTTATGCAGTATTCGGACGGCTTTGCTTAGGCCGATTGCACCACGGGGATTACAGGACACATCTTTAGATTGTATTTTGATTTTTGACTCTAAAAACAGTACATGTATATGGGTACTCAGTTAGCGATCATACTCTGATGTTTCATAAAAATTTTATTTCCTTACATACTTTAAATATACAATTTCAGTCTTCCGCTTGCCTTTATACAATTGAACTGGAGTATGATTTATTGTTTTGGTATAATATCATTCATGTTTATTGCTCTAACTCAGACAACATTTAATCATCATTGTGTATGTTGCATGAGTGATGCGTTGGAACTCGGGAGTTGAGTTCATACTCGACCCCCGATTTTTAGGGCGTTACAAGTTAGTATCAGAGCATGATTTTGATTAAACCGGACCTGAGTTATGTCCCCACTACGTACGCTGACGCGTTACAACCTAGGAGGGTGCGTAAAAATATAGAAACAGTCTTAGGGTCTCCCGACTTCGCCGTTCGGCGAAGTTCTTTAAAAACGGACATGTTGATCGAGTCTGTACTCGATCCTGACCGCACATATGGATTCCAAATCACTCCTAGACCATCTATTGACGTGTCCAGATCACCATCCACCCAAAACCAGTCGTTAAAGATCAGGAAAAAAAATCAGTTTAGTTCAGAAATTTTTCAGGACCACCCGTTCTGGAGCTGAACTGAGTCGGGGGCCTCCCCACTTAAACCCACTAAGCCTCAAGATCGAACCAGGGTGTATTTGGCACCCTGGGCACTTGGCAAACAGGGCCCCACCGCGGTGGCGCGGTTCCAGCCAAGGCTGGCCGTGGCGGAGCCACGGTTCCGGCGGCAGACCGCGGTCCGGTGGGCCATCTGGAGTGGGGCCAGGGTTGGGGTTGGTCGGCCTCACCTCCCCTACCCCCTGGCACGTGCCATTTTGGCAAATGTTTAGGTTTTAAGGGGCTGGAGCACCCCACTCTCCCATTTCATCCCTTCCAAGCACCTTCAAACCCCCATTTTCGTTTTTCCTCTCAACCCATCCCTCCAAACCTTGCAATCCTCCATTTTCTTCCATAACCCACACACTCCAACTTTCCACAACAGCCCTAGCCTCCTCTTTTTCCTATTTTCTCATGTTAGAGCTCTCATACCCCTCATTTGGAGCTCAAAATCGGGTAATCTCCTAACTCATTCCATTTTCTTTTTGTTCCTCCTTCATTTCCTACCTCTAGTGCCCCTTCCACACCTATTGGATTGTTGCTTGTGGAGGATCAAAGAGATCAGCCCCTTTTCCCCCATTTTGGCATTTTTTCCATAGTCCTCTTTGGTGTGGTGGCGACTATTTTCTCCATTTCCTCCATCCTATCTCTCATGGGAAAGAGGAAGATCATGGTGATGACGTCGGCCCAAGTAGGCCAGCCCATTCCCGAAGAAGATCTGACGATGGGGCCGGCACTAGCACCGTTCGGGAGTTTAGGTCGAAGCGAGACCTGGATCCTGACCATCCCGTCAGAAATGCTTATCCGATAGGCGTCGAATACGGGCGCTTCGCGGGCCGCAAGGTTGTGTTTGAAGCTCATGTGGATGAAAGGATGTTCGGGCTACACCCACTGATGGATCACCTGGTGGACATCGGATGGAACTCGATGTTTGACGGTGAGTCCCCTGCATGTGAGAACACGGTTCGCGCTTTCTACGCCCACATCGTGGACTCATCAGTAGAGCCTCTTCAGTTCACTGTCTCTGTGAGGGGCATAAGACGCACAATCACTGTGGATGAGGTGGTTTGAATCACGAAGATTCCACGTGGTCAAGTGCTTCCTAGTGACGACTTCTCCAGGAGTGCGCTGGAAAAGGATCGCCGCATGCGATACCTTTGTGGTCGCCGAGTTACTTCGACGTGAGGAAATTGTATTGCGGCGACAAAGATGGCCGAAGACTTCCGTTTACTCCATCACATTTTCACATACAATGTATACCCACGGTGGGGTAACCGCACGGAGTGTACTCGGTTAATGGTAGACTTTCTGTACAAGATGGGACGCGGGGACAACATATGCCTGTCCACATTCATCCTATTTCAGATAGTTCAGGTTGTTCGATCTACCAGGAACGACCTTTCGCTCCCATTTGGCCGCCTGATATGTAGGATGGCTCGTGATGTCGGCTATAGGCTCAACATGGAAGACCTTGCACCAGTCCGAGTCATAAGCGAGGCGACACTTAAGAATATGAAGATCGGCCCTCAACAGCGGCAAGCACGACTCGACGAGTCTGGGGATGAGTCGGATAGCGCCGGTGAGGAGAGTGTTGACCTTGAGGCAGAAAGTGATGAGGAGGGCGGTGATGACATACAAGAAGAGGAAGAGGAGGCTCAGGATACTGAGGAGAGCTCTCCTCCTGGTGCACCTGAGTCGGACGCTGCTCAGGCAGCGAGAGAGGCTCGTATGGATCGCATTGAGGAGAACCAGGCCGCCCTGCGGCAAGAGGTTGGACAAGTTCAGGCTGAGCTTGGTGAGACTCGAGTCAAGCTTGAAGAGACCGAAGCCTACATGAAGAGGAGCTTTAAGAAGGTATCTCGTACGTTGAAGGCCATATCAACTCCACCACTACAGACTGCTCATGCACATCCTTCCTTTCGACCTCCTGTGTCGCGCTTCAGGCCGCCACAGCGACCCTTGGCTCCTCAGCCGAACCGTCAGCAGTAGGCGCGCGTGCATACGCTTGTAGCTGAGGCACCTGAGATGTCACTTGCGGCCCCGACAGCTTTTGAGGGTACGGCTTACATCCATGGTACTTCCATTTCCTTATTGGTGGACACTGGGTCCACTACTTCTATTGTTTCTTATGGGGCGGTTAAACGTCTATCTTTGCATACTATTCCCACTAAGGGAACGAGACTCACTACGCCACTGGGACCTTCTCGGATGTCACACGGTTATGCGAGAGTTGCTCGATAGTTTTGGGTAGCAGCACAATGCTCGTCGACCTCATTGTTGCTCCACTATGGCACTACGACGTTATCCTTGGTATGGATTGGCTCGCCAAGATGAGGGCGGAGATAGATTGCGATACTCGGATCGTGACTGCCTATGGACCTGATGGCACAGCTTTCATGTTTCCAGTACAGGTCAGTTGGCCCTGCCGTGTTGATTGTTATACTGCTTTGTTGGCACCGATTGATGGTCCGACGTTGAGGAATACGCCGGTGGTTCGAGAATTTGCAGACGTGTTTGAGACTATTCCTGGTTTACCTCCTCGACGCGAGATCGATTTTACAATTGATCTTACGCCGGGTGCGACACCCATCTCACTGCCGACTTATCGTATGCCTCCATGTGAGATGGAGGAGCTGCGGAAACAAATTGACGATCTGGTAGACAAGGGTTTTATACGACCTAGTGTGTCTCCTTGGGGAGCACCTGTGTTATTTGTGAAGAAGGAGGACGGGTCGCTACGGTTGTGTATTGATTACCGTAGGTTGAACCAGGTCACGGAGAAGAACAAGTATCCTTTGCCCAGGATAGATGATCTGTTTGATCAATTGAGGGGGGCGAAGTATTTCTCGAAGATTGATCTTCAGTCGGGGTACCACCAGTTGCGCGTGAGAGATGAGGACGTGCAGAAGACAGCCTTCAGGACGTGCTTTGGGCACTATGAGTTTCTGGTGATGTCGTTCGGCCTTACGAACTCACCAGCCGTGTTCATGGATCTGATGAACTGGGTATTTCGGCCCTTCCTGTACCGATTCGTCATTGTCTTTATTGATGACATTTTGATATACTCTACGAGTCGAGAGGAGCACGAGGAGCACTTGAGAGCGGTGTTGGGTACACTGAAGAAGAACCAGTTGTTCGCACAGTACAAGAAGTGCGACTTCTGGCAGGAGGAAGTCAAGTTCCTCGGACATGTAGTGTCCAAGGATGGGATAGCAGTGGACCTTGCTAAGGTAGCCGCGGTTCAGGATTGGCAGCAGCCTGAATCGGTTACCGAGGTAAGGAGTTTCCTTGGTCTGGCTGGGTATTACAGGCGCTTCATTCGGGACTTCTCGAAGATTGCCAGACCATTGTCTCAGTTGACCCGGAAGGACTTGAAGTTCGCCTGGAATGAGAAGGCGGAGGCAGCTTTTAAGGAGCTGAAGGACAAGTTGACGTCCGCCCCTGTGCTAGTATTGCCAGAGCAAGGGGAGAAATACACGATATATACTGACGCGTCTCGCGTTGGTTTGGGTTGTGTCCTGATGCAGAAGGATAGGGTGATTTCGTATGCCTCGAGACAATTAAGGAAGCACGAGGAGAATTACCCTACACATGACTTGGAGTTGGTAGCCGTCATCTTTGCATTGAAGCTCTGGAGACATTACCTCTACGGAGAGGAGTTCGAGCTTTTCTGCGACCACAAGAGCCTTAAGTACATATTCACACAGCGAGACTTGAATATGAGACAACGCCGATGGATGGAGACTTTGAAGGACTTCAAGTTCGAGGTTTCCTACCATCCTGGCAAGGCGAACCTTATGGCAAACGCGTTGAACCGCAAGAAGGCGATAGCTTTTGCGGCACCGTTGATGATAGCCGAGTGGGACATGGTGGAGTTCGTACGGGACTTCGAGCAGAGACTCACTGTCGAGGAGCCATTTGAGTGTGTTGCGCACGTTCGGGTGCTACCACTTATTGACGACAGGATTGTTGAGGCCCAGGAGGGCGATTTACGGCTGTCTGAGCTTCGAGAGCAGGCTAGCGACGCCGAGGACTCCGAGTGGAGAGTTGGTTCTGATGGGGGTCTACGATTCCGTGGCCGCCTATGCGTTCCTGATGTGCCTGACTTGAGACGCTAGCTTCTCGAGTCTGCCCATAACTCGAAGCTTGCGATGCATCCTGGTAGCACGAAGATGTACCAGGATATGAGACGGACGTATTGGTGGGATAACATGAAGGCCCACATCGCTGAGTATGTGTCACGATGTTTGACGTGCCAGCAGGTTAAGGAAGAACATCGCCGACCTCCTGGACTGCTTCAGCCCATGCCCATAGCAGAGTGGAAGTGAGATTTCATCTCCATGGATTTCATATCCGGGCTCCCGAAGATGAGGAAGGGACACGATTCCATTTGGGTGATTGTGGACCGGTTGACCAAATCGGCCCATTTCCTCCCTATCAGAGTTACGAACTCTGCAGACGAGCTGGCTAGATTGTACATCAGAGAGATTGTCTGTCTGCATGGAGTTCCATTAGAGATCGTGTCGGATAGAGACACTCGGTTCACATCTATCTTCTGGACTCGTATCCAGGAGGCGATGGGTGTGAAGTTAAAGTTCAGTACGGTGTTTCATCCTCAGACTGATGGGCAGACAGAGCGGGTGAATCAGATTCTGGAGGATATGTTGCGAGCATGTGTGTTGGACTTCAAGGACAGCTGGGATGACTGTCTTCCGTATGCAGAGTTCGCCTACAACAACAGCTTCCAGGCGACTATTGGCATGGCGCCATATGAGGCTCTATATGGTCGTCCTTGTAGAGCACCGCATTGTTGGGCCGAGGTTGGCGAGCGTAGTCTGATTGGCCCGGAGTTGGTACAGGCGACTACAGAGAAGGTCGACATTATCAGGCGTCGATTACTTACAGCGCAGAGCAGGCAGAAGAGTTACGCCGATACGAGGCGGCGACCGCTTGAGTTTGAGGTCGGGGATCATGTGTTCCTTCGAGTTTCCCCTATGAAGGGAGTCCTTCGGTTTGGGAAGAAGGGGAAGCTCACACCGAGGTTTATCGGTCCCTTTCAGATACTGGATCGAGTGGGTGATGTGACGTATCGTCTCACTCTGCCCACACCACTTGCGTCGGTACACAACGTATTTCATGTGTCTATGCTGAAGAAGTACGTTCCCGATCCTTCGCATATCATCAGATGGGAATAGGTACAGCTGAGCGAGGATGCTACGTATGAGTTGCACCCGACACGTATCCTTGACAGGAAGGAGCAGGTACTACGTAGCAAGGTCATTCCACTTGTGAAGGTGCTATGGACACATCATTCCGAGGAGGAACTACTTGGGAGACTGAGGCCGAGGTCAGGAAGAACTACCCTCAGATTCTCGAGGAATACGAAAAGGTATAAATTTCGAGGATGAAATTTTTTGTTTAAGGGGGGTAGATTGTAACGACCCGTAAATTTTCGTACTTTGGCTCGAGTACCATCTCGACCAGAAATCAATTAGGATTAAATCCTTTAGAAATTTAACAAAGTTAACTAAGTGCAAAACTCGATTAGCCATGAAATCCGTTGGGATCGCTTTAAATACGATCTGCAAGACCTAAAACTTGCGAAATCAGTGATTCTAGGTTACCCTAAAGTTTAGGATCAAACTCATTACCCGGCTACTCTCGGGAATGACTTGAAACTCCGTATTAGGTCTAGACCGCACATCGGAAGTCCGATTAACACGAAGTTAAGGAACTAGGACCGCCTCACTGGGCTTGACTATCATCTCAAAAATCAGGTCCAGCCGATGTCCCACGGCCATTCGTTTGGATCCGGAGCGAGGGAGTGTGAAAAACACTATTCCCTTTACAAAATAAATATCTGGAATAGTGATCTGGCACCATTCGCTTGCGCATCAGTATTAAGCAACCAGACCGTCAGAATCAGACTAAATTACACCCTCGGATTAAGAAAAATTTCAGGAACATTTACATGTGCTTGGAATTTCGGATCGTGGCCCACTGACCGTTGAACTGAAAGTGGTCCGCCACGTGCGATCTGGGAATCTGATCGAGTCGAAAACGTAATCCCACATAGATCCATGTGTGGTGAGCTTAAGTCTGACGTTTGGCTCAAGGAGGGCCACCAGAACCTCTCTTTTGAGCTGGAAAAGTGACGAAATACCTATATTAGCAGTAACCCTTGAACCTGAGTCTATTTTGGGGAGGTTTTTGGCTATAAAAGAGGCTTAGAACAGCCCCTCTCACAGCCATACGAATTTGGGATAAAACCCTAGAGAGAGAGAGAGAAAAGAGAGAGAAGAGCTTGGGATTTGTGGGAGAACTTCCTCCTGCTGCTTTCGATTATCGCACGGCCTACACCGCCTCTTTCCAGGCGCTTTCCCGGCGGTATCCACTCCGTTTAAAGGTGAGAAACCCTAACCCTAGGTCTGATTTGAAGTAGATAGGCTATAGGTTGTGAAAAGGCTAACCGATTCCGCTCTTTAGGCAAGAAAACTCCCGAATAAGGAAGCTCACCAAACCTTACAGATCCGTTGTGATTCCAAGGGCAAAGGTGAGGACTTTAAGTGTATAGGTTACGGTTTTCAACGCTTTCAATGTCAGTTAATGGTAGATTCATGATCTGCATGCAATTGCACATGTACAAAGTACTTTTCATTTTCTATTTCGATTAGAATTGTAGAATTTGGAATTTCACATACTCTAGGTATTCGTATGAAATACCGTATATGTATTTTTTATGGAAATGTGTTTGACATGTTTATTTGTCGTATGAGTATATGATGTATGGATAAAATACTCATTTGGCGAAAGGGTTCGCCTAAATACATGTTTATTAATATACACCATGTATGTAGAAATACGGTATTGTAAGAAGACCGTATACGTGTATATTTTAGCGATGTGTTTGTCATGATTAATTGTTGTACAAATATATTATGTACGTATAAATTAATTACTTGGCGAAAGGAATCGCCATATTACAAGTTCCCTTGTAAATACTACGTATGTTGAAATTGTGTATACTAGAACTACCGTATATGTGTGAATTTTGGAAATGCAATTGTCATGATTATTTGCTGTATGATTATGATATACATGGGTAAAATACCCTCTTGGCGAAAGGATAGCCCTAATACGTATTTTACTAACATACGTCATGTATGTTGGAATAGTGTACTCCAAGTGTTTGTGTAAATGCTTGTGAGAGTAAATGCTTTGATGTTAGCACCGTAGGTTGGTGCTGAGATGGAATTCTTGACTACCTTAGAGACATGTAGGATTTCCTCCATGTGGTTGTTTACTGCAACCACTCACATATGATGTATATGTATTTGTATCCCTATCTGTATAGTGCTCTACTACATGCTTTATAACATGCTTTATATCATGCTTTATAACATGCTTTATATCATGCTTTATAACATGCTTTATGACATGCCTCCTAGCATGTTTGTGTTACTTTATTTATCATGCTTAACTCCACATGCTATTGATGAGAACTGTTTGAGTTTGAGACTATGTCTATAGTCCAAACATTCGGTACCAGACTTGAGATTGTGGCTGAGATTCATTGTCGCCACAAGGGATGTGTCTGATGAACCCGAGTCGTACTTCGGTTGGCGATAGTGGTTAGTCACACGGAGTGCTTTTGCGCTTCATATCGCCCAACTCGTTGTGCGCTCGAGATAGTCAGGCTCGTCAATTAACCCGATATGTCGAACGTGTGTTCACCATGTTTGGTCATTACTGTTTGAACCTAGGGTACCAAACTTACCAGTGACAATCCCGTTAACCATGGTACCTCGATCCGCTAAGACTCATGAGCCGGACATGGTGGTATGGGACACCATGGCCGAGCTGTCGGCCTATGCTGGGGCCAAGTGCCTCCCCATAGTGACCATTGAGCAACCCGAACTCGTGAGCCGAATACGGTGGTATGGGACACTGTATTCGAGCTGTCGATACTTACGGCGAGAGCCGAGTACGGTGAGACCTGTGCTCGTGCTGACGGGCGACGAGTCCTCTGTAGTATCTTCGAGTATACTCCAAGGGTCTGTGATTGGCGACGAGTCCTCTGTAGTATCTTCGAGTATACTCCAAGGGTCTGTGATTGGCGACGAGTCTTTCACAGCAACTAGAGTATGAGTTGAGCCGAGTACGGTGAGACCTATACTCGAGCTGACGGCTAGTGATTGAGCCGAGTACGGTGAGAGCTGTACTTGAGCTGACGGTCAGCAATTGAGCCGCATACGGTGGGATCTGTATCCGTGCTGACAGGTGACAAGCCCTTTGCGATGCCTTCGCTATGCCTCTCGAACCATAATATCGTATGAGATTAACTAGGATCGACAACCCTAGAATGGATCATGTTTGGGAATGATACAAGGGAGGTACCTTAGTTTCCCAATACTGCTATTTGAAACGGACTAATAACAACTCGGAAATCATGCGCATCATTGCACCACATGTGCCTAGTAGATGTGGAGCACTGAGGGAGTTATACATTCGCGAACGTAAGATGTTGTCGCATGAGGGTGGTTTGGCAAGGGCATACATCATCATGTCATTTCATTCTCACACTTAATAAGAATAGTTAGAATTGTTTGATTTGTACTGCTTTATCATTACTGCTTGATTGAATTGATAACATGTTAACCTATGCTTTATTGTTCCACTGAGTTAGCTACTCACTCCCACGTTAGGGGACGGTGTTTGCAACACCAACCAGACTCTGTCGCAGGTATAGACAATGCACGACGTTCAGAGAGCCGAGCCCGATTTCGACGAGGACCAGGACGAGTTCTCGTTTATGCAGTATTCGGACGGCTTTGCTTAGGCCGATTGCACCGCGGGGATTACAGGACACATCTTTAGATTGTATTTTGATTTTTTACTCTAAAAACAGTACATGTATATGGGTACTCAGTTAGCGATCATACTCTGATGTTTCATAAAAATTTTGTTTCCTTACATACTTTAAATATACAATTTCGGTCTTAAACTTGCCTTTATACAATTGAACTGGAGTATGATTTACTGTTTTGGTATAATATCATTCATGTTTATTGCTCTAACTCAGACAACATTTAACCATCATTGTGTATGTTGCATAAGCGATGCATTGGAACTTGGGAGTTGAGTTCATACTCGACCCCCGATTTTCAGGGCGTTACAGCGGGGTATGAGGATTTGAGCAAGCTACCAGTGATTGGCAAGCTACTGTGCTGGCAGGCTACTGTGCACACAGTGAAGGCAGAACTTGTCTCACATTGGAAGCATCGTCCAATGTTGCGGTGGCCATAGGTTGGATTCTTTTCTTAACTATCGTGTCCCATTTTAAATCAGTGAGCTTATCTTGATATTTGGACTAGATCCGTCGTCCATCTGTGGACCCCCATGATTTGTATGCATGTTATGATGGATGATTGATTAAAGATGTCATTGGGCTGAGATGATTATGGGGCTCCTTGTGAGATAGAGTTATCCCCACATGATCGCACGATACGCGCAGGTTTGACGTATGACCTAGATGAGGTTGATGGTATTCGTGGCTCTTCAGGATTTGCATATTGCATTGCATCATCGGCATCTGATATTTAGCTGTCTATAACTCCGCATTTGTATAGCCAATCCGCATTGGTTATTCTGATATTGAATGATTTATAGACTTGCCGTATTTCCACTTTCTCTGATATCTATATGCTTGGCACTTACCTTGTGCACACACTTTCACTACCCTCTAAGCTTTCTATAAGCTTATGCACGATAAATGCGTGCAAGTGGCATTAGGTCACAGCAACATTGAACTTGGAGCGTGTAGTGGACTTCTAGAGCTTTGATTTGGATATATATGTATTTCCCTTTCAGCATTGTATTCAAATGTTTATATTAGTGGATATGTGGTGATGTTGTTTTGTGACTTGGTTATGCTTGTGATTATGCTCCATTACAAAAAAAAAATCACATTGAAAATCCTCCTTGTAGGATTTCAGGATCGGAATTTGGCGCATGAGTGCCGGGAGCCGAGAATGGGGCACTACGAAGGCTGTCGGCACCAGATTCAGCGATCGAAAATTTTGTGAGCCCGTTTTCCAAGTTTGAGGCGTGACATTGTTGCTTGCACTGTTACACCATAGAAGGAGCTCATATATCTCAGTGCAATCGTCTACCTCATGTCTTATTGTTTACTCATTGAACCTATCTCATTGAATCTTCACTTGTATAAGTTGGGCTGTCGATACTGACAGCTCATTATTAGGTTTAGCCCCATTCCCTTCTATATATCATTGACTAATCTTTTAGATAGTCCTTTGCTTAGAGGATCTGCCAGATTCTTTTTTGACCTCACAAAGGCAATAAATATGACTCCATTACGCAACATGTGTTTCACTACATTGTGTCTGAGTCTAATATGCTTGCTCTTTCAAGTATATATTTTACTATTTGCTTTTGCAATGGGTGCTTAATAATCACAATGAATAGACACGGCTTATACAGGCTTTAGCCACAATGGTACATCAGCTAAAAGATTTCTAAGCCACTAGTTTTCTAATCCAGCCTTTTCTAAGGCAATAAACTCAGATTCCATAGTTGACCGAGTGATACATGTTTGCTTGGTAGACTTCTAAGAGATTGCTCCTCCGCCCAAAGTGAAGACATATCCACTTATGGATTTTGTCTCATCTAAATCAATGATCCAGTTAGCATCACTGTATCCTTGTAATAAAGCATGATAACCATTGTAATGTAAACTATAGGTCATACTGCCTTTTAAGTATCTCAAAGTCATAGACAAGTCATTCCAATGCTCATTTCCAGGGTTATGTGTATATCTACTTAGCCTTCCTACTGTAAAAGCTATGTCTGATCTAGTGCAGTTTGTTAGATACATGAGGCTACCAATTATTCTGGAATACTCCAATTAAGACATATTACTACATGTATTCTTTATGAGAGTCACAGTGTAATCATAAGGTGTACTGACAGGTAAACAGTCAAAATGGTTAAACTTTCTCAGTAACTTCTCAATGTAATGAGATTGTAATAATACAATAGCACTATCGTTCCTGGTTATTTCAATACCCAATATTACACAAGCCTCTCCTAAGTCTTTCATTTCAAATTTAGATGACAGGAATTTCTTAGTCTCAATAACTAATTTAATATTAGTTCAAAAAATAAACATGTTATCAACATAAAGGCATATAATAACATAATCATTTCCAGAAATTTTACTATATACACATCTATCTACATCATTTATATGATAACCAATTGCTTTCAAAATACCATCAAATTTTTCATATCATTGTTTAAGAACCTATTTTTGACCACATAGTAATTTAATTAGTATACATAATTTATTTTCTTTACTTGATATCTTATAAACTTCATGTTGCTCTCTCTCTCTCTCTCTTTATATATATATATATATATATATATATATATATATATATATATATATATATATCTTCTAAATTTCCGTTTAGGAAAGTTGTCTTAACGTTTATCTGGTGTACGACCAATTTATATATAGAGGTTATCGTTATTAAGACCCTAACAATTGTAATCCTAGTTACAGGGGAATATGTATTAAAATAATCTATTCATTCCTTTTGTTTAAAGCCTTTTGCTACCAACCTAGCACTAAACTTATTAATAATTCTATCTGGTTTTAGTTTCTTTCTAAACACCCATTTACAGCTTATTAGTTTGTTTCAAGGTGGTAGGTCCACAAGTTCCCAAGTGTTATTAGATATAATAGATTCCAACTCATCATTTATTGCTTCCTTCCAGAAAGTTGCATCTGGAGAGTTAATTGGTTCTGTATAAGTTATAAGATCATCTTCTACGAAGAATGTGAAAAAATCATTTCTTAAGTTTATT
Organism: Magnolia changhungtana; assembly: GCA_030180095.1. Lineage (NCBI taxonomy): Eukaryota > Viridiplantae > Streptophyta > Magnoliopsida > Magnoliales > Magnoliaceae > Magnolia > Magnolia changhungtana. The sequence continues at coordinate 3,944,190 of JASAUF010000340.1, read as the reverse complement.
TTTCTTCTAATTCTGGTACATTTTCTTAGTTTTATCTCTTCTACTACTTGCTCAAAAGCACTTTTACTAGTAGACACGATATCTGATTCATTAACTTCCTCTATTCCTATAGACCTATATTTTATAAGCAATACATTCTCAAAGAACTCTGCATCCCTAGCTTCTATAATTGTATTAGGATATAGAATATTATCCTTAGTCTTTAAAACTAAAAACCTATAGGCTGCTTTGTTATGTGCGTAACCTATAAATACACAATCAGTCGTTTTAGGGCTTAACTTTCTTTTATTAGTTTCTGGCAATCATACTTTATCAAGACACCCCTATACTTTAATATATTCATAACTAGGAACATGATTCTTCCAAAGTTTATAAGGTGTTTGTTCAGAAGACTTAGAAGGAATCCTATTTAGAATATAACAAGCAGACAAATTTATTTCTCCCCACATATTTGAGGGTAAGCCTGAACTGTTTAACATAGAATTCATCATCTCCTTAAGAGTTCTATTCTTATATTCTGCTATTTCATTTTGTTCTGGGGTATAAGGAGATGTAGTTTCGTGAACTATCCCACTCTCTTCACATAGTTCTCTAAAATGAGAAGATTTATACTCACCTCCTCTATCCGTTCTAAGTCTTTTAATTTTTATGTTTAACTGATTTTCAACTTTAATTTATACTTAGAAAATGTATCTAAAACTTCGTCTTTGTTCCTTAACAGATAGACTTTAGTGAACCTAGAGTAATCATCTACAAAAGTTATGTAAGATCTTTTTCCACCTCTAGACATATGATTTCTAAAATCACTTAAGTCACTATGTATCAACTCTAATAGATAAGAGGATTGTTCTATTCGTTTAAAAGATTTTTTAATAAATCTTGATTCTACACATGTTTCACATTTATCGAATTCTTCATTATATATATTAGGTAATAAACCTAATCTTTTCATTTTCTTCAAACATATTACATTCACATGACCTAATCTACTATGTCATAGATAAAAGGGTTCAATAATATAAACAGAACTGGATGTCTTCTTATTATTATCATTAGATACATTGACAATGAATAGACCATCACTACAGTATCTCTTACCAACAAAAGTTTTATTCTTAGTCATTACAAGTTTATCTGAATCAAATACTAACTTGACACCAGCTTTATTGAAAAGCGAACCAGAGACCAAGTTTCTTCTAATGTCACATCATTCAATAATAGAGTCTTTCCATAAATGAGTTTCAGAGGTACTTTCCTTTTTTATATAACTGGATATGTTCTAATATTATCCATGAACACCTGTTCATCATCTCCTGATACTTGGTAGGAGGTAAACATGCTATGATCATTGCACGCGTGCCTAGTTGTACCAGTGTCTAGTACCCACTCCAAGTTATTTATAAGAAATACTTGTGACACCACAGCTACTACCATGTCAGACTCATTGCTTATTTCTATAAGATTAGCCTGCGGCTTATCTTTATTTTTCTTAAGCCTGCAGGTTTTAATGTGATGTATAGACTTTCCACAGTTATAGCAATTTTCTTTTTTCTTGAATTGATTGTTTGCATTCTTCTTTTTAAGCCTGCATTCATTGACATAATGTCCAGGTTTGCCACAGTTAAGACATTTGTCCTTTTTTTTCTTACTGTTTTTCTAACTTAATTTCACAAGATTCACCTTTGAATCCATCTCATTTCCATTTTCTTTTTGGTCCCTATTTCTATTGACATCTACCATTCATATATGTACGATTGCAGTTTTCAATGAAACACCATTCTTTTTATGTTTCATTTTATTCTTATACTCTTTCTAAGAGGGCGATAGCTTTTCTATCAACGCTCCTAACAAAAACATTTCATCCAACTTAATTTTTTCTTACGATAGTTCATGAACTAGATTTTGAAAATCATGAATCTGATTTGCGACAAGTTTATCGTCTGTCATTTTATAATGAAGGAAATTAGCGATCGCATGTTTCTCAGCACCCGCATCTTTCAGAATGTACTTCTTTTCTAAAGTAATCCATATATCTTTAGCAGACTCGTAAAAAGCATACACGTCATATAATTCGTTGGACGAAGAGTTTAGAATATAATTTTTGCAATATTTTCATCTGTTACTTCAGTTTAATTTGTTTGATCTATAGTAAATTATTCAAACAATATGTATGCAACTCTAAAGGTGGTCAATGAGAACATAAGTTTCTGTTTCCACTGTTGAAAGCATTGTCTAACGAACGGTTCGATTTTAGCTAACTCGGCAAAAGTATTTACTATTACGGTAGACATAGTGTATTTAATTCAATAATTCAATTTCAAGATTGTTGAAAATTTTGGTTGAATCAAATAGACTATTAAAAAATCAAGAACAAAAAAATAATAATAATAAAATTTGAGAAAGAAAACTTATTGAATTGAGTCGAGGCGTGACATGAGTCACTCAACTTGAAATCAAATTTGCTCCCCTTGGACAGCGTCCCAAGTGCAACAGGTTTCCAGAGCAATCGACCTCTAGGTACAACAACTATGACCCTGTCCCAGCGGTGCACTCATTGTATGCGACCTCAAATCACTTGCAGTTTAACTCGAAAGTGCTGAGTTAACTCAACGACGAACTTAACAACAAAAATTTGTATACCAGAACAGAGAGAGCTTTGTAAGAAGAGAAAGGAATTTAAGTTATGTTCAAAAATGAATCGGAAGTCTTTATATAGACTCTGAAGTGGTGCATTAAGCACACCCTTTCAAAAGGGTTTGTTCCGTTAGGTTTAAACCCAACAGGTGCAACCAATCGAACAGACTCATCTCTCTGATTAAAACAAAAAGGCACAAGTGTGAGTACTTTCTCGCATAAATAAAGTCCCACGAGTACCCATACACACACACCCACACGAGTACACCCGCACCCGAGCCCAGCCCGTCCGTCCCGTCTCGCCCGCACCCGCGCACACGCACACGAATGACTCAGCTCAACACGCACGCACGTGTGTGGTTAATGGTATAAATTAAAGCTATTGGCATAGCCTCCCACAGAACCAAATTCATATGTCCTGTGAATGGGGCTCAAGTCCCAAGGCAAAAAGCCTATCTTATATACAAGAAGATTTTCTATGATAATGTAACGCCCTGAAAATCGGGAGTCGAGCAAAGCTCAGCTCCCGAGTTCCAACGCATCACTTATACAACACAAATAATGATGATTATGATGAGAGCATTGAAACATGAATGGGATTATACCAAAACAACATATCATACTCCAAAGACAGTTAAATTACAAGCGGAAGACTGTGATAGATATATAAAATATATAAACTGTGGTGAGTCTCCAGAGTGTGATAACATTACTAGGTTAATAAATTACAAGTACAATTTCAAAATATACCAAAGGTGTAGTGTAATCTAGTCCACATCCCTGTAACCCCGTCGATCAAGGCACGACTCATATGAAGCCGTCAGAAAACAATATATATGAGGAAGCATTCTCGTTGTTACAAAAGTCCGGCTCCGCCTTAGGAGTAGCGTCGCCATCACCCGCGGCTACAATAGGGTCTGGTTGGTGTGTACAACACCGTCCCGTAACGTAAGAGTGAGTGATCAACTCAGTGGAACAATAAAGCATAGGTTAACATGTTATCAAAACAGTCAAGCAGTAATGATAAAGCAGTACAGTCAACAATCCTAAGTACTCTTGTTAATGCAAGTATGAAATACCGTCATGATACATGCCCTCACTAACATACTCCCTCATGCGACACCATCTTACGTTCGCAGCATGCGTTTATTCCTCAGTACTCCACATCTTCCGGGCACATGCAGTGCGATGATGAGCATGATTACCGAGTTGTTATTAGTCTATTTCAAACAGCAGGATTGGGAAACTAAGGTACCTCCCTTGTATCATTCCCAAATATGATCCATTCTAGGGTCGTCAAACCTAGATAATCTCATACGATAGTGTGGTTCTAGGGCGCTGCAAAGGCTGTCAGGGCTGTTACACGCAATCGTTACACCACTCCCCCATCACCTTTTTAACAGTTCATCACTAAATTGATACAGGCCTAGTTCATACTCTATTCACCGCGGCAAAACTCGTCGCCTCACCGCAAATTCAGAGTATGCTCGAGGTCACTACAAAGGGCTGTCAGGGCTGTTACACGCAATCGTTGTACCACTCCCCCATCACCTTATCAATGTAGGCCGACAGCACGAATATAGTGTCCCATACCACCATAATCGGCTCACGAGTCTGGTTGCTCAATGGACACTATGGGGAGGCTCGGGCTGATGCACTCGCAACACTACGAAACCCCAACGTAGGCCGACAGCTCGACCACGGTATCCCATACCACCATGCCCGCTCATGAGTCTTAGCGAATCGAAGTACCAAGGTTAACGGGGTTGTACTGGTAAGTTCGGTACCTTAGGTTCAAGCAGTAACGTCCAAACATGGTGAACATACATTAGACAGATCGGGTTACTTGACGAGATCGGCTAGCTCGAGCGCACTACAAGTTGAACGACATGAAGTGTATAAGCACTTTGCGTGGCCAACCACTATCGTCAACCGAAGTACGACTCGAGTTCGTCGAACACATCTCACATGGCGAATGAATCTCAGCCACACATTCATTTCTGTTTTCGATTGTCTGGACTATAATCATAGCCCCAAACACAATCAATCCTTGACCAGAAGCATGTAGGGTAAAGCAGAATAACCAAAGTAATTCAAGCATGTTAACAAGCATGTCATAAATCATGTTATAAAGCACAATATAAACAGGAAAGACAAATACATATATTTCATAAGTAAGCAGTTAAATTAAACAACCAACATGGAGGAAATCATATATGTCTCTAAGGTAGTTGAGAATCCCATCTCAACACCTACCTAAGGCACAATCATCCAAGCACTTACTCTTACAAGCATTTTCACAAACACTTAGAATACACTATTTTAACATACATAGCGTATATTAGCAAAAACATGTATTAGGGTGAACTCTTTCACCAAGTAAGTGTTATACACATATATAGCATGTTCATACAGTAATTAATCATGGTAAACACACTTTCAAAATTTATACGTATATGGTACTTTCTACAAATACGAGGAATACAGTATATTCAACATAGTTAACGTATAATCAAAAAATGAAATGGACACCACTTTGTATATGTGCAATAACATACAGATCATGAATCTATCATTATCTGACATTAAAAGCGTTGAAAACCATAACCTATACACTTAAAGTCCGCACCTTACGTCGTAGGAGCGTAGTAAACTCGATAGATTTGCTAGGCTTTCGCCTACGATGATTTGGCGACCTAGAGAATGAGATAGATTAGCTGTTTCATCATTTGCAATGTTTACAACCCTAGATCAGATTAAGGTTAGGGTTTCTTACCTAGAAATGATGCCGGAATCGCCGGGAAAGCGATTAGAAGGAAATGGTTAAGCTCGTGTAGCAGCAGGGAAAAAGGGCAGGAAGAAACCTCCCACAACTCTCACACTTTCTCTCTCTTTTCTCTCTTTCTCTCCTAGGGTTTTCTCAAATTCGTATGGGCTGGAAATGACAGAGTTTAAGGTCCTTATATAGGCCCAAAACTCACCAAACTAGACTCAGGAACAAAGTATACTTAGGTTATGTCCAAATGCGGTCCATTCCGTCTCAACGGAGCACTTCTGGCGACCCCTTTTCTGTGTGCGGTCGGACTTAAGCTCACTAACACTGGATCTAGGTATGGCAAAGTTTTCGTTTCAGTCGGAATTTCAGATCGCAAATGACGGACCAGTTTCACTTCAACAGTCAGTGGATCTCGATCGGAGATTCTGAGTACATGGATATGTTTGGGGAAATATCCCTGATCCGAGGGTGTAATTTGGCCTGATTCTGACGGTCTGATTGCTTATATTTGGCCCGCAAGTGACAAGTCTCAGATTACTTAAATTTATATTTTATTTCTAAATATTTTCACCTTTCTCACACTTTTCACTCCGGGCTCAAGCGAATTGCACTGGGACACTATCTAGATTTGATTTTCGAGATGGTTATCAAGCCCAGCAAGGCGGTCCTAATTCCTTAAGTTCGTGTTAATCGGACTTCCGACGTGTAGTCCAGATCTGATACGGAGTTTCAATGTGCTCCCGAAGCAGCCGGGTAATGAGATTGATCCTAGATTTTAGGGTGATGTAGCGTCAAGGGTTCTTCAAGTTTTGAGTCTTGCAGATCGTATTTAAAGCGATTGGTGCTAATTTCACAGGTACTCTAGTTTAACACTAGCTAATTCTCGCCTAATTTCTAAAGGATTTAGTCCTGTATGATTTCTGTCTGAGGTGGTACTTAGTCCTTTGTAGTAATGTTTAGTTTAAGTATTGTTCTTCATCACCTAAACTTTAAAATAGTGTCTAATGTGAAAGTACTTAGAAGGATTTAAAGAACGAGGTGGTGAAAGGTGAGATTTGTGAAGGAAAGGTGAGGTTTTTCCATAAATGGTTTAAAGAAAGGATTTGAGACCTTTGAATTGAGTGTTTGAGAAGTTAATCAGGTGTTAGGATAGACCCATTGCCTAAGGACGTCTAATTCCTGGTTGGCAAAAATCCGGGATGTTACAATCTACCCCCCTTAAAACAAAATTTCATCCCCGAAATTGTCTAAGGGTAATATGGAAAGATTTAATTATTTTCTTTGCCTAAGTTTTATTGATTTCGAGTTTCTATGCACGGTAGGGTATATACTAGCCTGGTTCATTTTTAGTTTACCCCCTTTAAAACTTATTTCTTTATCCATTTCTCATACCCTGATGGTTTGATACAATCTATTTCTTTACCTATTTAGAGTCTTGATGACAATTCCCAATTATTTAGAGTAAGATAGCTGTTTTCAATGTTTGACCAACACGGAGAGACGGTTATAGTGGGCTTGATCCCGATACATCGATCATCTACCTGACCAGGGTAGAAGGCTCATCGTATCCCTTCCTAGTCCTGGTGGCTCCTGGTCTTCTGCTCGGTCAAGCAGTGAGTCTATTGGTAGTCGCCCAGGATTGAGAATTGGGTCAAGCCACGAATGTTTCACAGTTGTATATTTTGGTAACTCCGTAATCTGATCACTCTAAAAACGTAGGGAATATCCATCATTGAGAGGCTCAAATTGTCCTATTTCTCGGGTTGCCCTTTAGGTCTTGGTCTAAGAGAGTCCTTGTTATTATCTATGTCCGAGGTAGGCGTGAATCAATACCTTAGTAGCTCATCCTAAAACAGTTTCTCATAGTATAACTTGCTAGGGCTTCTATTCTGTTCGTATTCAACGAGCACAGTTGTGGATACGTTGACCTTGGCTATTGTAATTCAGTTCGTACCCATTGTTAGGCCTCTTATATAATATGAATGGGTTTAACACTCGAACCCTAATTGATTTCCTTCCATGAATTCATTATTAGCATTCTAAGGAAGATTTAGATCCTATTTAGTGACTTACCTTTACGTATAACTAGGAGTAATTTCTTTCGATCCTGGGCCAGTGGGGCAAGGGTCCACCACGCTTCCGCTGCGCCACCCAGATCAAAGAATGTATAGACTAACTTAACTAGATTAGGCTCTTAACGTTCTACCCCCCTTAAAAATATTTCTACTCTAAGGGCTCAAGAATCGATGTCTTGATCCGTATGTCGGAACAAAGTGTACTTTAAAACCTATCCCTGAGCTGTAACCAGTAGCCTAGTCTTAATTTAGGAGTAGCAGTAATCCACTAGTTGTACTCCAAAGTCTATGCTTATACACTAAATGATTTTATACCCTTTCTAATATAAGAAATTGTCTTATCGCTTAGGGTCAAAGTTGTCTGATCGGAATTAGGTTGCCCGAACTTGAATTTAACTACGCTTGAGCATTTCACACATGTTCATACTAGCTAAGAGGATCCTGGGGTTCATATTATTAATTTGTTAGATTTCTTATACGGTCAGGTCTGTCGAAATCTAGGAGCACCGCTCTAGGTCCAAAACTCCAAGGGCCTATTTAGCCAGTGGTCTTAAGTTGTATTTAATGGGCTTGCATTGCTAATCCACTTCGAGATTGGGAGTGGCATGTTTGGTAGGAGGGCGGGTGGGGATTAATTTTATAGGCTTTGAAAAATGGGCATTATGTTGGAAAGTATGAGATGGGATTTCCATATCCCATGATGAGGAATTTCTAAGTGTAAATTGGGAAGGAAAACCCGGGATATACTTTTCATTGCATACATTCCAAACATGGCATTAGAAAACATGGGATACACCCAATCTAGGGACCATACCTTACACATACATTTATTGTTACTTTTACGATTCTATCCACCTTGAACTCACCTAATGCAGTTGGCCGAACGGGCCCTAAACGTCCCAACATTTGGAGGTTGTGAAAGTTATGGAACACAAAAAAAAAATGTGGATTGTTGTGCCCGTATGGGTGTGAAATGGTGAGGCCAAGAGGAGTAATGGTGGAGGGGTGGAAGGAGTTCACACTTGTCAAACATTCTACACATTCCATCAACATGAAAACACAAAGATCCTAACGCAGCAACAAACAACTACGAGACAACGTCATAGATGACTAGGCACCGAGTTTGGCAAAGGAGGAGGGGCACCCTTTCTCTTTCTCATGAGAGAAAGAAAGGTGGAGATTGAAAATCTGGCTGTAATAAACTCGAATAGAGCCATGAGAAAGCGAAGATAAGGGGGAATAGGGATGAGATCTTTGGGTCTCCATGGATTCGAGCCTCAACAGAGGTTATACATGCCCAAAGGACAATGATTTGAAAAGGAAAATGGAGAGATGGGTTGGGTTGAGAGGTGTGTACGATCTTAAGCCACAAATGGGAGTGTAAGAGCTCAAATGTGAGACAACAGAGAGGGTAGGGAGGTAGGGATTGTTATAACTGATGGAGGGGTATAGGTTATGGCCGAAAATGGCAGATTGGGTGATTGGAAGAGAGGTTTGGGAGAGAAAAACTGAAATTTGAGGGAAAGGGAGAGCTTAGAGGGTGTTTTGAGAGAGAGGGGACAAAACAAACCTAGAAGAGGGGTCCCCGCGACATTTCGCGGGCCCCACACTTAACTAGGAGTCGGGCTGACCCTGAACAGCACCGGCCCGACCAACCCGGCCCAACCTGACCGCGGTGACCGCGGCGGAGTGTGGGCGGTGCCGCCGCGGTAGGGCGGTGGCCACCCCCCTCCCAAGGTGCCAATGGTACCCCAGGTCCATCGTGAGTCCCCCCGGATTTCATAGTGTGGCCCCCGACTCCATTTGAGGTATTTTTGGGGCCAATTTACAAACCGGAATGAGTTTATGTGACGTGTGGCATATGATTTTGGGGTAGGAGGAGCTAATCTATCCAACTAACCCATTTATTTGGTTAGATTCCAAAAGGTTAAGGGTCAAAACCCATTTTATCCATTTATTTTCTATTTATGGTAAGTTTTAGTTTCGATATTGTTCTTCTTCATTTATACCCTAGGATTGGTGTGTATTATGAATGTTCTTAAAAAGAAATGAAGAATACAGTGGTGGAGGTTGAGATTTTGAAGGAATTGGATAAAAAGGGGTTTTAGGCTTTGAGATTAAGTGTAAGGTGTTGTGGTTGACTCACAACCTAAGGACATTCATTTCTAGGGAACGACTCAAACTCATCGACTGACGGCCGACTTAGGTCATTTCACTCGACCAAAGATACGTTGTGGACCAAATTACCGTATAATCTCACCTATCGGCGAAACTTGGGATTCGAATATAGTTTCTAGGTTTTATCGCCCCCTTCCTAATTTAGAGTGCATCGTGTTACCATAACCGAGGCCCGGTTTAATCCAAATCATGCTCTGATACCATCTTATAACGCCCTGAAAATCGGGGGTCGAGCAAAGCTCAGCTCCCGAGTTCCAACGCATCACTTATGCAACACAGATAATGATGATTATGATGAGAGAATTGAAACATGAATGGGATTATACCAAAACAGCATATCATACTCCATAGACAGTTAAATTGCAAGAGAAAGACTGTGATAGATATATAAAATATATAAACTATGGTGAGTGTCCAGAGTGTGATAATATTACCAGGTTAATGAATTACAAATACAATTTCAAAATATACCAAAGGTGTAGTGTCATCTAGTCCACATCCCTGTAACCTCGTCGATCAAGGCACGGCTCACATGAAGCCACCAGAAAATAATATATATGAGGAAGCATTCTCGTTGTCACAAAAGTCCGGCTCCGCCTCAGGAGTAGCGTCGCCATCACCTGCGGTTACAACAGGGTCTGGTTGGTGTGTACAACACCATCCCTTAACGTGGGAGTGAGTCATCAACTCAGTGGAACAATAAAGCATAGGTTAACATGTTATCAAAACAGTCAAGCAGTAATGATAAAGCAGTACAGTCAACAATCCTAAGTACTCTTGTTAATGTAAGTATGAAATGCTATCATGATGCATGCCCTCACCGACATACTCCCTCATGCAACACCATCTTACGTTCGCGGCATGCATTCATTCCTCAGTGTTCGACATCTTCCAGGCACATGCAGTACGATGATGAGCATGATTACCGAGTTGTTATTAGTCTATTTCAAACAGCAGGATTGGAAAATTAAGGTACCTCCCTTGTATCATTCCCAAACATGATCCATTCTAGGGTCGTCAAACCTAGATAATCTCATATGATAGTGTGGTTCTAGGGCGCTGCAAAGGCTGTCAGGGCTGTTACACGCAATCGTTACACCACTCCCTCATCACCTTTTTAACAGTTCATTACTAAATTGATACAGGCCTAGTTCATACTCTATTCACTGCGGCAAAACTCGTCGCCTCACCGCAAATTCAGAGTATACTCGAGGTCACTACAAAGGGCTGTCAGGGCTGTTACACGCAATCGTTGCGCCACTCTCCCATCACCTTATCAATGTAGGCTGACAGCACGAATATAGTGTCCCATACCACCATAATCGGCTCACGAGTCTGGTTGCTCAATGGACACTATGGGGAGGCTCGGGATGATGCACTCGTAACACCATGAAACCCCAGCGTAGGCCGATAGCTCGACCACGATGTCCCATACCACCATGCCCGGCTCATGAGTCTTAGCGGATCGAGGTACCAAGGTTAACAGGGTTGCACTGGTAAGTTCGGTACCTTAGGTTCAAGCAGTAGCATCCAAACATGGTAAACATACATTAGACAGATCGGTTACTTGACGAGCTCGGTTAGCTCGAGCGCACGACAAGTTGAACGACATGAAGTGCATAAGCACTTCGCGTGGCCTACCACTATCGTCAACCAAAGTACGACTCAGGTTCGTCGAACACATCTCACATGGCGAATGAATCTCAGCCACGCATTCATTTCCGTTTCCGATTGTCTAGACTATAATCATAGCCCCAAACATAATCAATCCTTGACTAGAAGCATGTAGGGTAAAGCAGAATAACCAAAGTAATTCAAGCATGTTAACAAGCATGTCATAAAGCATGTTATAAAGCACAATATAAACATGAAATACAAACACATATATTTCATAAGTAAGCGGTTAAATTAAACAACCAACATGGAGGAAATCATATACGTCTCTAAGGTAGTTGAGAATCCCATCTCAACACCTACCTAAGGCACAATCATCCAAGCACTTACTCTTACAAGCATTTTCACAAACACTTAGAATACACTATTTTAACATACATAGCGTATATTAGCAAAAACATGTATTAGGGCGAACCCTTTCGCCAAGTAAGTATTATACACATATATAGCATGTTCATACAGTAATTAATCATGGCAAACACACTTTTAAAATTTATATGTATACGGTACTTTCTACAAATACGAGGAATACAGTATATTCAACATAGTTAATGTATAATCGAAAAACAAAACGGACAGCACTTTGTATATGTGCAATAACATACAGATCATGAATCTATCATTATCTGACATTGAAAGCATTGAAAATCATAACCTATACACCTAAAGTCCGCACCTTACGTCGTAGGAGCGTAGTAAACTCGATAGATTTGCTAGGCTTTCGCCTACGATGGTTTGGCAACCTAGAGAATGAGATAGATTAGCTATTTCATCATTTGCAATGTTTACAACCCTAGATCAGATTAGGATTAGGGTTTCTTACCTAGAAATGACGTCGGAATCGCCGAAAAAGTGATTAGAAGGAAGTGGTTAAGCTCGTGTAGCGGCAGGGAAAAAGGGCAGGAAGAAACCTCCCACAACTCTCACACTTTCTCTCTTTCTCTCCTAGGGTTTTCTCAAATTCGTATGGGCTGGAAATGAGAGAGTTTAAGGTCCTTATGTAGGCCCAAAACTCACCAAACTAGACTCAGGAACAAAGTATACTTAGGTTATGTCCAAATACGGTCCGTTCCATCTCAACGGAGCACTTCTAGCGGCCCCTTTTCTGTGTGCGGTCGGACTTAAGCTCACTAACACTGGATCTAGGTATGTCTAAGTTTTCATTTCAGTCAGAATTCCAGATCGCAAATGGCGGACCAGTTTCAGTTCAATGGTCAGTGGATCTCGATCGGAGATTCCGAGTACATGGATATGTTTGGGGAAATATCCCTGATCCGAGGGTGTAATTTGGCCTGATTCTGACAGTCTGATTGCTTATATTTGGCCCGCAAGCAACAAGTCTCAGATTACTTAAATTTATATTTTATTTCTAAATATTTTCACCTTTCTCACACTCTTCACTCTGGGCTCAAGCGAATTGCACTGGGACACTATCTGGATTTGATTTTCGAGATGGTTGTCAAGCCCAGCAAGGCAGTCTTAATTCCTTAACTTCGTGTTAATCGGACTTCGGACGTGCGGTCCAGATCTGATACAAAGTTTCAATGTGCTCCCGAGAGCAGCTGGGTAATGAGATTGATCCTAAATTTTAGGGTAATGTAGCGTCAATGGTTCTACAAGTTTTAAGTCTTGCAGATCGTATTTAAAGCGATTGGTGCTAATTTCACAGGTACTCTAGTTTAACACTAGCTAATTCTCGCCTAATTTCTAAAGGATTTAGTCCTGTATGATTTCTGTCTGAGGTGGTACTTAGTCCTTTGTAGTAATGTTTAGTTTAAGTATTGTTCTTCATCACCTAAACTTTAAGATAGTGTTTGATGTGAAAGTGCTTAGAAGGATTTAAAGAACGAGGTGGTGAAAGGTGAGATTTGTGAAGGAAAGGTGAGGTTTTTCCAGAAACAGTTTAAAGAAAGGATTTGAGACCTGAATTGAGTGTTTGAGAAGTTAATCAGGTGTTAATATAGACCCATTGCCTAAGGACATCTAATTCCAAGTTGGCAAAAATCCAGGATGTTACAATAAATCTGATATGGGACAAGACCCATAACTCAAAATCAATAGAAATTTCAAATGTGAAGGGAAACAAAAATATTTGAAATTTTATTTTTAATATAAATTTTGAAACAAAATACAACACTTTAATAACTCAATGTATTAACCATGCAAAAAAAATTGTTGCGTGGAAAATTATGCTTGTGGCTATTTCAAATATTATTATAGTAAAAGAAATGAAAAAACAATCTCTATACATATTTAGAAGCTTTCCTACATCCACACATCTGCAAAAAGCAACACATGCACACATCACAATTGCTCACATTTTATTTAGCAAAAATTTCAAATATTATTACGGTATTGTCTCTATATATTGGTATAAGACTTACATGTTGATGATGGTGATGATCTCTGTATATTTAAGAGCTTTCACACACCCACACATCTGTACAAGGTAACACATACATTCATACATACAGGTGGTCTGTAGTTTACAAATAGAATGTGAAGATGAAGAAGACCTAGCTTAGCATTTTTAAGCCATCTTTATTACCAACCAACAGGTCTTAAGCCCAACAAGGACGTCGGAAGCCATCTACTGATTTCTAACATGGTAGCCCACATAATGAGTAGACCAACTTGATTCTTGGGCAGCTGTGGACAACTTGGATATTGCACTTATTTATCACAATTTCACATGCAGTAAGATCAACTAGCTACCATGTGCATTATCATGGGCTTAGAGGTGTATATTTGTGTTTGTTTAAAGATGTGGTTGATAAAGAAATGAATATTTGTGAACAAGGTAGATATTATTGGAAAATGAGTAGTTCAGATAGAATAGAACTTTTAATTGATCAAGGCACTTGGGATCCTATGGATGATAACATAGTCTCTGTCAACCCATTAAATTTCACCTAGAAGAGGTGCCTTATATATGGATTCGTATCAAAGAACAACTGGTTTAACTTAGGCTATTCAATATTACATGGTACAATATACCAGCCTGTATTTGTAACACATATATTATGTTGGGATTTGGTCTACGGAATCACACAGATATGGATCTAGGATAGCAATCCAAGAGCATCAAGCGAACACAAAAGAACACAAAGATTTAACATGGAAAACTCTTGTAGGAAAAAACCATGGCACAAAACGACAGAAATTTCACTATGAAAGCACAGATTACAAAGAGAGAGGACTCACCCGGCTTGAGCAATCCTCAAACCTCACCTTTTCTCCACCCCTTGAAAACTTAGAACTCTTTTAGAAATACTTAGAACCTCTTAGAATACCCTCTCAGTCCGTATACAACTATTTATATAGCTTTATAAAGAAGCTAAAACGGAATAGGAAACAAAAAATGCAAAATCCGCGTTTCTGCAGTAAATCTACGTAAAACCTTCGATGACATTGAACTAGCTTCGACGTCATCGAAAAATGACAAAATATGTCCAACGAGTAGGGGTGAAAATCCGAAATAAATTCAATGGCATCGACTGGCTTCGATGACATCGAAGCTGGTTTGATGTCATAGAACCTATACCGTCAGATTTAAGACATCTGTCAGCAACAATCTCCACCATGTCTTCAATCTTCAAACGTGTAGCTTCTTGTCCTTTTCTCTTATCTTTATCTTGCATCATAGCTTCATCAACGCTTCTTGTGCACACTCTGTCCTTCTTTTATGCCATCGCCAAGCTCAGAGAAGTTGCACAGAACTTGAACTTCTCCGTAGGAATGACCTTAATGAGCATGTCTACCGGATTCACGTCGGTGTGAATCTTCTCCAGAGTTATACCTCCTTCTTCAAGCACCTATTAGATAAAGTGGTGAAGAACATCAATGTGTTTACTACATGAGTGATAAACAGAATTTTTAGCCAAAATGATAGTTCTCTCACTATCATAGTTAACTAGCACGGCCTCCTACTAAAGTCCCAACTGATTTATCATGCCTCTGAGCCAAACACCTTCTTTAAACTCTTCTGTCACTATCATATATTTTACTTCAATCGTAGAAAGAGCCACCACAGACAGAAGCTTCGACATCCAACTGATTGCTCCACCCGCTAGTACAAACGAGTAACCTGAAGTCAACTTTCTGGAATCCAAACTACCTGCGTAGTCTGAATCCACATACCCTACCAACTTTGCCCCTGTCTTCTCAAAAGTTAAGACGTAGTCTTTCATACCTCGAATGTATCGAAGTAATCATTTCACTGCTTCCCAATGTTGCTTGCTGGGGTTTGACATGTATATGTTCACAACACCGACTGCCTGTGAAATATCTGATCTCGTACAGACCATGGTGTACATTAAACTATCAACCGCATTCGAATAAGGCACACGAGACATAACTTGCTTTTTCTCATTTGATTTAGGACATTGTTCTGAGGAAAGCTTGAAGTGAGCCACGTGGGGAACGCTCACCGGCTTTACCTGGTTCATCTCATACTTGATCAACACCTTTGCAAGATATTCTGTCTCTATGAATATCTATGCCAAGAACCCTATTTGCAGCCCCAAGATCTTTCATCTCGAATGTCCCTGATAATTAAGTCTTCAGTATATTAATTTCAGACATATAATGACTAGCGATCAACATATCATGAACATACAATACTAGGATAATGAATCTGCAATCACTCAGTGTCTTATAATAGACATAGTGATCGAATTCACTATGAGTAAATTTCTAACTCTACATGAAAGAATCAAATTTTTTATACCACTGCCTAGGCGACTGTTTAAAGCCGTACAATGACCTCATTAACTTGCAAACTTTTTTCTTTGCCCCTTTAATTTTGGAGCCCTCCGATTGCTTCATGTAGATCTGCTCTTCTAACTCCTCATGCGGGAATTCAGTCTTGACATCCATCTGTTCTAGCTCGAGATCGTATTGAGCAATCGGCACTAACACAAATCTGATAGACACCTGCTTAACCACCGGCGTGAATATCTCTGTGAAGTCGACTCCTTCTCTCTGAGCATAACCCTTCACTACCAATCTAGCTTTGTATCTATCCTGTTTTCTTTTGAATAATCACTTGCATCCGATCACTTTTCGGCCCACTGGAAGCTCCACTAGCTCTCATGTGTGATTTTTATGCAACGAGTTCTTCTCATCGTCCATAGCCACCTTTCACTTTTCTACATCAAGCTCATTGAGAGCCTCCTGAATAGTAGACGGGTCTCCCTCATCTATAACGAGGGCATATGCAATATTAGAGCCATCCCTGTATCTTGCTAGTAACCTGCGATCACGCAACATGTTTCTTCTCGCAGGTGACTGCTCTACCTGATCTTGTACCTCTATTTACGCATTTTTCTCTACCTGAGTATCATCTATGTCAATCTGGATGTCTATGATCAACCTTTCAGGTTCCTCTTCCTCCTTTTGATCATTCTTTCGGAATAGAGAACTTTCATCGAATCTGATATCACGGCTAGTGATGACCTTACGTGTGACCTTGTCAAATAACCTGTAACCTTTCACACCAATACCATAGCCAACAAAAATATACTTTTCAGCTCTATGGTCTAGCTTATCTCTCTCAACTGACGGTACATGAGAGTACTTCACAACCAAATATGCACAAATCTGAGTAGTCCAGCTTATGACCACTCCATACTTCCTCTAAGATTTTACATTCAATTGCCGTAGACGGGGACCGGTTCACTAAATAGCAAGTCATGTTAACAACCTCTGTTTATAGGTCCTTACCCAACGCAGCATTACTTAACATGCATCGGGCCCTCTCCAAGAGAGTCCGATTCATTCGTTCAGCCACACCATTTTTTTCGGACGTATGACGTACTGTGTTGTGCCTGATGATCCCTTCATCCTTGCAATATTTATTAAACTCACTGGAAGTGAATTCTCCACCATTGTCAGTTCTTAAAACCTTTATTTTCGCCCTGACTATTTTTCCATCATTGCCTTCCATTGTTTGAATATGGTGAAAACTTTAAATTTACGTTTAATGAAGTAAACCCAAACTTTCCTTAATTAGTCATCAATGAATGAAATAAACCATGACGACCCCCCAATGGAAACTTCTGACAATAGCCCCCATACGTCAGAGTGCACATAATCAATCACTCCCTTACATATATATTTTTCAGTTTTAAAAAATAATCTAGATTGTTTACCATATATATAATGCTCGCATATATCTAAATCAGAATTTTTAAAAGTTGTAATCAAACAACGATCAAATAGTACCTTCATGCCTCGCTCGCTCATGTGGTCCAGACGAGCATGCCACATATGTAGAGATGTGGAATCTACAATAGTTATTAGCGCTCTACCTGATGAAGTGCTCCCGATCAACCTGTAAAGGTTTCCGTACCCCCTTTGAAACTTTAAGGACACTATTAAGACCGGTGAACTTGCACCCTATAGCCTTGAATGCACCGAGAGAAATCAGACTTTTCTTCATATTAGGAACGTTCCTGACATCAGTTAAGGTATGCTCTATCCCATTAAACATCTTGATGCTCGTCGTACCAATAGCCACAACATTATAGGCATTGTCATTGCCCATAAAAACATGTCCACCGTCGCACTCCTTATAACTGGCGAACCAACTCCAATCAGGAGTCATGTGATATAATGCTCCTGTGTCGAGTATCCACTCGTCTTTATGATTGTCGTGTAAGTGGCCAATCATGAAAATAGACAGAACATCATTACCACTTGTCTCTTCATCAGATGTGACCACATTGGCTTCCTTGGAAGAAGTCGCTGAATTTTTTTTCTTCGCTTTAAGATTTTTACAATCCTTCTTCATGTGTCCAGACATCCCACAGTTCCAGAACTTTAATTTTCTTTTGCCCATGCCATTAGATTTGGATCTAGGTCTATAAGATCCTATACTTCGCTCAGAATCTCTACCCCGCATAATCAGTGCATCGAAAGATGTCCCTATGTCGCTGTATAGCTTTCTCATGGCCTTCCCTTGAAGGGATGAGATAACGGGTCGACACTCAAGGTTTTATTTGCGGTGCACATCGTGTCAATGAATAACTCATAAGATGCATGAAGAGAATTCAACAATAAACATGCTTGTCCCTCATCTTTGACCGCTTCCTCCATATCCAGCAATTTACACATCAATTTATTAAAGTGGCTGATATGGGCTTCCATATCTCCACCCTCTGTCATCTTGAAGGTATAACATTGTAGCTTCAAGTGTATGCGATTTTCAGAAGACTTTTTCGTATAGATGTTCTCTAACTTCACCCACAAACTAGCCGCAGTTTTCTCCCTCAAAATATTATAGAGAACCTCATTCGTGAGATATAAATGGATGGAGGCTAAAGCATTACTATAAAGGGTTTCCCATTTTTCGTCTTTCATAGTCAATTTTCGCTCCTCAAGATCCTTAATCTCTCCGTGCTTTGTTAAAGGCTAATCACCTTAACCTTCCATAACTGAAAATTATTTTTGCCTGAGTACTTCTCAATATCAAACTTGACGTTTCCCATTATTACTAATCCTTCAGATTCAGATCTATGCCCCAACGATTTCTCTGATACCACTTATTGGGATTTGGTCTGTGGAATCACACAGATATTGATCTAGAATAGTAAACCAAGAGCACCAAGCAAACACAAAAAAACACAGATTTAACGTGGAAAATCCATGCGGGAAAAAACTACGACACAAAACGACAGAAATTTCACTATGAAAGCACATATTACAAAGATAGAAGACTTACCAGGCTTGAGCAATCCTCAAACTTCACATTTTCTCCACCCCTTGAAATCCTAAAACTCTTTTAGAAATACTTAGAACCTCTTAGAATACCCTTCCGGCCTGTATACAACCTTTTATATAATTTTAGAAAGAAGCCAAAATGGAATAGGAAATGAAATATGTCCAGCGAGCACGGTTAAAATCCAAAATGGAATATGAAACGAAATATGGCTTCGATGTCAATATTAGTAGAGTAGTTAACATCACACATTTAATGCACACAGCGAGAGCAAAAGTAGCTTGAAAAGGTGGGAGAGGTAAGAGAGGGCGCTGTCTTCAAGACGTGAGAGGGGAGTAGGAGTAGAAGTTGTGAAATGGACAATGCTAGCATGACTCGTATAAGTGTATGATGGTATTACTTTCTCTAATGGAGCATCATGTGGGGGGAGATCCACCATGTCCATCAGCTTCAATACCGAATCGTCACCTGCATTCCAAAATTCAAGCTGATTAAGATGAACCACACGGTAGGAAACAATATAAAATGATGCTTAATATCTCTACATTCACGTGGTGTGGTTCACATGAGCTATGAAGGGCTTGATTTTTTTGGGCTGGCCCTTCATCTTACTGGGTTGAGTCGGTGAATGGATAGATGATATAAATGCACCATGGTGGACCCATTGAACAACTTGTAATAGTGGGCATCCCCATCCCAATTGTTCCCTTTGGTGTAGCCCACTTCAATTTTGGATTGGCCCGATTTTCAGGATCAGAGAGTTAAACATATGGGCGGCGCACCTATTGATGTAGTAGATGATCTCATGCATAGGAAGTGGTTGCTTTCGTGTTTAGTGAGTCACACCCACCAGCCCCTAATAGAATTTTCAATGTGGAATTAGGGAGTAGGTAAAATTTCAGCCACAGGTTAAACATGCACGACTCACTGTAAATTATGTAAATACATTTTTATTTGGCTTTAAATCCTCAAATACCCTCACTCAAAGTGTTAGCCCTGTCAAAAATGAAAGCGGATTGCATGGACTGACCTGGGTAGTGTGTTGACACCACCAAGTTTTGTGGGCCCCTCCACATAGTGCATCCATTTGGCGAAATTATTTTAGGTCATGATCCCAAAAATAAGGCAGATCTAAAGTTTAAGTGGACCACACCACATAAAGCAATGGGTACAATGATTCCCACTGTTGAAACCTTCCTAGGGCTCACCATGATGTTTATTTGTCATCCAACCTATACATAAGGTCACACACGTTATTAAACATACAGGACTCACTGGAAGTTATATAAATACCCTTTTATTTGACCTAAAACCCTCAAATACTCTCAAATATAGCAAAGTAAATTTTAGCCATGTTTAAAACTAGTCGTATGAAAATTCCTGCCTTAACCATATAATAGAGACTAGGAGACATGGCTCAAACAATGCATGTGATGCTTGCCAAAGTTGAGAGAGAGGAACAAGTTGGGTGGAAAAGTACCAGTTATTTAATATGATGCTTTAATACCTAAGGTACTTTGAAACTGCACACACACATATAGAGAGAGAGAGAGAGTCAAACCGTCCAATTCGTGGGACACTTTAGATAGGTTATTGTCCAAATTTTAAATTGATTTAATTATAGTAACTTTGATTAATGAACATATTTATTTTTTACTAGTGACTGTTTACATTTTCACCGTTCATTAAATTTCCTAGGACTAGCAATTTATGAAAAAAAAAAAATCTATCTTTTAGTTTAAGATCCACCTAAATAAAAGCCACCGCATGTAAAATTTCTCAGTACCAACGTATCAACTATTATATCCTCACAAATCATTAAAGTTGTTTTATGATTTCTAAGAAAGCAGTAAGAAAATTTAACTTATTTACCTAAATGTTTTTACTTTTAATTTAAAGTTTAATTATCTTAATTATTCAAATACTCTTATTTTTAATTTAAAAATTTTTTTATGTCATTAAATAAAGTGATGTAATAATTTTGCTTCAATGTTGGCTTTATATATAATAAAAATTATCAATATATATTTAAAAATGAAATTAATGAATATATAAGAGAGGCTCATCATACCTGCAGTTTGAGATTTTGGTCTATGAAAGCTACATTGTCTGATGACTACTATTTACCACAACTTGAGGGAATGGTGGCAAATGCACATCCTTTCATACAGTGTTTCATGCTACCGTATTCGGCTCACGAGTTTTGGTTGCTCATTGGACACTATGGGGAGGCTCGTCACCCCAGTGTAGGCCGACAGCTCGACTATGGTGTCCCATATCACCATGCCCGGCTCATAAGTCTTAGCGGATCATGGTACTAAGGTTAAACGAGCTCTTCACTGGTAAGTGGTATCTTAGATTCAAGCAGTAGCGTCCATACATGGTAAACATACATTAGGTCAATCGGGTTACTTGACAAGCTCGACTAGTACAAGCGTACGTTAAATTAATCGACATGGAGCGCATAAGCACTCTGCGTGGCCTAATCATTATCAACAAACTGCGTACGACTCGGATTCATCGAGCACGTCTTGTGTGGTGAAATGACATTGGCCACTAATTCGGGAATTATTACCGATTGCCTAGACTACGCAGTAGTCCCAATCATATTCATACACAAGAGGCATTCATATGTTATAGTCAAACAGTATGTGACAACCAACTTCAGTATAAATCTCATTTGAACATTTTAACCAACACATAGTACACATGTTGTCATACATAAGTATTTCATCCATAAAGCACGCAGTAGTAAGATAGGTTACGTGAAGAAAACTGTAACTATAGATAAGGTAATTGAGAATCTCACCTCAACACCCTCATTAAATACATTTCAACAAGCATATTTTCATTCAGGCATTTTATCAAACACTTAGACTACACATATCAACATACATGTAATAAATTAGTTATAACATATATTATAGCAAATCCTTTCACAACGGAGTTGCCATCAATCATGGCAAGCCCAAATCATAATTCTATATTCACACAAACATTTCAACAAACACATTAAATGCATTAAGTTCAACATAGTTCATATATATATATAATACACGGAAAACATCGCATCTAAGCATATGTGGTAGCAATCAAGCCAGTCATAAATCGTTAACTAACATTAAAAGCCTTGAAAACCATAACCTAAACGTTTATAGTCCGCACCTTCCGTCAGTAAACTCGTATCAAACTCAGTTCAAACACTATACCTTCGTCTACGGCACAATGACCACCTGAATCACGAAATAGGTTAGCTATTTCATCAATTCATCTACTTGGATACCTAAAACAGATTAGGACTAGGGTTTCTTACCCAAAAACGGAATCAAAATCGCCGGTATAGCGATACAGGTAGGATGATTTGGCACATTGAGTGGTGGGATCGAATCCCAGCAACTATCTCTCATACTCTCTCTTTTTTCCTCACTTTTCCCTTTTCTTTTCTCTCTTCTCTCCCTTAGGGTTTGGAAATTCGTATGGAATGAGAGAGGGGTGGGTTAAGGCCCTTATATAGGCCCAGAACTGATGTCAACGGCCCCAAGGCCATGGTATAGTTAGGTTATAGCCAAAAGTCATCTGTTTCGAGTCAACGTAGCTCGTCTAGAGGTCCATTTCCTGTATACGGTCTGAAAAAAGTTCCTTGATGATGGATCTATGTCAGGTTAAGATTTCAGTCCGATCGGATTAGTAGACCGACTGTGGGGGATCAGTTTCAGTTCAACGGTCATCATCACTCGATCAGGGCCACAAGTACAGTGACTATGTACGAAAATTTCCCTAATTCGATGGTGTATTTGGGTCAGATTCTGACGGTCTGAAACCTTAAATTTGGTCTACAAGTGAACGGCCCAATTCACTTAAATTTGAGTTCATTTTCTAAATATATTCACGTTTTTCACATACTTTACTCAGGACTCTAGTTGTACCTTTCTGGACACTATTTGAACTTGATTTCCGAGATGGTTGTCAAGCCTAATAAGGTTGTCCTAACTGAATAGCTTCGCGGTAATCGGACCTTCGACATGCGGTCCAGGTCCGATACGGAGTTTCAATGTGTTCCCATGAGCAACTGGGTTTTGAAATTGATCATAGGTTTTTAGGTAATGTAAGAGTTAGCGATTCTACTGGTTTTGGGTCTTACAGTTCATATAGAAAGTGATTCAAGGTAATCCCACTGATTATTTAGTTTAATGCTTAATTAATTTTCGTCTGATTTCTAAAGGATTCGGTCCTTAGTGATTTCTGCCTGAGGTGGTACTCGGGTCTTTATATGAATTTTTTCGAAACGTTAAAATCTACCCCCCTTAAAAAAAATTCGTCCTCAAAATTAGTACATTTTTGTACTCCTCGAGAATCTGAGGGTAGTTCTTACGAACCTCGACTTCTGTTTCCCAAGTAGCCTCTTCCTCAATGTGATGCGTCCACAGTACCTTCACAAGTGGAATCACTTTACTGCGCAAAACCTGTTCCTTCCTGTTTAGAATTCGCGTCGGTCGCAGTACATAAGTAGCATCCTCGTTCAACTATACCTGCTCCCATCTGATAATGTGGGAAAGGTCAGGAACGTATTTCTTCAGCTTAGAAACATGAAATACGTTATGCACGCCTGTGAGTGGTGTGGGCAAAGCAAGGCGGTACGCTACCACACCCACTCAATCCAGTATCTGGAATGGGCCAATGAATATTTGCGTGAGTTTTCCTTTCTTGCAAAATCGAAGGACTCCCTTCATTGAGGAAACCTTCAGGAATATATGGTCCCCAACCTCGAACTCTAGCGCTCGCCGCATCGTATCGGCGTAACTCTTCTGTCTGCTCTGTGCTGCAAGAAGTCGACGCCTGATAATATCGATCTTCTCTGAGGTCACCTGCACTAACTAAATACCTTTTTATTTGACCTAAAACCCTCAAATACTCTCAAATAAAGCAAAGTAAATTTTAGCCATGTTTAAAACTAGTCGTATGAAAATTCCTGCCTTAACTATATAATAGAGACTAGGAGACATGGCCCAAACAATGCATGTGATGCTTGTCAAAGTTGAGAGAGAGGAACAAGTTGGGTGGAAAAGTACCAGTTATTTAATATGATGCTTTAATACCTAAGGTACTTTGAAACTGCACACACACACATATATATATATATATATATATATATATATATATATATATATATATAGAGAGAGAGAGAGAGAGAGAGTCAAACCGTCCAATTCGTGGGACACTTTAGATAGGTTATTGTCCAAATTTTAAATTGATTTAATTATAGTAACTTTGATTGATGAACATATTTATTTTTGACTAATGACTGTTTACATTTTCACCGTTCATTAAATTTCGTAGGACTAGCAATTTATGAAAAAAAAAAAATTTCTATCTTTTAGTTTAAAATCCACCTAAATAAAAGCCACCGCATGTAAAATTTCTCAGTACCAATGTATCAACTATTATATCCTCACAAATCATTAAAGTTGTTTTATGATTTCTAATAAAGCAGTAAGAAATTTTAACTTATTTACCTAAATGTTTTTACTTTTAATTTAAAATTTAATTATCTTAATCATTCTTATTTTTAATTTAAAAATCTTTTTATGTGATTAAATAAAGTGATGTAATAATTTTGCTTCAATGCTGGCTTTATATATAATAAAACTTATAAATATATATTTAAAAATGAAATTAATGAATATGCAAGAGAGGCTCATCATCCCTGCAGTCTGGGATTTTGGTCTATGAATGCCACATTGTCTGATGGCTACTATTTACCACAACTTGAGTGAATGGTGGCAAACGCACATCCTTTCATACGCAGCTGCCAAGCAACATGGACGGTTGGCGGGGTGTGGTGCATGTTAGAATGACGTGAGCATGACTCATTCATACAGCACAGGGAACCGCATCATTCTACTTTCCAACTTCCGCTCACGTGACATTCTCAATTATTATTGTAGCATCAGTAAAAAAAAAAAAAAATGCAGGAAATTAATTTGCTACTCTGGCAGCATGTGATGGATGATAAGCGGGCCGTTTGAAACTGTGCACGTGGCATGTAAATAATTCAAACTGAACGGCCAAAATCGTGGGCATACTTTAGATGCAGCGTAAACAAAAAAATTACTCTAATTTGATAATGCAGTTGGATTGGTCGACATTTTAGATGAAAAAGGGTTGAGATTGCAACCGTTCATTGGGTAGGCCCAACTGTGATTAGATCATAGACCATAAATAACACTATTCCAATAATACCAACTCTTTGATCGATTAGATAGAAGTGGCGCAGTTGATGTGTGGTATAAGCTTCTCTTTCCGTATGGCCATGGAGGACCAAGTTATGGACGGTCAGATGTCCCACCCGCACGTACACATACAGGTTAGCACGTGTGGTGAGTGTGGCTACCAAACCTATTGATGTCAAGAGCTTCATCATGTTTTTTTTTTTTTTATTTTCAAGAACATTATTATAGTCTTCCTGAAAAGAAGTGGACAACTAAATATTAAGGCGAAGGAGAACCTTCCTCCTTATTGTCTTTCTATCAAGTTATTAAATCGTAGCCTCACTATCACGGTATCACCTTATTTGGTGCACACCATTTATCTGGTAAGCTCTTCTGGTGTACCACGAGACACTGGTCAAGTTGATCAGATAATCTGAACAATCGATCAGTGACATGCAAATGGACGGTCAAGATTAGCAATGCCCTGATGGCCCAAGCTTTAAAACGAGCTCTCCAAATGGAGGGACGGTTTGGATATAATACATACCTCATGTTGGGTTCCCCTGAACTTGGTGGCGTCAACACACGGTGGTGTGTGGTACACCAGCCAATCCGCTTCCGGGTGGACGACGAATTCAAGTGGTCCGGCGCGCTACCGATCTTTTCCCATAATTTGTCGGAATTCAGAGCTTTAAGACGAGAAAATAACGGCAATTTATCGCTGTCTGGCTTATAGAAGTTATCTCGTCAGGCTTCCTAATTTCTCGTATTAACTTTTGAGGAGTCATATGATACTCGGGCTGAATATGACGCTTGATACGCAGGCACTCAGAAATTCTACCCGTGGCATATATTGGCTCGTATAAAACCGACTAAAATGTGTAGTCCTCAAATGACGAAATTAATATCAGATTTTCTGAACAATCAAAACCCCTGATTCTTGGACACATCTTCTGGATATAGGACCGCTGATTATTTTTCAATGTTAATGTTTAACAATCCTAAGGTCAAATAGCAAAAAATAAATATCAACTTTTTTTATTAACCATGCATCTATACTTTTATAATAATTTGGACGGTTTAATTTAATAATTATGTTCCACGTATGCAAGTTATTTGTAATTTCTAAGTCCTTCCGTATCATCACCACACTCTGCCCGATGCGATGTTTTTCCCGTACACAGGAAAAGGCGCCAAAGGGATGAGCATTCCGTCCATTGGAGATGAAATAGCTCGGATTCATCCCACGTCTCACCTTCGTCGCACATACGGACAGAAACTCTGTAATTTCGAAATTCTACTTTCTTTTGGACGGAATATCCGGGTTTTTGTTTGACAAATGGATTATACGGTTTTCTTTATCCATCCCAATGGTCTGCCTGGCCTACCATGGATGGACGATGCCGGGGTTTTTTTTTTTTTTTTTTTTTTTTATGCCGGGGTTTTTTTTTTTTTCTTAACTAGAACGCTTAACACCCCCCCCCGACGCAATTCATGTGAGCCATGCTGGGGGCTTGCACAAAACCTTAGGATCTAACCTCTCGCAACAAACTAAAATTATGGGATAATAAAACAATGAAATAAATCAAAGCATAAACCACACCACATAAGAGATTTTTACATGAAAAACTATCAAAGAGGTAAAAACCATGGGACCTCGTCCAGATCAACAATCCACTATGAAGTAAAACGTTACAACCTTCTTCACTCACGCCGAAGTGGATAAATAATAAGAGAATAAAAGAAAAACGGAGAGATCTCACCGATCACGAAAACGTAGAAGCGTTGAGATGTTGATTGCACAATAGATCACCTCCACGTGCATAACCTCCCTTCCACAAGCTTCTTCTTCTTCTTCTTCTTCTCTCTCTCTCTCTCACCTTTGATAGACCTAAACCCTTTAGCAAACCCTTGTAAAGCTTTAAAAAACTTTCTTGCATTACCTAGAAAAGCCCTAGGCACCCCTATTTATAGTTTATAAAACTCCCTTCCGCACCCTATTGCGAAAGGCCTCAGATTTTCGCAGTCCGCACAAGATCCGGATTCAAATCTGCATAAGCTCGACCGGTCGATCCGAGTCCTCAACCGGTCGAGTGGCCCACTCAACTGGTCGAGCACTTCCCTCGACTAGTCGAGCACCTCGGAGAAAATACATCAATTGGTCGCTGGATTTTGAGTCGAGCCCCACTTGACTGGTCTAGCGACACCCATGACCGGTCGAACAGCGCAGTGATCTACTCCGAATTTTCAACCCGCTATACTGTCTCTCCTCTGAACTGAGGAGGAAAACCCCATCAAAACTCTCCCTTTCAGACTCAGGAGGAGTTCACCTTCTTCAAGTCAACCAGGTTTCTACAAACCTCAAACTTGCCTTTGAGCAATGCCTTTGTCATCATATCTGACCTATTATCGTCCGTGTGGACCTTCTTAAGTAGTAACACCTTCTGTTCCAAAGTATCACTGATCTAGTGATATCGAATCTCTATGTGCTTCAACTTGGAGTGCTAACTTGGATTCTTACTCAAGTGTATAGCACTTTGACTATCGTAATAGATCACGTGCTCCTCCTACTTCAGGCGAAGTTCTTATAGGAACCTCTTCATCCAAAGAATCTCTTTATATGCCTCTGTGACTGCAATGTACTCGGCCTCTGTCGTCGACAATGCTACGACCTTCTGTAGCTTGCTCTGTCAAGAAACCGCTCCCCCTGCAAATGTGAACATAAACTTCGATGTAGACTTCTTAGAGTCTATGTCATTTGCCATATCTGCATCTGTGTAGCCCTCTAATACAGGTTTTCCGTCACTATAGCATAGGCTCAACCTGGATGAGCCTCTTAGATACTGCAGTACCCATTTCACTGCTGCCCAATGCTCTTTGCTAGGATTGGTAAGATACTGGTCGACAACACCAACCGCATATGTTATGTCTAGCATACATCAAACTTCCTACAGCTGACGCGTAGGGTATCTTCTGCTTCTCTTCCACCTCTACCTTAGTCTTAGGACACTGCCTGTCACTCAATCTGAAGTGACCATCCAGTGGAGTACTGACCTGCTTCGATGCATTCATATTGAACTGCTCTAAGACTTTCTCAATATACCGCTCTTGCGACAGCCAAAGCTTTTTGCTGCTTCTGTCACGGGTTATCTTCATTCCTAGGATCTGTTTAGCCGGACCCAAGTCTTTCATCGCAAACGACTTGCCCAACTCCTGTTTCAGCCTGTCAATCTTCTTGACGTCTTTTCCCATTATGAGCATGTCATCAATGTATAACAGCAGAACTAAGAAATCACCTTCTGAGAACTTGCGGTGAACACACAGTGGTCCGACTCCGTTCTGTCATACGCATGCTTCAACATAAACAAGTCGAACTTCTTGTACCATTGCCGTGGAGCTTGTTTTAGCCCATACAAGCTCTTCCTCAGCCTACACACCATATATTCTTTGCCCTTGACTTCGAATCTCTCTATTTTGTGCATGTAGATCTCTTCTTCCAGGTCACCATGGAGGAAAGCAGTTTTAACATCTAACTGCTCTATCTCGAGATCCATGCTAGCTGCCAACCTAAGCAACACCCGTTGGATGTCATCTTCACCACTGGTCAGAATATCTCCTCGAAGTCTATGCCTTTCCTTTAACCAACCCTTTCACCACAAGTTTGGCCTTGAACCTCGTCTATGAATTCTTCTGCTCAACCTTCTTTCTGAATACCCACTTGTTGCTCAAAGCTTTCTTGCCCTTAGGCAATTTCGCCATATCATAGGTGTTGTTCATATGCAAGGATTCCATCTCCTCTTACATAGCTTTCAACCACTCTCCCTTATGCTGTCGGCTAGGGCCTTAGAATAATCTTCTGACTCTCCTCCATCAGTCAGCATAATGTACTCATGTAGCGAGTACTTCTTGGACGGCTATCTGTCCCTAGATGACCTCCTCACCCGTGGCTCAACAGGTGGATCAAGTAGGGGCTGCACCCCCGGTTTATCTTCTGAAGGAACTCCCTCATCCTCTTCACCTTGTTGTACTCCCCTGTCATCAGGCACCATGGGAGGAATAATTGGATCCATGTCCTCTAGCTCACCTGAACTAGGCTGGTTCTTCTCTGGCTTATCAATGTCTTCTATACACTAATCTTTTAAAAAAAATGACATCTCTGCTCCTGACGAGCTTCTTCTCAGTCGGATCCCACAATCTGTAACCGAACTTTTCATCACCATACCCCGAGAACACACACTGTCTGATCTTCATATCAAGCTTGGACCTCTCGTCCTTTAGTACGTGACCGGATGCCCTGTATCCAAACACCCCGAGATGACTGTACGATGGATCTTGTCCAGTCCACACCTTCTCAGGTACTTCTCCATTCAATGGGACTGATGTAAACATGTTTATCAAATACACCACCATGTGCATTGCTTCTCCCCAGAACGTCTTGGGTAACTTCGCATGGGATAACATGCATCTGATTCTCTCTACAATGGTGCGATTCATTCGCTCAACCACACCATTATGCTGGGGGGTCTTAGGAACCGTCTGTTCATACTGTATACCTAGGGACTTATAGTACTCATGGAAATCACCAATGTATTCACCACCATTATTAGTGCGGATGCACTTCAATGATCTACCTGTCTCTCTCTCAACCATAACATGAAATAATTTAAGCACACCAAAGACATCGTCCTTTAATTTCAAAGCATAAACTCAAACCCTCCTAGATGTATCATCTATAAAAGTGACAAAATACAATGTCCCACCCAAGGTTTTTATCCTTATTGGACTACAAACATCAGAATAAACCAAATCTAATGCATGCACTTTATTAACATGAAAAGCAGATTTAACAAATGAAACTCTATGTTGTTTCCCTGATAAACGATCAATACAGGTTTTGAGAGGTATACTTGTCACGTCTGAAAGGAGTCGCTTCATCGCTAGTACCTAAAGTCATTTCTCACTCATGTAGCCTATACGCCTATGCCACATGTCAATAGCTGAATCTTCCACTATGTTCAACCCACCCTTGTACACACTGACACTTGCCTTGTAAAGGGTGCAACACTTTTTTCCTTTGGTTGCGATCAACGAACCCTTGATGAGCTTCCACCGCCCACCAGCAAACCGGCTTTCATAACTATCATCATCCAACCTTCCCGTCGACATCAAGTTTAGGCGAAGGTCTGGGATATGTCTCACATCCCTGAGAACCGATGTGCAACCCACATCGGATTTCACACAAATATCACCGACCCCTACAATCTTCAATACGCCAGAATTTCTCATCTTCACGGTCCCATATCACCTGATTTGTAGCTTGAAAAGAGTCACATGAAAAGAGGCTCCCGAGTCTATTACTCAGTCGATGTCCTGACTCGTAGCCGTGAGACAAACATCATGATCTGCTGAAAGAATAACTACAAGTCCCCATTTGTAGTGATCGCAGTGGAATCTGATTCATCTTCCTTCTCCTTTCCTTTTCCTTTCTTGTCGTTCTTCTTAGCACGACACTCATGCTTGTAATGGCCCTTCTTGTCATAATCCAACATTCAACATCCTTCCTTGTACTCGACTTGCCTCTTAATTTATCTCGGGCCTTCCCGCCTTTTCTGTTCTTTCATCTCCCCCGTTCTTGTATCACAAGGGCCTCTTGCTGAGTCGACCACTGAGACTTCCTCCTTGTCTCCTCATTGAAGAGACAGCTGGTGACCTATTCCATGGATATCTTTCCGTCTGACGCGGAGTTACTTAAAGACACCACCAATGTCTCCCAACTGTCAGGCAATGAACTAAGCAATAGCAAACCCTGCAATTCATCATCCAGGACCATCTTCATAGCGAAGAGTTGGTTCACTATATTGCTGACCTCATTCATGTTCTCAGCCACAGAATCACCATCTTTGAACTTGAGATTCACAAGTCGTCGTATCAAGAAAATCTTATTGTCGGTTGTCTTCCTCTCATATAACCCTTGTAATTTCAGCCATAGGCTATTGACTAAGGTCTCCGTAGACACATAGTGGAATAGGGAATCATCCAACCATTGTCAAATAAACCCCACCACCTTTCGGTCCATCTTTTTCCAATCATCATCAGACATATCATTGGATTTTGCTGATATGCCTAAAATTGGAGAATATAAGTCATTGCAATAAAGCAAGTCCTCCATGTTAGCCTTCCATCAATAATTCAGAATGATCTCACTCCGTTCAATGAACTTAGCTCTGATACCACTTTGTTGGGGGCCTTGCACAAAACCTTAGGATCTAGCCTCCCAAAACAAACCAGAATTATGGGATAATAAAGCAATGAAATAAATCAAAGCATAGACCACACCACACAAGAGATTTTTACGTGGAAAACCCTCAAAGAGGTAAAAACCACGGGACCTCGTCCAGATCAACAATCCACTATGAAGTAGAACGTTACAACCTTCTTCACTCACACGGGAGTGGATAAACAATAAGAGAATAAAAGAAAAACAGAGTGATCTTACCGATCACGAGGACATGGAAGCGCTGAGATGTTGATTGCACATTAGATCACCTCCATGAGCATAACCTCATTTCCACAAGCTTCCTCTCTCTCTCTCTCTCTCTCTCTCTCTCTCTCTCACACACACACACACACACACACACCTTTGATAGCCCTAAACCCTTTAGCAAACCCTTGCAAAGCTTTAGGAAACCTTCTTGTATTACGTAGAAATTAAAGCCCTAGGCACCCCTATTTATAGTTTAGGAAACTCCCATCTGCACCTTGTTGCGAAAGGCCTTAGATTTCCACAGTTCACACAAGATCCGGACTCAAATCTGCGTAAGCTCGACTAGTCGAGCTAAGTCCTCGACCGGTCGAGCGGCCCACTCAACCGGTCGAGCACCTCCCTCAACTAGTCGAGCACCTCAAAGAAAATACATCAATTGGTCGCTGGACTTTGAGTAGAGCCCGACTCGACTGGTCGAGCGACAACCACGACCGGTCGAGCAGCACGGTGAACTATGCCGAATTTTCAACCGGCTGCACTATCTCTCCTCTAAATTGAGGAGGAAAACCCCATCAGGCCCCACAATGATGTATGTGTTTCATTCATTATTACGTATTATTTTAGAGTTTTATACTAAAAATGAGAGGGATATAAATCTCAGGTGGAACACACCATAGGAAAATAATAGCGATTAGATATCCACCATTAAAATCCTCCTAAGGCCCACAGTACTATTTATTTGACATCCAATCTATTGATTAGGTCGTACAGGACCGGACGAAGGGAAAAACCAAAGATCAGCTTGATCCAAAACTTTTATGGCCCCCAAAAGGTTTTTAATGGTCCACGCTCATTCAACACTGTTTCCTGCAATGTGGTCCAGTTAAGATTATTTTTGGTCTTACACCATACAATTATCTGGAAAAATAGATGGATAGCATGGATGAAACACGTACATCATGGTGGGCTGGTGGCAGGGGGAGTAGCCAATTCGTTTCCCGATTCATGTTTACCCTTGAAAAGCTGCCACGTGTCAGTGCTCATTAATAATTGGTAGGAGGTGTTATGGGAAAAATGAATCGACCAATAAAATAAGGTCAGGTTGAAACTCCGTGCACTTCGTCGAGTCAGTCAACAACCAACTTCCGACCAAAGGCTCATCTTCCAACCTCAAACCAAGCAGGAAGTGAGGTCGGACTCGACCTCTCATCAGTCCTTAAGAGCAGGTCAGAAAACACATTGATATGCCCGATGCCAAAAGGAACTCAACTACGACTCGCCAAAAGAAGTCAGGTCGGCATAACCATAGGTCGACATAACCCCTCTTCTACTAGTTCTGACCTAATCCCAACAGTGTCTGCCTGAGATCCCAATCGATGATCCAGGAAGGTGACCGCAACATGTATTTGCCCTTCCAATTTTTATTTGAGGTCGGGACGTCCGTGATTAATTCCTTGCCAGTCTTCTTCCAAGCGGCAAAATAATACCAGCCCTCATGAAAAAGGTTGGCCTTCACTTGGTATAAATGAAGGAAATCATTCTCGTTCAGCTCGAGATGACCAAGCTCGGACTAGAGAATGAATGCCCCCACTAACGCTCTCTGAGCGTTAGGGATCAGTTGCCTAGGGGCCAACCCCGAATACGCAAGGACCCTCCTCACAATCCTCTGCAGAGGAAGCCTTAACCCACATTGAGGGCGACCTGGTAGATAGTTTCATCGCCCTCCTGAGTTTCATTTGGGAGCTCACCTGGTGCGGGAGCTCGGAGTATCATGGAGTCAAAGATATGATACCCCGACCTGATTCACACCAGGTCGGCCTCTGTTAGTGAGGATCCCACTGACCCTTTCTCCTCTTCATCTGACAAAGACCCACCTATGTCCTCAAAAACTGGGGCAGCCTCTGCCACATCCACTGGCCACTCGATGGAGGACTGTTCCTCCATCCATGACTCGTGGGATGCCCAAAAATCCTTGTCGCTCATCATCATCTAGGGTGACGGTGGGTTTGATATAGGATGAAGATCATATGCCCCACGATCACGCCGGGATGTCCCCTCCTACTGATCGGACATCTCGAGCACGTTTTTGGGCAAGATAATCACTGGATACTTGAAGAAAAGAAGAAAAAGACAAAGGGAGGGGGATATGAAGATAAGAATGGAGCTCACCAAGGAAGAAAACCTCTGAAGATCCTCGAAAATTGCCCCGAAAACGTCAAAGTGTGGAGTAAGTAGAGAAATGGGTAATGAGGAGCGATGGTGCAAATAGCCTTTACAGGATTAGGGCTCCCCCTTTTTATAGCTAACCTGACCCTGCAACATTAATGGTCATACTCATTACGGAAGCACCTCAGTAATTGCTCCCGGACATGTGTAACGCTTCCACTCACTGGCCGACCCAACTCCCCAGGAAATGCCATGCGTCAGTACCCCATAGGTTAGAAGCCGAGCAGACGTGCCGCCAGTGCACGTGACCTTGAGTGGCTCACATTATCTCGGGCGTGTCTTCAATTTCTGTACACATCGCCTTATTCGACATTACTAGGCAAGCAAACCTAACATCCCAAGCATAAGATAGTCCGACCTGACCTAGACTGATCTATTTCTCGAGCCAACTATGCAAGCTCAAAAGTAAGGGGGCTTACTGTTATGAGAAAAATGGATTGACCAATAAGATAAGGTCAGGTCGAAACACTGTGCGCTTTGCCAGGTCGGTCAACAACTGATACGAATAAAGGCTCAACTTTCGGCCCCAAACCGAGCAGGAAGTGAAGTCAGACTCGACCTCTCATTAGTCCTCAAGAGCAGGTCAAAAAACCCATTGATCTACCCAATGCCAAAAGGAACTCAACTACGACTCGCCAAAAGAAGTTAAGTCGACACAACCATAGGTCGGCGTAACCCCTCTTCTACTAGTTCCGACCTAGCCCCAACGGTGTCTACCCGAGATCCCAGCCAAGGATCTAGAAAGGCGGTCGCAACATGGATCTGTCCAAGATCTTATCCGAATTTCTCGGGAGATCCTCATGACTCGTATGGGATCTAAATCTCTCTATAATACGCACCTACCAAACAAAGAGACCGCCTCCTACTCCATCGCCCTTTCCTACCTATAAATAAAAGCATCCCTAATGTTGAAAGGTATGCACAATTCTGAACCTAAAACCCCACTTTCGACTAGACCCAGATTCCTTGGTCTGACTTTGGCATCGAAGGGTCCCTTGCTCTTACCAGGGTCTCCTTTGTTTGTTCCTTGTACAGGTATTCAAAGGCCTAGGGAAGGTTATCCAATTTTCCGCATCAACAGGAGGCAATCATACTTTCACAACAAGAAATCAATGATTTTTCTCTTGCAAACACGTAACTTGCCAAAAGTAACTTTGTTCAAAGTCATACCTACGTATATAACAAAAGAAAGGAAACATTACTAGGAGGACACAAGATTAACTCACGAGCCACATGTGTGACCATTTATTTACCAAAGTTTTCAAAGACTTATCGATGATAAATTTTACATAATCCAACTTATATAGAGTGTGGCCATCCCAAATTAGGAATAGATGAACATCAAAAGGAAAAATTTTCTAGAGACGATCGATGATTTCTAAGAAGCAACAAGAAATTAAGAGCAAATAAAGGAAAGCACATCTAGAATTAAAAGTAGATCATATATGATGTCACTATATAATAAGGATTCCAAATTTTATTTCGATACAACTGCTGCACAATCAAAGATTCATACAGAATCATATATGGTGACCATTTCTTAGAAGCCTATAAAAGTAACAATTGACAAAGAGCTCCAGGCCTTTGCCATACAAAATTAATCTCTCTACAACGCAATGCTGCTTATCTTCAGTTTAGCTTCTTAACTTAAATACTCCACATCTACCCAACTATGCTGCAACAAGTCTAAAGCCCTTTGTTTAGAGATTCGCTACTACCCGACGCCATCACTGTAGTATGCCCTAAGAGTAAGTTAAATATCCACGACCTCCATTATTGAATTCCCTGATCACCGAGTTCTTACCTGGTAAATCAACAGTTACATTCTACTAATTGCATACCACGACCATCTAGTATTTTTCACAATCATTTTGCAGGCACAAGTAGTCGTAGGTATTTATTTTCTTCTCTACTTAGTTTCATTTTCTCTTTTTCATTTATTATATTGTTCTTCACTTCAATTAATAAAATCAATGATTGATCTTATTTTTAATTATGTCCGACAATTAT
The DNA here is from genome assembly GCA_030180095.1 of Magnolia changhungtana. NCBI lineage: Eukaryota > Viridiplantae > Streptophyta > Magnoliopsida > Magnoliales > Magnoliaceae > Magnolia > Magnolia changhungtana. The sequence continues at coordinate 3,908,204 of JASAUF010000340.1, read as the reverse complement.
TAATTCATTAAGAAATCTAATATGTTATTATCATTGAAAGAAAAATCATTAGCTCAAGGCAAAAAGATCCTAATCTGAAGGACTAACGCTCCTCTTTTAAAATTGCCCGATTGCTGTAATAATTGGTGGTTTAACATTCAAATTAACCTTCACAGTTATGATCCTAATTCATCTAATTTGACACGTGAGGTCACAAGCGTTCAATTGATTTGAGTTAAATATGACTCTGGCACGCTTGAACTATTCTTGATTACACATGTTTGACCGAATTTGGATCGTTCATAACAAGACACTATATTAGTGTTTCTCAGTAAATTAATATGGTTGATAGAGCAAATTCAAGTTTTGGTAATCTCCTTAAAGCTATGTATGGGAGAGCCATAAGATGAAGGACAACTGGCAGAGCACATCGACATGCATGCAAGATCCTCTTTTTCAACCAAGTGCCATGCTTAATGACGTCACACATTACATCTTTAACATGTGAGGATATTTGCAACAAGTCATAGAAGGCAAACATGGCCCATGCAGAGGCCTCACCAGGATAATCGAAGGTTTCTTCAAGAGGCTTATGATAACGATGAACCATCAACCTACCAATAATCCCCCATAGAAATTTAGAAATTTTTTTTTAAAAAAAAAATGGTCATCTTAACCTCCAATCCCTAGGGTCAGCCAGGTTGAACCCTAAGGCCACCCTCTACCACCTCCAGTGGTGGCTAGGAGAAATGGCCAAAACAACTAGCAAGATTACGGAGATCCCCAAAACAACTATATGCTTGGGGACAACTCCATGCAAGCATCAACTAGCTTCAAGTGCAACCTCCTATACCATCGACACCGCAAAATTATTACATTGGAGCCAATTACCCTGGGAAGCAACCTTTTGTGGTGTCAACAATTCATCAAGGCTACACAAGGGCCAAGATACTCAGGGGGACAACCCTCGATTCATAAACCCCCGATAGACGCAAATCCAGCGACGCAAATGCAATACCCTTCGTAGAGCATAGGTGTGATGCTCAATCAGTTGTAACGATGTCATTGGACTTATCTAAGAATATGACATACAACCGAATGACCAATGGGTTGCTCAACCCATCTACCGCAAACCCTATCTTGACTAGGTAAATTAATATTTTGAATTACTGGGAGAGTATAGGGTCTTAAGTTCACTCTCTTCTCCAAGGAGGATGAATCCACCACCATTGAGCACATTGATCATTTCACCGTGCAATGCAGTGAAGTCTCGACCTATAAAAAATTTTAAACTCATGTTGTTCGGTAACTCCCTTACAAGAGCGGCCTTCACATGCTATATCAACCTCCCTCCTAAATTGATCCAGATTTGGTTTGAGATGGATGAGAGAATTCATATGCAATTCCATTGAATGGAGCATGAGGTTTCTATGACCGATCTTTTCATACTTTGATAGTTGCCTAGAGAGACGGTTGAGTGATTTATCATCTTATTAAAAAAAAAAAAAAAAAAGAATTGGTGCTCCGTGGCTTTACCTGAGGCCGAGTTTATTAAACTCACCTTCAACAACATAGATCTCAAGCTTTTGAAGAAGTTTGAGGGCATGCACTTTGGGGATCTTTTCTAATTGTCGACCTGAGCAACCTTCTATGAATGGATTCTCCAAGAGAAGAGTGAGAGAATGAACTCGTCACAGGGTACATATTATCATGACCTTAACTACGAGTTGGCCATCACCGAGGTGGTGGCCAAATGGCCATAAGAATGTCCAACCTTGAAGCGAACAGATGTCTAGACTCTTGCTAGAATTAATCATCAAAAGAATACATTTGAATTCTCCAAACAGTACTTTTTTGACATCTCTAAGGCTGATGAGATCTTCGACCTTCTCTATGTTGTCCATGGAAGATGGACACAACTGGCTTTCCCTATAAAACATTTTCTAAGAGAAATTCTCCTCAATAGCAGCATACAACAAATTACAAATAAATTTTAGAAACTCTAATGCCAGCATTCGATTTTAGCAACAAACAAAAAAAGAGAATAAATCGTAAAAAATTTAAATTAAAATCAGAAACCCCTAAATCCAAACATCCGAAATGTGGAAGCGAACAACAAAAAATTGATTGAAAATCAGTTATACATAAACTGACCTTTACTTAAAGAGCTTGTTTAGTGCTCCACCTATGACTTTCATAGCGCGTAGCAGAGAGAGCTATGCTTTCAGATCTATCAGTGGAGAGAGTTTTTTTTTTTTTTTTTTTCTTTTTTTTTTTTTTTTTCAACCAGGAGTGAGAGAGGGGTTTCAGGTCTTTTAGCAAAGAGAGGTTTCAGATTTTTCAAATCCTTCGCAACCTGGAGAGAGAGAGAGAGAGAGAGAGAGAGAGAGAGAGATATGCGGTGGAAGCTTAGAAGGGAAAGGGTTAAGAAAGAGAGGCTATCTGAAGCCACTTTGAGAATAAAATTAGTCTCGCGGTAGTGTCAGATGCGCGATTCTCTTTTCTTTTTGTTCTTTTTGTTCTTTTTTTTTTATTACATTTGAAACGGTTTAAAACCGATCCAAATTTGTAATTTTAGTGTAGTGTGTAGTCTTCGACATTGAGAATAGTCTCGAAATTACAAAAGTAGATAATTATTACCTCTTTACAAAGATTTACAAAAGTGAACTAAAAAATAAACAATCTCATAATGTTTTGGTTAATGGTACGTTGAGTCGTTGATAATAGTTTGAATGATTTAATTTGAATTATTGCTTTGCCAAGTGTAGAATCTGTTCATGCATGTGTATCTACCATCAGAAAAGTGGGGTCTCATTTAACAAAAAATTAATAAATATTTTCTCACAAAATTGAGTTTGACTTACAAATTACTATTTAATTGCCCTCGTAGATGTCTTTAAATAATACATAGTTTTAAGTATCCTTAGCATTCATATATTCTGTTCACTCCCCAAGTATAGGGTTGTGATGTAGTAACAAACTCGGTAAGACCGAGGTCGAATCCCAAGGGACTGTAACTTGTACGTTATTTGAAACTAAGTAGAAATAGAACTAGAATGAGATGAAATCTAAATCGATTGTAATTTGAGGAATAATTGTGAGATTATTATCTAAAACTTAATGAGAAATTCAAAAGAAGAGAAACTAGGGATTCAGAGGATCCACTTGTAGAGATCAGAGAGATCTTATGCCTGGATTAGAAATCAGGGAAATTAACTGAACTGCCTTTGATTTGGTTTTGAAAAGATGAAAGGTATATGAATTAGAATGGATTCCATCACCAAACCATGCCCAGGAGACAAAGCAAACAACAGAATTAAACTAATTACCAACCGATCAAAGTGTTTATGAAGGTTAGGAAGGGTACTGACATCCAACCATGCCCAGGAGACGATGGTGAACAACAGGGCTTCCTGACGTCATAAACATAAAGAGGAAAAGAACATGCTCAAAGCCATTGCAGACCCATTGTAATTTCAGTCACAACAGACCATTAAAGACTGAAAACATTCCTTTAATAAAAACCCAAATCAACATCAAATTCAGTCTAAACAAAGGCACAAGCAAAAAGGCCTCCCATCACGCTACAAGCTTCACCTCTTAGCCCTAGCTAAGAGGTTTAGCCTAGCATGGATAGGCTATCCATCTTAAAAAATAAATAAGGAAAACAAATAGGAAAAATAAAATAAAATCTTAACTGTTTCTCTCTCTCTCTCAACAGATCCACGTCTAAGCCCCAAGCCAAACTGCTCCAGCTCTCCTGCTGCTGCCTCCAAACTCAGCCGTGAGATCCCCCTTCCTTCCCAAAAGCTCTCTCATCTTATAGGCAGCAAAGAAGGTGGTCGGTGGATGGAATCCTTTGCCCACAGCGTAGGGGTTACGTAGTTAGTTTCGCTGACCTCTTGTGGGGTCCACCTATGATGGTTTTATAGAAGATCAGGTCCGTTCATTTGTCTTATAGGGTCTTTTTAGGCCAATTTTCCAAAATTGAAGTGGATCCGAGTTTCAGGTAGACCACTGCGTGATCAACGTGTGGCGAAAGGTCCAGTTTTTGCGCTCTTATTCTTGTGCAGGGATGCAAATAAATGATCAGGGATTGGTCGAAATTGCCTACTGAGTGCATTGGATGGCTTGGATCGTACAGCTGGATCAAGATGATGGATCTACGGTCATTGCAACCGGACGCTGTTCATCCGTTTCGTATTGCAGAGGTCCCTTTTCGGCCAGAGCTCGCGAACACCACTGTGATCAGACTCGCGCACGGATGCTTAGGTTAACGAAAATCAGTTTGGTCTTTCTGATAGACGGTGTGGATTGATCATGTGGGCCATGATGGTGGGCCAAGAAGATCTTCCGCAACTCTCTGTTGCGAAACAGGGATTTGATTTCCGCACCGTCAAGATTGGTGGGTCCCACATTGATATCTATGTAAAAATCCACCCCGTTCATTGAAATGCTGGCGAAAAACCGTTCAGGCTCGGTCGGTTCTGGATCAAAACCGTGATGGCCCACAAGATTTCCTCCTCCACCGCCCTGGCAGAAGATTGCATGGTCGAAAAAAATTCAACATGGCTATGGTCTTAGCCATCCTAGCGATCGAATGGACGGATCAGATTATTACCCCGAGCGTCGAGTGGGGCCCACTCGCCAAGACCGCAGCCGCTGGTGAGGACGCTGGAGTGTTTTCGCTTTAGCTTGAGAAATTATCGGTCGGCGTAACACCGACCGATTGAGATGGTTGTGGTGCACGGCGAGTGCGTGCACATTGTGCACATGCACTCACCGAGTGGAGTCCACCGTAATGTTCGTGAGAAATCGCTTCGTCGTACGTGTGTCACGCATTTAAAGGCGTTGATACCAAACTTGAAGCATATCCAGATCTCAGGTGCACCTAGAATCATGATTCTGAGGGCTGATCTGTCCGTTAGGCCACTTCTAGGAGGATCCACCAACTGAAATTTGATATGTATGGTTAATATAGGGCGTTCAGGCCACGTATGAATTCTCGTATCAATCGGATGGCGGGAACCCTGTGATCTTACATTCTGGACGTCCTTCAGGCCACTTGAGCTTCAGTTTCTTGATTTCCTTGGATCTCGGGCGTCAATCTTGGTTCACTGGGGCCCGTCACTTGCCTTGATGACTTTGGAGTGCCAAATCCATGCTTTTACTATCAGTTTTCAGTCAACGCTTCTGATTGAATCCTGCAACAAAACACAATTAAAACCGGGCGTTAAACAGTATTATGTTCGTAAATCCAAGCAGTAACTAGGGTCTGATATGTAATATTTGACCCTCAACACAACCCCCAACCAGCATTTTGCTAGTCCCGAGCAAAATATGCGAAGAATAAGTTGAGAATTACGAGACAATTCTTATGAAGCCGAGTGATATTTTGAAAAACAATCCAGATATGAGAAATCTTAAGATTCATGAATGGTGATTATCAATTTCTCCTGGCCTCTCATGCACGGTGAATTTCATAATCAAGTTCAAATATTAATCCATAAACTAGAATAATTTTAAACATTGAGTTCCATGGTTATATAGTGAAATCTCAGCCTATCATCATTAAGAGATTAAATTGTCGATTTCATGATATCATTAGTAATCAATCAGAAATTTCATAACAACCATCACCTAAACCAGTACTTTGCCTCACAGATCATTCTTTCATTTTCTAGTGTTTTTTTTTTTTTTTTAATGTCAAGATGGGAATCAAATTTTCACTTATAGGGAGCAGACCTATGGTGAAACTAGTCGCCCAGCTCTGTCTAACTGTTAATCATGGAAAATCGAATCCACACCTATAGGGAGCAAACCCATGGTGTAATTTTATTTTTATTTTTTTTTATACCCTGATGGCCAAATCTTTTAGGCTGGTTTCTTTCATGCTCAGTGATTACCAAGTTAATCATTCAATATCAAACTGAAATCTCAATGTATAGGTGAGATGTGGTATGTGAAATCATGACTCAATCAATGTTTATAACTTCTAATCATGGATTAACAATTCAAACTTAACTGTGAAATCTACAGATAACTGAATCCAAAAGTTATAAATTTCCAACATCATGAATCTTGAAATTCTAAATCCAGGATATTTGTCAAAATCACTTTGACTTCACAAGAAAGTCTAGAAAAAATTTAAAAATTTTCACAATTTTTGCTCAAGACGAAGAAAACACTGATTAGGTAACCTAATCTCCCACCCCCAACCTAAAATCTACATTGTCCTCAATGTAAAAGATAGGAGCATGGAATGTACATGGGACAACAAAAGTAAATGTGAAGTGATGGGAAGATAGTACCTGGATGATGAATCGTAAGAGACTTTCCAAGAGATCGCAGCATGGAATCCAGTCAGCACGAGAGAGAAAGCAGAATAACAAAAATAAAATCCTATCTATACCACTTTCGCAGGTGCTCTCGATTGCATTTAGCGTATGCAACAAGCCTTTAAACCCCTAGGTTGCCCCTAGTGGACGAGTTGTAGTCTCGTGAGGGTTTGCAGTAATGTTACCCACAAACATTGAACTATCTAGGAAAATGAAATAAATGGAAAAAAAGCTGGGTTGCCTCCCAGGAGCGCTAAGTTTAACGTCTTCAGCCAGACCAAAGCAACTAGTCTAGTCGTATGAAAGCAATAAACCTACCTATACCTCCATCAGACTAGGAGATCACTCCGGTAAACAGATCAGTCAGAGGCATGGACATATCCTCTGAATCAAATTTCTCGACAAATGGCTTTAAGCGATGTCCATTTACTTTAAACTCCTTGCCATTTTCGGGGTCTCTTATCTCGACAGCCCCATGAGGATATGTAGTAACAACAATGTAAGGGCCGGTCCAACGAGATCGAAGCTTACCCGGAAAGAGATGTAATCGAGAATTGTACAAAAGGACTTTCTGACCTGGCGTGAATGATTTTCGTAGAATATGTTGGTCATGAAACGCCTTCATCCTGTCCTTGTAAATTCTCGAATTCTCGTATGCGTCGTTCCGGATTTCTTCAAGTTCATTCAATTGAAGTTTGCGTAGCGAGCCGGCGTTGTTCAGATTGAAATTTAGATTTTTAATCGCCCAGTAAGCTCTATGTTCCAACTCCACAGGCAAGTGGCAAGCCTTCCCATAGACGAGTCTAAAGGGAGACATTCCAATAGGAGTTTTAAAAGCAGTACGGTACGCCCATAAGGCATCGGTCAATCGAATTGACCAATCCTTACGGTCAGGGTTAACCGTTTTCTCCAAAATGTGTTTGATCTCCCTATTAGAAATCTCAGCTTGCCCACTTGTCTGTGGGTGGTATGGGGTGCTCACCTTATGAGAGATACCATATTTCTTCATTAAACTCTCGAATGGCCTATTACAAAAGTGTGAGCCCCCATCACTAATAATGGCTCGAGGCGTTCCAAATCGGGAAAGGATGTTCTCTTTTAGGAATTTAATGACCGTGCGATGGTCATTATTCCGACACGGAATCGCTTCGACCCATTTAGTGACATAGTCTACGGCAAGCAAAATATATAAATTTCCATAAGATTGGGGGAATGGTCCCATGAAATCGATGCCCCAGCAATCAAATGCCTCTATGATAAGAATGGGATTCAAGGGCATCATATTTCGACGGGACAATGCTCCCAATTTCTGACAACGCTCACAAGCTTTGCAAAACTCATGAGTGTCCCTGAACATAGTTGGCCAATAGAAGCCACACTGCAGAATCTTGGCCGTGGTCTTTTTTGCAGAAAAGTGACCACCACAGGCCTGTGAGTGGCAGAAGGAGATGACACTCTGATGCTCATCGTCTGGCACACATCTCCTCAAGATTTGGTCTGGGCAATATTTAAACAGATATGGATCATCCCGGAAGAATTTGCGCACCTCGGTGAAAAATTTCTTCTTATCTTCTTGTGATCCTAATGTGTCGGTATGGAACCTGTAGCAAGATAATTAGCAATATCAGCGAACCAAGGTGAATGGGAGACTCGAACAGTTGTTCATCGGGAACATGTCATTGATATGAGTCGCCTCAAGGAATCGAGGTATTAAGGCGAGAAAGGTGATCGGCCACTACGTTCTCTACTCCTTTTTATCTTTAATTTCCAAATCAAATTCTTGGAGTAGAAGGATCCATCGTATCAAGCGGGGCTTAGAATCATTCTTAGAAAGAAGATACTTCAGTGCCGCATGATCTGTATAGATAATGATCTTAGATCCGATCAGGTAAGACCTAAATTTGTCCAAGGCGAACACTACGGCTAAGAGTTCTTTTTCCGTAGTCGAGTAGTTCACTTGGGCAGGATTTAAAGTCCTACTCGCGTAATGGATGACGCAGGGCCTCTTATCTTTTCTCTGGCCTAGAACCGCTCCAAGAGCATAATCAGAGGCGTCGCACATAAGCTCAAAAGGAAGGCTCCAGTCGGGTGGCTGCATGATGGGTGCAGTGGTTAACATGCCTTTTAGCTTGGTGAAAGCTTCCTGGCATTGCTCAGTCCACTCGTATGGAACATCCTTTTGAAGAAGATTACATAAAGGACGAGAGAGGAGGCTAAAGTCCTTTATGAATCGCCTGTAAAATCCTGCGTGTCCTAAGAAGGATCGCACGTCTCTGATGTTCTTGGGTGGAGGTAGGTTAGAGATAAGATCGATTTTTGCCTTATCTACCTCAATTCCCTTGGACGAGATGATATGTCCAAGGACAATCCCCTTATGAACCATGAAATGGCACTTCTCCCAATTAAGTACCAGATTCTTTTCTTCACATCTTTTCAGCACACATTTAAGACTTTCCAAGCACTTGCTGAAAGATGAGCCATAGACAGAGAAATCGTCCATGAAGACCTCAAGATATTGCCCCACCATATCAGAAAAGATACTCAACATACATCGCTGAAAGGTGGCAGGAGCATTACATAGTCCAAATGGCATCCTTCGGTAAGCAAAGGTGCCGTAGGGACATGTAAATGTGGTCTTTTCCTGGTCCTCAGAGGCGATTTCAATCTTATTGTAGCCCGAATACCCGTCAAGGAAACAGTAATAGGAATGACCAGCTAGCCTTTCTAAGATTTGATCAATGAAGGGCAAAGGAAAGTGATCCTTCCTTGTGACGGTATTCAACTTTCTGTAGTCAATGCATATTCTCCAACCAGTAGTGACTCTAGTTGGCACGAGTTCATTATTAACATTGGCTACGATGGTGATTCCGGACTTCTTAGGAACCACCTGAGTTGGACTCACCCATTGACTATCAGATATAGGGTATATGATACCCACATCCAATAGTTTAAGAACCTCGACTTTAACCACTTCCTTCATGTTTGGATTTAGTCTACGTTATGGTTGCCGAGCGGTTTTCGCCTTTTCCTCAAGATAGATGTGGTGAGTACAAATCGAGGGATCGATTCCCTTGAGGTCCGCTATCGTCCATCCTAGGGCGCCTTTATGCTCAATGAGAGTAGATATGAGCATACTTTCCTGTTCTTTCTCCAGGTGGGCAGAGATCACCATCGGGTATGTTTCATCTTGACCTAAATAGGCATATTTCAAATCAGAGGGCAGAGGTTTTAGGTCAAGCTTCGGTGCCTTGAGATTAGACGGTAGAGGCACTACATCAGTTTGTGGCAATTCTTCAAATTGTGGCCTCCACCGGTTAACTTCAAGTACACGTGCGATCAAGCAAGGCACATATCTCCCTAATCATATCATCATCAAACTCATGGGAGTGGGCCAAGCATGTCTCTAGAGGATCAGAGGATAAGGTAAGGGGTGTCCTATCTTCCACGAAAGTATCGATCATGTTAATGTCGTGGACATCGTCATCATCCTCATGCGTTCTTTGCCGTTATTGAAAAAGATATTTGACTCCAATATCAAATTTCCAAAAGACATAGTCATGACACCATTCCTGCAGTTGATGATTGCATTTGATGTGGCAAGGAATGGGCGACCAAGAATGACGGGAATCTGAGTGCTCATGTTGTTGATGGGTTCGGTGTCCAAGATGATAAAATCTACAGGGTAGTAAAATCTATCGACTTGGACTAACACATCCTCAATAATCCCTCTTGGTACACGAACAGTTCGATCGGCAAGTTGTAGTGTGGTTAGGGTAGGTTTTAACTCACCCAATCCTAACTGTTTGTATACCGAGTAGGGGATTAGATTGACGCTCGCTCCCAAGTCAAGAAGTGCATGATCAATTCGATGGTTCCCGATTACACATGATATGGTTGGGCTACCGGGATCCTTGAATTTCTGCGGCACGTCTTGCTTCAGGATGGCACTCACTTTCTCAGTCAAGAAGATCTTCTTTTGAATGCTTTGCCGTCTTTTGGTCGTGCATAAGTCTTTCAGAAATTTTGCATATGAAGGAATCTGTTTTACGACATCAAGTAGAGGAATATTGACTTTCACTTGTTTCAACACCTCCAAAATATCCTGAGAGTTAGAAAGACGTTTTGGTGCAACCAACCGTTGGGGGAACGGAGCAACTGGCTTCTCTAGAAGTTCCGGTTCTAAATTTTGTGGGACATCACGAGATCCATCATTATTGTCCTCTTCTGGTTCTTGAGGCTTTTCGGGCCTAACCGGAAGGGTTTTATCAATGATCTTCCCACTCCTAAGAGTGGTGATGGATTTAGCGTGTCCCATTTGATTTGAAGAGCTGGGATCATTTATCTCGTATTGCGGTTTAGGATTGGGGAGCGGTTGTGCGAAGCATCCCTTTTCTATAACCGTCATACGTGAATCTATTTTCTCGCATAAAGTCTCGTAAGTCCACGCACCGCCTCGAGTCACTCTTGTATGGGATTTTGAACCGGTTCTTCTTGAGGTTTCCCCTGATTTGGATTTTGATTGAAGAAACTTTGAGGGGTAGCAGTTTGTCCATTCCTCCAACTAAAATTTGGATGATTTCTCCAACCAGGATTGTATGTATTGGAGGTAGATCCATTGAAAGGTCTTTGATAGTTATTTACGGCATTGGCTTGCTCATTCAACACTCCTCGAAAGGCAGATATGGTAGGACAATTTTCAGTTGTGTGAATGTTGCAATCACAGATGCCGCAAACAATTTCATTAACCTTCTCCTTCTTTCCTTCCATGGCCTCGACTCTTCGAGTGAGATTAGTCACTTTAAAATTTACATCGTCCTCTTCTTTCAGGAGATATACTCCACCTTTCTCCTTAGATTGAGTTGGCTTAGGCGTGGTGTTTGATTTTGGGTAATGGTCCCATGATTGTGCATTCGGCAAGTCTATCGAGGTAATCCCATACCTCATCGACCTCTTTATTCATGAATTCACCATTACACATTGTCTCGACCAGTTGGCGCATGGAAGATGTCAGTCCATCATAGAAGAAATTTGTAATGCGCCACATTTCAAAACCGTGTTGTGGGCATGAACTGACAAGATCCTTGAACCTTTCCCAACATTGGTAGAATGTTTCATCTTCCTTTTGGGCAAAGTTCATGATTGCCTTTCTGAGGGTAATTGTTTTATGGTGTGGGAAAAATTTCTTTATGAATTCCCTCTGCAAATCATTCCATGTGCCAATGGATCTAGGACGCAGTGAATGTAACCACGTCTTAGCCTTCTCTTTCAAGGAAAAAGGAAAGAGTTTCAGCCTGATTGTATCCTCGGATACATTGGGAAAGTATAAGGTGGCTATGATCTCATCGAACTCTTTCAAATGTAAGTATGGACTTTCTGATTCAAGCCCATGGAATTTAGGAAGTTGTTGGATAACTCCTGGCTTGATGTCCATATGTCCCGTGTTTTCAGGAAAAATCATGCATGAGGGCGTACTCACCCCCGCCGGTTGTAAATAATCTCGTAAGGTACGAGGCGGGGGTGTTTGAAGTACCTCATTCTCATCATGTACTTCCTCATCCATCTGTTGAGGTAGTGCTTGAGGTTGAGTTTCAGCCATAACCTCAATTAACTCAGGGGAATTCGAGCGGTGTCTAATCCTGCGATGGACAGTCAACCCCTCAACTAACCCTCCTTCAGTCAAGAGACGTCGAGTGTCGTCACGGGCCCACTTGGGCATGAAACACTCACAGCCTTCAATCAAATTCTAAACCTAATCCTAAGAAAGAAAATGAAAATCTAGAAAGAAAGAGAAAGTTGGAAGGAGATTACCAACTTGAAGTCCCTAAGCTAAAGACCTGCAAAACAAAACAAAATAAGTTAGTTTCAAAATAGAAGAAATTTCTAACGCAAATTAAATCTAAGAGTAAAGAAAATCTAGCAAATCAGAAAGAGTTTACCAAATTAGAAGTTCTATCTTAAAAACCTACAGAATAAGAATTATGTTAGTTCTATGAAGAATAGAAAACAAAATTAAAAATTTAAAATTAGTAAAATCCTAATCTTAAACTAACTCTAAATCCAATTAATTTCAGAAAATCGTAGCCGTCAGTCCCCGGCAACGGCGCCAAAAACTTGTTCACTCCCCAAGTATAGGGTTGTGATGTAGTAATAAACTCGGTAAGACCGAGGTCGAATCCCAAGGGACTGTAACTTGTACGTTATCTGAAACTAAGTAGAAATAGAACTAGAATGAGATGAAATCTAAATCGATTGTAATTTAAGGAATAATTGTGAGATTATTATCTAAAACTTAATGAGAAATTCAAAAGAAGAGAAACTAGGGATTCAGAGGATCCACTTGTAGAGATCAGAGAGATCTTATGCCTGGATTAGAAATCAGGGAAATTAACTGAACTGCCTTTGATTTGGTTTTGAAAAGATGAAAGGTATATGAATTAGAATGGATTCCATCACCAAACCATGCCCAGGAGACAAAGCAAACAACAGAATTAAACTAATTACCAACCAATCAAAGTGTTTATGAAGGTTAGAAAGGGTACCGACATCCAACCATGCCCAGGAGATGATGGTGAACAACAGGGCTTCCTGACGTCATAAACATAAAGAGGAAAAGAACATGCTCAAAGCCATTGCAGACCCATTGTAATTTCAGTCACAACAGACCATTAAAGACTGAAAACATTCCTTTAATAAAAACCCAAATCAACATCAAATTCAGTCTAAACAAAGGCACAAGCAAAAAGGCCTCCCATCACGCTACAAGCTTCACCTCTTAGCCCTAGCTAAGAGGTTTAGCCTAGCATGGATAGGCTATCCATCTTAAAAAATAAATAAGGAAAACAAATAGGAAAAATAAAATAAAATCTTAACTGCTCTCTCTCTCAACAGATCCACGTCTAAGCCCCAAGCCAAACTGCTCCAGCTCTCCTGCTGCTGCCTCCAAACTCAGCCGTGAGATCCCCCCTTCCTTCCCAAAAGCTCTCTCATTTTATAGGCAGCAAAGAAGGTGGTCGGTGGATGGAATCCTTTGCCCACAACGTAGGGGTTACATAGTTAGTTTCGCTGACCTCTTGTGGGGTCCACCTATGATGGTTTTATAGAAGATCAGGTCCGTTCATTTGTCTTATAGGGTCTTTTTAGGCCAATTTTCCAAAATTGAAGTGGATCCGAGTTTCAGGTAGACCACTGCGTGATCAACGTGTGGAGAAAGGTCCAGTTTTTGCGCTCTTATTCTTGTGCAGGGATGCAAATAAATGATCAGGGATTGGTCGAAATTGCCTACTGAGTGCATTGGATGGCTTGGATCGTACAGCTGGATCAAGATGGTGGATCTACGGTCATTGCAACCGGACGCTGTTCATCCGTTTCGTATTGCAGAGGTCCCTTTTCGGCCAGAGCTCGCGAACACCACTGTGATCAGACTCGTGCACGGATGCTTAGGTTAACGAAAATCAGTTCGGTCTTTCTGATAGACGGTGTGGATTGATCATGTGGGCCATGATGGTGGGCCACGAAGATCTTCCGCAACTCTCTGTTGCGAAACAGGGATTTGATTTCCGCACCGTCAAGATTGGTGGGTCCCACATTGATATCTATGTAAAAATCCACCCCGTTCATTGAAATGCTGGCGAAAAACCGTTCAGGCTCGGTCGGTTCTGGATCAAAACCGTGATGGCCCACAAGATTTCCTCCTCCACCGTCCAACCATCGTTTAACGTCTGGGCCCTGGCAGAAGATTGCATGGTCGAAAAAAATTCAACATGGCTATGGTCTTAGCCATCCTAGCGATCGAATGGACGGATCAGATTATTACCCCGAGCGTCGAGTGGGGCCCACTGGCCAAGACCGCAGCCGCTGGTGAGGACGCTGGAGTGTTTTCGCTTTAGCTTTGAGAAATTATCGGTCAGCGTAACACTGACCGATTGAGATGGTTGTGGTGCACGGCGAGTGCGTGCACATTGTGCACATGCACTCACCTGAGTGGAGTCCACTGTAATGTTCGTGAGAAATCAGTTCCGTCTGTCTGATGTGTCACGCATTTAAAGGCGTTGATACCAAACTTGAAGCATATCCAGATCTCAGGTGCACCTAGAATCATGATTCTGAGGGCTGATCTGTCCGTTAGGCCACTTCTAGGAGGATCCACCAGCTGAAATTTGATATGTACGGTTAATATAGGGCGTTCAGGCCACGTATGAAGTCTCGTATCAATCGGATGGCGGGAACCCTGTGATCTTGCATTCTGGACGTCCTTCGGGCCACTTGAGCTTCAGTTTCTTGATTTCCTTGGATCTCGGGCGTCGATCTTGGTTCACTGGGGCCCGTCACTTGCCTTGATGACTTTGGAGTGCCAAATCCATGCTTTTACTATCAGTTTTCAGTCAACGCTCCTGATTGAATCCTGCAACAAAACACAATTAAAACCGGGCGTTAAACAGTATTATGTTCGTAAATCCAAGCAGTAACTAGGGTCTGATATGCAATATTTGACCCTCAACATATTCTTCTCGCAGTATATTTCATATATTCTTCTCGCAGTATATGTTATAGAGATTATTTTAGTGCATTTGAAGGACACAAGTTAGAGTGTTAGGACTATCCAAGTGAAGAGTTCTCCTCGTAACAAGGGAGAGATGAGTATAGGATATCCATGCATGTAGTACATAGTATGTGCATGGATGACTACATGCATATCTGGTAAGATCTGGTTCCTATGTTTATGATTTTCCACCTCTTCTATATATCATCTTCATTTTCAATAGAATAGATACAATACCATTATCCAAAATATAATACTTAGAATTAAAGTAGTATCTATATAACTATTTATAGTATGTCCAAATGTATGTACACATGCAGTCAGTACATAGATACCCATACTCTAATAATGTAGAAGAGATTGAAGAGGTGAAAAGTGTCATATATGCAAATGTGAACATGCATGTGGGATTCAAGCCATGTACATGGTGTGGCCCACTCATCAGGTGAGTCAACATGTACCTTGAATATATCCCCCTTGCATTTTCTTTCGAACCACTGGTATTCATTGCACATGGGGCCTACTCTACTTGAATTTTGGGTTAATGCATGTTCAAGATCAACCCAAGGTAACAAATAAAATGGGTGTCACCCTTCAATTTCTCACAGTGATGTTAACATCCTCTACATGCTTGATGAGTGTAGTAAAATAGTAATAAGAAATATTCACATACAACATTTTACAGGAACTTCTATATGCAACATCCTTTTCTTCTACTAATATGTGAATTTGGTGGGGGTGTAACTTGAATGGCTAGGTCATGTTGAAGACCAAGCCCTCCCTCAAATCGAGTTGAATTGGGTCAAGTACACATTCTAATAAAAATTCAAACATGTAGCCATCAACTGACACTATTGAAGTAACCTTTGTAATTAATCAAAATAACACTAGTAAAAAAGGCTTACAAACATTCCTTATAAACAAATAAAATAATAATAATAATAATAAAGAAGATAAAAAAGGACTATATATTCTAATTAAGACAACACTAGTTATAGATAGTGACTCCCTACCACCCAGTACTAATCATGTCAAGTCTGTCAACTCCATAGAAATCTATCGCCCATCACATAAATACAATGCATGACAACAACTATCATATAAATGCAAATCCAACGTCTATTAAACAAGCACTAATAGCGACTGCACCTAGTCACAACTCGTCAAAAGAACGTCCACCGACAATCACAGGCTCACCACTAATTCCATAGAAAAGGATGGTTTGTCGTGGTATCACTTAACATGTGTCCTTAGGTTAGTTTAGGTTAAACTTTATTATCTATGCATGGATGGTTTTGATCATGAACCCTATATAACATAAATAAATTCTATCTTATATGCAGACCATGCATATAAGTTATTTCTTGTCAATCATAACTATCTAATATATACATGTAATATAGCTCTAAAAGTCAGTTACTCAACTTGAAACTCAAAGCCGAGTTAACTCGTCCGAGTCTTTTGAAACTGGCTGGCAAGCATTAGTTGATTGGGACTCGGACAAGACTCGCCGAGTCAGCTTGAAATCTTGGTTTACACGTGGCATGACCCAACTGAGTCATGACTTGCCCCCATCAACTGTTTTCCATTAAAAGAAGAAAATTTGCATGGGACAGTAGGAAAATAACCGTAATCGAATTGCGTACTGAGTCACTCATTATCATAAGATCGTACTGAGTAAACTCTGTTGGGCCCACCGTGAATGCATGTGGTTTATCCACACCGTCCATCCGTTTTTCCAGATCATTTTAGGGGTTCAGCCCAAAATTGAAGCATATCCAAATCTCAAGTGGACCATAACACAAGAAACAGTGGAAGTATTGATTTCCACCGTTGAAAGCTTTCTAAAGCCCACAGTAATGTTAGTTTTCATTTAATCTGTTCATAAAATTACAGAGACATGGATGAAGGGAAAACACAAATATCAGCTTGATTTAAAACTTTTGTGGATCTTGAGAACTTTTCAACGGTAGACGTTCAATCCACATCTTGTCATTGGTGTGTTCCACTTGACCTTTGGATATGCTTCATTGTTGGGTTCAATTCCTAAGATTATCGGGTAAAATGGACGGACGGTGTAGATAAATTGCATGAATGGCGGTGGAGGCCACGGGTTTACTCAGTACGCAAAGCTCAGTGGGCAATCCGCTTCCAAAATAAAGAACCTTGTTAGAGTGAGGCAGAACCCCCGCAGTCGGACGTACGATGCATCCATCTTTACTTATTTATAAGTATGTACTGCATGTAAGGTCGGGTTCAGGTCGCCCAGTGCTCGATCCAATGGCAGCTCGGGTCAAACCGAGGACTTTAGCCCAAAGTCCAACAGAACCTAATTCCACCTACAATGCAACCCCATGTTGCGCCGGTTGCTTCTTTGGTTTATAGATTCGGCCACATGTTACTTAATGCGCCATACTGGCATGTTAGTGGCATGCTAGAATTGAATATGTGGCTCAATTCAAATGAATAATTATGACCCAAGTGCTAAGATAGACCTATATATAGTATGTGACCAAATCGAATAAGATCGGTCATCTATTTAGCCACTTTCACGATATTTAAAATTATTAACAGGCGATAGGTAGAATGTATGTTTCGTCTTTTAAAATTGAATTATACCTTTGCCTTCCGTACAAAAGTACTTTTCAATATTGATAAAAGAACAATAATTTCCTTTTTACAGTTAGTCGTGGAGAATAACTACTAAACACTTTTCATGATGAAAAGTGTTAAGGGTAAAATCTGACTGACCAGACAATAGGAAATGAATAGAAGACATAAGGCAAGTAGCTCGGGAATAAAAGTTGAGTAAAGATCTCGGTCTAGATAGCCAAATTCTCCGTGATCAGTCCTAGCACCTACTATAAGCCCTGACCTCGGTTTCGACTGACACCTCATTATCACGACCAACGAACAACTATGAATATCAACTTAGTCTCAAGGATGGACCCTGACCATAACTAGCAGTTTGGCTTAGTCTGTAGGACCTCGGCCAAACCGACTAAGAGGCTGGCATCAGTTGTCAACCACGACCTCTTCGAAAGCCGACCACCGAGAGATATTCTTCGTGTAGAAAGAGAATTAACTCCCCGAGATCTTCGCCGAGCATAGCACCGAGGATAACACTATGTATCTAGAGGACAATTCCCTCTACAATATGCGCTTACCAATCAAAGAACTTACCCTCTATGCAACCAGTATCACACGACTATAAATAAGAACTCTACACATAATAGAAGGTATGCACAAACACCCTAACTCGACTAGACTCAGATTCCCTGTTCTAACTTAGGCATCAGAGAGTACCCCCGCCATATAGCTAGGGTTTCCATTGTGTAACGCCCTGAATTTTCACCATTTTGGATTGCCAAAAATTCTTAAATTTTTTTATATAACTAGCCCACGTCGTTACTTACCGACCCTTAACGCTCAAGGTGAGCCTATACGTAAGTGATACTAGTAAAGAACTGCACAAATTCGATTAACCAACTGTATGAAGCCAACTAATCTGCCTGATCACTTAAACCTCAAGTCTAGCCTCATGAATTATTCATCTACGGTCCAAATATAACCAACCTATCATGACTAATCAAGACAATCGTAACTAAATTAAAGATCTACCTGTGAACGCTGAGAGATCATCGCCCACTCTCTTTTAGGCGATTCTTGCTTTTTGCTCTTTTTTATTGTTTATGTGTATGTTGGGGGATATGTAACCTTGATTGTTGGTTTGGAGTCGCCACTAGCCACTTAATCTCAAAATACCGCAGTCGGATAGAACCCGCGGAATATGTAAAGTTGGAGAAATTCGAAGACTCTCCTACCTTAAATTGACTCCTGGTCTGCGATCTGGGATTCCGAATAAGGGACCTCGGTTACAAAGAGGGAAGGTGTTAGGCACCCTCTCGGCCCGCACAAATGTACAGTCTCCACTTAATGTGGTAAGGCAATTTCAAGGGTTGGATGATGTAGTCGAAGTAGGACTAGGCACATGTGGATTTCTAATGCGGTAAGATCCAAGATTTTGGTAAGCCACAAAGCATACGTCCAACAATGTGTCTAAAAAGTGGATGTGATGATGTTTATATAAAAATGTAAAGAAAGGTGGACTAGATCACTAAGAATTTCTGATGTGACAGGATCCAAGGTATGACAAATCACAGAGCATACGTCCACTAAAGATCTAGAGAAGCAGGGGGGTTGAGAAGAGAATAGATGTCATGATAAATGTTTGTATATAAAAGGAAAAGATCTTTGGCTTGATCTTGAGTGGGCTAAGACATGGATTGCACCATGATCAATCCGGGCTAGACTTGGGGGTTGAGATGGTTGGGAGGAGGCTAAGGGGTGGCTGAAAAATTTGAACTTTGAGGGTTGAGAGCTTCTTCTCACCCTCATTCTCTTCCTTTCTCTCCCTCTCTCCCTTTGAAACGAGAAGAGTTTTCTCTCTTGGAATTGTTGTGTTTGAAATGTGAAGAGGAGAGGGCTATTTATATCCTTTTTTATGGCAATGTGGTAATTGTTGGGCTTATGAAGGGTAAAGCTGACATGACAGCTTGAGATTGGTTGAGGAGAGAGGAATGCCACATGGCGTGCTCTCATTGGCTATTGGGGTTGGTAAAATGGTAAATAAGGTAGACTGGGGGGTAAATTCATATGAAAGTTGACTTTAGGATGAGAGACAGCTGTTTCTCGAAGGAGATAGCTATCTGTTTCTGGACCGACAGTCAAATTACCGCTAGTGGTAGTCCAACTATAGCCCGGGCTTGGGTTGGTCCGGGTTTTTGGTCGCTGGGCTTTGTTTGATGCTCTAGCTCATCCGGCAATCTAGTTTTAGGCTTTTAGGCTCAAATGAGTGTGTTTTGTACTGATTTGTATGCTTCGGCTTGGGTGATGGTTTAAGGTTCAGATGAAGGTTTAAGCTAGGGTTAGGCTGGGTTTAGGATGAGGTTTGGGTTAGGTTTAGACTTGGTTCAAATCAGGGTTTGGTTCAGATTTGGTTTGGTTCGGATCAGGGTTTGGTTCGGATTAAGGTTTGGTTCCGATTAGGATATGAGGTGGGATTAGGATATGGTCATGGTTCCCAGATTTGTCTTAGCTTTCTCAAGATACTAGCATGGGTGGGGTGTCTACAGATGCCCCTCTTTAGCCGAGGTTGCGAGCAACCGAGCGTCAAAGTGCGTGGACACTCCGCCCTTCTGGTCAAAAAAGGTAGTGGTTCAAATCTGTTGCCTGTCATTGTATCATTGTCAGTCGACCGTTTGAAAAAAACATGACTCGCACATATCATAAGAGTTTGAGAAAAACGTTGTGATTGTCTCTACGCGTTGATGCAGCATTACTGGTCACCAATCACAACCCTTTCACGTCAGATTGTTGATAGCATTGGAAGGTAAGTCTGAAAAGTACGGCCTCTGTGCATCGGCTTTACGAGGATCCCCATACTGTTTGGATCTATCGTTTCCTTTGCTACGTAATCACCTTAGGAGTATTTATTCCATTTAATCATTAAAGTGGTTAGCTACCCTGTGCATTGATGCGGCCTTACAAGGAACTCACTATGCCGACTTGGACTCGATCAAATTTTTTGAACATCCTGGACTAAGTATGTGTGGGTAATCTTTTGTCATGCAGTCTGCTGATTCTGATACTTTGGTTACAGTGGATTGTCATCACTTTGAGTTTGATTATTCTTCTAAAGATATATCCAATCATTTTTACTCGTATTCGTCTTGTACAACTGTCCAGGTATGGAGATCGGGCCAACCGTACTTGCATTATGTACGGATTCGATCATCCTCCGGGGAAACTGGAAAGGATCGAATCTTATTTCGTTGTTTGCACTAACCGCAACTGGAGAACATGGAAGATTCCTTAGTGTACTGCGCGCTGCATGCTTTTTTTTTTAATTTTTTGTTTGAAAACTAATCTCTTTGGAACTAGACTCCTTGGGGATTTTATTGAAAATATTTTTGGATATTTTGAAAAATATCCGCTCGATCTCGTGGGGGGCGTCATCGTTCGATTTTTATTAGCGGTCTTGATGAAATAGTCAGATGGCCTCCACTAATAAATTAATGGAGCATTAACCATGATTTTCTATATTTTTGTGTAATTATTTTTTTATTTTTTGTTTTTTCAGCAATTTATCATCCCATTTATCAAGATTCCTAATTTCTCACGAGATATTGGGGGCTTCTCATGAGAAGAATCCCCTTTCTTACTTTTTCAGCCTTTGTCCAGCGGTTCTGACTGTGGTCTAGTTGTCCCATCCTATCAAAGGAGACCAGCGTGCTGTTCCACGCATTTCTGAGCTCAGGCAGTTTTCGAACTACCGCCTAGCGTTGTTTTGTCTGGCGTGGATGCTAGTCCGGCCAAGGGGTCCTCTCTCCTATATCAGTTTCTTCCCAATCCATTCTAGGGACGCCATTGTAGCTCCCTGGAAGGTTTTGGATGGTGATTTTTGCTCCTTTTGTAGCCTCTCCTTGCTCCTCTTCCTTCTTCATTTTTTCAGGTGTCTAATTGATGATTTTCTATTATGTTTGTTGGACTTTGGCTGGATCACATTTGTGGGGTATTTGGAGGGCCCATTTGTAGCCTTGGATCTTCCTTTTAGGCCTAGAAGAGCCATGATCAGGACTGTTGATTCCTTTGGCCGGATTTCCAACCATTAGATCTTGCTGGAAAATCTTACTTTGGACAGAGGATTGCTATATATATATATATATATATATATATATATATATATATATATATATATATATATATATGATTGTATGTTAGAGTGGGGTATGATAATAAAGGGAGCCCCACTCTCATGATCATTTTGTTTTTTGGTGTTTTGTTGTTTTTTTTTTTTGTGATTATCTAGACCGTAGGATGATGGATGGCATGGACGATTTGGGGTCCACTTGAATGTTCCAATGGTGTGGATCTTGATGGTGAGCCATCACTTGTGGAGTGGATCACACCCCTTGTCATGATTTTTGGCCATGTATGGATTAGATTTCTTAAGTGGGCCCTAGATCATGGATTACGAAAAATGGGCCTGATTTGGACGTGTGGTCCTAGGACCATGGGCCTTGAAGTTGGACTTGTGAAAATGGGCCTGGCTTTAGATATATGGGCCTAGGAAATGGGCTTGAAACCATGGGCCTTTAGACAATGGGCTTGGTGGGCTTTTGACAAGTGGGCCTTGTGGGCTTTAACTTTAGACCTTTGTGGGCTTTGACTTTGGGCCTTTGTGGGCTTTGACTTTAGGCCTTGTGGGCTTTGACTTTGGACCTTGTGGTCTTTGACTTTGGGCCTTGTGGGCTTTAACTTTGGACCTTTAGGGGCTTTGACTTTGGGCCTTGTGGGCTTTGACTTTAGACCTTTGTGTGCTTTAACTTTAGACCTTTGTGGGCTTTGACTTTGGGCCTTTGTGGGCTTTGACTTTGGGCCTTGTGGGCTTTGACTTTGGGCCCTTATGGGCTTTGAGCCTTGTGGTGAGAAGGGTACTTACCTGTAAACCTTTTTCTTGTACAGCATGCCTCGACACGGCCGCAATGAGGCTGGTCCTTCTCACCACTCTGTTGATCCATGCTTCGTACCTCGGGGGGGCCGGCATTTGTCCGATGTTGCTCGTGAGGGAGGCGCTTCTGCAGTCTTGAGGGGGCGTGGGGTCAGAACTCATTGGTCGGACTGGTTCAAGGATCCCCGACCTTTGTTCTTTGAGGTGCTAGAGTGCACTCCCCTGGCCAGTTTATTCCAGATTTGTCTGAGCAAGACGAACATGTCTTTGTTGTCTGTACTGGCCGAGCGATGGCATGCGGAGACCCATACCTTTCATATGCCCTTCGGGGAATGGGAGATCACCCCTTATGATATTTACATCCAATTGGGTCTCTGATACGAGGGAGGGTCCATCCCGTTCGAGGACGAACTTCCGATACGTTCCGCCAATGACTGGATGAGTTTGTCGGGGGTGATGCCGTATCCCTCAGACTTTTCGGGCCCGCGGTTCAAGTTGCTTTGGTTGTCCGCAAACTTCGCCCATCGCATTCTGGAGACTGAGGTCGAGGCCATTGTGAAGGCCCGCACCTTGATTTTGTACACTATGGGAGCGATGATATTCTAACATGGGAACGAGCAAGTGAATTCCCATTTACTGTCACTCGTGTCAGACATCACCTTTCCCATGTCGTATAATTGGAATGCAGCCCTTCTCGCCCACTTGTACGATGGGTTGGATAAGGCCAGTCACTGCGACAGCAGGTCTTTGACTGGCTTTTACCTAGTCATTGAGGTGCAGGTTAAATCCCTTTTTTCGTATCTTTCCTTTGGATGGTCGATGCGATTGCTGATGGTGACCTCATGCAGGTATGTTTCTTTAACCACTTTCCTCATTTGGCCCCCACTTTGATCGACCAGATAGCTCCTTTTCCACGCATGATGTTGTGGTACAAGGATAACCGCAGCCACACGCGCTTGTTTTCTGATCTTACATGGAAGTGGAATGTCGATGCCCTTGTCTCTGATGATGTAAGTGATTGTCCTGCCCTTTATCGTTTTTTTCCTTTGTCTCTGACTTGCTTGTCTCTTGCAGTTCCATACCCGGCCGTACCTTCGGTCAAACGCGTCCCTCATCCTACGGCTTGGGAGGCTTATCAGGCCTCACGTCGGCGCCGCATTTTGGAGGATCAACGTATGATGAAATGGTACCTAGACGAGAGGCTCTTCTAGCAGCTGATTGGTACTCCTTTAGTTTCATTCAGTCTTCCATCTGGTCCATCCGATTGGAGGGTGGTACCTGAACAAGAACTGACCACTACTCTATGGGGCTTTAATGTCAGTGCCTTTGTCAATCCGACGAGGGAGTATAGCTCGTGGTGCGAGCAGTACGGCATTAGTTCGATTTTGTAGCTAGGCTACGCTCCTAGTGGCAATGCGCGCTTCGCCGGAGGGGGGCCTTCTAGGGCCACATTTTCACCCTAAGGACACGGGGGATTATGCACCTGGCAATGATTAGTTTGGTTATGTCATACGATCATGTATCACCATTTGTACAAATCTTCTGTATATATGGAACTTCAGTTTCTCGATGTCGTCTTTTTGGTTGCCCTTTAAGCCTCTCTGTTGATCTGTCATTCCTGTTAGCTACACATGGCCATCTCATATCTAAGCTTTCGATGTTTCATCCTACCTGTGAGGATATGGCCCGTCGTCTAGCGGTGGGGCAACGATATGATGAGAGCATGATCGCATTGCGCCACTTAGAGAGAGATGAGATCTTCTACCTACGCATGGAGATAGAGAGACTCAGGCAGAGGCTGTTGATATATGAGGGATAGGATAGAGGTTTACCTTATGATCCCTGGCTTCGATGGCTGCTTGCCCTATATATGCATGTATGTCTTTATTTTTGTTATTTGTAAAGAAGGAAAACAATGTACTTGTAAAAAGGATGTTATAAAGGAATGAAAATTTTTATTTGTGCCAAATTTATCTGTGTTTGCTCTTGTTTGAACTTGTGCTTTGGATAATTGGGATCAGAATATTGGGCTCAGTCCACATTGTGTTCAGTAGTCTGGGTTATGTGCTGGAGATCTTGGTTCTTTCAGAGTGCGCATTCAGGATCGTGCCCCTTAGACTTGGGCAAAGTCTGACAAGATACTGATCCGAAGTTGGTCCTTTGAAAAGGCTAAGTTATATGTCCTAAAGGGAGGGGGGGTGAATAGGACTATTCTAAATTAAAATTAATATAGTAGAATTAAACAATAAGATAGCCAAGTAAAGGAAAGATAACAATCCACAATACAGAATATAAAGCAATCTCAAATACTAATTGTTCTAATGACAACCTTTCACCATAAAAACCAAGGGTTTATGGCAAGGACAGCCTTACTAGAACAAATAGAGAATTAAAAACTCAAACTGTAAAGGAATAAAAAGAAATAGCAAGAATGAAATTCTAAACTATTACAACATTCCCCACAATGCTTGAAATGTAAAAGATTACAACATTCACATCCACACATACATCCCACAATTTTGAATGATAAAAGATAAGAAAAATAAATCGCACATCCACAAAACACAAAGAGTTATAGTCGTTCGCCTGTGTGTACACCAATTGTTAAACAACAGCCACACAGATTGTTACTCCACTCCTAATATCCTCACACAGGGGATATCAGCATTCACTATAAAAATAAGCTTCTCAGGTTCACCTAAAACCCTCACAATTGTGTCTTTCAAATGGGCTTACACAATTCAAAAATCCCACTCTAAGTTTTCTGGCTCTCCTCAGATAACCAACACAATGAGATTTTTCTGACTCAATCTCAAAAGAAACCAAAACATAAAAGATTTACACAAATGTAAAATACATGGATTTCTCCTTTTGTTGCAGCTCGGAAGAAACAAATCGGAGTAGAAGTTCGAATAGAAGTTCAATGTCTAATACTCACTTAAGAAATAGTTCTAAGTTCTAATTGATTTTAAATTAAACTAGTCGGGCTAGCTTTATTTGATTTTAATTCCAAGAAGAAGGAATATATCAATTCCTCTTTTCAAATCAGATTAGAATATAGAAACAAAATCAAATTGACAAAGCTAACAAAAGATAATATTAAATATGCACAATGTAGCTTAAAAAGAACACAAACTTATCTCTTAGAATAATGCCTTGATTTTACTTGAATTGAATATAAAACTCTAAAATTCGTGCTCTATTTATAGATAGAGAAATCACGTCTACGACTAGTCGAGTGGACACTACGACTGGTCGTAGGATCAACAACATTTTAAAATTTTGAGCGCGATCAGATAAAACTTTCCATGACTGGTCATAGGCCATCCACGACCGGTCGAGGGGCCTCCACGACTGGTCGTGACATGTACACGATTGGTCGTGTGGAACCTAGAATGGTTGCTGGAGTTTGAGTTGTAGTTGTAGGACTGGTCGTGAATGAGTCGGCACTGTTCCTACGACCGGTCAAGCAGTCTCCAGGACTGGTTGTAGCTCAACTAAAAAATTCTAAAATTTTGTAACAACTTAGGACTGGTCTTGGAATTTCTTAAACTGGTCAAGCCAGTTCTAGGACTAGTCGAACAGAGTCCAAGACTAGTCGTAGAACAGACTAAACACTTATAAAATGATTCATTTTGAATTATGTATACAAAATGACCTACCCTAAGGTCAATCTAAGGTCTTTCATACCTTGAATGTGAAGTAAGGATATTGAAACTTCATTTCTTCAGATAATGGTTGACCATTGAAGATTATGAAACTTGAGATCTCTATACTTGATGTAGCTTGAATATAAGATCTTCTAAATCTTGGATTTGAATTATACTTCATCTTGTACTTTAGTCTTGAGTTGTACTTGATCTTGAGTTGTACTTGAGACTTGAACAAGAATTTGCCTTTTGATGTAGCTCTTGAAAGACTCTCAACTTTGAAGCTTACAGGAGTGGACAATGTACTTGACCTTGCATGTCTTGAAGTAGATCTTCATTCTCAACTTGAAACATTGTGATATAGTGCCTTATATATATATATATATATATATATATATATATATATATATATATATATATATATATATATATATATATATATATATATATCCTCATGCTGAATAAGACACAAATTGTGTTTTTGGCACCACAAAATTTGACAATCAAAGGGGCAAATAACTATTGCACTTACATCCTTTCCTTATATCTCTTTGTTTCGCTCGTTGCCTCGGCTTCTTCTGTACCTACACTTTTAATTTTTTTTATTTTATTTCTTGTCGTTTTTGCTCATAGCGCATTTTCAGGTTTTCACTACGACTGGCTTTCCCGTCATTTTTGCCCGTAGCATCCCTTCAGATTTTCACTACATCCTAGGTTTTTGTTCTTGCCTGCCCTTTGGCAACTTGTGCTTTTTTTACCCTTGGCACCCTTTCGGGTTTTCACCAAGTCCGCTACAAGCCCGCTGTTTTTACTTTCAGGTTTTTAACTCGCCCTTTTTGCTTAGGCATATTTTTCTCTCTTTTTTTTTTTTAAAGTGTCGGGAGATACGGAGAGGTTTCCTTTATAGTTGGCCGACTAGTTACCCTCCTGTCTTTGTCCTTGATTACAATCGCAAGTTGTCGGATTATTTGGGGTGATATAGGATGACCTTATTTTCTTCTCTCCTTTTGAATTCTTTTTGAGATTTCTATCTTTTCCTTCTTTTTTGTGTGGGAGTTTTTCTCTCCCTTTCTCTTTTTTTTTTACATTCTTTTTGTGGGAGTTTTTTTCTTTCTTTTTTTGTATTCTTTTGTAGGAGAACTGATTTTCTTCCTTTTTTTTGTTTTCGTTAATCTTAGCTTAGCGATTGTAACCATTGATAAAGTTAGGTGTGGTTACCCATGATAGAATTTCACGGTGTCAGCATTGATGGGCCCGGGAAGATCTTCTCCTCTCAGACTGGTGAGCCGAAGGGCGCCTCCTAGGGGTACCTCTCGAATGATCAGCGATCCGTCCCACGAGGGCTTTAACTTTCCTCTGGGATCTGGAAGATGCGGTGGTAAGATATGTTTCATGACCATGTCACCGACTTTGAAGCTCATCTTTCGGACCCTCTTGTTGTAGGCTCGTGCGGTCCTTCTTTAGTAGCATTGTGACTGGCTTAGCGGACGCAGGCGCTTTTTATTTGCCAGATGCAGTTGATCATATCTTGCTTATTGCCACTCGTCTTCCTCAACTTCGATCTCCAGCAGTATTTGGAGTGATGGGATTTCGATCTCGACTGGCATCACCGCTTCCATTCCGTATGTGAGTTCGCAAGGAGTTGTGCCTGTAGCAGACCGTGCAGACGTCCGATAAGCCCAGAGTGCGTATGGGAGCATTTTCGACCAGTCGCGATATGCCTTGACTATTTTCTCTAGTATGCGAATAATAGTCTTGTTCGCGGCTTCAACCCCACCATTCATTTGAGGGCGGTAAGGGCTTAACCGATGGCGCTGGATCTTGAACTTGTTAAGGAAATCGCCCATCCTTTTATTGACAACGGAGTCCCGTTGTCTATAATGATGGCCTGAGGAATCCCGTATCGGCTGATGATATTGTTCTTCATAAACTTTATCATATAAGATGCTGCGATGGTGGTGTAGGATGCTGCCTCTATCCATTTGGTGAAGTAATCTACCGCTACCAGGATATATTCATTCCCATTTAAAGCTTTGGGGTTGACTTTGCCAATGATGTCAAGTCCTTATATAGAGACGGGCCATGGTGTCGTCAGACTGTATAGTTTAGAAGCGGGCGCATGGATCTGGTTCGCATACTCCTGACATTTGAAGCACTACCTTATGTGTTTGCAGCAATCCGTCTCCATCGTTAGCCAATAATAGCCACGCCGTAAGATCTTCTTTGTCATCATATGTTCGTTCATGTTTGGGCCGCATAGTCCTTCATGAATTTCTGACATGATTTGAGCTACTTCTGTTTCATCCACGCAATGGAGAAGGACTTGATTGAAGGATCGCTTGTAGAGGATGCCCCCAGTGGTCGTAAATTGGGCCACTAGTTGTTGGATAGTCCGACGATCGGTTGATGCCGCTCCTTCCGGGTACTTCTGATGCTCGAGATATTCCTTGATGTTGGCGTACCACGGATGATCGTTCGAGGAGGTTTCGGCTTCATCGATCTGTAGGCAGAACGCGGGTTCCTCCTGGAGTTCGACGGTGAGTTCCTATTCAGCAATTCCTCTCGGGATCTCCAGCATTGAGGCGAGGGTAGCCAGGGCGTCCGTGAACTGATTCTTAGCTCGGGGCATGTAAGAGGAAGTGATCTCTTCGAACTCCTCGGTCAGATTCTCCGGATAAACATGATAAGGGATCAGCTTTTCATCTTTGGTCTTCCAGTCGCCATTTGTCTGATTGATGATGAGCTACGAGTCTCCGAAGACCCACAACCTTTTCACATTGAGGACGATGGCTTCTCTTAGACCGGCGATACACGCTTCATATTCAGCTACGTTGTTGGTGCAGTGGAATGTCAAGCACCTAGAGATGGGGATTGGGATATCGTCGGGAGAGTAGAGTATTGCTCCTACCCCACTTCCTTTTGAATTTGCAGCTTCATCAAGAAGAGTGTCCACTCTCTTGCCGTCCTTTCTTCTTCTCCCTCGATAAGGAAGATATCCTCGTCGGGGAAGAAGGTCTTCAATAGTTAATAATCAGGTAGAGAGTGTGCTGCTAAACGATTGGTCAGTGCTTGCCCCTTGATTACTTTTTGAGTGACATAGGTGATGTCGAACTTAGAGAGCAACAGTTGCCATTTTGCAATCCTGCCCGTTAATGCTGGTTTCTTGAATAGGTACTTTAATGGGTCCACGAGGGCGCGTAGAAGGATTGGGTAAGTGATCATATATTGTCATAGCCATTGTGTCGTTCAGACCAGGGAGAGGCATGTTTGCTCTAAGCTAAAATATTTAGATTCAGAGCTTGTGAATCTTCAGCTTAAATAGTAGATCGCTTGTTCCTTTCTTCCTGTCGTGTCGTGTTAGCCGAGGACACATCCGATTGCTTCCACTGTGACAGAAATGTACAGTAGCAGTGGCTTACCTGGTGTAGGTGGCATGAGCACTGGAGGGTTTAGCAGATACTTATTGATTTTGTCAAAAGCCGTTTGACAGTCATCATTCTATTCCTTTAGTGAATTCTTCCTTAGAAGCTTGAATATGGGCTCACAAATAGGTGTGAGTTGTGCGATGAATCGGCTAATGTACTAGATCCTTCCGAAGAAACCCCGAATCTCCTTTTCGGTTCTGGGAGGTAGCAACTCGATGATTGCTTTGGTCTTAGTCTCGTCCACCTGGATGTCATCTTTACCAACGATGAAGCCTAGCAATTTGCCTCCAGTTGCATTGAAGACACACTTTTGCTAGTTGAGGCAGAGTTTAAACTTTTCTAACCTGTCGAAGAGCTTCTTAAGGTTTTTAAAATGTCCTTCGATTGTGCGAGATTTGACGATCATGTCATCCACATAGACTTCCATTTCCTTATTTATCATGTCGTGGAACAAGGCAGTCTTAGCTCGCTAATATGTAGCTCCCGCGTTCTTCAACCCAAAGGGCATAACCCGATAGCAAAAAGCTCCCCATGGTGTGATGAAAGAAATCTTCTCACAATCTTCGCCGGCCATCTTAATCTGATTGTAGCTGGAGAAGCCATCCATGAAGGAGAAGATCTTGTGTCCAATAGTTTTATCTATCAGTGTATTGATGTGAGACAGAGGAAAATCGTCTTTAGGACTTGCTATGTTGAGGTCCCTAAAGTCGATGCACATCCTGACATTATCGTCCTTCTTTGGAACTGGTACGATATTTGTGAGCCATTCCGGGTAGTTGCAGACTACTAGGAACCCTGCATTATATTGCTTGATGACTTCATCACGAACCTTCAGGGCCCATTCTGGCTTCACTCTCTAGAGTTTCTGCTTGACGGGCTTCATTTCTGGCTTTTTGGCAAGTGGTGTACCACCAATTCTTCATCGAGCTCTGGCATGTCTTTGTAAGAGAAAGCAAAGTTAGATAACCTTGGCTTCAAGAATTCCATCATCCTCTGCTTGTATTCCGAAGGCAGTGATCTACCGATACGCATTTCTCTAGGGAGTTCCAGTGATCCCAAGTTCATAACTTCGAAATCGCCTACCACAACATTGGCCTTTGTTTCGAACCTTTTGAGGGAATCCTCAAGTTCGAGAGTTGTATCATCATTTCCCTCATCCTGGGCTTTATTCAAATCCATGAGTTCAAAATCTAACTCTAAATCAAAATCGTACGAGTCGACCTCGAACTCTGGTGTTGTGTGTGGTATGTTTGGCACATTGAAGTTTTCTATTATTTTTTATTTTGGAAGATTTTCTGATGTTTTGTGATTTTGAGAAATATTTAATATTTTTTGTGGTTTTTGGAATATCTGTTGTTTTTGTGTTTTGAAGGTTTTCTGATTTTTTTGTGTTGTCGATGGATCCCGAACAGGACGGTGTTACAAACCATGATTGATCCTGTCCTGATCCGGGATGCCAACTGCTATTTATATTTACATTTTTTTAGATTGGTATTCGTGGATGGCTTACTGGTTGACTTGATCGTTAGGGGGATGGCTGTCCAGCTCGGTTCTTTCCCCCTTTCGATCCTGTTGCCCTATTCTGTTTGTACCTGTGGGTCATTTGTCCCAATGACCATGATGTCCGTTGGACCGAGTTCAGAGTCTGTGTCTGACCCAATCTCTTCGCTTAGAAGTTAGAGCTCTTCAGGCTCCTTAGGTCCACACTATGGTGAGATCCTGATATCTGTCCAGTCAAGGGAAGGCCACTTCCCTTTTTCGATCCAATAGATGGGTTGTTTTTGCCCCTTACGCTGTTGAGCTGTTGGCGGGGGTGTTTCCCCTTGACTGTTGGTGGGGATGGGTACCTCCCTGCTCTTATCTGTTGGTCTTGTAATGGGCACCTCTGGTCTTGGGTCCTCCATGGGTGATCCCGCTTCTGTGCCCATGGCTTTATTTAGTGGGTTCGGGGGTTCTGCCCCTGGTATTGGGTGCGCTTCTGAAGCTCTAAGGATCTTGTCCCATCATATTGGCGGCCAAATGGACTCCTGCCCGGAGTGTTTTATTAGCTTGAGCCACTAGAGGTAATCTTCGAAAGAGGTCATCGTGTCACCACAAACTGTCCTAGATTTTACAAACTCAATGGGCATACACTTGAACGGTTGCCTCTTTCTAGGCCTTGTGGCCTGATCTTCCGGTGTCGGTTGATATCCCAGTCCCTGTCTTCGCTCGATGGCATGAGCTTGCTTTACTACCATACCTCTCTCATGGAACTCGATACGGTAGTTCAAAATTAGCCGTTCAGCCTGGGGGATGACATATTCGATAGCGAGTGGGTTAGGTTGGCGATGGAGTTCACAATTTCGAACTCGAAACTATGATACAGTATGTCACCCTCCGTGTGTTGGACATCTATTACTGGGATGTTGACCGCTACCGGTAGAATGATTTCCGGTTTGGCCAGTACGGAAATGATTCGATTTTCCGAAGGGATTTAACCCTTTGATGGAGGGTGGATGGGATGGCTCCAACAGCATGGAGCCACGGTCACGCCAACAGAAGGTTAAACGAGGTAGAATATCAATGATCTGGAATGTGACAAGAGTCACATTCGGTCCGATTTGTAACTCGATGTATATTTCTTCCTCTACCTGCCTTCAGGAGTTATCGAAGGATCTGACGCACATGGTACTGGGCCGGAAGGATGATGGTCCAATCCCCAAATGTTCAGTGGTTCTTAGGGGTAAATATTTAAGCTTGATCCGTTGTCGATGAGTACGAGTGGGACCTTGAAATTTCTGTAACGGACAACTGTATTGAGTGAGCGCCCATGTTTGCAACTTTTAGGTGGCAACTCATCATCGGAGAAAGTGATGGCTTGCGGTGCAAGAAGTTTTCCGATCATGCTTACCACCATTTCAGCCGGTACGTCAGGAGAGATGTTTACATCGTTCAGAGTTTTCACAAAGATTTCTCGATGTGATCTCGACGTGCACAAGAGTTCCCTGATGGAAATTTATGCAGGAATGGATTTGAGCTGAGCTGTTACATCGTAGGCAACATCAGCTTTGTGGGCTGTTCCTGACAAAATTCGCTGGATTTCTTTCAGATTCTGATTATCCCTCCGTATGTACCTACCATTGTTGCCTACTTCGACGCACTCTGGGTAGTGCAACGGGACTGCCTTTGTGTTGTAGGAGGGAATCGTTCTCCCTTCCAAATATACCGGATTGTGAGGCTGTGGAATTATTATCGGTGCTGTTTGTGGTAAACTCAAGGATTTCCCCTGAAGTGTGACTGAGTCCTTGCGGGTTTTTATGATGGGACTCTCCTCCCCCTTTTGGTGTACATTCTCACTACTAAAAAACGAGCAAAGGCTACGGACTATGAGAGTCTTTTGCTACGGATATAAACCATAGCTATATTACTACGGATTTAATCTGTAGCTATAGGATGCTTCAATCTGTAGCTAAAAGCTACAAGCTCACCACCGTAAGGGGACCTATGGGGCCCATTACAATGCACGTGTTTTATCTAAGCCATCTATCCATTTTGAAAGCTCATTTTAGGGCATGAGCGCAAAAAGTGAGGCAGATAGAAGTTTTAAGTGGACCACATGGTAGAAAACAGTGGAGATTAAGTTCCCACCGTTATATATGGTGTGGTCAACTTGGGCCTTCAACTTGCCTTATTTTTGGGACCATGCCCTAAAAGTATATTTTAAAATGAATGGATGGTGTGGATGAACCACATACATCATGGTAGGCCCCACGTAGCTTCCAACAGGACCGTCCGTCTTAATTCCTACCGAATCGGCACCTAAAAAAATAGCTCCCGCTCCCCAAAAAGAGCTCCCGCGCTAGGTAAGAAAACCCTTGCTCTTCTTTTCTTTCCTGCACAAGGAAGCAAGAACGGAAGCCCTAGCCCACCTACCTCGTGAGATCATCAACCCCACGAACCAGTACCTCAAGCATGTAATGGATCTCAATAGAAAAAAATGGAGAGGAAAAAATAAAAAAGAAGAACAATAAGGGTTAGGGCTTCCCCTGCTAGAGCAGAGAGACAGAAGGAGACGCTGAGAGAGAGAGAGAGTGAGAGAGAGGGAAGGAGACACTGAGAGAG
This sequence comes from Magnolia changhungtana, assembly GCA_030180095.1. NCBI lineage: Eukaryota > Viridiplantae > Streptophyta > Magnoliopsida > Magnoliales > Magnoliaceae > Magnolia > Magnolia changhungtana. Next base: position 3,874,659 of record JASAUF010000340.1, on the reverse strand, counting down.
GGAGAAGGAGACGTTGGGTCAGAGTAGGCATCCAAACAGCCCCTGTGATCGTGAGTCAGGAAAATCGGAATTTTGGAAGGGGAAGAAAGGATGGGGTACGTGCTGAGGGTGAGGTTAGCATTCTTCTTCGCAGGAGCTGCAACGGCTTCTATTTTGGGTCTTTACATCCTCCATAGGGATTACAAGATCGCCCACAATGCTATTTCCCAACAGGTTAACCGCCTTTACAAATCCGTCGATGAGCGTATCTCAGCATTAACTGAAAGAAGTAGAACCACCTTCACTATTGGAGGCTACGGAGTAGAAGGTGAGATCATCATTCCTAATGGGGCCTAATGTCTATAGCCAAGTGGATGTTTTTTGAAATAATTACAGTCTAATGGATCTGTATGTGATGAACTAAGAGGAGTTCAAATACAATATTGTGATCGGCATGATTTTAAAAAAAAAAAAGAAAGAAAGAAAGAAAAAAAAAGCGTGCAATGGATCTCTCCATAAAGCACAAATTTATCCCTGAAGATCTACAGGTCCTCTTTCTCTATACATATTTTTCGTTCATCAATTCAATCAATTTTTTTTCTTTAGATTTTATGTATTACTGTAGGTTATAAAACGAGTTGCAAATGATTAAATCTGTATAGTTTATATCAGTCATTTAAAAAAAATGGTTATGTTATTCTTTAGCACCTTTCGTGCTTGATAAAATCCCAAACTGCCCAAACTTGCTCTATTGTGGAGAACCCTGCTGTATTCCCCTGAGCTGGGTTTTTTGGTACATGGCATAAAAGAAAAGCTCTATTGTTATAACTTTTCTAATAGAAACTTCACAATGTACTATATATGTATATCAGATTTCATGTGTACATCTTTATTTATGTATGCATTGGGATCTGTTTGCCCATCTCTCTCATTGTGCGTAGCTTCTTCTTGCAATGGCGCTTGTCCGAACGAAAAGGGGATTGCTGACAGAAGCCATGAGTTCCCTCTTAGATGTTGTTCGAGCATTCCGCTATTGAAGCCCGGGGCAGATGCCTCCACCCATTCTTATTGTTTAGATGTTCTCCCAGTTCTTCTGGATGAAGCTTCTATTCCAATGAATTTAACATACCCCTATGGCAGTTCCCAATTGGGGCAAGGTTTTTATGGAATCTCAGGGGTGCTTGAGAAAGGCAATATCAGTCCAGAGAGTCCATCACAGCTAACTTTCTTAAGTTTCTTGGAAGTTCCATATCCATCTGAAAGTCAGTCATGCTCGGATGTCCACTAGAATTGCAACAATCACATCAATTTGCAGATAGAAAGTGTTGACAAATGTCAATTGTGTTGTGTGGGTGTAGAGATGTAGGATGGATGCTTAGAAACTCCTAAAATCAATGATGAAACTATTGGTAGCCCAATGAGAAGTGAGGTGCCGCTAAACAGTGCTTTGTCAATTAAGAGCAGTCTACAATTGGGTGGGAAAATGATGCAATTTTTAATATATCATAGTGTAACATTAATGAGGTGCACTTCTAGAGACAAATGTAATAACGAGAGGGGGTATGATGCAACTAATAACAAATGGCGGAGATAAAAGCGGTTTGCTTCATTCAATTCGAGGAGAATAGTTCTCTTATCTTCCATCTTGAACTGATCCCACCTTCATTTGTGTCACTACAGTTTTAACAATCAAGCATGGGAACAATGGTGTTGACATATCTGACATTGAGAGTCAAGCAGATCAGCGATGGGCTTGTTCATGTCTAGACAAGTGCTATAGATGTTTCCACTATTAGAATTTTCTATTTTTTTGGGTTCTTTTCCTTATTCATATGTTTATGGCTGTTGATTGTTAGGAGTTTCTCATTGCTAGAAGGAGCTTTGCTGTAAGTGGTGTCTAGACACTTACAGAGGCGTGGTTTGAACTTTTGCATATAGAAAATGAGAAATTATGTTTCTGTTGTAAAAAAAATGTATGCATTGGGATCTTAGCCATTTCACAGTCTTTAAATCTAATTGCTTTTCTTTGATTTTCTTCACTCAATATCTCATTTGTGTAGAGACATTCTCATTTCTGGCCATGATTTCCTTCAAGATTCTTTTCCATCTCATCTCTTTAGTTACTTAACATCAGTGCCATTTGAAATCAGATAAGTCATATTACAATGCTGATGATTGTATATTTGATGTTTTGTATCTTTCATGTGTGATACATACATTCTCATTTCTGGCCGATTTCTTCAAGATTCTTTTATTTCTCATCTCTTTAGTTACTCAGCATCAGATGCATTTGAAATCAGATCAGTCTTGAATTTTCTCTGAGTTCATTTGTTAGTACAATGCTAATGATGGTATATTTGATGTTTCATAACTTTCATGCGTGATCCATTGATTCAGTCTGCATTTTTCTTGACTCTGTTTTCATTAGTAGCTTTGGCTGAGATGAAGTTTTTGGATATTGGTCCTCCCTAACAAATGATAGATTCGGTTCTCGGAGTGCAAGCATAACTACTGAAAAAATAAAGGCAACAGAAGCTTTTTTTATGCATTTCTTTTACTCCGTGGATGCTGAACAGAGAAAGTTAAGAACTGAACCACTCCAACTATCTTGCACGCCATTTGGCCATGGGCCAAAAAAGCACGGGCCTATCCATGACTCAGGCAGGCCATACAAGTAGGAACAGTTAAGAGGAGATTCCCACCCTTGATTTTAATAGAGGGCCCACCATGTTGTGTATGCCATCCCATCTATTGATATGAAACACCTGCCCCAGATGATGGCACATAAAAAAAAATAAAAAAATAGGCCAATCTGAAACTTGGGTGGACCTTGGCACAAATCAGTGGTAGGCCCCCACTCTATATACATACACGTGTTTCACCATACCTACACCTTTTACACCAGGGGGTTGAATTTCTTCTTATGTTTATATTACCATAACAAAACTTACTGGATCCCAAACATCACAAGAAATTATTTTCACAATAAAAATATCATGGAATCCATGTCTTGCATCCAAAAACCACAATATCTCCTTATGTTGGTGCAGTTCCGGTGCACCTTATTTTCTCTTGAAGCTCAAAGGAGATGGGAGATGTTATATATCTACTGTAAGTTTCTCCTTCCACTACCCATGCAACTGATAAGAACAAATGCTATACTTGATCTTAGCCAAAAGGCCTAGAAAAGTATTTCTCCACTCATAAAAGAAATCAATGACCAAAAGAGAGCCAGAAATGTATTTCTCATGCAATAGCTAATTACACAATTTGTTGAAAGCAGATATACATGGAGAATTGGGTAAATTCACATGGGCAACAGGAAAACAATTCATGGCAAGCTTTTGTGTTCGTACCGAAAGATAACTGCTATATTGCAAAGGTAAGTTCTATGCCCTTAAAGTTCTCATTTTCATACTTGGGAACTATTAGGCGATCTCAAGTTAATTGGAAACTAACATCTTTGTAGTACAAGTTCAACTTGAAAACTAACATAATTGGATTTTGGTCTTGCCTTTATTGTATAACCAAGGAAGTTAATTGCAATTTTTTCATTTTCACTGTGTCTAATGGATTTTTGCAATTCAATTAATTAGTGCATCCAAATGCAGCCCAAACGTAGCCAACATAAATTCATTAATTGGGTTCTTTTTTTAATAGGTTTGCTGGTAATTTACTCAAGGGGCAGATAGTTGGAGTGATTGGAGCAGGTTATATTGGACGAAAGAATAAAATCTATTGTTTCTATGTTTATTTCCAATTTAGTTTATTCTTTGATGCACTTAATGATTTGTTATTGATGTCCCTGATACATGAAATCTAGAAACTCCTGCATCAAAAACCAATGAGAACAGATGGATAAGAATGAAGTGCAGCCAGAAGGTCCTTTCCAATGCTCCAAAGATAATGGCCACATCAAAAGAATAGGTGGTCTTCATCAATTCAACTTCTGTGATTCTCTTTTAATCAGAACTAGTCTTTGTTTTTTTTTTTTCTTTTTGAAAAATTCCTGCAAATTTTTCATCTTGGTTTTTTTTTCTTTTAAGCTATGGATGCCTTTTTCTCATCTTTGTGGTGACTAGTCAATGGTAAAAAAAATTGAAAATTTGGTCAAAGACTCCATCCACGGAAGTTGTTTCTTGAGGGGATTGGATTTTTTCCTTGGTGGTTCATCAAACTTAAGGTACAGAGCTTTGTAATTTGGTCTGGCTTGTTGTGAAAAGTTTAAGGTCTTTTGTGACAATCAATCAATAGGCGTTAAGCCTTCCCTCATAGTTAATATATATCATCCCATGCTTTATAATTTTTCAAAACTATGTCGTCATGTGTTTCTTTTTAGCTAATCTGTTAATGTCAACAGGCTAATGGTGCAAATTGAAGAAGTTTGAATATCAAATAAAGTAGGTTTGTAGATTTTTTTCAAGATATTAGTCATTGCATTGCGATTTTTTATTCTGTTGCATGGTATTTTGTGACAACTTTCGGGGAATAAGGTGGATGTGCCCCTCACTCAATAGGTGTATCCTTTTCTTTTTCATTTCTACATACTTCTTAGTGGTGCCATCCACCACTACCATTAAAAAAGAAAACAAAAAAAAAATAACAAAGCAAGAAACAAATAGTTCATAACTTTGTGAAGAAGAGAATCATGTGGCAAGGGATTCTAAAATTTTTGTGAAACAGGATCCACAGTTCCTGGTCAATAACAAACATGACCTTGATAAGAATTACAAGCTTAAAACAAACATTCTACCAGGAAAAGAACTAAAAAGGAACAAAAAGTACTTCTCATAAGGAGCTATAGTTAAGGCAATCTGAACCATTTATCCCATGGGTCCTGTTGCGAATGTCGTGTTCTTGAAATATATAATGTCTTTTGTGACAAGTATGCATTGAGTGTGGATTGCTGATCACTTTTGGCCAACCATTCATTTTCTTCATTCTCATGTGGCACACATTGAACAGACCAAGCTTATTTGAGTGCCATGACATAGAGATGAAGTAGCATAAGTGGGGGCATTTAAAGGATCTACCTATAGCGATCAAACTCTGTGAACCGGCTTTGGTTGTTGTTGATGATGCGCCAGAATATATAAAATTGGGACAAAAGCAAGAGGTGGGCAACTAGCTACTGATACTCATTGATGATTAGTTCATTAAACTGTTCATGCTAAATATGAAATATCTATTTAATTCACTTGGCATTTTCTGGTATCATTTTCTTAGTACCATACGAGTAATTCAGATTTATTTCCCAAACTAAAATTCTTAAAGATGGAAATTTGTGCAATTGTTATGGAAATTTATGCAGTAAATTTAATTAATTTTGGTAATGGTCCTCTTCAATTTTGCCTAATGGTGGGCATTCCCTTTGATTTTGGTAACACTCCTCTTCAAACTAGATTGATTGATCATGTACTTTCATGATATTTTGGAGTAACCAAATGATCCCTTAATGTTGGTTTTATTTTAAATTTTCTCTGCATGAAAAAATTATGGCAATTGTCTATCAATTTTGAGGGTTTTATGGACCGACTAACATCTACATTGTTGGTTTGATATGCAGGTGATTTTGATTGTGAATGTTCTATTTTTTTTCTTTCTTTCATAATCGGAGGCACTTTTCTTCATTTGTTTTCAAGTGAGATGAACGAGTTTCAAAATAAAACAGTCTACAATTTTGAGAAGCGATTCTCAATGCCATTTTATGTGTAAAAGCATATTTCAGATTCAAGCATCTGGAACGTCTCTTGTCAAGAATGTACATGATTAGAGTGGCCTGGCCATTTGGACAGGCTGTATTTACGAACCACTTCTCGAAATTGATGGAGCAGACCCGGATGATGAAGCTGTCCATTTCCTAAGGACGACATTGGAGGGGCCTGGCCATTTGGACAAGCCGTGTTTATGTATTTGCTGAAAATTAATGGAGCAGACCCGGATGTGCGTCGGAGCTATCCGGATGAGCGGGGGCCCCTGGAAGGTGGGAACCGCTGTTATGACCATGAAGAAGCTGTCCATTTCCTATGGACGACATTGGAAGGGCCTGGCCATTTGGACAGGCCATGTTTATATTTGTATTTGCAGGGACCACACCTTTACCCTAAACCCAAACCCATTCTCAAATTTAAAAACCTATAACATAAACCTTAACCTAAACCTATAACTTATAACCTAAATCAAAACCTAAACCTAAACCTAAAACCTAAATCAAAACCTATAACCTAAACCAAAACCAAAACCTATATCCTTAAAACAAACCCATTCTCAAATCCTATAACCTATAACCTAAACCTAAACCTAAACCTAAACCTAAACCTAAACCTAAACCAAAACCTATAACCTAAACCAAAACTTATAGCCTAAACTCGAACCCATTCTCAAATCCAAAAACCTATAGCCTAAACCTAAACCTTAACCTAAACCGTTAACCTATAACCTAAATCAAAACCTATAACCTAAACCAAAACTAAAACCTATAACCTAAACCCAAACCTATTATCAAATCCCAAAACCTATAACCTAAACCGAAACTAAAACCTATAACCTAAACCCGAACCCATTCTCAAATCCTAAAACCCAAACCTAAACCTAAAACCTAAACCTAAACCTATAACTTAAACTCAAATCCCTAAACCTAAACCTAAACCTAATCCTATAACCTAAACTCAAATCCCTAAACCTTAACCTATAACCTAACCTAAACCTATACTTATAACTTAAAAACTATTCACAAATCCCAAAACCTATAACCTAAACTCAATTCCCTAAAGCTAAACCTACATCTAATCCAAATCTCAACTCCCTAACCTAAACCTAAACCAAAACATGAAAACCCAAACTTAACCCAATCCAGAACCTAAAGCGGATTTCCTAAACCTAAACCATAACCCATTTTCAAATCCAAAAATCTATAACCTAAACCAAAACCAAAACCAAAACCTATAACCTAAACCCAAACCCATTCTCAAATCCTATAACCTATAACCTAAACCTAAACCAAAACCAAAACCTATAACCTAAACCCGAACCCATTCTCAAATCCCAAAACCTATAACCTAAACCAAAACCAAAACCTATAACCTCAACCCAAACCCATTCTCATATCCCAAAACCTATAATATAAACCGAAACCTTAACCTACCCGAACCCATTCTCAAATCCCAAAACCTATAACCTAAACCTAAACCTTAACCTAAACCTATAACCTATAACCTAAATCAAAACTAAAACCTAAACCTATAACCTATAACCTAAATTAAAACCTATAATCTAAACCTAAACCTTAACCTAAACCTATAACTTATAACCTAAATCAAAACCAAAACCTAAACCTATAACCTATAACCAAAACCAAAACCAAAACCAAAACCAAAACCTATATCCTAAACCCGAACCCATTCTCAAATCCTATGACCTATAACCTAAACCTAAACCTAATCCTAAACCTAAACCAAAACCTATAACCTAAACCAAAACCAAAACCTATAGCCTAAACCCGAACCCATTCTCAAATCTAAAAACCTATAGCCTAAACCTAAACCTTAACCTAAACCATTAACCTATAACCTAGATCAAAACCTATAACCTAAACCAAAACCAAAACCTATAACCTAAACACGAACCCATTATCAAATCCCAAAACCTATAACCTAAACCAAAACCAAAACCTATAACCTAAACCCGAACCCATTCTCAAATCCTAAAACCCAAACCTAAACCTAAACCTATAACCTAAGCTCAAATCCCTAAACCTAAACCTAATCTTATAACCTAAACTCAAATCCCTAAACCTTAACCTATAACCTAACCTAAACCTATACTTATAACCTAAAACTATTCACAAATCCCAAAACCTATAACCTAAACTCAATTCCTAAAGCTAAACCTACACCTAATCCTAATCTCAACTCCCTAACCTAAACCTAAACTAAAACTTGAAAACCCAAAATTAAACCCAATCCCGAACCTAAACTGATTTCCTAAACCTAAACCATAACCCATTCTCAAATCCAAAACCTATAACCTAAACCTAAACAAAAACCAAAACCAAAACCTATAACCTAAACCCAAACCCATTCTCAAATCCTATAACCTATAACCCAAACCTAAACCTAAACCAAAACTTATAACATAAACCTAAACCAAAACCAAAACCTATAACCTAAACCCGAACCCATTCTCAAATCCCAAAACCTATAACTTAAACCAAAACCAAAACCTATAACCTCAACCCGAACCCATTCTCATATCCCAAAACCTAACCTAAACCGAAACCTTAACCTAAACCTATAACTTAAACCCAAACCTATTCTTAAATCCCAAGACCTATAACCTAAACCTAAACCTTAACCTAAACCTATAACCTATAACCTAAATCAAAACCAAAACCTAAACCTAAAACCTAAACCTATAACTTATAACCTAAATCAAAACCTATAACCTAAACCTAAACCTATAACTTATAACCTAAATCAAAACCAAAACCAAAACCTATAACCTATAAACTAAACCTATAACCTATAACCTAAACCAAAACCTATATCCTAAACCCAAACCCATTCTCAAATCCTATAACCTATAACCTAAACCTAAACTTAAACCTAAACCTATAACCTATAACCTAAACCAAAACTTATAACCAAAACCTATAGCCTAAACCCGAACCTATTCTCAAATCCAAAACCTATAGCCTAAACCGTTAACCTATAACCTAAATCAAAACCTATAACCTAAACTAAAACCAAAACCTATAAATAAAACATGAACCCATTATCAAATCCCAAAACCTATAACCTAAATCCAAACCCATTCTTAAATCCCAAAACCCAAACCTAAACCTAAACCTATAACCTAAACTCAAATCCCTAAACCTAAACCTAATCCTATAACCTAAACTCAAATCCTAAACCTTAACCTATAACTTAACCTAAACCTATACTTATAACCTAAAACTATTCCCAAATCCCAAAACCTATAACCTAAACCTAACCTTTCCCTAAACCTATAACCTAAACTCAATTCCCTAAAGTTAAACCTACACCTAATCCTAATCTTAACTCCCTAAGCTAAACCTAAACCTAAACTTGAAAACCCAAACTTAAACTCAATCCCGAACATGAACCCGATTTCCTAAACCTAAACCATAACCCATTCTCAAATCTAAAAACCTATAAACTAAAACCAAACCATAACCTAAACCTAAACCCGAACCCATTCTCAAATCCCAAAACCTATCACCTAAACCAAAATCAAAACCTATAACCTAAACCCGAACCCATTCTCAAATCCCAAAACCTAAAACCTAAACCTAAACCTAAACCAAAACCTATAATCTAAACCAAAACCAAAACCTATAACCTAAACCCGAACCCATTCTCAAATCCCAAAACCTATAACCTAAACCTAAACCTATAACCCATAACCTAAATCAAAACCTAAAAGCTAAACCAAAACCAAAACCTATAACCTAAACCCGAACTCATTCTCAAATCCCAAAACCTATAACCTAAACCAAAACCTTAACATAAACCTAACCTATAACCTAAATCCAAACCTATGATCTAAACCAAAACCAAAACCTATAACCTAAACTCGAACACATTCTCAAATCCAAAACCTATAACCTAAACCTAACCTTTTTTTCCTAAACCTATAACCTAAACTCAATTCCCTAAACCTAAACCTAGACCTAAACCTAAACCTATAACCTAAACTCAAATCCCTAAACCTTAACCTATAACCTAACCTAAACCTATACTTATAACCTACTATTCCCAAATCCCAAAACCTATAACCTAAACCTAACCTTTCCCTAAACCTATAACCTAAACTCAATTCTCTAAAGCCAAACCTACACCTAATCCTAATCTCAACTCCCTAACTTAAACCTAAACCTAAACTTGAAAACCAAAACTTAAACCCAATCCCGAACATGAACCCGATTTCTAAACCTAAACCCGAACCCATTCTCAAATCCAAAACCTATAACCTAAACCTAAACCAAAACCATAACCTATAACCTAAACTCGAACCCATTCTCAAATCTCGAAACCTATAACCTAAACCAAAACCAAAACCTATAACCTAAACCCGAACCCATTCTCAAATCCACAAACCTATAACCTAAACCTAAACCTATAACCTATAACCTAAACCAAAACCAAAACCTATAACTTAAACCTGAACCCATTCTCAAATCCCAAAACCTATAACCTAAACCAAAACCTGAGACCTAAACCTAAACCTATAACCTAAACTCAAATCCCTAAACCTTAACCTATAACCTAACCCGTAAGACCCGTATCCTAGACCGTACCGTTCCGTAGGTTCCCGCGGTCTTCCTGGTCAAATTCCAAGCAACCTTCGACCCTTAACCTGGCGTAACCCCATTCACACACTTTGTCCAACCCGAGTCGACTCAACCCGAGACTAGTACCCTTGCGACCGCACCGTCGCCGCGGTTCTCGATGCCGCAACTCGCGCGCCGAGGCGATACTGCTGTTAGGAGATGTGGGCCAACGTTCGGTGCGAGGAAAACGCCGCGTTGCGAAAACCCAAGGGAATCTCTACGAGATGTCTCATCAATCACCTATCAATCAATCCCATCAAGTCAAGTACACATCACTTCACACCATTCCCCAAGCAAGCCCCAAAGTCAAAAAGGCTCTTACACACCCATGCCTTTTCTTACACAAATGGCCATAAAAGTCAAAAAGTTCTTACACCCATCACCACCACATCCATCACTCCATCACCCATCACTCCTCTTTCTTTACAACCCTCTCTCTCATTTCATTTCTCAAAATCCTCTTTCCAAGCAAGAGAGAGAGAGAGCACCATACGTATGAGCCTCTCCCTCTCCTTCAAAGCTCCAAGTGTGGTCCACCTTTTCCCATCTCAAAACCTCTCATCTTAGCCATCCATTTTCCATCTCTACCATCAAAGAGGAGCACAAGGAGACCGGCAAGCTGAGGGAGCAAGAAGATCAAGCGGTGGGTGTTTGTAGCTCCTTATTTCCTTCATTTTTGTCGATTTAGGGTCCATAATGTGGGACCCACCTTGATGTAATTTTGAACGAGGGGCCCATAGTGGCAGGGTCCCTCCATACTCACCGATCTCCCTCTATGTCTCACTCTCTATCTCTCTTTATTTCATTTTTTTTCTTTTTCCCTTTAGACCATGTGATGGCTGTGTGGTCCACTTGGATGGACCCCACCATGAGGTAGGTGTTGTATTCAAACCATTCACAGGTGGGTCCACTTGAAATGTGTTGTACCCACACCATCCTTTCATTTGGTGGCCCACCCAAGTGGGGCCCAACTCAAATGCATGTGGCGCCAAGCCCGTCCAGACGCTGGACGTGGCCCGGGAATGACACAAATATCAGCTTGTTATAAGCTTTTGGGGTGGCTCCCCTGTGTAGGCCCCACCTTGTTGTATGTGTTCAATCCACGCCGTCCATCCTCTCCACAAGCAGGTTTTAAGCGTTGAGCCAAAAATGACGTAAATCCGATACTCGGTAAGGGGCCTATAAAAATGTGACAGTGTATTTTACCGTTAAAACTTCTAAGGCCCACTATACATCACCTATACACCAAAAAATTCAAACTTTGGACTCCTTTGATGTATTCCTGGCCCAAGAATGTAATGGACCTGGGCCGGATCTCTAGAAGTGGGCCCCACGCTATTCTGCAAAAAAAAAAAAAAAGGAAGAAGCGAGAGGCTTCGCCTCTGCCGTGTCGAGCGGCGGGCAGTGCAGCGCTCTGGCCCCTTTGGCGGACGGACTAACCCTTAGCCGTGGGCCCCACCATGATGTATTTATTTTATCCACGCCGTCCATTTGGTGGGCCACGACCAAGTGGGTCCCCTCCAAATTTCGGCCCATCCATGACTCGGGTGGCCCACATTATAGAAACCGTGTGAATTGAATCCTACCATCAAACCTTTTTTTTAGGCCATAGACGTTTTGGATCAACCCGATATTTGTTTTTCCCCTTCCCGGTCCTTGTGACCTTATGAACGGATTGGATGGCGGTGCAGCATTACGGTGGGCCACACATGTGGAACCCACCATTGACGTATGTGTTTACCACACCGTCCCACGGCTGTGGACGGTGGAACCCACCATGATGTATCTGTCTTATTCACACCGGCCCATCCTACGTGGAGCCCACGTTATCGCATGTGTTTTATTCACACTTTGCCTAACGACAATTGCAGGACCCTCCATGATGCATGTGCTGCATCCACTCCGTCCATCCATTTTGAAAGATCATTTTGGGCATGAGCTTAAGAATAAGCCAGATCCATAGTCCCAGTGGACCCCACCTTGGCATGTTTTGAGGTCCATCTGAAGGTATTTGTGGTAGATCATTGGGGGCCCACTTTGATGTGGATGTAAGGCCCATGTCATTAGGCCATTTGATGTATTCCAAGGCCCATGAGTTAAGGCCCATTGAGATGTATTAGGGCCTATGGGTTGAGGCCCATTTGATATACATATGGGGCCCACTTGGTGTGGCCCATTTGTTACATATAAACCCATGTTACGAGGCCCATTTGATGCACTATAGAGGCTATGGGTTACGGCCCATTACAATGCACTTAAGGCCCATTGGTGCGGCCCATGGATGTGGCCCACTTGATGAATATAAGGCCCATGTGACACGGCCCATTTGATGTATTTAAGGCCCAATGGGATGTACCTAAGGTCCATTGCAATGTGTGATCCCTTCATGGTTTATGTAATGATGTTTACAACAGATAATGCCTTGGGAGCGATGTTGGTTTGACGTCCACATTGCGGGTATAGTGTTGGTTAAATGTCCGCATTATGACTCTCCCTAGGGCCATCGATAGGCCCATACTGGTATGTGTAGGCCGTCCATGTCTAGGCCCATCCGTGTTGCAAGAATAGTTCATTACTTTATAACATGTGTAGTATAGTTCCATGATTCATGATCATACGCATCATATGTATGCTTGACATGAGAAGTGACCCCGATCATAACATATGCCTTCGGCAGTTGTTTAGGGGCTCCTGCTAGGCGGTGTTGCCCTACATGAGCGCACGATACGCGCAGGATTGCTGCATGATTGGATAGTGTGCTTCATGCATTCGCATTGTGTGATGTGGTTACTGTACGCCCTAGCGACATCAAGGCCATAGCCTCCACAGGCGTATCGTAGTTGGCAGGATTGGATACCGAAAATCTTGTTCTACATGGGGTGCTATAGATATCCCTGGGTGAAAGTCCCTAAACCCTTATGGTACCAAGAGGTTGCTCCAACGTCTAGACCGAGTGGGTGCATGAGCGCCGAGTACCGACCAGACGGTCCGCGCTCTCCACCGTGTCGTGGTCAGTTAGAAGGGGTGTGGCCTGACCCGCCTCAGGGTATGGGCAATGCTAGGCCGAGTCTGACCAGCTCGAGGAATGGGTCCGCTATCGACGAGCCGAGCCCGATATTGGCTTTAAAATCCAGTGAGGTCTCTTCCACTTACCTTATTGCGCGCGATGGGGCGGCAATCTGGTTTAGAGTGTACTAGACCCCGGTGATATCCCAGATTTTGAGCTGTACTAATATGTGGACTTAGATGAGCATTTGTATGCTTGAGTTGCATTTCGCACCGCATGGCCTTGGTATGGCCGACATCATTCAGGTCTTGCATCGCATACCTTGCATGCCTAATGGTATTCATGGATTCATCAGCATGTTCCGCATTACTCTGATTCTGCATACCGCATTACTACCTTGCGCACACACTTTCACCACCCTCTAAGCTTTCCATAAGCTTATGCACAACCGTTGCGTGCAAGTGACGCGAGATCCCTAAACTGAGGCCTGAAGGCGAGAGCGCGGAGCGATCTTTTGAGCTTTTTGTTCATTCCCATTGTATTTCCTTTATGCTCATTGTACTTGTAAGGTTTTTGATCATAGTGGAAATGTGATGGAGTTTTTGGTTGTTGTTTGTGGGTTATGCCTTTGGTTATGCTTATTATAAATTAAACGGATGCTGAAAATCCTCCTTGTAGCATCCCAGGATCGGAACCTGGCATATGGGCGCTGGGAGCCGAGAATGGGGTTCTACGGAGGCTGTCGGCGCCGGATTCGGCGATCGGGAATTTTGTGAGCCCGGTTTCCGAGTTTGGGGTGTGACATAACCTAAATCTATACTTATAACCTAAAACTATTCCCAAATCCCAAAACCTATATAACCTATAACCTAAACCTAACCTTTCCCTAAACCTATAACCTAAACTCAATTCCCTAAACCTAAACCTACACCTAATCCTAATCTTAACTCCCTAACCTAAACCTAAACCTAAACTTGAAAACCCTAACTTAAACCCAAATCCAAACCTGAACCCGATTTCCTAAACCTAAACCATAACCCATTCTCAATTCCCTAAAGCTATAACCTATAACCTATAACCTAAACCTAAACCTATAACCTTTCCCTAAACCTTTAACCTAAACCTAAACTTAAAACCTAAATGTATTTTTAAATCCTTAAACTCAAACCTCAACATAATCCTAATCTCAACTTGAAAACCTAAACCTAAACCTAAAACCTAAACCTAAACCTTAACCTAAACCAAAACCTAAACCTATAACCTTAACCTAAACCAAAACCTATAACCTATAACCTATAACCCAAACTTAATTATAACCTATAGCCTAACCTGGGGTCCTTACTCTTGCTCGGGTGGTAGACTCTCAGGAGTTTCAACGCCCGGTCAAGGGTTCGAGTATCCATAGGTGGTGAAATTCCACTAGCGTTAGTGTGTGGGGGTGTGTGTGCGTGTGTAAAAAAAAAAAAAAAAAAAAAAAAAAACCTATAGCCTAACCTTAACCTAAACCTATAACCTAAACCTAAACCAAAACCTATAATCATATGGTGAGACCATTTCTTTTGTGTCAATTTCATTCCTGTTTGAGTTTTTTTTTAATTCATTAAGAAAAAAATGGTTATATAAGATGAACTTCTTTCACTTTGTCTTTCTATGGGCATTCTAATTTATGAATGATATGACTGTTTGTAGAATGATGGAATATACGAAGGTATTGAAATTTCATGGTGAAGTCAAGCACATTTCTTTAATGAAGCCAAAGATTTGTATTTTCAGCATTATTGTAATTGTAATTGTAATTGATTGAATGAAGGATTGTAATTGTAATTGATTGAATGAAGGATTGTAATTGTAATTAATTGAATGAAGGATTGTAATTGAATAAATGTTTGATTGTATGGGTGGTAATTGAATGAACAAACGATTATATATAATTTTTTAATGTACGAAATAGCTACAGATATTGACCGTAGTCACTAATCTGACAGGTGTAGCCCTTATTAAATTTGGCATATTGCTACGAACTTTTAGCTACAAATAATATCCGTAGCTGTTTAAAGTTTTCGCTATAGATATAATTGCTACGGATTATATCCATAGCTGTTGGAACTATAGCTACGGATTAAATCCATAGCCATAGGTTCCAGACCTATTGTTACGACACCTACGACTACGGTTGTGCACGGACTAGCTACGGACTAAATCCGTAGCCATAGGTCTATGGCTACGGATTTAATCCGTAACCTTAAGTTCTAGACCTATTGTTACGGCACCTATGACTACGGTCGTGCCACGGACTAGCTACGGACTAAAACCATAGCCATAGGTCTATGGCTACGGATTTTATCCGTAGCCTTTGCCCATTTTTTTGGTAATGTCTGTGAGGGAAGGATCCTTTTGGCATGTGCCAGTTGGTGAGGTAAGAGGAAGCTCTGTGAGGGAAGGATCCTTTTGGCATGTGCCAGTTGGTGAGGTAAGAGGAAGCTTGGAGATTGGACTGAAGGTGCCCCTTGTAAGGTTAATAGGGCTAGATCGGGGAGGCCTACTGACAGAATAAGAGGTTCAGAGTTTGACCTGTTTGGATATGCGGAGATGATGCTGGCGGTGCCCCTTGGTGAATAAGGGGTTGTGAGCTTGATTTGTTAGATGTTGATGATGCCCTTTGCAGAATGAGAGGCTAAGATTTTGACCTGTGAGATGCCGGAGATGCTCCTTGGAGGATGAGAGGTTGCACTGTCCGTGCTGCTTCGAGGAATACCTGTTGCCCAGGCAGAGGCACCTATCGGTATCCCCATGTCTGATTTGCCGTATAGGGCATGATTTCTTGTATGGAGTGATGTGGGAAGGAGTACGTGAGACGCCCTTCCTCGATGTTGTTGATGGTGGAGGTGCCGGATGTTATGGGCCCTGTTTGGTACAACGGCAGGGGATTATGGAGGATGTTGGCCTGAGCTGTGGTGTTAGCCTGTGGGGTGATCACAATCTTCTAGCTTTCGATCAAATCTTAGATTGCGTGTTTCAAGGTGAAACAATGATTGGTTGGATGGCCAGGAGACTAATGATATGTGCAATAATCATTCTCATTGTAGCTCGCGAGTAGGGGATTTGGCAGAGGTTAAGGTTGGAGTGGTGTCAGAAGTTGCTTTTGCACTAACATTGCTTCTTGCCCAGCATTATCTGTTTGTATGGGTTTTGCACATTTCCCCTAGGTTGTTGTTGTTGTTCATGCGATTGTGCCTGATATCCCTGTTGGGCTTATTGTGGTTGGTACTGCATATTTTGATGGGACTCCAGTTGCGGAGCATATTGGTTGCCTTAAGTGTTGGCGATGATATTGTTAACTTCTTTGGTACGTTGTGTGGGAGCAGTACCATTTCCATTCCCATTTCCGATGGGCTTCCCCTCGACTTTGTTTCTTTTGATTAAGAGGGCCTAACACGGCCATGGGGAGATGGTCCCGGCTCTGATCCTGGCTTCTACTTGTTCCCCAGCTCGGATGAACTGGGAGAAGTTCACATATGGGTACGAGATTAGATATCCCAAGATGCTTGGATTTGCCAAATAGACGATAATGGATATTTGTTCATCGTCGTCGATGGAGTTTCTCATTCGGGCAGTCATGGCCCACCATCATCCCATGTATGCTGATAATGATTCGTCGATCTTTTGCCTCAAGGCGGCCAGATCTGCTATTCTTGGAGCCATGTTCAGATTATAAGAAAATCTATCAATGAATGCCTAAGAGAGTCTCTCTCAGGTCCTAATCTGATGACTATCCAATGATATGTACCAATCCAAGGCATCGCCCTTGAGGGATTTCTAAAAAACCCGTATCAAGGCCTCATCATTACCTGCTATCGCATTAAGTTCTCCACAAAAGGCTTTCAGATGTGTTGTCGGGCACCCGCTACCATCATATCTTTTAAATTTCGGCACCTCAAAGTTTTGAGGCACCCTAGCATCTGGAAAGGGACATAAGTCCTTAATTTAGTGGATGGGTGATCCACTCCTTGCTGCCTCTGTAGCTGATTTTGTACCCTTTGCAGCTATTCCCGCAGCTCCTCAATTTTTGATCTATTGTGCTAAGGGTATCTTGCCCCTTGCTGTAGGGCTTGGGCTGCTTCCTCCTCATAAGGGTCAATTTCTTCGACCCTTTGATTTCTGAGAATGGGGGGTTGTTGGAAAGAAGATGGACTCCCAGTGGCAGGAGGTATTTGAAATTGAACTCCACTCCCTTTCAGGGGAGGGTGTGATATACGGAAATGGCTCCTGCCCAAGGTATCTGCCAAATCCGGAATGTGACTCCCATTAGGGGGAGTGAGATAGACTCGAAACCGGCCCCCTTCGTGGGCATCTGCCAATTCTTATCTATGACTCCTGTTAATGGGAGCCTGTGTTGTGATCTGATTGTTGTTCCTATTTCCGGGGAGATGTACTGAGTAATGTATTGGAAGATGTGTGGGAGGGTTACTCCCGTTTGTCTGTTGCTGTTGATCTTGTGTTGATTCCTCAGGAAGAGGGATGACAGGATTTACTGGAGGAATGAGGGAGAAAGCAAAAGGAGTTTGTGGGATTGAACTATTTTGGACACTAGGCTGTGTTGCCTGCATGCTCGGTGTGGTTCCCGGTACCAGGCGAATTAGTAGCTCTTGCAGTGCCTTGAAATTTTAAGTTATCTCATTCAAGGCCACAGTAACTGGCGAATGTGTCGGAGTTGCCGGAGGTGTCGGTGCCAGTGCTAATGCCGGTACTGGTGCTGATGCTGATGTTTGGGGAGCTGGCCGAGATGCCGGTTCTTCTTCATGGGTAGCCATAGCTGCACGGCATCGAGTAGTCATGGCTCAGATTAATGCCTAGACAAGTGAAAGATTGATGTTTTTTAGTTAGCTAGCTTGTTTGTCTTATAATTGTTATGTATTTTTTTATATGAATGCAATGATGAATGTCCCTTGAGATTGGGATACCACACACTTTCGAGTTGGGTTTCAACTAGTGCACTCTAGCAAATCCCCATTGAAGTCGCCATTCTGTGAACGCTAGGAGATCAGCACCCATGCTCTTTCAGGTGATTCTTATTTTTTGCTCTTTTTTGTTGTTTGCGTGTATGTTAGGGGATATGTAACCTTGATTGTTGGTTTGGAGTCGCCACTAGCCACTTAATCTCAAAATGCCGCAGTCGGCTGGAACCCGCGGAATATGTAAAGTTGGAGAAATCCGAAGACTCTCCTACTTAGATTGACTCCTGGTCTGCGATCCGGGATTCTAAATAAGGGACCTCGATTACAAAGAGGGAAGGTGTTAAACACCCTCTCTGCCCATACAAATGTACGGTCTCTACTTAATGTGGTAAGGCAATCTTAAGGGTTGGATGATGTAGTCGAAATAGGATTAGGCACATATGGATTTCTGATGCGGCAAGATTCGAGATTTCGGCAAGCCATAGAGCTTACGTCCAACAATGTGCCTAAAAAGCAGATGTGATGATGCTTATGAAAAAAAGTAAAGAAAAGTAGACTAGATCACAAAGAATTTCTGATGTGACAGGATCTGAGGTACGGCAAATCACTGAGCATACGTCCACTAGAGATCTAGAGAAGCAGGGAGGTTAAAAAGGGAATAGATATCATGATAAATGTTTGTATATAAAAGGAAAAGATCTTTAGCTTGATCTTGAGTGGGTTAAGACATGAATTATACCATGATCAATCCGAACTAGACTTGGGGGTTAAGATGGTTAGGAGGAGACTAAGGGGTGGCTGAAAAATCTAAACTTTGAGGCTTGGGAGCTCCTTCTCACCCTCACTCTCTTCCTTTCTCTCCCTCTCTCCCTTTGAAACGAGAAGAGTTTTCTCTCCTGGAATTGTTGTGTTTAAAATATAAAGAGGAGAGGGTTATTTATAACCTTTTCTAATGGAAATGTGTTAATTATTGGGCTTATGAAGGGTAAAAGCTGACATGACAGCTTGGGATTGGTTGAGGAGAGAGGAATGTCACGTGGCATGCTCTCATTAGCGCAGTTGGTAAAATGGTAAATAAGGTAGGCTGGGGGGGGGGGTAAATTCATATGAAAGTTGACTTTGGGACGAGAGACAGCTGTTGCTCGGAGGAGACAACTGTCTATTTCTGGAGAGACAGTTGGATTACCGCCCGCGGTGTCCGACTATCGCCCAGGCTTGGGTTGGTTTGGGTTTTGGTCGTTAGGCTTTGTTTGATGCTCTAGCTCATCCTACTTTCGGGCTTTTGGGCTTAAATGGGTGTGTTTTGTACTGATTTGTATGCTTCGGCTTGGGTGATGGTTTAAGGTTCGGATGAAGGTTTAAGCTAGGGTTAGGCCAGGTTTAGGTTGAGGTTTGGGTTAGGGTTAGGCTGTGTCCAAGGCTTGGTTCGGATCAGGGTTCGGTTCAGATTTCATTTGGTTTGGTTCATGGTTTGGTTCGGATCAGGGTTTGGTTCGAATTAGGATATGAGCTGGGATTAGGATATGATCATAGTTCCCAGATTTGACTTAGCATTCTCAAGATACTAGCCTGGGTGGGGTGTCTATACTACCCAAAACCAAGCTGGCTATGGCCCAAATCTTAACTAATGGACCATGTCAACCAATTTACTCATTTAGCCTGAGAACTAATGGTTTAGAGTTATCACGATCGAATCACCATTTTCGCTAATTATGAATAGGCCACACTATGAACGTAGTTAATCCAAACCCTAACAACTGCGCTCAAGAAATCTCCCTACCCAATTCATTTGAAAAATGCCCCGATTACCCGAACGAGCCCTAGACCGCTCGTTAGGGGCCCACTAGCTCTGAAATTATAGAATAATACTTGTCTCACTGGGCTTGATGTCTATTATAGATGGTGGGCCCAAACGATGCCCCGAACTGCACAACTTGGACCGTGAAGGTAGAGCTTGAAAGGCACGACTCTCCAGGACTTGAAACCTGAAACTTAAGTGAGTTGGCCCCGTCACTAAAATGGCAAAGTTACGACTTTTCAACCGTTGAATTGCAATCAAACTCGGGCCATGAGTCAGGGATATTTCTTTGTTAATATCTGTATAACCGGGGCCCTGATCGAACATCGGTAACCTTTGATCACCAATCAGGCCCCCGCAGCCAATTTAGTCATCCGTTTGCCACCAAACTCGGAACAACCCTTCATCTAACAATGGGACACTTGCCCCATGACACAGATGGGCCAGGAAGGCCACTGGGATGGCCCCAAGGGCCAGAACCTACCCATTAGGGATATGTATGTTAGAATTAGACCACCTAGGGCCATTTGGACTAATTTCCATACTATAAACTCTAAAACCCCCCTTTCATACTTTCATATGAATTTTTCTGTAAGTGGGGAGAGAGAGGAGAGAGTAGAGAGGGAGCAGAGTGTGAGAAAGAACTCTAAGAGGCTGAAAATTGGGGAATCTCCCTCCCCTACTTCAATCTCGCATCGGAGCTTACAACCCCACTACCGCGAAGGCAGCTCACCAGTGATTGGAAGGTATCCTTTCAACCCTCTTTTAGTTTTTAGTACATTAGGCCACTTGCGACACACAAATTCGCGTGACCAGCACCTTGGGAGCAGCTCCACAAGCCATCAAACCATTCTAGGTGTAGACCATTATCCTTAGGTGGCCAATTATCGAACCTAGGCTGAGATTAATGATTATGTTTGTTAAATTTTCTTTGCATGATTGATTTATGAGGAATCCGCTAATAGTTACTTCTTTACAAATCTATTTAAGCATGTTTAGAGAAATTAATGCTTAATTCCTTTCCAAATAGACTAAGTCATTCGAATGTTGCTTTCTTTCCTTGCTTTTCCTTCTTATTATGTGAAATTAAAATTAGATCATCCCCAAATCTGAAGCAATTTGGGGGAAATGTGTTGCATGTCTTCTATATATTTGATTTGGGTCAAATGTTCGCTATTGTTTACATGCATGCCCGAATTTTCTGCAAATTGGAGTAGTTTATGATCTTCCCGTGTTATTAAGCAATTTAAGCCCTATATAAATGCATATCTAAACTTTATGCAACTAGGAGTAGATCATAATTCTCCTTATAATGCCAAATAATTTAAATCTTAATTACATGCATGCCTGAATTCTTCTATAACTAGGAATAGTTTATGATCTTCCTTAAATATTAAGTAACTTAGATCCCTTTTTGGATTGGCCAGCGAAACTACAAGACTTGTATGGACAGCCCCAATGGTTGAGCTGCCCAATGACCATTTTGAACAATTTAGGTCGAATAAGGATAGTCGGCAGTAGTTGGACTACATGGGATGCTCCCACCCAATACCGGGTGTTCCATAGTTCGCCTTAATTGAACAAATTGGCCCACTAACTGACCAACCATGTGTGTTAACCATGTATAGTTACGCTTGCCTGAATCTGAAGCATTAATCTCATACCTTTGAGGGGCCTACTGATAACCGTTAGTGATTCGATCTTGCTAAGACTCATGAGTTGGGCATAGTGGAATGGGACACTGTGTCCGAGCTGTCGGCCTACACTGGGGTGACGAGCCTCCCTGTAGTGACCACTGAGCAACCAAGTCTCGAGAACCAAGCATGGTAGAATGAGACACTGTGTCCGAGCTGTTGGCCTACGTTGGGGTGACGAGCCTCCCCGTAGTGACCAGCGAGCACAGGAGGTGACAGGTCCTTGTTTGAACGTTCCCCGTTAAATTACCTGGCCGATGGTTTTGTGCTAGAGTACCGTTCGAACGACTTGCGCATAAATGGAATTGGGCAACGAGCCATTTTCCTTATAGTTATTTGGTTATGTGACAAGCCTGCACCTCGGAACTGAGTGATCATACTCGGTGTTTAGGTGACGACCTATACCGAGTTGATCCTCATACCTTTGGGTATCATGCCTTACTTTTGGAATTATTGATTTATGAGACAAATGGATGATACCTAAATTTGGATCAATGAATGCAGGCTCAGAGCCGTTACGGCCGCCCTTAGCCAAGTGATCTGGGTAAGGCCATTGATTAAATGGAGGTGTTTCAACTTCCCCAATCTTGTTGAATGAACGGACTTAATTAAATACTCGGCTAACATAAGAATTCACGCATTGCATTAGTTAGGTTGGCGACTCGGCAGTCGAGGTCGCATTGAGGGAGTGTTTGTTATTTGCGATCGTAAGATAGAATTGCTTGAGGGAGTATCGTATGGCGAGGGCATGCATCATATCACAATAACATGCATATGCATTAAAAGAATAGCTAGGAACTTTGTGTTTAGATGCTTTTCATTAATTTCACCTATGGAATTGATAATTTGTGTAACTTATTGCTAATGGAACCCAGTGAGTTGATCACTCACTCCCACTCTGGGATGGTGTTTTAAGACACCAACCAGACCTCATCTTGGATGCAGGTACCACAGAACCTGACGCGTTGGATGAGGCGACCATTGCATAGTCTATTTTAATCCAGGAATTGCTCAAAGCCGAAGTAAAATGAACTATAGAACCTCGCTTCCTCAAAGCATAAGTGGACCTGGGATATCGGGAGTCGAGTATCTACCCGGCCCCCGAAATTCGGGGCATTGTATATTATTATTGTTCTTTTGTAGGTATCTGAGAGTCTAAGAGGGGCGACTAGAAAAGAGCATCAACAGTTTGGCATCGTCTGTGGGAACGACATAAAAAATGTTTCCATCTCACCAATGTTCTACAATGGCGAAAGGAAGGTAGAAAACCTTGGCGACCATCGTGGTCCTGACCAATCAACCCCTTCTTCAAGTACTCTAGAAACCCGAAGTATTGGGAAGATTGACGAAGTGGGCGATTGAGCTCGACAAGTTTGACATCAAGTATTGACCCCGAACGACTATTAAAGGCCAAACAATAGCCGACTTCATCGCTGAATTCACCAATACTGAGCTCTTGGAATAACCCAACGAAATCAAGGAAGAGACCAACCCCCATGTGTAGACACTTCACATCGATGGGTCTTCTAACTCCAAAGGCAACAAGGCGATGATAATCCTTATGACACCCGACCAAACCTGCACTCAATATGCCTTAAGATTTGGATTCCTAGCATCCAATAACGTGGCTAAATATGAGGCCCTCCTTGTCGGGCTCAAGTTGGTGAAAGCCATGGGAGCTAAAACTTTGAAAATTTACAGTGATTCACATCTCGTCATCAACCAATTCGCCAATGAATACCAAGCTAAGGAAGAAAAAATGATCATTATCTCCAGAAGGCGAAAGAACTCATTCGCCAATTTGGTGAATGCAAACTCACTCTGGTCCCTCTAACCCAAAACTCTCGAGCAGATGCCCTGACAAAGCTGGCAGCTATGGCCGAAGATGGCATCGCCAAATCGATTCTGATTGAATTCTTGTTTGAACCTAGCATCGATCAAATTAAATCAAAGAAAGTGCTTCCCATCGTCTCAACTCCAAGCTGGATGGATTCGATCACGGACTACCTCCGAGAAAATAGGCTTCCTGCCGACAAGCTCGAAGCACGGAGAATTCGGAGCAGAGGAGCTCGGTACACCATAGTAAGCGATGTCCTCTACAAAAGAGGATTCTCCTTACCATACTTGAAGTGTCTCCAACCCAATAAAGTCGAGTATGTTTTGAGGGAGATCCACGAAGGGATTCACAGTAATCATTCGGGCAACAGAGCACTTGCCCACAAAGTGATTCGACAAGGGTACTTCTGGCCAACCATCCAAGAAGATGTTAAATAGTACACAAAGAAGTGCGACAAATGCTAGAGGTTTGCCGCGATACCTCGACAGCCATCCGAGCAACTGACCCCCATGACCGGCCCTTGTCCATTCACCCAATGGGGAATCAACATCAAAAGACCGTTTCCACTGGGTAAAGGTCAGAGTAAGTTCGTTGTAGTAGCAATCGACTATTTTACCAAGTGGACCGAGGCCAAGCCGTTGGCCAAAATCAACGAGCATAAGATTACTGACTTCATCTGCAGATATGAGATTCCGCACACTATCATCTTGGATAATGACAAACAGTTTGACAATACATGATTCCAAGGTCTTTGTGAAAGGCTCGAGATTTGCAACGCCTTCTCATCACCTCGGCATCCCCAGGCCAATGGACAAGCGGAGGCAGTGAATAAAATCATAAAAAACCACCTCAAGATTAAGCTCGAGAAATTCAAAGGAGCCTAGGCCAAGGAACTACCACACATCCTCTGGGCATACCAAACCACTGTTCAGACATCAATAGGGGAGACTCCCTTTTCCCTGCCCTTCGATGCACAGGCCATGGTGCCAGTTGAAATAGGACTCCCCACCACGCGGATTGACTTTTTCGATGAAAATCAAAATGCCAAGCAAATGACATTAGGTATGGACCTACTCGATGAGAAGAGGCAACATGCACAGCTGAAGATTGCAGCCCATTAGCAACAAGTCGCCTGATACTACAATTCCCGACCCAAGGTGCAAAGGTTTCAAGTAGGGGACCTAATCCTTCACAAGACCTTCTAGAACACTAAGGAGTCCAACTTGAGAACTTTGGGCCAAGCTGGGAGGGACCCTAAAAGATAACAGGTACAATGCGACCAAGGGCTTCCCGACTTGGGGATATGGATGGTCAACCCTTACCTCACCCATGAAACGCTAAGCACTTGGATATCTACTACTCTTGAGGGTTTAGGAAGTCCTCTGACCATAAATGCATCCATTGACCAATCTACTCGACTAGAGCGATGCCCTCCCCCCTTCTCAAAGGAAAAAATGGGTGCTTGAGAAATTACTGCTCTATGACTACCATTTTTTCTATAATAAAAGGAATTTTTATTATTTTCAACTATCCAAACTACGTGATCAACTATGGGGATTTCTCTTGATTCAAGGGAAGGAATTCCTCTAACTGCCCAAACCATTATTAAGTGGTCGACATATTGGTGACCTACTGACAATTCTACTATGAAAGAACTTCCCGGGTCAGGGGAAGAGAAATTCTTTCAAATTTTGACTACCCGATCTGTATGATCGACCATAAGGACCCCCCGTTTTAAGGGGAAAAATTCTTAGTGCTCAGCTTAACATTACATCGACTACTCCAATCGTCCCATTGGTCGACTTAACACCTTACTCTACTTCGGTCGATCTGCTAAACGTTCAAGAGTGCACACGATTAAATCAATCATTATTATCCCGACCATCCAAGCCATATGCCCACTATGGGGACTTCCCTAAATTTAAAGGAAGTCTTTCTGCCGTGTGCTCGGCTTATTGCTTTGGGGTCAATCTAATAATTCTACCACGCACGGCCTACTACATATCTACGAATATCGTGAAACAAGTCATGGCCAAAAAAAATTAATTAATAGATGAGAACATTACAAAAAGCCAAAAATTCTACAAGTATGAAGGGGATGGCGAGGTTAGTCTGCTCGGGGAGGCTACTTGGCCTCAACATCATCCGGGGCCAAATCTTTAGAAGTTTCTTCGCCCAAGCCGCCCAGGTCGAGTTCGGGGAATTTTCCCTTGACGTCCTCGAGAAATTTTTCATAGCCAAGACTATAATGTACCTCCACCTCGTTAGCTTGTTCTTTCGAGGCCTTGTATTGCTCCACTGCCGTTGACTGGATCGATGGGATGGAAGCCTCGACCTCAGCCAACTTGGCCTCCAAACTAGACTTCACCTCTGCCAGCTCAGCTTCTAACCATGTGGCCCTGGCTTCCGCCTTGGCTAGCTCAGCCTCCAACCTTGCGGCCCTAGCTTCCACCTCAACTCGCTCCCTTTTAGACCAAGAGAGGCGCGACCTCACCCTCTCCAACTCAATCCACGCCGAGCCTTCCTTCTGTCAGGCTTCATCCAACTGATCTTCACAGCTGCCTGCTCCTCCCCAGATATCACTAAAACATGTCGGAGGGTCTCAACCTTGATAGTCTTGGTCTGGAGTAATGCCTCCGCCTATTCACACTCATTAGCCACTCACCCAATTGATCAATGGGCAGACAAGAGAGTGGGAATGGACTAAAAAAAGAGTAAGGACCCGTTAAAAGAAAATGATGGTTTCAAAACAGACGCAACAAGCTAAGGGGAGGAGATCTACCTTATAGAAAGGCACAACCAGATCGGCTAGAAGGGTCATCAGGTGAGTATTGATCAAGGCCGTGATCTCCCCCTCCGGGACATGCCGAGCCATCCATGAGGTAATGTTATTCATATAATACCCCAGGGGTTGGGAACCTGACCCCTTGGCCTCTTCAGCTTATTGGCCCAAGGTACCACCCTCCTCGCCCTGAACTTGGGCTGTGGGGGAATGAATTTCCTCGATAGGGGGAACCTCCTCCTGAACTGGGGAATGTTCCAAATCTACTACCTCCAAAGCCACTGGCTGAGGAGGAATTATAGAAGGAGAGGCGTCCCGAGCTCCCTCATTCGCAACGGCCGAAGCCTGCTGCTTTGCTATAAGCCCCTCAATGCGGGGCTCCAACCTTCCCTCCACATCTGTGGAGGATCCTGCTCGCTTCGTCAGAGGCATAATGGCTCTCCTCCTCACCAACATCTTCTTCTGGGCCACCTCTCTCGGGCCACCTCTTTAGGGAAAAAAAAAGGAAAAAAAATCTATAGTCAAATAAAAGAAAAAAAATCTACAGTCAGATAAAAGAAAAAAAATAGAATACGAGAACTCCCAAAAAAAAAAATTCTATTATTTATTGTCTACCTGATGGGAAGGTTAGAGAGAGCCCAGATCGATGTAGGAGCTTAGACGTGATCATCTTGTTCCAAGATCTGTCAGCGGGGTCCTTCAGCTTCACACGGTTGACCTGGCAAAGCAATACGTTGGAGATCTGAGGCTGACTCCGAGGAAGAGCTTCAGAATTGCCACTAAGGTCAGCAAACGGGATTACGAAGCTAAAGAAATTTACAAGTCTACCGCTCGGTAATGTCTGGCTTGGATTGGCGAATCTAGTAGGGACCCGAGGTCGCAGCCTAGCCATGTCAACTGTTGAGGCCTCCCATTCCCTAGACACTCAGAACCATTTGTCCTTCCAGTTCTTGTTGGAGGACAAGTTACCAGTTATGAGGGCCTGGCCCCTATTCGCCCATGCCGAGAAGTAATACCAGCTCAGGTGCTTGGGACTGGCCTTCACCCGATATTAAAATAAAAACTCATCGGCGGTCAACTCAACGCTCTTGAGTTGGAACCATAGAATATATGTCCCCAACAAAGCCCTCCAGGTGTTGGTGATGATATGGCCTGGGGCCAACTTCAGGCAACATGTGACCTCTCACACAATGCGATGGATAGGAAGTCGAAGGCCACACTACAAGGCGACCAAATATATGGCCACCTCGCCCTTACGAGAATCACCCAGAATCTCACCAAGTTCGGGAGCTCGGATTACCACAGAATCTGGTATCCAGTACTCCAACTTGATCCGAACTAGGTCGACATTTCTCAGCCTCGACCCGAAAGGGCCAACATCCACGGGCCGCTCAGCAAAAGACTGAGCTACCGCCCTCTCTACTGGAGCGGACTCCATTTCTCGTTCATGACCCAACGACACCAGAGACGGTGGTCTAAAAGGAGCGCCCAATAAGGAGTTTATACTCTCCGGCTCGGAATCGCCCCGAAAGGCTCTCGACTCAGACCATCCATCCGAGATATCGGACATATCAACCAAAAAGGAAACAGAAATGCGGTCGGAGCAAGGAAGAAAGAAGAAGAAAAAAGATCGTCAGAGGAGGATTTCTTACTTATCGGAAATCGCCTAGTCTGGTGATCTAGAGAAGCAGCAGAAGCACTGGGAGCAAATGAGGAAGGATTATGGCTCTCTCCCCTTTTTACAGAAATCCTCATCTGCGAGTGTTAATTACCCACATTTAATGCCGCAGTCAAAGAGGCGTTACAGCTCACGCCTCCATCCACATAGCGACCACCGTTCGCAAGCCGACCCTACCTCCAAAGTAAAAACATGTGCCCGCACGTCATTGGCCAAGAATCAAATAGGCTCGTTCCAGCACACGCTTCCTCAAGTGCATCATTGTGATCATTACGGATCCCCCTCGATCTTCGTGCCATCTACCCTTCTTTCTTCTGCAATAATGATAAACCAACCCGACCTCCCAACCTCTCAGGCACAAGACATTGTATAAGTGTTAGTCCACACCGACTTACTTCCCGAGCTTACAAAGGATACTCGAAAGTGGGGGGCTACTGTTATGGATAAAATCTGACTGATCAGACAATAGGAAAGGAATAGAAGAAGCAATGCAAGTAGCTCGGGAATAGAGGTCGGGTAAAGATCTCAGTCTAGATAGTCCAACACGACCTCCGCCATCAATCCGAGCACCAACTACAAGCCCTAACCTCGGTTTTGGATAACACCTCAGTATTACGACCAACAAACGACTATGAGTATCGACTCGATCTCAAGGATGGGCCCCGACCATAAACAGTAGTTCGACTCGGTCTGTAGGACCTCAGCCAAACCGACTAAGAGGCTAGCATTAGTTGTCGACCACGACCTCCTCGAAAGCTGACCATCGGAAGATGACCTCCTCAGAAGACGACCACCGGGAGATCTCTTTCATGTACGAAGACGATTAACTCCTCGAGATCTTTGGCGAGGATAACGCCATGTATCAACAGGACAATTCCCTCTACAATACGTACTTACCAATCAGGGAATTTATCCTCTACACAACCAGTTTCACACGACTATAAATAAGAACTCTACACATAATAGAAGTTATGCATAAACACCCTAACTTGACTAGACCCAAATCCCTTGTTTTAACTTATGAATCGAAGGGTCCCCTGCCATAGCCGGAGTTTCAATTATCATTGTTCTTTTATAGGTATTTAAGAGTCTAAGAGGGACGACCAGAAAAGAGCATCAACAGAAAGCTCTACTTCATACTTAAAATGAATACAATATATGAGCGTAGACTCGAATTATAGCTAAAGTTTAACAGGTGCTTAATCACCCCTACAAATTACACTAAGGAATGTAAATAGTAAGTAAAGATAAATGATTATATTAAGTTATATAAATGATTGATAATTAAAAGATAAATTTAATTTGAAAGATAAATTTTGCAATAATAAATAATTGATAATTTAAAGATAAATTTAATTTTCTTCTTTACTACCTAAATCTGATCACATAAATGCTTCCACGTTACAGTTTTGCGCTAACTATTTCAGTATTAATCACTTCCTTTGCTTCTAAACTTGCCATTAACCACGTTACCGAGATGACTTGTCACTCGACTACTCAATTGACAACGTAATATTGCCGGATAAGCACAGTCTGTATTATTGCGAAATCCTTTCCATACGCACACGAATTCCTCGTTATTACAAGTTATCTATTCGTATGGGCTCGGAAGAACACCCTGTATAGTCCACAAGGCGAAAATAGCGGGGTAGGTCATTGAAAATCCCTGCAGCAGAATACGGAACAAGCCACTCATTAGGTGGGCAACTCCCCTTCATTGAGTTAGGACATTGGCTGTTCTTTGATTTGACCGTGCAGCCAGCCTAATGAACGTATGATCCTAGTTTTCTTCCTGCGCGATCTTTGTCACGCGTTCCATCTTTTCCATGGTTCGGATGCAATATCAAAGTGACATGTTTGCCAGGAGATTGCGTTGTATGTTATTGTTGGTACTAATGCGTTGTATGTTTTGGTTCAAATAAAACTGTTATATATGCACGTGAACATTTCTATTTTTGAAATTTACAACGGTGAGCTGCGACGAATTAAAGATCGCATATCGCACAACTGTTACAAAAGCAGAAGGCAGGACAAAACAACCTGTGCTGATTAGACGGTCCATAATAAAAAGAATGGACAGCCGGTGATTAGATCCAAGTACAGCTGTATCTCACTTGATGACTGGATCAAGTGGATTTTGTGCATGGTCAAATCTTCATCCTGTGGTAACCTTTTGGACGGATTGAATGTCATATAAACATGACACGTTGACACTTAGCAGCCATTTGTATTTGCCAAAAAAAACTTCTATACCCGGGTATAGTGTGACGGATGATACGCAAGCACTTTAGGGGGCGTTTGGAATAAGGTAATAGATAGGATTAGGTGAGATAGAATTGCGATTGCTCCCGTGACAATTCTAGTAAATGTTTGGTAAGATCCGGCGCGAATTTCCCACGAGTGGACGTTATCATAAAAAGTAACAGGGATTGAATATCCATCGTTGATAACATATTTGGGGCTACATAAGTTTTTAAGCCCATGCCATAAAATGAGGTCATAAAACAGATGAGCAATTTGGATATAACAAATGTGTTATTCTCAATAATCTCAAATGTGGTGGGTATATCCCTTCAATATACATTGTATTACCAACATAATATGAAATTAAGCTTATCCCACGTTAACAACAGGATAATCCCTCTCATGTGTAATAATTATATTTTTTTGAATCCTATTTCACTTAATCTTTCCCAATGACATGCGCCAAACACCTCCTTAGAAATTGCTTGCATACCGTACAAGTGATTGAAGCTAATAATTGTCCCAAGTATCCCAGTTGAGATAAACCATTAACCAAAAATTAAGATTATTTAGCAGTAAAAAATGAATATTATCCAATGGTTATGTTTCAACAAACAAGTGTCTATGAATCAGTGGTTAGCATTGCTCAGCCAATATGAATCTCGAATTGTGAATTAGCCACAGTAGGCTTCACAGTTGAGTCGGTTTAATGTAAGTTAATGTATGCGATGTGTGCAAGTTATGAGTGCCTGTGTATCAGGAACCATACACAACCAGAGTATGAAAATAACTCGCGTTTAACGAGTTCCACTCGAACATATAAATAAGAAGCTGCATAGACAGCGACTGGACCGAAAGATGCGCCAAAAAACGAAAAGAGAAAGAAAACAGTCACAGCTCTGAATCCCAAAAGAGTAATTTACCACTGTAGACGCCACCTTTGATCTAGCATCTTTTATAAAGAATTTAAAACTTAACTTACCAAGTTAGACCTTTCAGGTACGGATGTTCAATTTAAGAACGAAATACCCTGCTTTTCAAAGTAGACTTATAGCTTCTAGCTACGGATTATAACCGTAGCTGTAGGTACCGCAAGCCAATCTAATGCGCCCCCTTTATACACACACGCCTTGTTTTGTTTGGTTCCCCCACTTCTCTTGTTTCAATAGCCTCGTGAGTTCCATGTGATAGCTCCCCCCTCCACTATTCAATGAAGATAACTTTAAGAAGAAAAAGAGATTTCTGACTAAGCAGAATGATTAAAAGAGTACCAAGCCAGCTCACAAAATATAAAAAAATGGATCTTGTGACTAGCGTATCTTGATACTCTTCGTAAATCCTATCAATCTTCTAGCAAGAAACAAAAATGTTTGATTGTTGCCATCGAACATTTTCTATAACCCTTTGACTATGAAACGTTGTGTAATGGTTTTTTATGTCCGCATTAGAAGTAGAGAAAGAGAAGGTGAGAGTACAAGTTTACTTGGAATAAGATGGTGGGATTTCAAAGGGGTAAAGGTAAGCATTATATAAGTATAAGATCCAGTTGCTTGATATCATAACAGATCATCAATTTCTTCTAGCTTGCCTCACTAATTTCCTTATTTGCCTGACCCGGTCTTCAGCTTGCCTCGCTTGATTCATATGTTGCCTCGGTCAATTTTCACCTTACCTCACTCAACTTCATGTTTCCCTTCCTCGCTGAATTTCTAGCTTGCCTCGCTCAATCATTAGGTTGCCTTGATCATGACAAGCTTACCATCTTCTGAATTTGAGTGAGGCCTCGCTGAATTTCTTGTTTGCATAGCTCAATTTTCATCTAAGAAATTGAGCGAGGAAACCTAGAAATTGAGCGAGGCAACGTAGAAATTGAGTGAGGCAACGCGGAAGTTCATCGAGGCAAGCTGGGAATTGAGCGATGCAAGTTAGAAATTCAGCAAGGAGACCTAGAAATTCAGCGGGCAACCTAGCAATTTATCGAAGCAAACAAGAAATTGAGCGAAGCAAGCTGAAAATTGAGCGAGGCAACCTAGAAATTGAGCAAGGGAAATGAATTTGATCGAGGTGAGCTTGAAATTGAGTGAGGCTAACTTGAAACTCAACAAGGCTAATATGAAATTCAATGGGGCAAACTTGAAATTCAGTGGGACAACTTAGAAATTGAACAAGAGAAATAGAGAAATTGAGCGAGGCAAGCTTGAAATTGAGTGAGGCTAACTATCCAAAGATCAACTGGAACACACCACAAATAGCAGCAGGGTAATTGATTTTCACTGTTAAAAATTTCGTAGGGCCCACCATAATTTTTATTTTCCATCCAATCTATTCATAAGGTCACAAAGACTTGAATGAAATTAAGCAAGGTAAAATAGAAATTGAACGGGGCAAACCAAAATTTGAGCGGGGCAAACTAGAAATTGAGCAGGGCAAACTGAAAATTGAGCGGGGCAAACTAGAAATTAAGTGGGGCAAACTGAAAATTGAGCGGGGCAAACTGAAAATTGAGAGGGGCGAACTAGAAATTGAGCGGGCAAACTGAAAATCGAGTAGGGCATACTAGAAATTGAGTGGGGCAAACTGAAAATTGAGTGGGGCAAACCAAAAATTGAGCGGGGCAAACTGATGCATATACACCATTTACATGTGAAATTTTAGTTATAAATGTGTACAAGTGAATGACATCCATTGTGAATTTGGTCCGTTGATTACGATTTCATGGTCCACCAAACATGATTTTACAGATTCTAGTTTGCCCTGCTCAATTTCTAGTTTGCCTTGCTCAATTTTCAGTTTGCCCCGCTCAATTTCTAGTTTGCCTCGTTCAATTTTCAATTTGTCGCGCTCAATTTTCAGTTTGCCCCGCTCAAATTTCAATTTGCCCTGCTCAATTTCTAGTTTGCCCCACTCAATTTTCAGTTTGCCCCACTCAATTTCTAGTTTGCTCGCTTAATTTTCGGTTGGCCCCGCTCAATTTCTAGTTTTCCCAGCTCAATTTTTGGTTTGCCCAGCTCAATTTATAGTTTGCCCCACTCAATTTTCGATTTGGCCCGCTCGATTTCTAGTTTACCCCGCTCAATTTTCGATTTGTCCCGCTTAATTTCTAGTTTGCCCAGCTCAATTTTTAGTTTGCCCGGCTCAATTTTCAATTTGTCCCGCTCAATTTCTAGTTTGTCCCGCTTAATTTTCGATTTGCCCCGCTCAATTTCTAGTTTGCCCCGTTCAATTTTCGATTTGGCCCGTTCAATTTCTAGTTTGCCTCGCTTAATTTTTAGTTTACCCGCTCAATTTTCAAATTACCTCACTCAATTTTTGGTTTGCCCCGCTCAATTTTCAGTTTGCCTACTCAATTTTTAGTTTACCCCGCTCAATTTTCGGTTTGCCCTGTTAATTTCTAATTTGCCCCGCTTAATTTCCACTTTGCTCTGCTCAATTCCATTCACACCTTATGAATAAATTGGATGAAAAATAAACATTATGGTGGGACTTACAAAATTTTTAACGAGGAAAATCAATTTCCTCACTACTATTTGTGGTGTGGTCTAGTTAATCTTTGAATACAAGTTTAACTTATATATATATATATATATATATATATATATGCTTTGAAATGATCTCGAAAGAAGGATGAACCTGTGGATATGATAAATACATAACTGTGCCATGTAACTTTGATCTCTTTTGAACAGAACGGATTGGCTACTCCCCCTGACACCAGCCAATGGCTGGTGGTCGATGCTATGTGGGCCACACCATGATATATGTGTTTCATCCATGCCATTCATCTGTTTTTACAGATCATTTTACAGTCTACATCCAAAAATGAGTTATATCCAAATCTCAAGTGGACCACATTACAGGAAACAGTGTTGAATGAGGGTAGACCATTAAAAACATTTTGGGTGCCATAAAAGTTTTGGATCAAGATGATATTTGTTTTTTCTCTTCATCTGGGCCTGTATGATCTAATCAACAGATTAGATGTCAAATAAACAGTATAGTGGGCCATCGGAGGATTTTAATGGTTGATATCCAATCACTATTGTTTTCATATGGTGTGGTCCACCTGAGAGTTATATCCCTCTCATTTTTGGGATCAAGCAATAAAATGATCTTTAAAAATTGATGAACGGAATGGATGAAACACATACATCATGGTGGGGCCCACAGAGCACCGAACACCAGCCACGGAGCTGGTGTCAGGGGGAGTAGCCAATCCGTTTCCCTTTTGAACCGCTCGTACAACTCGGCGTTCAAGGAGCGTCAGCCCTGTACACGGATTTCCCGCTAAAGTCCTGGGAATTTAGGTGGGCCACTGTGATGTATGTGAGAAATCCTCACCTTCCATCTGTTTTGTGAATTAATTTCAGAATATGATGCGAAAAATGAACCGTATCAAAAGCTCAAGTGGACCGTACTAAAGGAAAATGTGGTTAGGGATATTCCTACCGTTGAAGCCTACCTGGGTTCAACAGTGATGTTTACATGCCATCCATACCGTTAATAACTTCATTCCCACTGACATGAACTGAAATCACAAATATTAGCTTGATTCAAAACACTTGTGGGCCACGAATATTTCAACTGTGGACATTCAATTATCACATTTTCGGCTCACTTGAGCTTTGGAAACGGTTCATTTTTGGCATCATGTTGTAAAATGAACTTACAGAATGGATAGACAGGGAGGATTTCTCACAAACATCACAGTGGGCCCCACCTGAGTTCTCAGCGCAGGGACGGAAATCCGCGTCCGTCATCGCTCGTCTCTGCACACCAGCCGATCCGCCTCTGCAAGGAAGGCAGGGGTATTTTGGTCCTCAAATGCTTGTCCGTACGTCCAATTCCAAAGTATAAGTTGGTAAGGTAAGTTTTGGACTCTATAGATAAAGAAACAGGATAAAATGTTGCGTCTACAGCGGTGAATTTCTCATCACAAAATACAAGCAGAAGCAGCTGTTTGTGAACTTTATTTGACATACATCCAGAAGTTTCCTGCCCAATATGTAGCGCATGTATAATATCTGATCCGTGAAAAAGATGGGCCCTACATATTTGATAATGTTACGTAAAATTCAATATGATATACGGATTGAATGGACCACACTAGTGTAGTGAATCATACCATTGGTTGAACATTAATTTTGATGCCATTCCCCTCTCTCAATGAGTGGGTAGGCCTAATTTTTGGAAAAGGTTTTAATCAACGAATGGCCCACTATTTTCACGAATCTGATTATCCCATGGATCTGATGCGTTGGCAGGAAATAAATGGCGCTACGTGAAGTTCACATGCAGCCGCTGGATGCAACGGTTTCTGGAGATGCCGGTACGTGATAGTTATTTGATGCTCCATCTGCGAATGACACTTCATACGCAGGCACTTTTAAAATAGTAAACTGTGTAAAAATCACTGTCGCCGAGTTAACCATGATCAGATTGGTTGGACAATCATATCCTCTGATTCGTGGACCATTAGATATTTTTCATTCTTAACCGTCCAATAACTGTCCAAAAAATATGTGAGTAATATTTAAAAAAAAAAAAAAAAACCGTAATATTTGCTTTGCGAAACATCTAAACCCTTATTCATAAATTGGACGGTGTAAATTAATGTATGCCACGTATGTAATTTGCAAGTAATGTAGAAGCGCCTGCGTATCATTCATCACATAGTATCAAAGATTTATTCTGGAGAACTCTGAGAGGAAGAAAAGCGAAGGGACAGTTGGAAGGAATAGAGAGCAGGAGAGGAATAAAGGCGTCGTTCTTCCTCTCTTCAAAGAATCTTCCTTTTCCTGCTTTGGAATGGCATTTCCAAAACCCTAAAAGAATAGAGGATGAAAGAAGAACAGGAAGAAAAGCACGGGATTTCATTTTTACAGAGATACAGAGCGGGAAAAAAAACTGTACGGATATTGTCGGTTTCTGCTTTCAAAACCGTGAATTTCCTGCTCGATTTCCTGAAATCTCTTGGACTATTGCCTGTTCCTTCTTCGTCCCTGCTTTCAAATCTCTCTCCCGTGGTGAAACCCTAAAACCAGCAAAATATCAAAAAGATCAGATTAATCGAGTTTTGGAACTCGAGAACGCGAGGCTGGTGTTTTCTGTGCAGGAAATGAGCACATTTGAGGCGTTTTAGGGTTTGGTTCTGTGAAAACAGGGTTTTGGATCGTATTCGGCGATTAGGAAGTTGTTTTGCTGCTTTTTCGCGAGTTCGGAACCAGACGCCGCGGAATCGAGTCGAAATTTGTGGAATTTGAGTTGCAATCTGCAGATTCTTCTGTTGATTTTGTGCTCTCTTACGCGCGAGTTCGTAAGAAAGAAAGTGCGTAATCTAGTAGCCGGTTGAGGAATTTCTTCTATTCCATGAAGGAATCCTTTGAATTTTTGTTGAATTTTGACATTTCGTGCAAATCTCGAGCTAGAAATCTCAGCTGAAAATAAGCTTCTTTCTGTTGGTTTTTGTCATCTTGCGAATTCGTGGATTCATCTATTACAAGCACAGTCGGTTGCATTAGAACTTACGAAAACGACCGCTGATTACAACTTCACTCTTCTGGAGAGAGAGAGAGAGAGAGAGAGAGAGAGAGAGAGAGGAGGGGGTAAGCTCTTCTAAAATTCAAAATCATGTTCTTCTGAATTTCTCGAGATATGAAGAGAATTTATGGTGGAAAAAGGGGTCAAAATCTCGGGATCTTTGGATAAATATGATTCATGTTTACACCTACTGGTAGGTAAAACCGTAAAATCACTATAAAAAAAAAACCATTTTTTGCTAGTTGTCGTGGTACGAGAAATTATATTAATATCGCGAGAATCAGACGTTCCTTTCTGTTGCAAAGATAAATGCCAAATTCTGAGGCTTCCGAGTTTCCCATTTATCTGTGTACAGTTTTTCATTTACAGATTTGCACAGCAAGCCCCTTATCTGTATAGCATTGGGCATCTGAATCACTGTAATGGAGATGATCAGACCTTCAATGCATTTCAGCTCCTCTTCAAATGTTAGTAGTCTGTGATGGTGGTAATA
Source organism: Magnolia changhungtana (assembly GCA_030180095.1). NCBI lineage: Eukaryota > Viridiplantae > Streptophyta > Magnoliopsida > Magnoliales > Magnoliaceae > Magnolia > Magnolia changhungtana. The sequence goes on along the minus strand of JASAUF010000340.1, from coordinate 3,837,304 downwards.
TTTCTGCAAGTTGGTTTTTGTCCTCTGCTCTTCAAAGCCCTTTTAAACCCCTTTTGAGGAAGTTACTCATCTCTTGGTTTTGAAAGTTCTGATGATGGCTCAAGGGAACTGCCCTTCTTCATCTGTTCCCATTTTGTTTGTATTTTTTCTTTTGATTCCTTACACAATCCAGCTACAATCCTCTCAATCCCAGAACCTTCTTCGAATTCAGCAGCTATTGAACTTCCCAGCTGTCCTAAGCCGCTGGAATAGCTCCACGGATTTTTGCAACACCGAGTCCGACTTGTCTCTGACCGTCGTTTGTTATGAAGACAGCATAACACAACTGCATATCATTGGCGAAGATGGGTCTCCCTCGTTGCCGCGGAATTTCTCTATCGATTCTTTCTTCACCACTCTCGTGAGGATTCCGAGCCTGAAAGTCCTTTCGTTGGTTTCTCTCGGTTTGTGGGGTCCTCTTCCTGCTAAAATCGGCCGTTTATCTTCGCTGGAGATTGTTAACGTGAGTTCAAATTTCTTTTACGGCACTGTTCCTCAAGAGATTTCGTCGTTGAAGGACCTCCAAACGCTTATCCTAGATTATAACATGTTCAGTGGCTCTGTTCCTGATTGGTTGAGTTCGCTCCCTGTTCTGGCTGTCCTGAGCTTGAAGAACAATTCATTCAGCGGGCTTCTGCCTGATTCATTAACGGCTCTGGATAATCTCAGAGTTCTTTCACTTCCAAGGAATCGTTTATCTGGAGAAGTGCCCGATCTGAGCAGTTTGACAAACCTTCAAGTGCTTGACTTGGAAGATAATTTCTTTGGGCCTCAGTTTCCAAGTTTGGGAAACAAGTTGGTCACTCTTGTATTGAGCAAGAACAGGTTTAGCTCCGGCATTCCTTCTGAAGTAACCTCCTGTTTTCAGCTTCAATGGCTGGATATTTCCTTCAATAGATTTGTTGGGCCATTCCCGCTGCCGTTGTTATCTCTGCCTTCAATTCATTATCTGAATATTGCTGGAAACAGATTGACGGGAATGCTTTTTGAAAATACATCATGCAATGCCGAACTTGGACTTGTGGATTTGTCTTCGAATCTTTTGACAGGGAGCTTGCCAACATGCCTGGTCTCAAATGCTGAGGGCAGGTCTGTTCGGTATGCAAGGAATTGTTTAGCAACTCAAGCTCAAAATCAATATCCCCACTCATTCTGCCGGAATGAGGCGTTAGCTGTAGGGATAATTCATCGTAAGCGAAAGAAGGTGCCAACTGATAAGGTGGTTCTTGCGACAAGTATAGTTGGAGGGGTTGTTGGGGGACTTGTGCTCATTGGCCTCTTGATATGGCTGGTACTTAGAAGAAAGTATGTGAAAAAGGTGATGAGAAGGCCACCAAGAAGATTGAGAGGGACAAATTCTTCCACTGGATTTCCCTCGAAGCTGTTTTCAGATGCAAGTAAGGCTTCATCTCTCTCTCTCTCTCTCTCTCTCTCTCTCTCTGATATATATATATATATATATATATATATATATATATATATATATATATGTTTTTGGTTGATTTTTATGTCAATATCTTCCATGGAGTATATATATTTTTTTTGGTTGGTCACAATAAAACCTTGGGCTGCTTCAAACTCAAAAATTTTTCTTGTTGCCTCTTTTCATGTTTTATTGAAGAGCCTTTCCATGTGAAACAGTGGTGGCTTAGCTTCAATCAGTGGCATGATGCGTCATGCATGTAGTACTGCTTTGGCTGATTCTGATATCATATTCTGCTGCGTAGACTAATCACCTTATTTGGATCCTAAATATGTAACGTATTGATCCATTATACTCTGATTAATATGGTTGAAGATTATGGGATATAGTTAAATTATTTGACTGTTTACCCCTTTCTTTTCTTTGCATTAAGGGTACATATCTCAAAGTATGCGATTGGGAGAACTTGGCCTTCCACCTTATCGGACATTTTCATTGGAGGAGCTTGAGCAAGCTACCAAAAACTTTGAAACATCAAGCTTCATGGGTGAAGGTTCTCATGGTCAGGTACATGAAGTGCACAGTTATTCTTACCTGAATGTTGATTTGGTGCTCTGTTTTTGGTAAGGTGACTTGTTTTGTTATTCATTTACATTTGTTCATCAACACTAATAGATTGCCTAATAGCAACTATGTTAAGGAGAAAAAGTTCTGGTAAATGAAAAAGGTACTGGATGACAATCATAAATTGTACTATGAACTCTGGCCTCAGAAGCAAAGAAACCAAACTGGATAGAAAAATGGAAAGCAGAAACAGATCAAATTGAATTACAAAATAATACCATAAGTGGTAGAATTCCATACAAGTTCGTCAGAAATATAAAAGTACTTCTCTCAGTGGATAATATGAAAGTACTTAATAGTATTGGAAAATAGGAAATGGCCAATTAGTTGCAGGTAACTTGGTGCCGCTCCTGTTTTGAATTACGATTCAGACTCTCACTTCCACTCTTGCTTTCCTACATATTTATACTTGTTTACATTCTGAAGTAGACATGTCCCTGCTCCCGCACTGAATCTCTAGTTGCTTCACTTCACTATTCATGCAACTATAGGCCAAATCCACAACACTTCAAATTCTTAATCACATTTTTCTTTAGTTTTTAATGGTCAATGGCATTTCTATCTGAACTATATATAGAGCATCCAAAACATTCTGATATTGGAGTGGAGTTACTCTCAGAATGTTCATGCAATTAAATTTCATCTTACTCCATTCCATATTGTAGCTCTAACCTGAAAGCTATTGACAAGCATGATGGTTTGTTTGCTGTTCCACTTTTTAGTGGATTGGATAATTCATTCACTAATTTATCAAAGAAGACTGAGTTAGATGGTGAATCATTTCCCATGCGATCAACTTGAATCGTAGTATAGGAACCGTAAATCACAAGATTCCAATAGCAAAATTTGTTGGCATAGGTAGTTTTTCTGCAACTAAAGCCATGCATGAGTATCATGCCTGTCAGCTACATTTAAATGTAATAGTACATCTGCATGCATGTGTTAAGGTATGCCTTTTTGCTTCCACATTCTCATTGATGCGATATGCCTGACCTTATTTATGTGTCTTTCTTTTTCATCAACTGACAAGTCTCCTGATTTCTAGTTATCTAATTCAGCTTTAGTTCTGTATTCATGTAGACAAATGAGAGATGTCTACTACTTTGAAATTACCTTCCCAAACTTAAAGAGATTATTGCCTCTCTTATGTTCTCAGATGCCTCTCTTATGTTCTCAGATGTACAGAGGTCGGTTGAGTGATGATTCTGTTGTAGCAATAAGATGCTTGAAATTGAAAAAAAGGCACAGTACCCAGAACTTTGTGCACCACATTGAACTAATTGCAAAGCTAAGACATCGCCATTTGGTCAGCGCTCTCGGGCATTGCTTTGAGTATTATCTCGATGATTCAAGTGTCAGCAGACTATTTCTTGTCTTCGAATATGTATCAAATGGGACACTGAGAAGCAACATCTCTGGTAAAAGGATCACTTGCTAGATATCTGCTTATTTCACCACATCAATTACTAATATTTCCTTTTGCAGTTGGTGACTTATATATTTTCTCAAACTTCATTTGGCAGAGGGAGCTGAAGAGCGAACGCTCACCTGGACACAAAGGATTGCAGCTGCCATGGGTGTAGCAAAGGGTATTCAGTTTCTTCATACTGGCATTGTACCTGGAATATTTGCAAATGACCTGAAAGCAAAGAATGTTCTGCTGGATCAAAACCTTGTTGCGAAAATTAGCAGCTATAATCTCCCAGTATTGGCAGAAAATATTACTGAGGTATGATTGATCAAAGACCTCCCTTATCTCTCATACTGGATGTGACTCTTGTTTTCTCTGCTTCCTGTTGGTAATTTTGATTGAAATAACCATATTGGGGTTGATACTCTGCTTTCATCAACCTTGCAGGTGGGAGCAGGAATATCTTCGAATGCATTAAAAGAATCCAGAGTTTCTGGAAGGTACACACACTGAAGTGTGTTTCCAATCTCAAGTCACATGTATTGTCAGGAAATGTGTTTACAGTACAGATCATGATACATCCAAAGTTCCATGATTTCTGATTTCACAGGACAGGGTTTTCCATCTATACATGTACAACTTTATATGTACATGGCATGCAAACATGCATGCGTATGTACGTAAGTATATAGATGATACATAAATACATATACAGCTGTTATTGGGCCTACGTGGTGTGTGTCATCCAAACTGTCCAACAGACCTATCCAATCATAACATGGATACGACCGAACACTTAGGCTGATCCAACCATCAGGTGGGGTATACTGTAGAAAACACTGAAAAACATCAAAGTTGGATCAGCTTGATCTTTTGGGCATCCTATTTTCATGGTGGGCGACCCTGTGGATGGTTTGGATACAATACACATAACACCTTGGGCCCACATTGATTTTGGAGGCTTTTTGGTGGAGCGGTGGTGGTCCATTGTTTGCTGTGCTGTGGCCCGCTTGATGATTGGATCCTCCTGATTTTTGGGGCATATCCACATGATGATTGGATCAGCCTGTTAGACAGGTTGGATGGCATTGGTACCACGTGGACCCCACAACATCTCGACTCAATGGTCATTACCATGGAGTTGATTCCATGTAATCATTCCTCATACATATATAATGAACAACTTGTGCACATATTCAGGAAATTTTAAATAACTAAGGAGGTCCATGTTATCCTTCAGAACTTTCTTACATGTGATGCAACTGTAGGAGATAGGTATATACGTACAATACATGCATACATTGATTCTTCACTTCATCTTGGAATGCCTATATGTCATGTTGCAGTTTAAGTTGTACATGTGGTTGTGTCACTTGCAGGGCAAAGCATGAGGATAAAAATGATGTCTATGACTTTGGTGTAATCTTACTAGAGATCATTGTGGGAAGGCCTATCACATCCCAAAGTGAAGTGGACATTGTAAAAGAGCAGGTACAGGTTTTGGTTCTACATCATTTTTTCATTTACTTCTGTAAATGCTTAACAACAAGGGCCTGTTTAGTAGATGCTAAAAATGCGATGGTCGCATTTCCGCACATTTCCCCTAACATGATTTTATAAGGGCAATGTTTGGTTGCCATATTTTATGTTAAATGTATTTTTTTATACAAACCTCAACTCATTTGAGATAAAAATAAAGAAAGGGCAGTTTTTACCTTAAAAATATATTTTTGTTAGCAAATCCGTGTATAATGTTCCTTCAAATCAAATGTCGCTGGTCACCATCTCTCTCTCTCGTGGGCCCAACCTTTGATCTCCAATCCCCTTCAAAGGTCACTTTAATCTGATGACCCTAACCATCCGATCAATGCATAGAAATAGGAAACTGGACGAGCCATTTTATTATATTAGAGAGGTCCAATTAATGATCTGGGTCCATCCTTCAAATCAAATGTCGCTGGTCACCATCTCTCTCTCTCGTGGGCCCAACCTTTGATCGCCAATCCCCTTCAAAGGTCACTTTAATCTGATGACCCTAACCATCCGATCAATGCATAGAAATAGGAAACTGGACGAGCCATTTTATTATATTAGAGAGGTCCAATTAATGATCTGGGTCCATCATGTGGGGTCCACCTTGGTTAATAATATCTCTCAAAAGTCTCCTTGATCTGCAAATCCTAACTTTCTAATCATGGATTGGATATGGCTGGTCCATATTGATCATAATATAAGTCTGATTGGTGATATGATTGTCCATCATGCAGGTTCCACCTTTGGTTGCCTATGCCTCTGAAAAAGTTTTTGAATAGATGATCCCACCTACATGATCAATGTTTAAGAAAATGAACGACCTGCATTTATTAGACTAGAGAAGGTTCTAATTAGTGATTTGGACCAACCATCATGTAGGACCCATGTTTGGCCGCCCATTTCTATTGATCGGATGATTCTAGTCATCCAATCAATGGTTAGGGACATGAACAAATGATTATAATGGAGGTCCACTTGTTGATTTGGTTTGTCCGTGATGTGGGGTCCACCTTCGAATGCTATTTTTGAGATGAAGGGTCAAGTGAGTTGCATTATTTCATAAAATAAATTTTCCAAACACTAATGTCCAAACAATATTGTAAGAAAAATAGATAAAATAAATAGTGTCATCCAAACAACATTTCACGATAAAGTTAGGCATTTGGAAAAAATTTCAAAATTTGCTTCAAAATTAATTAATTATTTATTTTCTTCATGAGTGGCAACCCCTAAGAATCTAAGAGGAGACTTGTTCCTTCATAAAAGTTTGATTGTAGCATGTTTTCTAAAGTGTTCTGTTATATCCACTCACATCTCTACATGTGGACATACGTGCTAGGTCACCATCTTTGTAGGACTTACAAGCCATGCTTCAGGTGGATCCTCCGTGATGATGACTTGGCCCAAAAATAGGAATCCCACTGATCAGGAAGGCAAGAATATATGAAAGCAATGAATGGTCTAATAAATGTTGCCTATGATTGATGATTGGAACAGCCTGAGTTTCCTGATGAGCCGAACACCTGAGCTTTTTTGGCCACTTCATCTACGTGGTGGGGTTGTCCAAATGCATGTCTCAGATGTTCTGCACACCGCACCAGCTTGGCATGCATGCCTGCATGTAGAGGTGCGTGTTGAGAGGATGAAATGAGGAATACCTGGAATTTCAAAGTGGAATTGGCTCCCCCCTTCATCCAGCCAAACTTATATGTGTACACATATATACAAGATCTTACTTAGAATACCTACCATATTGTGAGGCATACATGTATGCATACAAGTGTGGATAATGGTTTTTTACTACTACAGTTGCAAACAAGCATAGCGGCAGAGGAAGTTGCTCGAAGGAGCATAGTTGATCCAACTGTCACCAACACTTGCTTGGATGAATCGCTGAAGACAGTAATGGAGATATGCATCAGGTGCCTGTCTAAAGAGCCTGCAGAGAGACCTTCCATTGAGGATGTGCTGTGGAACCTGCAGTTTGCTGCTCAGGTTCAGGATGCATCAAAGGGAGATTACCAGAGCAGCGAAGGATCACCGATCTCACCTTCCCAACCTTCACAGATGCAGCTTGTCATCCAATAGTAGCAGCCACAGATTATTGTGTTCACATGATTCCTTGCATGCAAGGTATGATGGAAGCTACTAAGATGCATAGACTCTATAGAGCATAGTTTAAAAACTTGTTGAGTCATCTCAACTTGATCAGGTTTTGTCTCAAGTTTTGGTTAAGACTCATGGAGTCAGAAAGTTGACTGAGTCTGGCCACAA